>OU892289.1:3330321-4530321 GCA_917834065.1 Ceutorhynchus assimilis | reverse complement strand
GCTCCTTGACACACACACTAATACCAAATTGGATTGAACAATCAGTTTATTGCAAAATAAAAATGAAAATCGAATAATGAATAATTACAGACACGCGATACGCGTCTAACGGACCAGCCCTAGCTTATTCTCTAGTCTCTCTCATGCCTAATGGCCTCTTCTCTATCTCCCGTTCGGTTTAGTACCCTTTCAGTACGCTTCACGGCGCATACAAGGTTGCAACATTTATTTTTATTCAGTAAACGTTTTTTTAAAAAATTAAGATTTGAAGAATAGTATATTGTTGTATTAGGAGTAGAAGCTTTACTTTTTTGTGCTGAAGCGGTAGGTTTGCGAGCCGAACGTAGTGAGGCTTGCAATACTGTTGCCATCCTACTACTACCTGATTCTGAAGAAAGCTTTTACAGTTTGGCAATGATGTGATAATTATTCGGAATTCCTTAAAAAAAAAGAGTACCTATATTCTTTCGACCTTCTACCTGTTCTATCTTATATGATAATTGCACCTTTCCTTTCACGCTTTTTATTCCAATAAATCAACCTGGATCTGTGTAACAATAAACCACTTCAGCTCAGCTGTTTTAGTTACATCTTTAGAGATACGTGTACGTTGTCATGTTTTTGTGAGCTTTTGAACGGTTTTATAATTGTGAATTGTGTTAGTGCCTATTTAGTTATAAATAAAAACATTTTAATTATTAGCCTAGTGACTTGAGGGTTTTATACTTCGGTTTTTGAGTAAAAGCAAATCCTTTTCACAAGTGAAAGAACATGTCAGAATTAGTAGATTTTTGAACAGATCCATCTCAAAAAATCATGCCGACCCCCCTTCCACTCCCCTCAAATTTGATCCTCAAATTGGATTGTTTTAGTTTTTATTATTTTTCTGAAAAACTGTAAAAGATGGAAACGTCATTTTGGTGCCATTCGATAGAGCACAAAATTCTGCATAATGGCTATGACTTTATTTTTGTTTATGTTTTCAATGTAAGGCCTCACAAGAACAAGAATGTAGTGGGGGGTAATCACAAAGACACTTGTTGATCAATATCATTAAAACCGCTTGAAAACAGAAAAAAATAAAAGATACAAAAAATTAGGAATAAAGTTTTCTCTATCGATTGGTGCATAACTTTTGTTTCTTATCTTTTAAAATAAAGCCACCAGTGGCGTACAAGAAAGTAGTGGAGTAAGAGGAATGATTAAAAATAAATATTTTTCATCAGATTTCACATCAAATCTTGTTTACCTTGCTAAGCAGTCACAAAGAACAATTATCCAGATCCAAATAATTTCAAGTTTGATACCGAATTGCCCTTTTCAATGCACTGACATTGATTATGCAGGACTGATTCACCAAAACAAATATATTTTGATAGCAGTGTATGGATGCTCACGTTATCCAATATTTGTGGTGGTTGGTAAACTTCACATTTAGAGCTCTAGAGCCTGGTCTTGACAAGATATTTGATACTTGGGGTTTTGCAGAATCTATGAAGATAATGGACCAGCATTCAATGGACAACAATTACCTGCAAAATTATGGCGTGAAGCATATCAGAATAACACCAGCATGGCCAGGGGCCAACGGAATGGCCGAGAGATTTGTGAAAACGATCCAGACATCTTTGTTGTATTCTCAAATTGAAAATGGTCATTTTGACTTAAAATACAAAAATTTTTGATCAATTACAAAAGCACATCACACTCAACAACTGAAAAATCACCATTTAAGATCATTTTTGGTAGAAGAAATTTTCTTCCTACACTAAAAGATTCAAAACCAATTGACATCCAACGGACTGAGTATATTTCCACATTGCTCGATGAAAGTCAGAACAGCATGGAAGTGTCATTTCAATCAAGTAGTGACATTGAAAGCCCTTATGAAAAGTTTTTTTAGCTCTGAGTTCGACTCCAGGTCAGAAGAAGCTGCAAATTCTAAGGTGAGAACGAAGAGAGAAAAAAATTCCAGAAAGGTTGATGATTTTATTTTAGAATAATTTTTCCTTCCGAATTAAGTTTGTATTACTCTGGTTTTACCAGTTATTTTAATATACTGCTTTAAATGTTTTTAATTTGATACTTGATACAGTCGTGGAAATTCTAATCGAGCTAAACACATTAATATTGGAAGTCATTTCTTCAAAGATTTAGTAAGGGAAGGAAAAGGGAACATCAATTCAGTATGTATCTTCTCAAGATAATTTAGCACACATAACAAAGCCTTTGTGTAAGAAAACTTTTGTTAAACATAGAAAATCATGTAGAGTAATATATTGTTCTGCAATTTTCATTTTTACAATTTATGTTTGCATAAACTAAAATACTCGCTCATGTATATGGAAAGAACTCTACTGAGAGTACTGAACAGATACTTGAACAAAGTTTTATTTGAAGTAAGCTAAATTTTAAATTTTCAGATGACTTTTCAATAATTTCTCTGTTTCTTCACGTATTATGAGCTCTTATCGTAAATCATCTACCTTCGAAATTGAGCGAGTATGTTGTAATATTTTAATATAACTTGTCTCAACCTACACACAACTTGTACTATTTGCATTGCTAATATTGATAAGACTATTGTTGTCAAAATCTTTGAATAACTAACACCTTGTGAATCCCTTACTCTAAAGAAAGCACACCTTTGTATTGAGCTTACTTAAAATTGTCATAGCCTTTCATTAAAATAATGTCTCAAATTTCGAAATCTGAAAATAGGAAAAAAATAATACTACAAAGCTATCAGATCAGCAGCAAGGCTTTCAAACGGGCCAAGTGATTGACGATTGTTGCGCCCCTACAAATCCGCAATAATAAAAATCTAAAGCACATCTAAATTATCGCTTCCTGGCAAAAGGGTATTTTTATAAGGAAATAAAGGAAAAGGATTTGTCCCTGGAATCCGCATGCGCTCTACTACAATGCACTTTCCACTACTGGGCTAAGAAAACAAACATCAACATGATTATACAGGGCGTTCCGCTCTAAATTTACCTGGCCATCGCGAATTCGCCAAAATATTCCGTCATAGCAAACATGGCGATTAAGGACTAATAATCGGTTTCTAAGGCAGCACATATTTTTTTTATTGTCTTTATTATTATAAACAATAGTGATTGAAATGAGATGTCTTAATAATTATTAATTGTTACGACATTTTTTTTGAATAGTTATTTGAAGTGTTTTTGTTTGGTAAATAATATGAAGCCGGTATTTTGAGTAAGTGCATGTCATTACCCGTTAAATTATGAATAATACACTGCATTAGCTTAAAAATGGCACGACTACTAAGCATTTAGCAATAGAAAATTTCCAGTAAAAAAATGAATCGGGATCCAGGAAACCGAGAAAGGATGAGGCGACAAATGCATGTTCGGTAGCAGCGAGGAGCGAGGCTGGATCCTTTTTGGATGGACGGTGTTGCAGGAGGAACGGCATTCGCGACTGAGCTCCTGCACAATCGTGGATGAGTGCCAGCGGGATCCGAGCGCACCGGAAAGGGCCCAGGACCGGATTTGAATAGAGAGAAGAGAGAGTTTACGTTGGAGTTATTATTAATTTCAATTTTCTATTTTTAATTAAGATTTGTATTTGGGGGTCCACTTATTATTGCAGCTCAAAACCATATTATTTATTTAAATGCCCTTCTATTATGGTACACTCAGCTAGCCATACCGTCTGTATAGTCACCCGAATTTACATCAAGTTGGATGCAAAGTGGCCAAGAAGCTGTTGCCTTGTAGCTGACAGTTCAATGGATGAACAGGAAGAAAAATCTATATGCCACTAAAATAACCTAAAAGTCCTAAACTGTTACTTTCAGCAAATACACATTTGTAGCCAATTATATACGTACAACAACCATAGGTGAATTGATTCATAGTGATCAATGGGGATCTGTGACTCCTAACACAGTAAATGGAGAGATACATTATATTTTCAAGTGATTCTTGATGATTACTTGCATTTTGTTATTGTGAAGTTACTTTAGAAAAAAATATGAAGCAGAAGTAAATTTGAGAGATTATATACTCGAATAAGAGACACAGCACGATGTAAGAGTAAAACGTTTCAGACTGGATGATGGAGGAGAGTTTACATGAAGAAATTTTGAAGATTTTTGTAGACAGAGGGGAATCAAACTAGAATATACAATGGCCTTCTGTCCTCAGATGAACGGTAAATCTGAAAGGATGAACCAAACTACATAGGTTTTATCAAAAAGAACGACAGCATCACAGTGCCACATCTGTGATGCTGTGGCACGAAAGGAATGATTTGACCAAGTTAAGAATTTTTGGTTGTCAAGCTTGGTATATAGCGTTACGAAAAAGAAACAAGACAAATTCATAAGCAATAAAAGTATAATGGTGATATTGTGGAGGAGGCTACAGATTATGGTCACCTACAGAATATAGAATCATTCGATCAAGAAATGTTTTGGGTTGATGAGACTTTTATGGAATTCAAGGATGTAGAGAAACAGGAAAATAATTGAATACCTATAACAGCAGATGAAAATAAAAATTCCAATGTGACAGAGAATACTCAGGAAGAGAGACAAATTGCAGAAGATGAAGATACAGAATATGAAAGCTTAGATGAGAGCAGTGAAAGCTCAAGTATATAATCCTGAATATATTATACCAGCGAAAGATTGTACAGTAACTAGATCTGGAAAAATGGAAGAAAACCTAAAAACCCGAATGATTATGAGCTGTATATGGCATATTGTTTACGCTCAGAGAGTCAGGAAGAGCCAAAGACATATCAAAAAGTGAATAAAAGCAATAAACAATGAGTTGAACTCTCATGAAAGTTACACACATAGACTCCAACCGAATTACCTGGAGAACAAAAAGCAATTGACGCGAGATGGATTGTTTATGTGAAAGAGGATGGGTACCGTATCAGGACAAAAAGTTAGGTTATGCACCAGTGTGCAGACTCCTTACAATGAGATCTTTAATTTCAGTGTCACTGCAAAATGACTGAATACTGAGTCAGATAGATGTGCTACCGCGTGAAATGTATATGAAGAGGCCAGAGGGACTCAAAGTATTTAAAAAGTAACTGGCCATTGTATGGACTGCGTAACGCACCAAAGTTTTGGAACATGAAGTTCAATGAAGCAATGCTAAGACTAAATTTTAAAAGATCACAGTATGACTATTGTTTGTTTGTCAAGAGCAATGTTTATTTGATGTTTTTTCTGGACGATGCATTGATAACGGGACCAAAAGAAATAGTGGACAAATTAATGGACAGTTTGTATAATGAATTCAAGGTTGAAAATATTACTGAAGTGAAGATATTTCTAGGAATGGAGATAAATAAAAATGAAAGAAGAAGTCTCGAGATTACCCAGATAAAAATGATCACACGATTGCTGAAAGAGTTTGGTATGGAAAATAGCAGACCCATACAAATACCGATGTAAGTAAATTTCCACATGGACAACCTTATAGAAGAAAATATTCCGTATAGAAAGTTGATTTACAGTCTGATATACTTGGCATTGGTGACAAGACAGAGGGCCGGTATTCTGGTCCTCGAAAACGCTTACCGCTTTTTAGTCGCTCGCTCGGCACTTCTAATGTAAATTAACATTGAAAGTGCCGAGCGACTAAAAAGCGGTACTTAAGCGTTTTCGGGAACGAGAATACCGGCCCACAGATATCGCTTATAGTGTTTGTTACTTAAGCGGATACCTGGACAAACCAACAATACAAACATAGAAAGCTGGAAAGAGGATTATGCGCAACTAGAAACTATGGATTAATGTATGGGAAAAACGATAGAGGTTTAGAAGCTATGTTTGATGCAAAGTGGGCTAGTGATAGGCTGACAAGAAAAAGCGTAAGTGGTTGTTTCCATGTCGGGAATCCAACAGATTGGTACTCACAAAAGCAAAGTTGAGTAGATAGCCCTTTCTTCAATGAAGACTGAGTATGTAGCAGCTGGTTGCACAACTCAGGAGGTGGTCAATTTGACAGGTATTTTAGCAGACTTTGGTGAGTGCCAACCTGTTACTTTAAAAATAGACAATAAAAGTACTATTTCCATGATTAAAAACTTTGAGAACTCTAAACGAGGTAAACGCATATAAATTAAGTACCATTTCATTAGAGGCCTTTGTCAGAAAAAAATAATAGAAATTATTTAATTTGTTTCAATGGTAACTGTTCTGATTGGTTCACGAAGTCGTTTTGAAAAGAAAAGTTTGTGAAGTTTAGACAGAGCTTATTGAGCCAGTAATGTGTTTTTACTTTTAATATTGTTTTTTCTATTTTGGTGTCATATCGAAGTCTTTTCGACACTAAAAGTAGTTTCGAAAAGAAGCTCTTTGTGACACTGCTTTTTCACTTATCGGAGGTTGGTAACACTGGCTGACTGATGGCCATCGAACTGTCATTCGCGATTTTATAATAGAAGATTTCTATAGTTGGCATGTAGTGTTACCAACCTAAACTATGAAATCAGGAAATATGAGAATAAAATTCCAAGAGAAATTTGTTTTTTTTTAATTAAACAATTCCAAAATAGAAAAAATGGTATAAAATATTCGTTTCATAAGACATTTTATCGCACTCGCCCTTTAGAAAACTCGCCTCCGGCTCGTTTTCTAATATAGGGCTCGTGACGTCTTATGAAACTTGTATTTTAATGTACTATTGTAGCAATTTAAATGTATTTGTTTTCTTATTTTATTCTGTTATACACTTAAATTGAGGTGGCACATAAGTTTTAATAAGTACTCACTGTTAACAGAAATCTGTAGAATACAACCTTAAATCTCTGGAAGAACAAAGCGTAAAGGAGGATGAAAAAATTACAGAGTAGTCTGAACTTCTAAAACCTTTTTATGCATTACCACCACATCAAAGAAAGTATTCACAATGCAGCATTTGAAACTTTAGGCAAATACGAAAAAAATAGAAGAAGACAAAAACCGTACCTATTGGTGAAATCAAGAAAACGAGAAAAACATAGCAAATAAAAGGAAGAAATGACAACAGTATCTTAGTTCAAACAAGACAGGAGACAAAGAAATATATAAAGAAGCACAAAGAAAAGTACGAAATAGAACAGTACAGAAAAGGAAAAACGAGTCATGGGGAAGAGACTGTACGCATATTAATACTTATCTGGGAGGTCAAAGAAACACAAAAAGTTGGAGATTACTAGAAAACATGAAGACAACAAACAAAAACCAAGGAAATTATTACCACAGCAAAGAGAAAAGTACTTTGAAGAATTACTGACAGAAGAACGGGGAGAATTTAAATAGGAAAAAAAAATAGACACAAAACATAATAACCACCAATAAGAGTTATGAAAGAAGAAGTTAAAGAACATTGTAGCTTAAGCTTAGCAATTTAAGATGGGAATATACAAGTATGAAAGACAATATCCTTACTGAATGGAGTACTATGGGACCAAAATATAAACACAACTAACAAAACTAGAACATACAACACTGTAGGTCTGGTCATTTAGATTGGATCTGCAAAACTGATTCAAATCTGAAAATTATGAACGTTAGACACACAATAGTAGATGATATAAAGGACAAACAACTTATTTCGTTTGAACACATACATACAAAGAATTGCAGATACAAAAATACCCAAGTGGAAACCAGAGAAAAAAAGAAGACGCAGTAGACCAAGAAGAAGCTGGAGTGAACGAGGAAATGAGAGACAGAAGCTTGGAGTAGAATGTCTGGATTGACAGAGATGCTGGGAAATCGGTAATCAGAAGAAGTCTAACGTTATAAACCCATAATTATTATAATATATGTACATATATTTTTGAAAATCCATTACAAATATGTGATCGGAATGGCCTCGCAACCACCACCACGGAATTATGAGTTTCGCCACTGGCAGAACTCTCCAAAAGACCACGCACAGAAAAATATTGAGCCTGTTAGTGTTTATAGAGCTTTACTAGTTCTGCATGTCATTTACTGCCTGGAATCCTTGATCCATGCGTTGTTGAAAATGCTCAAGTTGTGTGGCAGTTTTTGTTTCAGTTTCGTTTAAAGTTGAAATTGTGGAAAGCATAGTTTTGGTCTGGTGGTCAGAGGTTTTCATCAATGTCCTGGTAAATTTCGTCGTTGACTGCAAACACTGACGTAAGGATTTTGCCCAATAATCCCCTTTCTTCTTGTGCTTCATTTATTCCAACGTGTTATTGATCCATCGTGTGTCCATTCTCTTTGGATGTGGTTTATTAGTGACGTGCAATGTGTTTCATTTGATAACATACCTAGTTGTTTTGTTGCAGAGGTCGTCAAACTGGTTGGTGATTAATTTCAATTCTCAATGCTCCTCTTATTATTCTGGCAGATCCGAGATGCTCAATGTAAAACCCTGGTGGTGGATATTTCAGCGTTAACCATCCCTGTACTTGTTGGGCGACACTTACGAGAAGTATCATCATCATTGCATAAACGATGCTTATTTGTACGCTTCTGACGTACGTTCTGCTTATACGGGTTGCTGTTGGCCGTATCGTAGTCGTAGTCACCCTGTTACTTGGCTGGACGCGAGTTGCTTCTTCGGTTTCACTTCCTACTGGTAGTGGAATTAATAGATGAATGTGACGTCTCAATAATGCTCCATCTGCCTTCCTAATTATGGCTACACAGACCGCACCATCTTGATCAGGGTGTACTTCAATGATCCGCGCTTATGGATTTACGATGAAAACCAAAGTTCTCCTTTTCAGGTTGTTCTTCTGGACTGTCCATTTGTACTGTTGCTAAATTCTGTTCAGGTATTCTCTACACCATACCTTCCAGAAATCTTCCTTCATCTTTTGTATCATCCTCCATCGCTCTGATAACTCGGTAGTCATGTCTGTTGTTACTGGGCCTGAAGGTGATACTAGTTCTCTCCGTAATAGCCAGGTGTTAGTACCACATGATCATCCAATTCGTCCGATAGCGGCCATAATGGCCTGGAGTTTCAATATGCTTCGATCTGGCATGTTAATGTTGATAGCTTTCCATATGTAAGTCTAGCGTCTCCTACAATACGTTTCAAATGGTGCTTCATGGATTTTACTCCAGCGTCCCACAAATCTGCAAAGTGTGGCGGCGCAGGAGGGATAAAGTGATTCCCAAGTTAGCAAGTGCGTTTGTTATTCATGCGTCTAGTCCCACGTTTCGAATTTCTGCTCCAAACTACCTGGATTCCCACATTATCACTGTATACGTTTGAGCACGTGCCTCTTTGTGCGATAAACCTACGAAAGGCAGCTAAAAATGCGTTTGTGGTCATATCACTGACTACTTCTTCACCATACCCAAAAAAACAGCAATATAGTCTTTTTAGGACTTATGTCCACTGCCTTTAGTTGCTTGTATTAGGATAGGCCCTGCGTAATCTATTCCAGTGCTAGCGAACGTTGCTGCTGGTGTCACTCTGGCTGATGGTAGGTAGTTGCCCCATTTGCTGTTAAGCAGTTTTGCGTTGTAACGTAAACTGTAGTGATAATACTTTTCACGTTCGTCGACCGTTGATTATCCAATACTTTCGTCTGATACATGCAAGTGTTTCTTGGTTTCCATCGTGTAAAATATTTTGATATGCATCTAGTTTTGATAATTGGCAGAATAATAAGATACTTCTCATCATAGGATAGAACCAATCTCTCCAGTCTTATTAGTTCGTAATCATCCAAATACGGATTGAAACTGCGTAGTTCACTATTTTTGTCGACTGTTTTCTTATTGTAGAGTCTTTTGTAATCGTCTGCAAATTCATCAATCTGATCTTTCCTAATGACTTGTGTTATGGTGTCAGACATTCCTTCTACAAATAAGGCTGACGAATCCTTCCTATTATGGATTCTGCGACAGTATGATAGTACCCGCACCAATCTTGTAATGTTGGAAAACCGGGTCTATAGTACATTTTCTGCCTTTATTGACGCTTGGTGACACATTTAACTTCTTGCTTTACATCTAGGCAAGTTTTTGTTGTGGGTAACTGAGCTGCGGACGATAACCACCATAAATCCTGATTAATATAGGCTTCTCTGGATTTATACCCTTAGATATTATATCTGCGGGATTGTCACTTCTTCTTACAGCACTCTTGTGTGTTATTTCTGCAAACCTGTTGGCTACAAATGTTTTCCATTTAGTCGCATCACCTCGAATCCATTCCAACGTTATCATCGAATCAGTCCATGCATATAACTGAGCTTTCTTAATTTCTAAAGCACTGAGGGTTTTTTCTAGTAATTTTGATCTGGGAAGCGTAGTTTTCATCCTTTCAAGAGCCAGTTTGGATTTTGCTTGGATTAATGCTATAATGCCCTCTGTGTTATTTGTACGGCTATAGATTACTGGACCGTACGGTTTTTCAGACACATCACAAAAACCATGTAGTTCTAAGGTACGGTTTGTTAGGATAGTACGCGACGCACAACCCGCACAACTGACAACGTAAACGTCGTCATTGGTTCAGGTATGACATACTCCCGTTTTCTGACGTCAGTCAAATTTCCTGCAGTTACATGCTGTCTGGTAGTTGTTGGCGCTACTGGAAACGAAGGTTGAATTGGTTGGCTTTCATGTGATTTTTCTGTAAGCTTTTCCATAATAGCTTCATACCGCTGCTGGATCCTGAACAACCGGTCCTGTTTGAAGTAATTGTCTCTGAACTGTTTTTCATTTATTGTTATTTCTTCGTGTAAGTATTGGATTGCTTTTGGATCTTCTGACGTTGAAGTTCATAACGGCATAACGGTATATATTGATCGATTTGGCCCATAGTGTTATCGATTTGCTGAAGTCTACGTTCCTCCTCGTATTTTGCTCTAACTTTGTCAAAGTACACATGGGCATGATACGGGTGCTCGGTTCTTGCACAGAAGCTGTTTTGTGCTTGTTTAATTATATCTACTATATGTATTGTTATTTAGTTCGGTTATGTCCCTTAGCGCTGGTTTGTTCTGTAGTGTGTTGTCAAGTATACTTTCTCGTTTGTTGGATGTATCGACGGCTTAATGGACTGATGTTTCAATATTTGGCGTGTGTAAGGGGCCGAATTCATAGTCTCCACTTGAAGTTTCCTCAGAAAGAAGCCTTGGGCATTTAGAATTGGCCTTGCAAACTTATCAAATAGCTTAAGAAGTGACCATTCTATACTAACAACATCCAAGGAAGGACTACTTTGGCCCTAAATCTGAAATAGTTTAGTCATTATGGTAGTGATAATCACCCAAATAATGATGTTCACCTTCATGGATATTTTGTCAACCGATTCGATACTGATTCAGCGATTTTTGTTAAGCTTAAAAATAACGTCAACTGAATATTTTGATACGTATTGAGGTTGTTTATGTTTTGTGTATGGAATTTTGTCACCAATTCCAACAGTTGTTGCGTAAAATAAACAATTTCCCGAATCGTAAAAACTGAATCACCGAGGTCCTTATACATCTTTCATAAGTGCAACAAATGCTGCCGGTCATAAATTTTTTTCAACGACTTCGCTCGGGCTCTCAAAATATCGTTTGCTGGTTTTAACGAGAGGTTTTAATAGTCGTCGACGGAGACGATAATATGATATTTTCAAAACCCGAGGAGAGGAAAGGCTCATCAATATTTTGCGAGCTTCTTTCAAGCTCAATTTGGAATCGAAAGGTAAAAATCCTTATTAGATATCTTTGTCACGTAGAGGATGCAAAAAGGAGATCTAACGTTTGAGCTAGTTTGCATCAGAATTATCTGCGTATAATATTTTTGTGTGAATTGTTAAAATATTCAACAGATGATTTTATTTTTCTGATAGATGTGGACATTATAGAATAATTGATAATCAATTGAAAATGAAACATGGCTGATTCCTAATTGAAAACCTACCAACGAAACTTCAAAAAAAAATTAATTCCATTCCGACACAATTGGCTCCAATAGAATTATTATTAGTAATAAATTCACGGAAGAGAAAGGGAGTAGGTACTCTAACTTTTAATAGTGCCCCAACTTCTGACGCGAAAGCGGTAATTGTCGATTTTAAAGGGATGGCGCCCTTTTTGTCTGACCTTTGCGAGGGTTAATTCAATGAAATCTTTTTCGAGTGGAAGTGCTAATTGGCAAGAATAAGCAATGAGCTTTCAAGAATATTATTTCCAAAAATAAATTTACTATAAAACACACACAGAAACATTTTATTTCCTGTGCAAAGACTCGATCGAAAAAAAGGTCACGTTTTCAATCTTTCTTCGACGCCCCTTATTTTATGTGTGAGTTTCCCAAATGGCTTGTTCATTTCCTATGATAAATGAGCGGGGGAAAATCCCGAATCCAGAGCGGCTTCATTGGGACTCAACAAATCCACGCTTGATACACATCAGTTAATTAGAAAGGCAAAAGCGAAGCAGGAGCAATTTCACCTGATGGTGCAACATTTATATTGCCGGTTGCAATATGTGTGTCAGTCAAAATACAATTTTAATGTGACGGATCTTTTCTAGGTTGAAAACGGAATATCGATATTTGTATAGGGATTTGCTTGGTTAGAGCATTTTTCATGGGAAAAAGTTAAATTCATATTACTCTACAATGTATACAGGGTGATTCGTGTTATATTCTTTTAACAAAACCCTAAATTACTGGTTTAATAAAAATATTATGGTAAGTAAACGTAAAATTAACTTGATATAAACCTGAAGGATGGTAAGGTAATTTTTAAGACAGGTAGTGGTAATTCAACTGGCTATAATATTGAAGAGTACAAGTGGTTGCAATTGAGAGACTCCAGCTCCCAAGGAGCTTTTGGAACCCTTAATACTGACGGGGTGGATGGTTTCCAGAACGGCACAACATTACGCTAACCTGAGTATACAGTTATTTGATGGAGCGGTACTACTAGGAACCTCTTGGGAGACAATTGAGATTCACAGGCCCCAAAAGCTCCACAAGCAATCTATCAGGTCCAGGATTGAGCACCAGCAATTCAGCAATCAGGTGCCTTTGTGCATCTAGCGACAGCAACAGCATAAGGGATGTAACGTTACCCAATATAAAAGGCCAATGTGGATTGGCCTTTTCGACACGCGTGACACGAATCAACTTATTTTTCAGAATTTGGGTTTTTACGTACTAAAATATTGTTAAATTAGCAAATAATTCCTGTGGTGTTATATAAGAATAATAGCCACCGTTTAAGACTCAATTACTTCCCAAAAATTCACTAAAATTGGCCAAAATGCCTCAGAAGAAAGCTATAACGTGGCTTCTCTTCTGCGTGATTCTAGAAAAAGAAGAATTCCTCCAACAGTAGAATTTCTGGTTACACAAACCGAATTATAGGGAATTTTTCGTTTATTGTGGACAGTTCGAATTAATGCATATTATTACGCATTGAATACTGAATATTCAAATTTTGGTGCCACAGTTGACTTTAGTTCATTGTCTGATTTAAACAGTTTCCTAACCCTACAAAGATTTGTTTACATTTTCCTATCCTAATCCTATCTCAAGTTTCTTATTATTTTAGGCTGGAATCCTGATGTTTTTAAAGTTGCACCTTTGAAAAGAACATTCCAAAGCCTACTTGATGAACTTTGAGTTTTAATCACTTACCCCATTGGAATACTGGAAATTTTTGGCATAAAATGAAGAAAACTCAAAGCCTTGTACTTACTTGTAACCGGTTTTCCTGATCGAAAACACTGGAAAAGTAGAAAATCCGAAAAAAAAAACCTCTGAAAAGGACATTCCAAAGCCTACTTGATAAAATTTGAGCTTTTGTTACTTACCCTATTGGAAAACTGAAAATTTTTGGCACAAAATGAAGAAAACTTAAAGCCTCGTACCTTAAATCGGTTTGCCCGACCGAAAAAGCTTTGGAAAAGCGGAAAATCCAAAGAAAAACCTCTGAAAAGGACATTCCAAAGCCTACTTGATGAAACTTGAGTTTTTGTCACTTTCCCCATTGGAAAACTAAATTTTTGGCACAAAATGAAGAAAACTCAAAGCCTCGTACTTAAAATCGGTTTTCCCGACTGAAAAAGACCTGGAAAAGCGGAAAATCAGAAGAAAAACCTCTAAAAAGGATATTCCAAAGCCTACTTGATGAAACTTGAGTTTTTGTCACTTACCCCATTGGAAAACTAGAAATGTTTAATACAAAATGAAGAAAACTCAAAGCCTCGTACTTAAACCCGGTTTTTCCGATCGAAAAAGCCCTGGAAAAGCAGAAAATCCAAATAAAAACCTCTGAAAAGGACATTCCAAAGCCTACTTGATGAAATTTGAGTTTTTGTTATTTACCCTATTGAAAAACTGAAAATTTTTGGCACAAAATGAAGGAAACTCAAAGGCTCGTACTTTAAACCATTTTTTTCCGTTTTAAAACGGCCTGGAAAAGCGGAAATTTCGATGAAAAACATGGATAAAAAACACTCCAAATGATCGACTGTCCAAATTGACAAATGACATTTATCACAAGGTTTACATGATTGAAGTTGGCTACAAACGATGTTGCAACATCAAAACTTCCAGAAAAAGCATTTAAATGGGATTTTCCTAATTATTGCATTTAAAAATATAAATTTGTGCTAAAGAATGAAAAAAAAATCAAAACCCCGTACTTAAAATCGGTTTTCCCGACCGAAAAAGCCTTGGAAAACCGGAAAATCCAAAGAAAAACCTCTGAAAAGGACATTCCAAAGCCTACTTAATAACACTTGAGTTTTTGTCACTTACCCCATTGAAAAACTGGAAATTTTTGGTACAAAATGGGAAAAACTTAAAGCTTCATAGTTAAAATCGGTTTTCCTAATTGAAGAAGCTTTGGAAAGCGGAAAATCCAAAGAAATACCTCTAAAAAGAACATTCCAGCACCTACATGATGAGACTTGAGTTTTTGTCACTTACCCTATTGGAAAACTGGAAATTTTTTGCACAAAATGAAAAAAAACTCAAATGCTCGTTTTCCCGACTTAAAACGCCCTGGAAAAATGGAAAATCGGAGGAAAAACTAGATAAAAACGTAAACACGTTACTGCAAAATGGCCGACTAAAAGCGACGTTGCCGCATGACATCAATGACATTTTAAATGGGTTAATTCAATTAAAACCTGTTGAATAATTAAATAATAACGATTATGAAACAATAAATTTCCCAAATAGGGTCTTGGAAACTTGTTTTTAGTTTTATTTTAATGAAAATATGTTTAATTATTAATTATATGTGAGTAAGACAAAGACAACAATAAAGTAGTATACATTCGCAAAAACCCCAAATGGGTGAGATAAAGTAGGATGCCATTTAAAACGCAAAATTATCAAATTACGATGAAAACCAAACAAAGCAAATATTTGATAAAAGTAGTAGCCACTTAAATATTTAAAAAATTGATAATAAAAGTACCGTTAAACTGGTAAGTCCGAAATCCCTCAGTCCGGAACTAAAGGCCCGCCTACACAGCGCTTGTTTATGTGGATAAGGTTAGATACTCTGAGGGCGAGTTCTCATGAGGGTAAGTTGACATTCGTTCTTGTCAAAGCGCTCAGTGGTGCTATGATGCTCGAACAATTTGGTACAAATCTTCGGTACCACGAGGCAAGTCCTATAATTCTACGAATCTCCGTTACTGTTTTAGGGGTGGGTATATTTAAAATTGCTTCTACCTTCTCAGGGTCGACAAGAAGACCAGAAAAGCTAACAATATATTCGAGCTATTTCAATTCCGGCTTACAGAAAATCTATTTATCCTTATTGAGTGTCAGTCCGGCACGGGTGAGACGAGTGATAACTTCACGGAGAATGTTAATGTGTTCTTCAAACGTAGAGGTGCAAATGATGACGTCATCTAGGTATACAAATACTGCAGGGGCATTGGTTAGCCCAAAAGGCATTCGTTTGAATTGAAACAAACCACGAGTAGGAACAGTGAAAGCAGTAAGCGGCGTTGATTCTTCGGAGATAGAGATGTCAGTAGGCGGACTTAATGTCCAAGGTGCTGAGGTATTTTGCGTCACACAACCTAATAGGGTACAAATACAGAAAGATGAATATATGGTCTGTATTAAAAGAAAATTGAAAAGAATTTTAAAAAAATTGCTAGAAAAAAATATTTCAAAAATAAAGGACTGAAAACTACCATTAACCACGTTGGGCGCCAAATTTGTTATGTTCTTTTAACAAAACCTTAATATTACTAGTTTAATAAAAATATTTAGAAGGGAAACGGAGGTTAAATGGACAGGGATAACTAGGGGTGGATGAGTTACCTATGTGAGGGGGTGGAAGTTCATAAAAAAACAGAAAGGGTACCTCTGTTTTCAGGGCGGTCGACTAGTTGGATGATAACGGAGTACTGATGAAAAGTCTGCAAAATTGAGAGCACAAGTAAAGTCTATTTCTGACTAACAAAAAACCAGTTAGAGCGAATTTGATTGGTTGAAAACAGTCAGAAACAGTAAGAAAACTAGTTTCAACCAATGAAATTCACTCTTACTAGTTTGTGATTTCTACAGAAACAGACCTAATGTCCTGTCTGCAAATTGTCCAGAGCAGTTAGGTTGCACCAGAATTTCCCAGTGATTTCGTCGAGGCAGGCCTGTATAAGTGTAAAATTGACCAATTATCTACCTAACCGTTACCGTAAAAAACTTCCCTGAAAATAGCTACAATTTTTTTTGCCTCCGCCTGTCTTTATTGTATGTAGTATTTTCATAGATGTTGACAGATATAAACTGATAAATCAACTCAACTTATCATGTTTTACAATTCGTTTCTCGTAAATTACACTTTTTTTTTTATTAAGTAATCCCATTTAACCTTGTCAACCTATCAGTATTTCCAAGAAACTTCACCCCGACAACGAACTGCTCCATAGCGACGATCCTCCATCAGCAGGAAAATATTCAAATCTTATCGACTTTGCTTCGATTCGGTATTATTTGAATTTTCCAATGAAAACGTCAACATGTCTGTGGATAAACTTTTGTTTTCCATTGTTGTAAAATTATAAAAATTTCTAGAGAATAGAAATTAAATCAGCAATGCGTATATTTGCCCCTCGAACGCTTGTAGCACTCGATTTCAATAAAGTTGTCGTGTTTATAACAATTTAAACCGGGTGCACGGTAATTGGGTGAAGGTTTTAATAGGGTCAGCATGCATGCGTTTGGCGAGGGTAAAAAGGGGGTGGTTTACCAGGAGAGTGTTCAAGCCGCCTCAATAATATCATGGATATTGTTAACATTAAATAATCTCCGAGCAGATTTGCGAATTTTCATGTAATTATGTTATGGCAACATCCTAATTTTGTTTTAATTTTATTGGGAAAATGCTCAGTGGAAACAGTATTTTAGATATACAATAAAATTATCAATACTTTTGGAGGTTGTAACATACAAGTTAGTAGCATCTAAATACATTATATAAGAATAAGGTCAGTTTTCATCAAAATTCGGAAGGAATTTATTGTTAGCGATAAGTTTCATCTCACTACATTGACTCATTTTTTTTGTATTCCAGATTTGGAATAATTCTACTTTCGTCATTCGCAACATACAATCAAGAGAAAAGCTAGGTAATGTGTAATAATGTTTTTCGATCCAACTTATATGCAGTCAATGCACAATCTCGAAAATTATCAAGGACATCACATAGAAGAAAAGTATCAGATTCCAGATACAGATCTGAATATTCTTCAAGATTTTCATGATTGAATATCCGCCAAACACACTGTGTCGTAGTCTAAATAGCTAGTTAAATTCTTCTATCGAATTGTCATAAAATTTGTGCTTAGACATAGATTATACATTTTTCCCAAATTAGTAATGAAACTATATGGAAAAAAAAACCTTTTTGTCTCATTAAATTAGATTCATCCTCAATGATGAACTTTTTCCTAGCTTCTTCAAACTAATGGCCAGAACCCAAATTCTCCAAAGATGTAGATAAAAATTTGATTGCTTACTTTTCTTCACTTTGAACAATTACATCAACTCATCATTCTAATTTAAAAGTTCTTTCGTAAACAGGGGACAATCATACCCGTCCAAATTATGATAGAAAATTGGTATACAGGTGTTGTGCAATACCTCTGATAGTGTAAGTTACAAATTCTATGAGCTCCTATCTAACACCAGCTAGTAATTCAGCCTTCCTATTGGTTGATACGCCTATAAGGATCACTGCTCATGTATAGAGGACAGGATCGGATTCATTTGAAGCTTCTGAGAAAAAAAATATTTATGACGTTTGGTTTTAAATCTCAATTTCTGATGATGTTGAGTGTTATTTTCCGAGAGCAACTGCTATCAAAATAAGACGGATCGTAACATTGTTTTAGTTCGGTCCTGCCTCCCTGATCTTAAAAATGACTAGTTGTTTAGGTTACTGCCACTTGGATTTGAAAATAGTATAGAGACGGGTTGCTGGGAAAACATGGGTTGTCCCAGGAAAACTCACCACTTATCGTATATTAGACTCTATGTTCTTTTACTGGGGCTTACCGAATGGAAACTGAAAAGTAACACATGGTTCGTAGGGCGTTAGGCTTTACCATGGGCTTTTATAAGGATCGCAATGATTTGCGAAAGTAAAACCGCTAACTTCCTTGGGCTCTCCGGGTCAACCTAATCCCTAGATTCTGGTATTGCTGAGGACTGATCGATTTCAACCTGAGTGGAAACATCAGTTCATTGAATCTTCTTCTATTGAGTCTTCCGATGACTGATTGACCTCAGATTTATTTGCTTGAGGTTATTACTCTCCCACATTCTGGACATTCAAAATTTCCTTGCACTTGCCGATTTTGACTTGGTTCTCTGACCGATCTACTGCTCACTCCTCCCAATGGTTTCGAGCGTTCATTTGATAAACTGTCCCATGAAAGACGTTTTTGAATATTTTGAGCTGTCCGCCCTGTCTTTTCTGCCCGTGTGCCAATATACAAGACACATTTGGGTAGTATATTTTCAGGCATCCGCTGATTGTCTCCGACCCATCTAAGTGTGCTGTCATCTACGTACTGGAGGTCGGTAACAAATTCAGGTCTCATTTTCGCTCTGAGTCTCTTTATGTTGAATAAACCACTATCGAATCGGCATCTAACCTCTATTCCTCTTATAAGAAGTTTGCTGTTGCTTGATAATCCCAATACACTTGAGATTCAGGGACAATTTGATCGACATATTTTATTAGCCAGGAAGCCATTATTCTCGCTAAAATCTTTCCACCTATAGACAGAAGTAAGATCCCTCTAGTTACCACAATCCGATGCGCTTCCTCTATTTTTAAACAAGTTCACAAGTTCAGCATTACTGAAGTCTTGTGGGACTCTTTCAGTAGTCCAGCTTCAGAGGTTATGTCGCTTTGTCACCGAATGCTTTATAAACTTCTACTGGGATGTTGTCGCTTCTCGAGGCTTTGTTATTTTTCTGGGAGTTTATTACTTTCTCATTTTCTTCGGCTGAAATTTCTCGGTGTAAGAATAGGTTTGGCTCATACTTAGGTATTTGCTTTAGGACATCAATGCGAACGTTACTTTCCACAGTTAGCATTGCGGAAAAGTGCCCTTTCCACCTAGCTCTTATGTTTGCTTATGTTGCTGAAGATTTCAGAACTTCCTCGATAGCTTACAGTGGTAAACATAATTGAAATTGCTTAAAAAATTACTATATAATCCTATATTAACCAATTAAAGAAACACCAGAGCTAATGTATTAGGAAGTCTTTCCTTCGTATATCGTAGATCTACAACATATTCGCCCATCTAATAGATTGCGTTTTTATCCGTCAGATTCCATTACCTACTTGACAGTTTAACAGAAAGTTAATAAACCGGGCCTTATTCTGCGATCCATTTCAATTCTACTATTGCTTACCTGAATACGTCGCAAGCAAAATTATACTGTGCTCTTTCACTATAACAAGCATGAAATGCGATCGATGGCTATTCACATTTGAAAACTCTTTTCCTAAGTTGATATGTAAGTTAACATATATTTTAATCAATTCTTCATAAATTGACATAAAATTATAAAATCCAATTTTGAGTTTTGTTAATATTGAAACTTCTATCCGGTATTGAACTTTCTCCGGTGCAATTTGAATTGTGGCTTGAAACTAAATTATAATTATCATAGTAAGCGAAAATAGATCGGAACTATTTCAATAAGAGAGCCTAGCGTGGGAGGTATTTGCACCTGAATATGAAGTTTTTGATCGATCGGCTTAATTTTTGAGATAAAAAAATCATAGCTTACAAGGTAAAACGTCTAAATTTTCTATGAGCTTCGGCCCAATTCGTGTATCGGAAATTGTTCATAAATGGTATAAGGAATATTTGAAATGTTGTTTTGTTTGGATAACCAACTGACTGCTTAAATTCCTATTACCATTTATATTTTTAATAATTCTTTCCCGACTATTTTGACCCATTCATCAAATAAACGAGGTAGGAAAAATGCATTTTTGTAAAGCTTTTTAAAATGCATTTATGTGTAATTTGAATAGCGAATCCAGAAAAGTAATTAATCACGAGTAGGTTGAAACCGTGAATCGATAACGGCGATAAAAATCAGCCAAGCCACTTCACATGAAACAAAATACCGATTAAAGAAATCTTTTAGACTCTGCAAAATTTCAAAAGTAACTCCATAATATCTCGAGTTGCCCGTTATCAACTTATCCAAAGACGCGATAAAGTAGACTTTAACTACCCTCAAGTTTGAGTTGGAAAGTTACGAGCAAACTGTTGTTTGCTCGGAGCGCAGTTTCGAAAGGCTCCAGTATCTGAGTGATATCGAATTAAGGCTCTTAAGTTATCAGGGCGAAACTTCATAAATTTCTAAATAGATAAAATACATATAGAGAGAAAAAGTGCGGCCCGAGACAGAAAGTCTGGCGACGGTGCATTCTTGCCAGCACGCGTTTCGCTTTGAAGATGCCAAAACGGCACAGGGTGGAGCGGTTGCGCATTGTCCAGGAACGGATCCAGGATTGAATATTTGAATTATAGGATATTTTGATTCCTATTGTTATCGCACTGTCCAAATATGTGTTAATGAACAATGAAGACTCTATACTCAATAAAGTGATATCCGAATAAATCTTTTTGTTCTGCACTCAATGGAAATAATTATTGTAGCTGCAATGTTGATAGATTAATCATCAGAGAAATGTATGTATCGGATACTAATAGAAACTCCAATGGCCCTCGAGCATTAGTATGATTAATTTAACAATGGGGAATGGATCGGGTATCCATTCAGAGATTTCGTTGTACAAGGTGACGCATGAAACTTACCAATCTTCGAAAACCTAGACGTATTAGAAATTCACTTTGACGAAAGGTAGGTAAGCTCGAAATTGCCAGGATATCAAAGTAATTCAAAAGTTTCTTCTATTAGGATTAAAATTTCGCAACTTGTTATTATGACGAATTTTTGATTATTTAATTCAGACACTATCCAAAATTCCATTGGAAAATTCTGGAAATCCCATTTCCATCAGCTTTACTAGAGAAATGTAAATTAAGAAACATACAAATTCTATTCCAGGCTCGCTCATTGTACAAATTGAACCAGATTAGGTCAAAACATTGATTTTTAACCATTCAAGTTTAAATTACAGTTAGAGACAAAATTAAAGAAAAATATAGCTAAGACATACGTTTAAAAAACCATAGCAATCTTTGATTGTTTTTTTTTCTGAAGACCCGATAGCTAATTAAAGGTACGTTAGGGGCATATTAGAAGTCAATGGCCAACAAGTCGAACGCGTTCATTCTTACAAATACCTGGGTTGTCAGCTCAATGAGAGCTGGGACAACATGCAAGAGGTTTGGGCAAAAATCGAACAGGCCAGATCGTCTTTCGTTAAAATGAAGTCAGTATTGTGTAGTCGTGATCTTAATAGCACTCTCCAAATTCGTGTGGTTCGTTGTTATGTGTTTAGCATTTTATATTACGGTGTAGAGGCGTGGATATTAACTGATGCCATGAGCAAAAAACTGAAAGCATTTGAGATATGCTGCTATCGTAGAATGCTCAAAATATTTTGGATGGACAGAGTACGTAACGCGGATGTTCTTCTAAGAATAGATAAGGAGCTTGAAGTTTTATTCACCATCAAAAAACGTAAACGTGAATATTTTGGACACATTTTAAGAAATGACAAATATGAACTCCTTAAACTGATGATAGAGGGAAAAATTTAAGGAAAAAGAGGTCCAGGCCATAGACGAATATCATGTATAAAAAATCTTAGACAATGGTATGATGTTAGCACAACTACACTTTTCAGAAAAGCAGTAGACAAGGTGCAAATTGCGCTGATGATAGCCAACGTTCGAAGAGAACATGTTACTTGAAGAAGAAGAAGAAAAAGTATGATAGGATTATTATATTTCTAATAAAAATATGTTCTGATTACATCCATTTTCACAAATGTTTTACTTTCTGCTTCACATCTGCCCTGCGTTCACTTATTGCTCACAGAATAATTAGTTTCATATAAATTTGTCTTATATACATTTTATCGGTAGATGAATAAACCGGGCCTTAGTGGAGTAGAACTTGATGAAAAGAGAAGTGTTCCTTCACTAAAAAAATGCATAGCTATTATATTAGAAATTCCACCTGTTTGTGTTTCGGGATTGAAAGAATTCCATAATTAGGGTAAAAATACCCGCAGGCCGCAATAAGTGTTAAAATCAAAAATTATGGTGCGAAAAGCTCCTACTAAAGCATTATTATGATTGCTTCGTATTTTAGCAAAAAAAAAAATGTTCCATTTAACCCAAACAACCATCAAAATAATAGACACAAAATACAACATTAACATCATAGTGATGATTTTCATTTTTGCAAACAAAACCAATGAAAGCCATCACTTATTACATCCTTACATAAAAAGCACGCCAACACGGCTCCGTTTATCATCAACGACTCCACGTTTCAAAAACAAAACAAGCCATAAACAAGAAGCAAAAGGTGCATCCTCAGCAACAAAAGCACGTGGTCTGTCGTCCTCCGGAGTCGTCAATCATACCTTCGTCGGTTATGTCTTCGTGGCCGGTGTCTGCGGGGCTGGTAAAGCGTCGCGGCGGCGTCGTCGAAGGACGCACGAGCTCGTGGCATTTTAACGGGGGCTCCCATCGGCCCGAGCGCCGGCCAAGCACTGGTGGAGCACCGTCGTGGGGCCGGTGTCACGTGGGGCGGCGAACCCTCCACCACGACCTGTCGCACGCGGGAAATACGGACTTGATGATTGACATCAATCAATCTGAGAAGGATTTTTGTTCTTTGTTGGGAAACTTCTTTTCTAAATCCGAATGGCTTTTGAGGAGATGATTAATGAAAAAACTATCGAGATTTCTAAGAAATCCCATAGATAGGGGGAAACTTCTGAGCTGACGAATAACGGAAAACTTCTTTCTCCAATACTCCTTCTTAATACTAATACATCAGTCTTCAATCATATCTTGAATACAAAACTCAAACTTAAGTCTAGCTAATGGCTTAATACAAATGTCAGCCGTCATCTTGTTTATTGAAAGATATTATGCTTACTAAACTTCACCATTCTCAACCTCCCCTCTTATGAATAGTGAAACCTGACATCAATGTGTTCATTCTTGTGTTCAGAACAGGATCACTTGCAATTTTTTGAGCGCTTTGATTCTTATTGTGAACTTTCACAGGTTTTGATCAATTAACAAGTTCTGATCACAATCTTTTTGAATGAACTGCTTCTTTTGCGGAATCACTGATGGCCATATATTTTGCTTCACACGAAGACATGGCGACTGTAGTCTGGTTGCGACATCCTATATTTATTTGAAATGAAAACCAGTGTAGCCTAATATGCATCAGTGTATCCAGTCAAATATTTTACAGATTTCTGATAAACTAACTATCTTTCTTTTCTGCTATTCCTTTGGAATATCTCAGTACGCCCTTTGCAGCTTGCCAGTGTCCTTCATCATACTTATAGTATTGAACTGACTCAAATACATTAAGCATCCAATTAGTTGCTGATATTGCACTTCCGGGCATGTTTCGCTCTCACTAATGGCAGTTTCGCATTTGGATCCATTGGTGTACTGATTGGTTTACAATCCAACATTCGAGACATCTATGCATATTTTCTCCGACTGATAGAAATACTACCATACCGATTTTTCCTCTCTTTCATGCCTAAACAGTTTTGTGAAACTCTAAGATCTTTGATCTTGAAGTTGCCTCTTTGAGTTCTCAAGTCTATTCTGATTATTGTGAAAAATGAAAAAGTCGTCTACGCACAGTGCAACGATAGCTATGAAGTTCTTCTTCTTCATAGAGTAGATGAAACTTTCATGTGCTGACTGCTTGTAATTCAGTTCTTTCAAAACCTTATCATCTATCTTATCCCAAGATCTTGAACCTTGTTTTACTACATTCTCCTCAACGACTAAACCTTCTGGTTGATAGATGTAGATTGTCTCATCCACTATTCCATTGAGTAGAGCGGTGACAACATTCAACTGTTCCATTTCAAGTTTAAATTGAATGGCCAATGCAAAAAGCAAACGTATTGATTAAAATGCACGTGGCACTTTACTTGATTTGGTTTTCATCCATCAAGACCCTGAGGATACTGTCTATTAGCTAATGACATTATCCTCCTCATTGACACATATCGTCCTGCTCTATTTTTTGCCACCTGCGACAGGACACTTCACTGCAATGCTGGCAACCCCCAGCCTGACGCATACTATTATGATTTCAGATCTGCTGATTACACACTTCTCAAAAATATTCTTGGTATGGTTCGCTGAATTACTTACTCCAGGGTCTCGATGTGACGGAAATGATAAGAGTTTTTTCTATGACGTTCCATGGAACGGCTATCAATTGTTGTGTACCAGAGAAGAAGCTCTCGAGCCATAAATTTCCACGATGGCTCTCCCTTGAACTAAAGGACCTAATAATTAATAGGAAAAAAATGCCTTCGGGCTCAGGGTAAGACTCTTTCCAAAGATTGCTATAGAAGTTATGTCGTATGGTCAGAAATGCCATTGATGCTCATAGGAATCACAATCTGAAGAAACATTTCTGAAACTTTTGTCAATGCTAGAGATAAGACTAATAGCACACCAGTTCTTACATGTTTTATGACGGTAATTTCACCAAAACTGGGCAACTAGCAAATCTTTTCGCCGAATAGTTTCATTCTGTATATTCAGACAAATCATGTGTTATTGGCCATAGCATTTTTGATGGTGTTAACATACACATTCATGACTATGACATCTACATCTCAATTATTTACGAAGAACTGTGCAAGCTGCGGATCTTTCGCAGACCTAGCCCGAATGGCATCCCCCTCTGTGATCAGCAATTGCAACTTAATGTTATCTCGTCTCTTGTTCATTTTGTTCAATGAATTACTTAGTATTGGTGTATTTCCTGAGTTCTGGAAGCGGAGTTTTATTACGCCCATTCATGAGACCGGTGACAAAATGGATATTACTAAATACAGGCCTATCAGTAACCTAAACACTATCCGACAAGTCTTTGAAAATATAGTAACAAAATTTTTAACCCCTGATTAATCGAACAGCAAGCAGGCTTCCGGCCAAAGTGCTCAACCTCCTGACGTACCAGGCTGAAATCTCAGGGATTCTTGAAAGCAGTAAAGTTGTACAATCCATGTACAGCGATTTTGCTAAAGCTTTCGACCGTGTCAACCATGGCGTCCTACTTGCCAAGCTTGAGAGAATTTTAATTTCTGGTGGTACTCTGCTTGCGTGGATCAGCGACTACCTTAGAGAACAGAATTCAAATAGTCAAGATCATCAACTTCTGCTCACAGTTCATTGACATCCCCACAAGGATCTCACCTGGGACCCCTGCTATTCAACATTTTCATTAACGGTATTGGTTCTTGTTTCATTAATAGTGATTTAATTTATTTTGCGGATGACTTGAAAATATTCACCGAAGTCTGTGCCAGATTACAATCTGACTTGGATAGCCTTTCTGAATGGTGTGTCATAAGTGACATAGAACTCAATGTCCCTAAATGTGAATCCATCGTTCTGTTTAAAAGTCGAAGGCCCATACAATTTGTTTACCACGTAAATAATGAACCACTTGGAACGGTATCCCAACAACGTGATCTCGGTGCTATTTTTGATAACACGTTAAGCTTTCCCAGTCACATTTAGGATATTTATTAATAGAGGAAACAAATATTTGTTTGCTAAAAGGGTTAACCATATGCTTAAGAATGACAAAAAGGCAAGAGCCAATTGAAATGATAGCACAAGATGAGACAATCAGTTGTCAGCCTTAGGTTCTGGCAGTATCACGATCATGAATTTGAAGAGAAAATGGGTTGACAGGAGTTAAAATATCAGAAACACCACAGCACTTATTAAATTTTCTTGGTTAGAATTTTTACTGAATACGAGGGATGTTGAAAGAGTATGTGCCAATTGCACGCTCTTCCACTACCTTCTCAGAAAAGATACACCGGACTAACTATGATTTAAATACTTTTGTTTCCCAGAACTTCCCGATTCTCTAATGAGTTCAATACCCTAGAATTTTTCAATACCCATGTTTTCCAAAGAGAGCTTAATTCCTTAAGTTTCTATACCTATATTAATTGTTCGATGTGATATTTAGTAAATAAAAAATAATTTTACTGTAAATAATGTTACCCTACACCATTTTGTCATGTTGTTAAGTAGTCTATTGTTGTATTTCTTTCGTTGTAACTGTCGTAACTGTTGTCAATAAATTTAGTAAAAATTATTAATATTTCTTACTTTTTCCAACCATAGATTTTAAATTCAATTCTCATCAAGTTTAAGCTCAATCAATTCAAAAAATATATCGACTTTGCCCCAAGAGTCTACAAGCATGGGTTCACACAGATCCATATGAATGAGCTCCAACTTTTCGTGGGTCGAAACCACTGTTCATTAAATTTCGAACGTTTTCCGACTGTGTTTTCCTTGAATACCGGATTTCTGTATGTGACATATACACTGAGCTTATTAGCTTGAATCCTCACAAGGGTCCAGGTCCTGATAATATTCATCCTGTCGTTCTTAAAAATCAAATCCTTTATTTTGCCATATTTAAAAGTTACAATAATAGTTATGTATTATACAAGACGGTAAAAAGACGCTTTACATGTGAGTGGAAAATGTTGATTCACGAGCGACGAAGGAGCGAGTGGATTAATTCTACGAACAGGTAAAGCTTTTTTACCATTGTGTGTAATCTATTTTATTCTTGAGCCACTTTTTATTTATCACAATTACTGAAATCATAAACTAAAATGTGCTAAAATTTTACGTAGATTATGACAAATTGACAAAGTACCTAACAAACTGACACATTTCTGGTGTTGTTCAATCATGCAAAATATCAGATTTCTGTCAAAAACAATATATTTATTATAAAAGAAGAGAACGTGTGGGTAAAATTGACGTATGAGTGGGTAAAAGTGACGTATGAGTGGGTAAAATTGACAAATGAGTGGGTAAAAATTGTTCGATTTCACTACTTCAAATAAAGTGTTACTTTAACGACGAGTTTTGAGTCGATTAAATGATAGTTTACCATTCGCGATAGAATAAAGTAAATATAATTTATAAAATGTTGACAAAAAGGATCCTTTCACGATTATGGAACCGATAACAAAAAGTCCACTCTGTCTAGGTGGCCCTTTGCGAAAAGACCCTATACAAATTATTAAATGAACTAGGGAAACTTAACTAAAAATAAATGGAACTGTACTTACAACTTACTCCACTTATAAGTTGGTACAAAAAAAAAAAAACTCAAAACCGAACCGCACCTTGAGGAAAATCATGATTACGGAAGTTTGTCATTATAATAACATGTATTGTGTTATTGGACTTGCACCGGGGTAACGAGCAGGCCGATAAAACCTCGACACCGAGATAAGATAAAAAATAAAAAATAAAAAATCGCATATAAAAATCAAATTTTAAAAGCTATAATCGTAGGTAGTTGATCTTGTAAAAGCATATTCTTTATAGTTTTTTTGAATATAATAAAAGTGGCATTCTTTTAATTTCTGCTTGCAACCTATTCCACATTCTAACAGCCATATAGGAGAATGAACGTTGAAAAGATGCGGTTCTGTTACGCGGAATAATAAAATTTTGACAGTTTCTGGTTATATGAGCCCTAGCCAAAGATGCAAACTTTTCACTGAGATAAGTTTGCCAGTTTTTATTATTCTATTCGCAAATGTATATAGGTATATATGCTGTTTTCTTCGATGAGCCATATTAAGAATTTCATGTTAATTAAGGTAGGAGTTATGTGGTGTCTGTTTTTTATGGAAACTGCTTCTTTATTCTCGTTAGGCAACCACACCTTATAATTAATAAATCTTTGGAGAGTGGATCTTCTCACAAATTCTGGAAAACAAGTTATGTCGTCTCAATACATAAATCTGAAAACAAGTCCAACAATTCAACATAAAAAATTTGCGGCCATTTGGATCATGAATAAATACCATGCCTAAAATATTTGAAAACCTTGTAAGTAAGTATTTAAACTCATTATTGTCTCCTGAAATCAATAACCAGCAGTTTGTCTTCTGTTTGGGTAGAAATACTGAACTTAATCTCCTTGCCTATTCTTCAGGTTTTTTATAAGGTTCCGCATAATGTACTGACTTAAAACGGTGGGTATAAATGAACCATTACTCTACTGGCTGGACAGCTACCATGCGAATTAGATTCAAATTGTGAAAATTATCAATTTATTTTCTAACGAAATTCCTGTGCCGTGTGGGGTCCCACATCGGACCACTTCTTTTTATTATCTTCATCAATGATGATGCACCCTGCGTTCAGTCTTCGGAGTTCCTTTTTTTTGCAGACGATCTAAATTGTATAGAGTAATATCTAATCTTAACGACTGCATTGCTTTGTAGGAGGATATCTACGGATTTGTGGTTTGGTGTTGCGATAATGGTATGCATGTTAATATTTCTAAGTGCAGTCTCATAATATTCACTCGTCGTACAGTTAAAACTAATTTTCATTATCTTATCAAAGGTGCAACATTATCATCAGTTGTAAACATAAAGGATCTTGGAATTACTCTTGATGATAAGCTATCATATGCCTCTCACATAACATCAATCATTGAGAATGTTGGGACTTAATAAACGTAATACTTCTGACTTTGTTACTTGTACGTTCCATTGAAATTCTATATTGCAGTTTTGTTAGAAGTTTCTTGTATTATGTCACCTCTGTATGGGATCCTCAGATATACTTTCCATATCGACAGCATTGAGCGAGTGCAGAAGAAATGTATGCATCATATTCATCTCAAATTCTATAGAGATATTGAATATAACTACGAAGAAATGTGTTAAAGGCTAAATATGTCAACATTTCAAGAAAGAATAACTATTCATGACCTACTCCTTCTTCTTAAAATTCTCGACTACCTCCTTAACTGTCCCTATGTCACTTCCAGCATCGGTTCATATGTACCACCTTTTTATACGAGAAACATCCCAACCTTATATCAACTATATCACTGCACCAACTGCGGTCAAAATTGCTTTGTCTCCAGATTCGTGTCTCTTTAAGGCACCTGTCACAGTTGAACCTTGCTAGATTGTAACTTATCTATATAGTCCAGGAGGCAGTGAAATTTTTCGGCACTTATTTTCCCATCTATTAAATAGTTTGTTCTCCTGGTGATACAAAGCAAGTCTGGCTAAAATTTTCGGATGGGTTCACAAGATCGATGAAAAATACAAGTACACTTATTTTCCGAGACATAAATATTTCACATTCACTACAATAGAACATAAAGTATATGAAAATAGCAATTTGGCTTATCTCAGATAGTGAAAGTGAGTCTGGCTGAAAATTGTCGGATCTTCATTTTTTCACTTGCCAGACATATTATCCATACACACAGATTAGCCGAACTATTTTTTTACGTAACTTCAGTATACTTCTCATTAGTAGACCTACTTTTATCACTGAGAAAAAAAAGGACCGTGCATTGGCAAGCTTTAACACATTTTGCGCCTCAACCCATCGGAAAACCCCCCCTAAAAATATATGTATTTTGCTTAGAATTAGTAACCCTACAATTCTATCCATGTTTTCTGACTGGGAAAATAAGTACCGAAAATCGTTACTGCCTCCTAGACTAATAGGAATAGTTTATTTACATATACTTATGCATTTTGGAATATTATTGTTATCCTTTCTTTCTACTTGTTGCATGCACATGTTAGATTTAGTCTGAATTATATTTTTATCATTGTTAAAAAATGGCAGTGCTGTCAATAAATAAATACTGATATGTCTTTTGTGCCAAAGTTATTTTGACATTTCTGTGTTCGAATGATTAGCGTTTTCAATGTTTAGATTAAAGCAATAGACTCCAACAATTTTAGTTACTTTAGTCACTGTATCACCTTCAATGATGAAGTATCTTGCATCCTTGTTGATCAAATCAAATACCTACAGCTACAAAGCTTTTAGAGACCATCTGGTTTACTGATAGCAAATTAGAGGCATGGTCCGGAATATAAATTACGTTAGAGATAACCCAGTTCAAAACTTTTGATTACATTACAATTATGTGAAAACCAATGAAAGAACGAGAAATGAATGAAAAATACATAGACATAATCGTTTTGTGCACGAAAAATGAGCCTAGTCACCGTAGCTACTCCAGTGTCAATAACTAGACTGCTTTAACTTCAAATCCAGAATTTAGAATATCCCTCCTTACCTTACTTGCGCAAACTTGAGAACGACAAAGACGCAAAGCAGAGTGGGGTGACCAATGATAAAGTTCCATATTGAATGGTACAACTAGCTTGCCCTTCGACACGCACAGCGATATACTTCAAAGGATGAACAAACCTATAAATAAAATTATTTATGGAACTTCTGACTTGACCTTGCAGCCTAATAGTTGATATATATTTTTACTTTTCTACTACAAGCGATATTTATTTTAAAATCAAAACAGCACTACGAAATAAATCTTTGTAAGATCTTTTTGATCTTTCTTACGTTCTACTGCTTCTTTTGTATCGTCTTTTGGATAGCAATTTTTAGAAACGCAAAGATCTTCATGACGATGTAGCATTTTCATGGCAAACGACCAATCACAATAATTCTCACTACCTCTCATTGTGAACCAGTAAATTTATTATTTTATTGTTAATAATACAAATGTCCACTACATTTTCCCTTTAGCAAATTCCACCATCTGTTCAGTTTACTTCATAACTGATTGCTTATTTAGGTTTGAAAGACGATTCCGGCTGGAATTATTATACAATACAACCAATGTCCTGTTGACACCAATTTCCCGGAAAAATGTTTCCTTTTGTCGGTACTTCTATTGCATGAACCCTCAACTAATTTGTTCCATTGATCCTCAACTGCAATTGGTCTAGACCAGTTCCTGAAGTTCATAACTTAATTATAAATAAGTTAGCTAGAAATAAGTCATAAGTCTAATTTATAAAAAAAAAAACAATAACAAAGTATATGATATAAATCCGCAACAAATCTGATTTATCTCCACCAAATCGAATTAAAGCAACATCCCCGAATCGATCGAAAGGGTGGGTATTTAGAGACAATCGCTCCCTTTTTAATCCAGGCTCTAGCTCAAAGGAGGATGAGCAAGATTTATAGTAAAGATTCGGGTTGTTTATATTTGGCTTGCCGAGAAAATGGTCTCACGAGTTTGTCACAAAACTACACCCTTCTTTCAATGGAAGACGATAAATTTTCTTAAGCTCAAAGCTTCCGAGGAATATAAAATTTTTGTCGCAATAATCGTAAAAAATTTAACAAGAAGAATTATTAAATTTCTTCGTGCCCTTTTCTTTTTCATTCAGAAAAGTTATTGTTTGTCGGAATCAGCGGAATCATGGTGAAGTAATAATTTTTTATAGTTACGAAAGTTTGATCAAAAAAGGAATTTTAATTAAGTCTAGAAGATTTACCATTGAGCTTGACCAACTTTCCAATATCAACACGCTGAGCTCTAAAATAAAATAATGTAAGTGGAAACTTCATACCTATACCTTTTATATTTTGGCATGCTCAAAAAGGCCCGCTTAAACCGCCACAAAGTTAACTATAATTAGTTTTGAAATAAACTTAGATTGCACAGGCCTCCAGCTACGGAAAACTTGAAGGCAAAATTAATAAATTCTCCTAAATCAGTGATCTTTTAAAATTCCCTCCCCCAAAAAAAAAAATCCTCAGCGCAGCAATAAAACTGTTTGCTGAGATCCGTTGCCAAGAAAAGCTGTCGCAGAAGAAAAACAATTTTTATTCCTCGGAGGGGGATTTCCTTTCTTTGCAAACCTAACAACCTAATAAAAATCAGCCCTTGCTGAATAAATTTTATCGTTAGTTTAAAATTGAAGTATTAAAACTAAAACTTCATCAAACTCGAGAACGATTTTCATTTTAATATTAATTTTTTTTATTATTTTGCGTCGTTGGATACATAACTGTGATTAAACGGTCGGTTGTAAGTAATTAAAACAGATAAAACATGGAAAAAGCGTTGATATAAAGTAATCGTATCCGCTTTGGAATGAGGACAGATATAATGAAGATATACATATAAAGTAGAAATCCTAAGGGTTGCTTGGTTTATTATAAGTTGAAGTTGAGTTAGTTTCGCTTTTTCAGAAAATCAGTTGAATGCGGAAATTAAAGAGTGTAACGTCACACTTGCGAAGCCATAGCCACTACTATTGCCGTAGCTATAGCCACTACCTACAATGTCTGACAAGTGTCATCAATCACTAAGTTTTCCCCGATCAGGTTGTCAAGTTCATTATCAATTATCAGTAATTATTGCTATTATTTTGCAGACTCTGTATTTTTCTTCACTTAAATTGTTAAATAAAAACATTAATAAACATGTGTAGTGCATAGTGTTGGTGACGATACCCGCTACATATTTGGCGCCCAACGTGGGGCCTGGGGTTTTGTAGTAACCCAATGACTTTCTGGACTAATTTTGTGACTGTAGATCAATGAACTATAGAACGCGAGACATTATCAGTATGTAAATGTGCATTAATTGATTGAATTGTGTAAGTTTTGCCACATTCGGATATTGTACCCACAATTTCTGGAATATTCCACACAAACCGACATTACAGTTTCCTGTGTGTTCAAGTTTGTCCTCCATACCGTCGCCTGTTTGCCAAAATTTACCCGAGTTTGCTGTTTCTCAACACTACATTTTCATCACTTAGCTTACTCCAAGCCGGATTCTCTTGAATATACCTTATAATCTTCGATCGTCCCAAAAAAATCAAGACAAAATGGGTGACCCTGTTGAACAATTACAAGCATTACTCGCTGGTATGAGAGATATGTTTCAGAATACGTCACAATCTACTTCGAACCAAAGTACAGCTGCCAATTTTTCTAAATGCGGCTCAAGGTTTTCTGGAAAGAAGATGCTGAAGCTTTTATTGATGCCATCACTATTTACAAAGACTGTCTGAACATCAGTGACGATAACGCTGTAAAAGGTTCACCCATGCTACTGGATGGCGCTGCTGCAGTATGGTGGCAAGGCACCAAAAAGTCAAACAACTTATGGACTGAAGTTTTAGATGCGCTACGTCATACTTTGGCTTTAACAAACCAGTACATCAGATTTATAGAGAACTGTTTTCTCGAGAACAAGGCAGTACGGAACCAACGGATCTTTTCGTGAATCAAGCCCGTGCACTGCTTTCAAAATTGACAACAATCATACCCTTGCCAGAGGAGCACAAGTTAGAAATGGTTTATGAACTCGTTCACCATAAAATCAGGGAAAAACTTCCTCGACATAATTTCCAGAACTTTTCGGAGATGATCGACAAATGCAGAGCAATCGAATCCAGCCTTGCTGAATCCAACGTAAAAGTGACTTTCACGTCCGTTGCAGAAAAGCCCAAAGACCGGTGTGCATTTGGCAAAGCATATCAACATGTTCAAGCTGTTTGCAGAAAATTTAAAGCCAAATCTGCTGAAAAAGCCTCGTCCACTACTTCTGCCCTTATAGTCCGATCCAGTAACCCATCCTCCACAAATGTAACATGTTATGGTTGTGGTAATCCAGGATATATTCGTTGCAATTGTCCTCAATGTAAACCTGCACCAACAACCATTTCCTCTGTCAAAATGCTTGCCGCTTATCTCGGTGAACCTTCCAGTTTGTTATCAACGTTAGATGGTCCCGCCTTTAAGACCCCTGACATCTGTCATCATTCAAAGTAAATCAGGTTTTGCTTTTCTGGATTCCGGAGCAAGATGCAGTATTGCAAGTTCAAAATTGTTAAGCCACTTAGATGCTATTCGGCATCCATTCAAAACTGCTCCAATAAAACTGGTATTTGCTGATGGTATACCCCGAGAAGTTGAAGCAAAGATGTACCAGTGTTCCATCGAAGTTATGAATAAACAACGAAAAGTGTAAATGATTGCTGTTCCAGACTACGAAGATAGTAAGACTTTACTTGGTGTTGATTTCATATCACAATTTGATATAGTGCTCAATATACCTAAGAAGATATACTATTTCAATGATGATCCAAGCAATTTCTTGCCATTATAGGATGAAGTTATTGATTCCAACACAGTTTTGTCTGTTGTTGACGGGAATGATTTGTCGTTGCCGACTCTTTCCAATATTGAAGAAGGGACATTGAAATCGCTGTTGGAACATAACAAGGATTTGTTCGATGAAAATACATGAGTTACCCCATATGCTGAGCATACCATCATCCTCACTGATGATATTCCTATAGCTGCACCACCATATTGCTTATGTCCTGCGAAGAAAGAAGTTTTGCATCAGAAGCTTGACAAACTTCTTGCCAGCGATATTATTGAAGAAAGTGAATCGCCCCACGCATTTCCAGTCATCCTTGTACCGAAGAAAGACGGAACTTCACGTCTTTGTGTTGATTATCGCCGACTGAATGCTGTCACCAAAAATGTTCGTTACCCGTTGCCTCGTATAGATGACCTTATCCATTCAACTGGAAAAGCTAACTACATAACCACCTTAGACCTGAAGAGTGGTTATCATCAAGTACCTGTCAGAGAAGAAGATCGCGATAAAACCGGCCTTTGTCACGCCATTTGGACTTTATCGATATAAGACGATGCCTTTTGTTCTATCCACGGCTCCAGCAACGTTTCAAAAGCTAATTAACCGTCAAGATCGAGTAGGGTCTATACTCCATGAGTTCCATGATTCTCCCCTTGCAGGACACTACGACGTCGACAAAACTTTAAAACGAATCTCACAAAGGTTTTACTGGCCAACGATGAGAAAAGACTTTACTGAACACATCCGAAAATGCATAGAATGTCAGATATACAAACCAACAAATCTTAAGCCTTCTGGTTTGATTCAGACTCCTGTTCTGGCTCAGCGATTTGAAACCTTAGCTATGGATTTATTTAAACTACTGCCTGAAGCAGAAACAGGTGAAAGGTGGGTTTTCGCTATAGAAGATACTGCCACCAAATGGATAGTTATTCGCACTAGAAAATGCTACAGCTGAAGCTTGTGCGAACTGCCTTATCGATGAAGTTATTCTCAGATATTAGATATGGAGCTTCCAGAAAGGTCGTCAGTGACAATGGCAGGCAGTTTGTTTCAGGTGTCATGCAACAAGTTGCTCACTGCCTCGGTTTTACCCAAAATCTTATACCGTTGTATCACCCAGCTTCCAATCCTGAAGAGAGAAGAAATAGAGATCTGAAGACCCAGTTAGCAAAACTTGTGGAAAGGGATCATACGAAATCGAAAGAAGCCTTGGCTTCTGTGAGATTTGCGATGAACTCTGCCAACAACCCAGCTACTGGTTACAGCCCCGCATGATGTCGAACGTGATCTTCAAGCTATCGTAAATAACGAAAACTTCATTCCTGAGATCACCCCAAATTTAAAGATTTTTGCTAATGTCCTGTCCAACGTTAGAGAGACAAATGAACTGAGAAAGGATGCGTCCAAAATGTATGCTGACAAACATCGATGTAATGGACCATTCACTATAGGAGAAAAGGTTTTGGTCAACTCGCATGTGTTGAGCAAAGGATCGCAGTCTTACACATCCAAGTTTGCCCCTAGAAGAGATGGCCCCTATATAATCCTGAAGATAATATCGCCAACCTCTTATCAGATTGCCTCCAACAGTACCGGTGGGTACATACCATTCATCAGCTCTCAGCAAGTACATAGGTGACGAAGATCTAGTTCCTGTTAGGCCTATTCGACATAGAGGTCGTCCACCTGGTAGAAGGACTTCAAGGGTTCGTAGACCCAAAAAGTTTTTTGACGATGTCTACTTTTGTTGGAACTTTGGCGAGACGCTGCAAATTCCAAAGGGGGAGAATGTAACGTCACACTACCGTTACCGTAGCTATAGCCACTACCATGTCTGATGTTATTATTTTGCCAACTCTGTATTTTTCTCCAGTTAAATTGTTGAATAAAAACATTGAAAAACATGTGTAGTGCATAGTGTTGGAGTTCCCTTCGATACTCGCTACAAGAGCTAAATTTATTTTCTACAATATTTCAATTTTTTAATTTAATTTACGAAACATCAATTAAAAAATTTCTATTCGATGATAAAGATGGAACTTCTAACATCTACAACTTTTCGATTTTAATAATACGAAATATTTTTCTAGGAATGTACAAAAATAAACAGGCAAGTGAGTAAGTAGGCACCATTTTAACAAAATAAACAGCAAGTAATTCGCGAAAACAGTTTTCGAAAACCAATCTTTTTTAATTAGTAGCGGCAGCGCGTTGTCATAACACGGTATGACATCGAATATGGTTGCCAAAAGTAATTTGCCAAATTATTTCAGTGTAATTATTATTTGGAAATTATCAAAAGAGGACCTACCGCAATGTTATTCGTATAGTCATAAATCATTGCTATAGGAATTTGGTTTTATTTTTGAGATTTAATCAGTTCCTAAAGTCTAAAATAACGACGCGGGCATTCAAGTACCTCGAGAATCTCTCCTTGTATCCGAACCAGCAAAAAACCTACCATTTTTGAAAAATTCACCCAATGAAGTGTATGCTAAGGAATTCGATTATGCCAAAATTTAAACTTCGAAAATTCAAACTCGAATACAACTTATAAATTCTAACTACAATTTTCCAGAACAAGCATTTCTTCAGATCCATTCCAAACTGCTCGATACCAAATTCCGGTACAATTTCAAAAAACAACTTTGGCCCGAATTATAACGGCACAATAGACAAACCTTCATCGAAACGATGAACTTCGCAGCGAATTTTTAAATAACCAGAGAAAAAGACCAAATACAAATAGCTCACATGAAGAGGAGTAAAATATCAACAAAATAATTCCGTATATCCGTGGTCTTCTCCTATCTGGAGAGTTACTAAAAAACTGGATGCTTCTGGAAAACCTAAATAGCGTTAACTGTGGGTGTCTTTCCGAAATTTCGAATCTTCCAGCTCAACTAGGAAAATGTCAGTACCTTAATAGTCTCTGGCATCCATAACTCAAGTTTTACGATGCCGACGGTTGGGGGACAAACCCTCAAACTATCAAGAGGAGCGAATTATCTAGGGGTCGTTTTTGACTCCAAACTCTCGTGGAGGAGAAACACGGAAGAAAGAATGAAAAAAGGCCTGAATGCAATATACACCTGCGGATAACTGCGGCAAAAAATGGGGCCTGCAGCCGCACTTAAGCTACGGATCGGTTAGTATATGGTGGAAGGCTATTGACAGAAAGGTCACCAAAGTACAGAGAATGGCAGCATTCAGAACAACAGGAGCAAAAAGAAGAACACCGCAGGTGGCCTTAAGCTTACTTTTCATGCATTCGTTTTTCCGTCAATTCGTCGATCCAGAAGTATTCCTAAAATAGAAATACTCCCGGATCGACAGATTGACGGAAAAACGCATGCATGAAAAGTAAGCTTTAGAGGTTATGTTGCATCTGCTGCCAATAGATTTGTTGATAAGAAGCACAGCTCTTTGACCGAGTCTTAGACTTCTTGTTCTAGCCTGTTTCCGTCTACTGCTGCACATAAGCCTCTTCCATCATCTATCGGCTCCTGTCTTGGGCCGCCAAGATCCAGTTTTTTTCCAGCAATCCTTTGAATCTCATCACGCCACCTTGTTTGCGGTCTTCCAATGTTTCTTTTTGAATCTCGTGTCCTCCGTTCAATGAGTATTTTGGTCCATTTGTTATTATCTCTGACCACATGGCCTGCCCAGCGCCACTTCAACCTTGTCGCCCGTACCACCGCATCGTCGACTTTTGTTCTCTTTCGAATGTCTGTATTACGATCTCTGAGGCTAATACCAAGCATTGCTCTTTTCATGGCGCGTTGACAAACTCTCAACTTGTTAGCACTTGCATGTTTCATAGTGACTGTCTCGAAACCATAGGTCGCTATTGGTAAAATACATGTGTTTTAGGTCTTACGATTCAAACTAATCGGGACATCTGAGTTTTTAAAAATATAACCCGGTTTTGAGAAAGCTGCCCATATAAGACCCGTTCGGCGATTTATTTCAGCAGATTGATTGTCTTTGCCGAGCTTAATGATATGGCCGAGATAATTATATTCGTTCACCACTCCGAAAGTCTGATTTTCAATAGTTACGTCGACATTGTCTGTGCTCATTATTTTAGTTGTTCGGATATTCATTGTCAGTCCTACTGCTTTGGATGTTTGTTGTAGTTCCTTTATCATGATGGATAATTCCTCCGAGTCATTATCGCGATATCGTCTGCAAATCTCAGATGGTTCAAGCGTTTCCGTCAATTGAGATACCCTCGTTCTGCTATGGTAAGTTTTTAAATATGTCCTCTAGGGCCAGTGTAAACAGCTTAGGGGAGATCGTGTCACTCTGTCTGACTCCTGTATTTAATAAAATTTTCTCAGTGGTCAGTTCATCGTCGATCTTTACTAGCAGTGTGGCATTTTCATATGCATGTATCTAGAACTGTCTATGTCTCAACAGAATCAAACGTCTTGTGATAATCCACAAAAGCCAGATGTAGAAGAATGTTGTATTCTGTACACTTTTCGATCAAGGTTCGTATACTCTGTATGTGATCAATCGTGCTGAAGCCTTTTCAAAAACCTGCTTGTTCCACTGGCAGGTTTTTTTAAAAAAAAAAAAAAAAAAAAATTAAGCAGCTTACGGAAGCAAAACTAAATTTAAATAGGTATATAAAAAAATTGAAATTTAAAAACAATTTAATAAATATCTTCGATGATAATCACCTAAGTATAAATGTTGAAGTCAACATACAATTAACCTTTAATTTTTGACTCAAAGTCAACCAAATCAATAAAAAACAAATTAATAAATGCAGCAAGGTAATAAATAATCCGTAGTCAGTAATAAATATCAAAAACCTGCTAGGTGAAATCAAGGGGTCACGGTTTCGGGAAGAGCTCTTACCTTCTTACCTTTAAAGTTCAAAATAGGTAAACATGAAACTTAAATTTGACTACCTAAAGATTTTACATTAGTTTACCTTTAAAACTACCACATTATTGATTTGAAATCAAAAGTTAAATAAATCTCTAAAGGTTGATGAATTCACTATACAGGGTGTCACGAAAGGTTTGTTGCAAACTTCTAGGGATGGTAGATCTCGTGAAAATTAAGTTTTTTTTTCAATAAACATATCTCCGGAAATGCATCGTTTTCCAGATACAGGGTGTTAGACTTTGTAAATAAAAGTCAATTTTTTTATTAATTCTCAGAAATGCGTTGGACGAATATTATATCTATCGGTACCCGAGATTGCGGAAATAAATTTATAATAATTATAATAATGCATACTTATTGGATCATAAATAATGATAGAGAAAACGATAATAAAAATCAATAGCTGACTCTGATAATAATCAATCAATTAATTTAATATTTGTATTTAAAACAGTAGTTAGCTATTCTAGCTACACACTACTAAACGGTAAAAAAATTAAGCCGCTAATTGAATTTACATAGATATTAATTAGCTAATAAAGCTAAACAATAGAGGCGATATAGAAAAGGTAAAAAAAAAATAGGTTACGGTAATTAAATTTAGCTAATAAAGTTAATCGATAGGGGGCGATAAAGAAAAAGTGAAAAAGAGTTAAGGTAATTAAGATGGCACGTTTAAAGGCCGGGACACATCTATCATACATTCTTCCGATCCGACTCCGATCATAAAATCAAGGTCCTTATTATTGGAACCGAGGAGCAACGGAACACTTGTTCTCCTGGGAACGCTGCTCCCTGTTCCAAGAATAAGGACCCTGATTGTATGATCGGAGTCGGATCGGAAGAATGCATGACAGATGTGTTCCGGCCTTAAGACGCCCATAGGTAAATAATTATACAAGCCTGGATGGAATCCTTGTAAAGCCTCGGAAGTTTTCACAAATTTGAGATCTGGGAGTACCAAACTGGCTGGAGACAACCAAGTAATGGTTGGGGATCAACTTCTTATAGAACACAAACTTTCCTTGTAAAGGGGGCCCCGATTTGCTCTGATTTTCCAGGACAACATGGTCTCAAATTCGTCAATTTTCACTTAAAGAAGTGCAGACGCGGATTTTTCGTTCTACCCAAGGTGCCTGAACGGCCGATAGTAACCTAACTTTCCAAAATCTTCACAAAAATCAACAATCGGTTGATTTTCCAGGAAACTTTCTAGTAGACACGATCAAGCACTCTTCTGACTAGTCGATTTACAAAACTATTGGCTCGATGGCTAAAAATAAAGACAAAGTTTTAAGATTCTAAAAATGTGGACGACCGTTTCGGTCCCAAGACAAAAGAGAAAAACCAAGTCAAATGTACCCAGATTGGTTCTGTCTTTTCTTGCTTCATCTGTCAAACTTGTCGACAACAGACCAGATTTTCATATCACGTCAGATGCTCGAGAAGTGCTATGAATACCAAATCAACACGTTTCATCTTTTCATCGATTTTAGAGCGGCATGCTCTAGTATCATGAGACCAAAGTTGTACCTGCTTAGGAAAAAGTGGTTCAATATTTGAAGAAAAAAAGTCCTGCAAAAAATATACGTATGGTGCTGTGCAAGAGGAGAACGTCTGGACTTGTAGATATATAATTTTGAACTCTATAACCTATACAGAGGATCAGAAAATGGGGACATTATAACAAGGATCAAGATTGGCAGGCTAAGATGGGCAGAACATGTTATACGGTATGACGCAAGCGTACGTACAAGGCGAATCTTTGAGGACATAGCAACAAACAACAGAACCAGAGGAAGACCAAAGCTCAGCAGATGGAGTGACAGAGTTTCCAAGGACGCTGGAAAGATTGATGCAGCTAACTGGAAGGTCCGGAAAGGACGGCGGACGAGGCTGGAGAAAGTTAAGACTTTCTTGTAGGGTTTTAGGACCAACCATGATGATGTGTTATTTTTTTCAAGAATCTTTAGACACATTTTGTTGCATTTTTATTTCCGGAAATCAATTCAATAGAAAAATTAAAATTAAACGGTGAAATAAGATTATTTGCGGATGATACGGATACGGCAATTAATTATATACGAGAGGAAAACTTTTGACGATATAAAATTGAATATTTCAAATGATTTGAGAATTCTGCCAAATGGCTCTAGGCAAATAAATTTTGAAAAATCACTTTATGTTTATTTCAGTTGAACAAGAAAATCCAATAAACTTTGAGTACAATAACATACAATATGAATATTCAATAAAAGTTTTGGGTCTTTTCATAGATGAAAACTTAACATGGAGAAAACATATTATAAACAACTTGTTATAAAGTTTATGTCTTTTGGTCGGTGTATTATAGTATAAAGTGAAATACTACATTCCTTTAAAATATGCATTATTCCACTCAAAAGTTCAATATTTGGTTTCGATATGGGGATCTGCAAATAACTCAGTATCAAATTATTAAATGTATTCACAAACTTCCGCTTCTAGAAACAATAGTTAACTTGAAGAAACCACTTAGTTGTCTGAGCTTACATAAGGTATACAATTTGAAAGTTTCAATATTTATTCACTCAGTGCTAACAAAACAAAATATATCAAATTCAAACCTTCAAAAGAATGATTATTTATTTCCATGAATATGCAACTCCTTAAAATAAAAAACTATTACAGTTTAAAACCAATATTGACTGAAAATATTTTATTATATTCAGGCATTAAAATTTACAATGATTCACAAAAAAAACGCAACCCTCGCATATTATGTTTAGAAAATATACTAAAAAAACATTACGTATTATTGTTGGGTTTAATAGTAAAACACATATGCAATTTTAGAGGAATCTGTTGTACCTCTTTTATTCACAAATTATCAAAAACTGTTTTTGTTGACAATTGTTCAAACTTCAGGATCAGGTAATACTAGCAAGGAAACTAGATATACCTGTATACTTATAATATAATGCATTTGATATTATTTTATTTTTATTATTTTATTTCATATATTTTTATCACTAGGCTTTATTTGAATCAAATTAATAAATTTTATTCCTATTTGTTGAACATGAAAAAGCCCAAGAACTGTTCAGTTTACGACCCATTCTAATTTTAAAACTATTAAAATTGTTTACAGTTTGAATAAGAGTGTGTCTGCAAGATATTTTCAAAATTGACATAGGACATAATATGTTAAAACTTCAACAAAGTATAGACATTTTGAGCAAAATCCCTAAAGCAAAGTTGGAAATTAAGGAGCCCGACAAATTAACATAGTTATTTTTGTTATGGCGACAATTATTGGGGATGCTGCAGCACAGATTGCCTTAGTTTCATGAGCGATAAAATATAAAGTTCAAACTTTTATCCAAAAAAATGGAGTACCTATATATACTCGTTAAAAGAGCGAAATTGTAAAACTTTCCTAACTATCGAGTTTAATGAGTGGATTTCCAGCACAAAGTTATTAATGAATTTTTGTCTCAATTAACTCAGAAGAGAAAATATAATTACCTTTCCTACCTTCTTAGGGCAGTGGCGCTGGATTTATAACCTTTCTGGGTGGTGGTCGAGTGTATATAGGCCATCAATATTATCCAAACTTAACAATTCACTTGCATCATTATCTTAAGGGTAGTTCCTCACTTAAACGCACTTTCATTAAGTCAAACCATTGTTTTTTAGTAATAGTAAGTAAATAAGTCAATAAAAGAAGATACTCACTTGGCTCAAAGCCATTTTTAGTAGGTATATATTTATGGATACTTTTTACATGCTCAATATAAGTAAGGTCCATATTATTATTGTCCAACCAAAACAAATTTTCACATGAAAAAAATAAATCCTTGCGACACTTTTGTTACATCGGTGACAATCTCGCGAATTTCCCGAGGACCGCGGCGCTTGCCACAATTATAAAATTAGAACTGGCTACACAAGCAGAAGTAACTTTACACACTCGACCAGGACTCACGTACGGCACTGGTATCGGAATGTCATTTTATAAATACATCGCATTGTTTCGATATATAATTAAGAGCAAGCCTTAGTAGTGTCACAATAAGGACTTAATCCTTTCGTTATATAGGAATAATTGAATATAGGGCGAGTTTTAAAGAGTTTGTGTTCAATTTGTTCAATTTTTAAGTGTAAGTTGTTTAGCTTGATTATCAATCAAAGGGGTTGTTAAATTGTTTTATATAAAGGCGATTTGGAATTTTCTAATACTTAATGTAAATATAATAAATATTCTTCTGATACTGATCCGGTATCTCTCAAATTCAATGCGTAATGTTAGTATCGATACTAAAATACTTGATATCGAAACCAAAAAATCAGTACCTATCATATTGTATCGGAATATCCTTTAAAAATAACGTTTTATAGATAATTAGGTACCTAAGTAAATCCTTTCTTATTTTTATCATGTTGTTTGGTTTTTTCCTCTAATAGTTACGGCTAAATACTATCGTAGGTATTTTTAATTTAAGAAGAAAAATTGGTTCTTGCTTTTCATCATTTGAGTTAGTTAATTTCTTGTAACAACTTAAAAGATAGAGAAACTGAAGAACTAACCATTTGTTGTAAGAATATGATTCAACTTAGATTTATTTTACCATAACTGAAAGTACTTTAATAGGCATTATATAGAATGGTACACACAACAATATTATATTTCATAGTTGAGCTAAATTTTTAAAAAACAACTGTTACGTCACTTCGTGAGAACTTCTATAAATACATTTCCAACCCATAAACTGGAAACTTTTGGCAAAAAATAAAGAAAACTCAAAGTTTCGTACTTTAAATCAGTTTTCTCGCTCGAAAACGGCCTGAAAAAGCGGAAAATCCAAAGAAAACCCAGCAAAAATAACATTCCAAAGCTTGCTTGATAAAACTTGAGTTTTCGTTACTTACCTCCTTGGAAATTTGAAATTTTTGTGGCGGAAAATCAAGCTCCGTATTTTAAATCAGTTTGAGGAAAATCTGGATAAAATGTAAACACGTCAATTAAAAATAGCCGACTGTCAAAATAAAGGTGACAAATGACATTTCATTACAAGATCGATTAAAAGCGACGTTGCCACATTTCAAATAGGAAAAAATTACATTTTAAATGGTTAAAATTTAGTTAAATAATTATATTTATTAATGTATTAAAAAAATTATGAAAAATTGGATGTTGGATAATTCAACGTAAAACCAGCAATAGAAACAAAAAGTAAAAGTATGTAAGCCATTTCGAAACAATAATGAAGCTACACTCATTTGTCACGAGATGGCGCTGCAATCGTAAGCCCCAAAATCGAGTAAAATAACTAATTAGGAATTAATTGAGGCCTAATTAAGTTAAATTGCATCAAAATTAATATACAAAATAATTATAAGCCTTTGATGATAAGTTTTAATCAAGTAGGTTTTGAAATGGCAATTTTGACACTTGATAGTCGGTCGGCAATTATAAGGGAAAAATGGCCAACGCGTTTTTATTTCGGCCTACGGTTTTTCGTCGAATTTTCCAGTTTTCAATGGAAAAAAGTACTCTAAAGTGTCGCGGTTCGAATTCAGTGTTTATTTTGTCTGGAAAACTGAATTTCAGAGCGGGGGCCACAGTTTGAGGGGTGAGTACCGAGAATAGTATATTAAAATACAAGTTGCAGAAAACCACATATTCTTGCACGAATTCGAAATTTGGACACAAGCGACGAAGGAGCGAGTGAATGGACGAAACAGTGTTAGAATAGCCTTCTGCAACGTGAGTTGTATACTATTTTCTCGATTTTGGATTTTATTTTTAATTTTTTTAATTTTTTGTGGCCGCTTTTAGCTGGGGATATTTTTTGCAAAATATGTCAGTTGGTGACGCTTACTTACCAACCAACTGACAGGTGGATTGTATTATTTTAAAAGGTTTGACAATTTTGAAGGTACCAATATGTATATCCTGTTCACAATCCGATGTCCACCAGATGCAGTTAAACTTATCACCTTTCCCTATCAAATAGCATTGAAAGGTAATAAATTTTACCTGAACCTGTGAACATCTACTTTGAAAACCAAAAGTCACTAAAAATCGTTGAAGAACATTGAACTAAACAAACACTCTGGAATGGGCGCTCTGCTTTATGCTAGTGTGTCGAATTTTGATATATGCAACCCAGCAATACAGAGGGGCTGTTGTCTCGCTCGCACTCATTGCGCTTAACGTAAAAGAAAGAAGAGCTTCTTCATCTTCCTAACCTCAATGATCCAAACAGATTGCAAGGTTATGTTCCTATTAGGCAATCTAATCCATCTGTCAAAAAGGAAAATTCAATATGGCGTGGCGGCCAAGCAAGTCTGTTTTGAAAATGTTTTTATGCGTATTTTAAATTATTTTGCTTAGAGTTTTGCTTGCAACTTTGATTTTGATTATTTAATAAAATATTTGTTGACTAGGTATCTAAACGATTAAATCGAGCAGAAATTAGATATTTTTTTTTTTTGTGTTTTTTGGCCCATGTGTGGCCGCCACGCCATCTTGAGTGTCACGTGTTTTGAATTGCCTAATCGTTTTTGTAGCGATTATTTCATAAATTTGAAAGGTGAGGTTATACCATGCCTAGGTGCCGTAATAAATGTGAAGATGCCATTGGGGAGGAGGACAAGAACGTGACCTGCGACTTCTGCAGAGTAGCCTTTTGATCTGGCCGAAGGATGTTCTGGACTATCTAGCTCTGAACAAAGAGCAGTAATGCCGAAACGCTTTTAAATCGGCACCTTTGGTAATAAAAAAAATTGAGGAACTGCAAGATGAAGTTATCAAACTAAAAAAAGAGATAGAGGTGTTCAAAACGTCCCCATCTTCAAATACAGAGCAAATTTGATGTTCCCGAGCTAGCTAATTCTGAACTACAGGAGAAGGCACGATACCTCCATTGTCCACAATATTTTCCAGAAGCTAGGAAATGGAAATGGGGGTGAGGCGATAGACAAGGTTATTCGAGTTGGTCAAAGGATGGATAGTAAGAAGACCTAAAGAACTATCTGCAAAAACTCAAAAATTGTGTAGAAGGCACTGTGCAAAGAAAAAACTCCAAGCTGGGTCATGTCGCTATAGAATAGCTAATGACTCAACAAAGATGCAGCAAGAGCATTACAAAGCTTCAAAACGGGAACTAACCCGCAGAAATCAGGAGGGTGAGAACCTTGTACCCACATAACAAAATTGCATCCTTAGAATGTACTGAGAATGTTCTTTTTATAAGGAGAATGTGCCTAGAATGTTCGCCAAAACCATTGCGAATGTCCTGAGAATGTTCTGAGAAAAGATTGTAGAAATACTATTTGCAATACCCAAGAACTTCCTGAGAAATCTATTAGGATATTCCTAGAATATACTTATGTACATCCTGGAAAGAATATTCCTGTTTGATTCTAAAAATGATTTCAAAACAGTTGAACTTAGGTTTAGGGTATATTACATGAAATCTGCTCAGAATTTTACGTAGAATCCGAATATGCAATCACATACAGGGTGTTCCATTTAAAATAACAAAGTTCTGTCGCATACCCCATGAAAGGAGCACCCTGTATATTCAAAAATATTTTTAACTAATGCATATTAGAGTATCAAACAACTTTGTGAAATTTTTTTTTCTTGCTTCACCGTGTAAGGAGATATCGTCGGATATCACACTAAGTGGCCACCCTGTATAAAGTCAGAATTCGTATGATTATCCACTTTTTATCAATTGGCCTAATAGGAATTAGTAATGTTACTTTACCAAACTAGTAATATATTGTGACAAGTTATTCAAGTAAAAATGTGTAGATTGTTGCTGAACTTACGGGTAAACCCAGCCTTCTATATGCTTTTCACTTATTATTGGCGTAGCATTATCCATGGAAATTTGACAGGTTGACCCTCGTATAATAATGACATTTGATAACAAAATATTTTTCAAATTTCAGGGTTATGAAACAGAAAGCCGAGTTGCCAGAATGTGTAAAATATCTGAGTAAATTCAAATCGTAAAATTATTCAATTTATTAATTAAACGTAACCATAACAGTAAGCTCAATAGCATAAATATGTTTTTGCAGTAACTTTTTTTTCGGGTTTGGTCCAACGGCATTTCTTCTATTTTTATTTTTTTATTTCTTCTTCTTTTGGAAGTGCCTATCCCTTATAAATGTCGGCGATCATCGATTATTATGGCGATGTCCACTTAATTCGCAGCAATATGGAAGAGTTGTGGCGAGCTTTTATCAAACAATTATTGTATAACTCCATGGTACTGTACCAACTAGTATTAGCAGAACATTGCCTTAACTATAAAATGTTACCTGTCTGTCAGGAGTTTAATAATAGTGACAGTAGTCAGACACATTGTCATAGTTATTAAAACGTTTTAACTCATTTTAAGTTCTTCAATTAAATAAAGAAAGTCCTGTTTAACGAAACCTATAATTATTGTTATCCCTTCATCTTGAAGACACAAATACAACAACAATGTTCTGAGATTTTTCCGTCACGATATTCTTCTTCTTCCTGGTCCTCTCCAAATATCTTCCCTTGCAGGATCGATTGTAACAAAACCTTATCTTTTTGAAAGGGTTGTGAGGCATGGGAGGGTGGGTGGGTAAGATCTCGGCATTTAAGTTATACCTACCAAAAAAAATATATCTGCAAGTTGGGCTTCAATTGTTCCCTGGAGAGCCTCTGGTTTATTTTTTTTAAAATAACTATGACATTTTAATATTGCCCTTTTTTTTTCTTTTGAGATTATTTTCGGCATCTTCAATACGAAAGAAATTTGACAATGCCGAATTTTAAAAAATGTTATTAGATTTTGCAGTTACGCAGAATAGTTAGGTACCGTTTATAATATAGCATTATTGAAAAATGCATCGAAAAATGTGTCAAATTTGATTTGCCAGATAGGCCAGAAAATTTTAATACCGCGGCACTTACGAAATTATGTAAATCACACCTAAAACTGTCTGGAATTTGACATATACTGTCATTATTATACGAGGGTCAACCTGCCAAATTTCCATGGATAATGCTACGCCAATAATAAGTGAAAAGCATATATTCATCAATATGTTGTTCAAATACAATACTAACCTGATTCACTCAGAGAATTTTTCTCATTAGTTCAAAAACTACACGTTTCAGGTGAGTGTCTTATTTGAACAGTTCAACAGTATATTGGTGAGTAGAGGTCCACGCATAAGTTCCGCAATAATCCATCTATTTGTACAAGGTGTTTTTTTACACATATACAGGGTGTCCGGAAAGTCAACGATAATACTGAAAGGGCTGATGGAACAACTCATTAGCATCCAGAAAAACATAATATGACCTTAGTAAAAAATCCATGGTTTTCGAGATAATGTCACTTTAATAAAATTCGTTAAAATGGTCCTGTTAGATCAGATTTTCGAGTGTCACAATAAAATTTTCATTATTTTCAGATTCTCTATTCAGTTTTGCAATGGTGAATAAACATTTCATTTGTCATAGAACAACATTAAAAGTCAAAGTTCAAAACATTTACTAAAAAATCTTTTTAAAGTGAAGTATCAGGAGTATTCACTTTAAAAAGATTTTTTAGTAAATGTTTTGAACTTTGACTTTTAATGTTGTTCTATGACAAATGAAATGTTTATTCACCATTGCAAAACTGAATAGAGAATCTGAAAATAATGAAAATTTTAATGTGACACTCGAAAATCTGATCCAAGAGGACCATTTTAACGAATTTTATTGAAGTGACATTATTTCGAAAACCATCGATTTTTTACTAAGGTCATATTATGTTTTTCTGGATGCTAATGAGTTTTTCCATCAGCCCTTTCAATATTATCGTTGACTTTCCGGACACCCTGTATACCTATTGACATCCTACCTACAGCCTTTACCTTCACAGATAGAAAAAAGGTGTAAATACAAAAGTTGTACAGTTTTGGCTGAATTTGTAGAAACCATGGTCAGAAACAAAATATGAATGTCAGAAATGTGAAATTTTGTATGCTTCCAGCTTTTTTCAAATGGGATGCCCTATATTTCATTCTATATTCTTGAAGAGCACAATGCCCCGATCTAATTTGATTGAGCAATCTCTCATCTCTCATTTGGCTTCAAAAATTGTAGAAACACTATCGTACTACTGATTTTGTGAACCATTCTACCTGTACAGGTGAAAGCTGCAGGTAAAATTTGAGATACTTTGGTTTCTCTGATATTATTTTTGAAATTTTTAAAACCAAATATGTTGGAGACGGCTCAACCAAATATAGACAAACTATATAGTTTTGGAATCGGGAAATTGTGCTCTTCAAGAATATAGAACCAAATACATATAACGCATCCCATTTAAAAAAATCTGAAAGCATGCAATATTTCATATTTTTGATATTCAATTTTTGTTTTTGACCATGGATTTTAAAAATTTAGCCAATACTGTACAACTTTTGTATTTACACCTTTCATCTACCTATAAAGGTAAAGGCTGTAGGTGGGATGTCAATATATAAAAAAACACCCTGTACATAATTTTATCGATTTTGTATAAATATTTATTTATTAGAACAAAAAGAAAAACAATACATCAACTCAACCACTAATGATATACTGTTTGAGGTTAAAGTTCTTGGGACAAAGACAAAAGTGTGATTTTTTTATAGGTTTCCAGCTTTCTAAACATTCTTAAAACTTAAAATATCGTTTTGTTTTTTTTTTCATTACATAGGGGAAAATTTGGCAATGGCTACTCAAACGAGGGCAGACTGAGACTTTTGAATTTATTACCTCCAAATTGAAAACTTATTTGTACGAGATCAGTCGAAGAACTAAGGTGGATGATGTCATAATCCGAATAGCTAAATGATAGTGAAGTTGACATATGGACATATTGCCCGTCAAGATGAATATAACGTATCTTGTTAATCACGACTACAGGAAAAAAGTCAAGGCAACTGCAACTAACCCAAAACCGGTAAAAATGGAAGAAGGTAGGGCAGGATTGCACTATGAAGGGCTGCTAGAGAGGCAGAATGATAATTGTAAATGTGAGGAAATTTTCACGTGACGACTTGGTGCAAGTGCAATGTTTGACACCGAACCTCCCTTCCGTTAGATATTAGCTCGTGAATTTTTACTGAAAGATATTGTTCAAATACATCAAAAGAGGGCAAAAGACTCGACTCGATCAATATAAAATTACTGACCTGACGATGTGCGTAAGAACTCTGAACAAATACACATCTGTAGTTGTATCCGTAACGCAAACTGGGTACCGTATTGACATGATTTGACTTTCAGAGTCACACCATATATGGCATTGGATCTAAAGGTTACTTGTACTGCAACTAAATGTATCCTACAAGACAGTCTGGTTATCTACTAATGCAGCAACTCAAATGGTTGTTCTTCTATGCTAAAAATTAGAGCTTGAATCATTTAGAAGCAATAAATCTTCTTCAACCGAGAGTAAAAGATTCAAATACTCATCCATAACAATATTGATGCGAATTTATTTTTCCAATGCAGGGTAATTAATTGACTGCTAACACAAAAATCCCGATTTAGTATTTCTCTCCAATTTATTCCAGCACAAAATAAACACAATGAAAATGTAACCACTAGAGCAAAATATTGTCATCGGCGGTCATAAATATTTATATAAAAACCGTAGCGTTCGGTCGCTCTAACTAGAAAATTGATTTTCGCGGAAAACTACGCGGAAAATTGTTCATTTTGTCTCCGCTTTCGAAAATGTCGAAACGGCGCGGTTTTAACTTGTGTACACAAATTGCACCGATTAAATCGAATTTTCAAGTGGATATAGTCAAATTACAAAATGACTGGCATTCTTGTGGTCCTGATACGATGAGTTCTCTGGCACATTGTGTCACTGTATGCGTTAAAGGTTAGTTTTTTAACAGTAAAATGATTCATTTGCGGTTATTTAAAAAGTAGTCGATTCTCTTAAAAATGTTGAATTATTCACAAAGCTAAAACCAACAACCTCGCTACGATTTTAGTTGTTCAGTCTCGAAAAATCACTGTTTATAAATTCATCAAAATTCATTCGCTACTAACGGATGATATTTGGAAAATACGGAGGTTATGAAACCTACCCTTACTTTTTCCTAATAAGTTTGTATAGTAGTTAGAATATTCACGTTTATTATACGTCATACAAAGACCACGTTACGTAGACGTCCATTTTTGTAAACTTTTTCAGGCGCCAATGGATTCACTTAAGTTAATCAAAAGCACATCATTTTATATGTCATATTTTCAGACTCCCGAATTAGGTAACGACGTTGTCGATAGGTCGGATGCACCATGTCGATAGGACTATGTTTTTCTTACTTCAAAATGTACGACAATGAAAATTGATGGTTACTGGATGGAACAAAGTTTAACGACAAATAGAAAAAGTGGCGGAGTGATGACTTTAATTGAAAATGTGTGGCTATTGTCCATTGAATTTACTGTAGCTGCTGTAAAGTAACATTGTTTTGTTCTGGATCATCAACCCCATAAGGCGAATTCTAAATTTATTGATTATATTATTATTATCCGGAATATTTGGACAGAAGAGGTGCTTTTGAGGGAAACATAGGTAATCGTCATGGGTGAATTTTGATCTACTCAACCCTCTTATTATAGTCAAAAGTTGTTAGAAAATACTAATTTATTCACCATAAGAATAAATAACACGTCGAACTGTATTCAATTATATAGTCACAAAGGGTAAACGCATATCACATACAGTTTATCAGACGCCGGAAATGAGTGACCATTCATTGCCTTTTATCCATTCATATAGAGTAACACCGAAAGATTATGAAACTGCATAATTGATATGTAATGGAATAATAGTCTGAGTGATGTGAATGCGCTGACTGATTGTTTTGTAAATCGTATCTCTGATAATTTAAATGAATTGTGTTTTAAGGTGAAAGTGGAAATTAATCACAAGTATAAAAACAAAAAATTAATAAATACAAAGATATTAGAAACCTGATGAAAGAATGAGATTTGTTATAGGTACGTTAGAGCTGTTTACGAGAAAACTGAAAATATCTGGAACGAATATACCTAAACGTATGCGTAGTTTTATAGTGGCCAGAATAAAAATTGAAAAAAATAATTACTTTAAGGAAATTATTGACGAAAATAAGACTGATTCGTATGAATTGTGAAGACTCTACTGAAATCGGTTTTGAACAACAGTGACTTTGAACTTTGTATTGCAAATCTGTACCTCAGAGGTAAAGTGTATTAACTCATAATATTATAATTTGTCAGGAGAGCCAAAAAACGATTATAAATCACGTAGATTAGGTATCTCTTCGAAACCCTATAATTTAGTGATCTGATATTTCGTTTATAGAATTATGCCTTAGTGACCTTATAAGAATTATTATTTGATTTAGAAAAAATACCAGTACTAATTAGTTTTAGTGACTTAACATAGTTTACCTGAAGTAAATTAGGAAAATTTTGATGTCGCCCAATGTCTTGAAAAACGTGTTTCAAGAGAAAAGTTTTTCAGAATTATTGGGTACCTAATAGACAATAAATGATGTGAAAAAATCGGGATTCAAAGAAGATTTATTAAATATTCTTGATTATGAAATGCAAAAAAATATAATATTTCTAAGAATGAATGAATAATAATGGAGTATTTTATTAATTCCCCAACCAGAACTTTCATGGTTTTTATGACGATCAGGTGCATTCAATTTATCTTATACCAAAGTTTTATTCATCTTTTATATTATCTTAGTGAGTGAGATATATTTTCATAACATTTTCAATAATTATTATTTCTGTTGGAATTTTACCAATAGTGATTCAAAACAACAATAAAGACGAATAATCACGTGCAGAATGCCGGCCCACTGAAAATTTCCGAGGGATCTTATATTAAGTACGTCCTTCTGGAGGAAAATTTGCGGGGCATAATATACTAGTACAATTTACCTTTGAGCTTGGTGAGTGACTTGACGGATGGTCTTGCAGAGATAAAACACTTCTCAATCGGTCCTTAATTGGGCCGTTACCTAATTAAAATATTTTATTGATAGTATGTATTTATGATATTGTAAACACCATAAATGTTCACAAAGTTGTCTCGCAGAATTTTTGGGTTTTGGTTCCATTGCAGGACAAAATCAAGGATACTGAATATTTCATCCAGAAGACACAGATAAGGACTGCATTAAAGCAACCTGCACCAATATCATTACGAATCACTACAACAGCTTAAAACAAGGTAAAAAATTTGACAAACGCGATAAAGAGTATTATCAAACCAAGAAATTCCTTGAAAATAATTCTAACTTGATAGAGACTCGTGCGGATAAGGGTAATTGCACTGTTATGATGGAAAGACAAGACTATGAGTGTAAAATGAAGCTATTGTTGGATGATGATGGCACATATCTAGAATCACCTTACAATCTCACAAACCTAAGTCAAATAAATTGTTCAAAAAGTTAGTATCATGATGTAATGAACTCGACAAAGATTTAGTAAAAAAGTTCATAAGCCATAATTCTATTCCACCAAAAATCGATGAACCCTAGATACACAAGCCAAACACACCCTTTAGACCTGTTGTCTCGTGTGTAATATCACCCACCTACAAAATCTCCAGTTTCGTAGCCAAAATTTTGAATAACTTGGTTCCAACGTTTCAATATGTGGTGAATAACTCCTTCAAGAACTCATACAATTCCAGCTAGATACATTCTTGTTTCTCTTGATGTCACCTCATTGTTCACAAATATTCCCAAAGATTTGGTACTAAATCTGATCTGATCTAAGAAATATTGAGAAAATATTGAGGTATTCACTTCTATGGAACTTGCGGTTTTTGTTGAATTGATCGCCTTCATCTTCAAGTCAAGTTATTTCTCCAATAACAACAGATTTTTGATACGGCAATGGGACCTGGCTTCACCTATTTTAGCTAACATCCTTATGACCATAACTGTCATCCCGAAATTACCCTTTCAACTTCCCTTCTTGTATTTATATGTAGATGATATTATCACAGCTATACCCGACCACAGTGAGGACATAATCTTAAATGTATTTAATGAATTCCATCAGAATCTCCAATTTACCTTTGAAAAAGAGAAAGGGTTAAGGTTACCCTTCCTTGATGTAGTTGTCATCAGAGATTTTGATAACAACCTTACTAATGATTGGTATCAGAAACCAACAGCATCAGGAAGGAATATTAAACATAATTTTAATTCATCACATAGCATCACACATAAGGTGGCTTTATTATTAAATTACTTAAACATAGAGCAAGATAACTGTCTGACCCTCAGTATATGGATGCAAATTTTAAACGAATAAGGGTATTTTTTAAACAAAATCATTATCCTCTATCTTTAGTGAGTACTATTGTGTGTAATAATGCTAATAGTATTCCATCTCCTAATCAGGTTCAATATTCTAATGTTAAGTTTTTCAAAATTCCATTGAATCCGGGCTTAAGCAGTTATCAAAAATCTTACAAACACAAAATAGCATTAGGGTAGTTCCTTATACGAACAAGAAAAGTAGGTGACTTATTTTTTTTGGGAACGGGACGCGCAACAACAGAACGGTACCGAAGCGAAGGGTAGGTAGAGAATACGCAACTAGACTAGAGAACAAGCTGGGCTGGTCCCTTAGACGCGTGTCTGTAATTATTCATTATTCAATTTTTATTTTGCATTAAACTGATTGTTCAATCCAATTTGTTGTTAGTGTGTGTGTCAAGGAACGATCACAGATCAGTTGAATAATTGTTATTTTGTTTTTGAGAGTTCAATTATTTATACAAGTATAATTTTTTTTTATTTTCATGTTTTTTTGTTTGTTTATAACATTTTTTATAACATGTGAATTGTTCGTGTATTTAACAAAAATCGGAAGAGTAAATTAAAACCTAAGAAATTATGTGCTGACTTTTTGTGCTGAGATTTTGATTTTGTGTATTCAGAGCGTGCATTAGAGCCTTGTTGAATTTACTAACATTTTCCTACCCTGACAAGAGAATATCGTAGCAAATTGAAATAATCAATCTAGAGATATTGGCTCAAAAATAACTATAGCTGAGTAGCTTCCCGTATGAGACCTCAGTACCTGCTGGTAAACTGGCTTACTAACCAAAAACTCTCCAGTATTGATTATAGGTAGTGTTGATTGAATAATGTAGTGTAATTAAAATTTTAGCACAAGAACAGGGGCGGTACCTAGTTTCAACTTTTATTGAATGACTCACAATTATTATTAAAATGACACAGTATGTTTCGATTTTTGAGGAATGTTAGATCGAGAATTTCTCTGCCGTGCTCTTTCCCCTCGTTAGTTCCAGGATGAGAGCGGTACGATTTACTTACTTTAATAATAAAGTAGACGTTTCACAAATTTTTCGTTTCTTTTACATATCACAAACTCCCTTAAATTTCCCAAATATTTGCTATGTCGGGCGCATGTCCAGTAAGTAAAATTGAGTAGGTTTACACAACGTAGATCCTATTTCTTTTTTTCTTTTCGTTTTTCAGAAGATTTGTTGTTTAAAAGGTAATAAAAATTCACACCGTTCAATCTTGCTGAACGAACCCGGGTATGTTATACTACGACATATCGGGTCTTCAAAAAAAAAAAAACCAATCGAAGATTGCTATGGTTTTTTAAACGTATATCTTAGCAATATTTTTTTAAAATTTTGTCAATGAACTTTAATGTCAAAATGTCATGTCAAAAAACCTGACCAATAAAGAAACAATAATGCAACATACGTTTTCGTATTCAAAGCAATGTTTGATTGTTTTTTTTTTTTTAAGACCCAATACCTATCAGTTTCTTAACATCTGTGACTTTCCGTTTCCGAAATATTCATCAACTTACCCCTATTTCTCCGCCCCCAGGTAAAATTTTAAAAAACCCTGAAATACGTGTTTCCGACATACAGAAATATTTATAAAATGTAACCTCCTTTCTTAGCGAGAGCCTACGTCATAAATTCAATACGTCCTCCAAGTTTCATAACTGTAGGTACGTCAAGTAGTTTGGCCTGTGCGTTTATAGTTGATGACTACCGTTCGTTCATTAGTATGGATAAAGGACTACATATAAATTAAATAGTTTATCCATATGTCTTTACCCTGACCCATTGGTAGTAGGTACTTATCTACAAATTTTTTATGTATAGCTTTCATAGCTAAATAAAGGTGTTACTTATTATCTTATTTTCAAAAACCTTAATTGAAAAATGAGTACATAATGAGCCGCTCATTTAAATTTTTAAAATTATTACAATAAATTTTTATCTAAGTAAGATAAAGACCATTGAATCTATAAGTAAAATTACTATGGCAATTAATTTTCCATTTTCAAAATTCGTCTCTGTATTATTATAACTGCAAAGCAGTTTCCACCGGCGACATCTTTGAACCGAAGCTCCAACGAAAAGCTTTTACATAAGTTTTCCGGAAAAGCGTTCAATACAAATATATCCAGACTATGAATCCAGAGAGAGGATGTTCCAGTTTTTGATAGGTAGATGTCGCCTGAAGCGGTTCTACACTATTATTTCGGATATTTTATTCATAAACTTTATTATTTAATGATGTTTGTTATCCGGAAGCTTTAAAAAATGAGATATTTTTTTTATTAGAGGAAAAATCTTTTTTTAAAAGCAAATTGTGTACCAGAAAATAATTCTAATAAAATCAAATATATCCTCAATGCTCATGTTACAATTTTGTCTCGTTGAATATCGTTCGATGGCAATCAGTAAACCGCGGAAATTGGTTTCCGGGAATGTTTCCCGAAGGAACAGATTTGTGTATAGCGTGTAAATAATAATTTTTATTCGCATATAAGCTTGACATAAATTGTTTTTCCTTGCATCACTTTGCGAGCAAAAATTGTTAAAATCAAGTTTACATAACATAAATGGCAGTGCATCAAATGACACTTTTATCTGTTTTCTTCTCTGTATATTATTCGATTAGCTCCTAGTTGAGTGGGTCCTACGCCATAAAAACCAACCCCAGCTCTGCTCAGAGTAGATAGAGCAAAGACAATGTATCGTAAAAGTAAAATTAAAGCCAACCCTTCTAGCCAAGTAATTCGATTAAGTAATCCTTTCCTTGTTCTTTTATTAGAGCCAGATGATGATTTTCCTTGTTTGTTCTCAAGACTGGAAATGTCTTGAGAAAGTGTCAACATTTTGTGATATTAGTTTTACAGGTTTCAAGGAATTGTATCAACATTTCAACTTTACAAAAAACAGTAAAAGAAGATAAAACACAGCAGCATAAAAGTTAATTTATTACTTTGTACTCCATAGATAAACATTCAACTCCGCGGATGAAATATATGCAGATTTTGTAATTTATTAACGATTTTTGTTTGCAAAATTAATTTGCATTTTATTTATCAACTTTTGTATTAATGCACTCAATTTTGAAATTTCAAATGTGAACGCTTGAAATAGTTTTGTTGAACTTTCGGGCAATAATTTAATTTATTGATTTTTAACGTGGGTGATCATCAAATGTGGTAAACAAAGTTAATTTTATATTTTCCTCATTAACTCAAGTTTTAGCTTAGTTTTGAAAACCATTAAAGCTCCGGCTTCGTTGTTATGCATCTTATAGATTATTAAATTCCCTTTCGGAAATCTATATTTATAAGTTAATTTTTAGGGAAGTTGAGTACACGGGAAGAATTAAACGAGAACCGATAGAGAAAACTGATTACTGTATATTGGTCTGGTATTAATAAAGAAAACGAAATGAAATTTGCGTTATTACATTATAACCGTTGACATTAATCTGTGGTTGACAGGACGTATATCAGATTGACATCATAGAGAAATATAATAAACCAAGGTAAGAGTTACCGATTCATATGCGTGAAGTGGCAACGTATTTCTAGTTGTTTCTTGTAGCACATGGTGTCGCTAGCATAGCTTGGAACTATCTGACAATTCTGACATCACCTTCCATTCTCATATCTATCTCTTTTTAACAGATGCGATAATAAAGGAAAACAGGACAAAGGATTTTTTAATTATTGTACAATGACATGTTCAAAACTGACAAAAAAAAATTTGGACACAAATTAGTCAACCTTAAATCTCAATTTATCAGTTGATTTAAAAATGCATGATTCTGGTAAGATTTACGAGATATACAATGTGAAAATGGCTCAGTTTATACATAAGTAATGATAATTATTCAATAGTAACCTATTATTAGTAGAAAGTGAGATGTTTTGGCTGTTTTTGCTTTTTTTTTGTTGTTATCTTGCGGTATAAGTATAATTTAATTTTTATTATTTCTTTATTTACGTTGTTTATGTATATTTATTTTATTTGTATACGTATGTTCTTAGTTAATTTCGAAAGATGAAAATATATGAGCCAATTTTAAGCAATTAACCGTATTTATTTTTGTTTCCAGGCCAGCGTTTTTCCGCAATTTTTTTTCTGTCGACCGCGGAAAAACGCTGGGTTAAATTTCTACCGTCAGAAATAACAAAACTATAATTTAAAAGTTCAAAAAGCCCGCCAAATGTTATTTAAGTTGGTCTTGTAGTGTACGGTGGCGCTAGTATCGATCTGACGTCATCGCGTTGCCAGTGTCGTACCACAGAATCGGTAACTCTCACCTTGGTTTATTATATTTCTCTATGGTTGACATCATACAGGGGACCAGCCGATCAGAGACGTGGAGATTCGGGAATTTTGTTACATATTTTAAATTATTGATTCGCTCATGCAATTATTATATATTTCTTCATTTTATTTAGTTGAACATACAAGTTCTTTCAAAAATTCGTCAGCTCTATCTTCTGCCTCACACCTCATTATTTAAATTTCTTTTCTGTTTTTTAACTTCGTTTTAAATTGTTTTATTTCTTTACCAAGTAAATTTTCTGTTTCTGCTTGTTTCCCGTAGTAGTTCTTGTCTTGTCACAGTTTTTTGAACAAATTACCTTTCGGGATTCCAAGTCCTATGTATAAAGCTTATTAAGTGTCATGTTTTATTTTTACAACATTTATACTGTATTATAAACGACATAATGAAATATTTATAAAATTATGCAAAGTTGTAATGGAAATGTCGTGTTTTCAATCAAGCAAAACGCCAAGTATCACTTAACTATTCAACATCCGATAAACAGTTGCTCCAAAGTTTTAAAGTAAACATTTCAGCATTCAGCAATGGGAGCCAGTTTCCCTTAATTTTCACTGATTTTTCGCAAATGGTATGATCTGTCGTAGAAGACGTGTTTCGGCCATGCGGACGAGGTGTCCAGCTAAATTGAAGCTCAATGTAATCACGTTTAGTATGGCATTGCGGCTTAGCAGGATTTGATATAATGTACGTATTCCAAGGAGTTACCAACATCTATTTTAGGAGAACTTTTTTAATTATGTGACAAACAACTATTAATAATAATTTCATAGAAGCTAGAAACATAAGATTGTAAAAAACTACACAGTACACAATCAAGGCTACCAGCTACTAGTTGAGGAAATATTCTTACCACTTCTCCTTGATATGGAATGTTTCACAAATAGTAAAACTAATTCACAAAAGAAAATTAAACGTGAAAATCGTAAAAACTAAATACTTATTTATATAAGTGCCTCATTCTGTAAATATATAAATAAATACTCACCTTACCCAAAGATTTTGGTAACTCTTAATCCTAGTGGTGCATAAATGTGTATGTCACTCTGCAATTTTCGATTCAAAAAAGTAGTAGGAATTTCTAGTTATAGTATGTAGTTCCTTTGCATTGCCATAGGTATAAAAAATCTTATAAGTGGATATTTTGGTAACTGGTGAATAAACTGGGTTGAATGGATCCTCTTCTTTCATCTGAAAACATTTTAGTACCGTCTTCTTTCATTCTAAATACCCATTTCATCTGGTAAAATTGCTACTGTCCAAGTATTAGGTTTTCTATGAGAATTTAACTCTCTATCAATAGCTTGTTTCCATTCTTTCATTTTTACCGTAGCTTCATACTTTTCCTACCTCGAGTTGTTTTTTTGTACTGTTGTGATACAGTTTCTTCTAGATTCTCACTCAGATTTTCATATCTATGAATTTCTTCTCTATTACCCTCATTTAATTGGTTTTCATCTTCACTTACTTCAATCTCAATTTTATTTTCTCCTTCTCCCATACCTATTTCCTTTTTCAATCTGTACTATTATTTCTTTTTTGACATCATTATTTCCATTTTTCGTTATATTATCGTAATGTGTCTGTTCTTCATTATAAATATGGAGCTAAAACTCAAATCAGGTTCATGGAGCTACAACTCAATAACCAACCTAAAACTTTTTCGTGCGACAACACTAGCTCTCATCACACAAATTAAACTACCTTATCTTACGGAGCTACAACTCCATGTTTCAGAATTTACTCTTCCAAATATATTCTGAGATAGAGGAGCTACTACTCTCTTTTGTAGGAAACATATCTCCAATCATTTTTCCACTGGAGCTGCAACTTCTAAATAGAACATAATAAAGTTCCAAAGTTACTATAAATCATGGAAACCACAATTTCCAATCACTCATTTTTTTATTGGAACTCCCAACTCCTACAAAAAAAAATGTATAAATCTCCAACTTTACTATATATGAAGAAAACGATAATTTTCCAATTACTCATTTTTACTTTGGAGCTACAACTCCTCATTACGGTTTGACTACAACCATTCCAAATCTTATAGCTAACCACTCTCCACAACATTTTTAAACATATTTCAATATTGCACTACTATAGCATAAATATGCAAGACAAATATGAAAAATTTCACAGACTCTTGGAAAAATGAAATGAATGTTCTCAAACCAACACAAAGGCCCGAGAAATCCTTCCTGAAAATGTGAATGAGTGGAGTTATATAACCTAGAAAAGTTTTCTGTACAAAAAACAAAACACACCTTCATATAATCTGAATTACCCCTGACAGTAGTAGAGTATCGAATAAAAATACCTCAGTCAAACTGAAAATTCCTGTATCAGTAAGCCTCATTTCCGCAATAAATTCTTTATGTTTACTCTGGCTTGTTTTCGCATTAAATATTAATTTTCTTTGGGGGTAAATATTTCGTTGGCGCATAATTGAATTTCAAGTCTTTTACTTTTCATTATAAATATATTCTTGGGTAAAACATTAAATTTAACCGGGTTCTAACTCGAAAGAACAATATTTCTTCTTTATCCATTTATTTTCTTTCTGTTCTCGCATATATATAGTATTTCTAAGGGCTCATTTTTCAACTTACAATCTTGTACGACTTATTAGGGGCTAGGCAGTCTTTAACCCGCCTTTATCCTCGGATTTTCCGACTTTATATAAAAGAGAAATTTACGAGAGGGACTTCCTATTCCGTACGGAACAATTGTTTTGCATAATTCACATGTGAAGGAGTTTAATTTTAAATAAGAAACGAAGAATTACCTACTATGTGAGCTTAATAATTGCATAAGCGAATCAATAATTTAAAATACACATATGGATTTCCGAAAAGGAATTTAATACTCTATAAGATGCATAAAACAAAGCCGGAGCTTTAATGGTTTTCAAGACTAATTTGAATACTTGAGTTAGTGAATGCAATGGAATGGAAAATATCCAAATAGGCTATAGATATCAACAACAATAAGGAATAAGGACGGCACATCCATAGTTAGGATTCCCTTTAAAAACTCAACCAGTTACTTAGGGCAGTCCAAACCAAAGGCTATCGGGAGAATACTGAGCCTAGAAAAGAAATTCCTACAAGATTAGAATCTTAAAGAGGAATACTCATAGCTCATGACAGAATACTTGGAGCTCGGACACATGGTAAAGATTCCAAGCTAAGTTAACGGAGGGGATTGCAGACAACTTCAATCGATTGGCAAATGAAGAAAAGAAGCTTCAAGAAGATAACAGGAAATTATTTGGAAAAAAACAAGACAGCACGCAATGATTGTAAGCAGCATTTCTACTATTGGAAAAATAACAGCCATAGCCATCGAAGGTTTCACTTTAAAAGTCTTAATTCGAGCATGGATCCAGAAGAAAGAAAAGCAACTCCTCTCCCTGTAGAATCAATTATTGAATTTCAGTATCTAACATCATCCCTGGGTTAAGATAGGGCAGAATATCTAATCTCAAACATACTTTAAAATCATAAATGGAATTTTTATAATTATAATTTAAAACAATAACGCTATTACATTTCGTTCAAAATAATAATCGAATTATTCCGCCATAAGAGAACCATATTTTGTTGTATAAATGGTATGTGGACCACCGGACGAAAAATTCTAAACAAGCTAATTAATTAGAGAAACGTACCAGATTATTTGAACCATCAGTAGGTACTGTGTGTGCTTGATAAATTCAGATTCAATTAGTATACATTGTGTCTCACTACTACCTATCCTACCAGTAACGACGACTTCTATACGGAAGAAACAAGAAACTTACATTCAGGGCTCATTATCCATTATCCTGAAATACATCAGCAACTACGAAACACTAGATACTGGGCGTATCTGTCCTGCACAGTTCTCAAGATATTCAGAGGAGATGATTAGAATCACAGTTGAACCAAAATACAAAAAATAATAAGAATATATCTAATATCCAAATTCTTCTGGTTTTTCTAAAAAAAAAAGTAAAATAATAAAAAACTTCTATGTTTTAAATGCGGTTCAGATCAGCATTTAGCAAATCGATGTGATAATTAAGTATGTAGTTTGTGGTTTTTGTGAAATTTCAGGACATCTTACTAATTTTTGTATGAAAAATAATAATCGCAATCAAACCCTATCAAACTGAAGAAACCACAAGTAATGTGGAAATTCTAGCTGTAGAGTTTCGCAACAAGTCTGTGATTACTTTAAATATAAATGAAATTTCTCTCGAAGTTCAAGCTGATAGAGGTGCAGCCGGTAAGTTTGATGACTTAGCACAAAAAAGTGCTTCTACTCCGTATGCACCACGCTATTTTTTCTCCAAACGAATGGGATAACCTCGGGAGTAACTGGATGGTTGAGCGGCAGTAAAAGTACGAGCGGCATTAAAAGTACAGTGGGAATCATTGCAATTGGCACACACTTCAGAAACTTCCCCTGTAATGTGTCAATATTTGACTTCTATGACATACAGGTAATGGCACTAAACCAATGACATCCACTAAACAGAATTATTGGTTAGAATTTTGACTTACTACGAGGGATGTTAAGAGAGTGTGTGCCAATTGCAATGATTCCCACTGTATAGTCTGGCAAGTGGTAACTTGGTAGAGACGAAAGGGGGAAGAAAAGTTGGGCGTAACCTAAGAATATTCACTGACACCTCAACTGACACCGCGTGATGACAGCCATGTCTTTGGGTTCAGTGGCACCGAAAACACCAGGGAAATAAAGCAAAAAATTATTAGGAAAAAAATTCTTGAGTTTCACCAATAACCACGCCACTGGTGCTGTCGTTCAGACTCTAACCAATAGAATCATGCCTCTGAATAATCACGCCTCTCCAATGCTGCCGGATTTTATTCTCTTTCAAAATTCTACACATATATTATACAGGATTAGTAAAAAGTACTGCAACACTTAAATATCTTCAAAACTGCTTGAGCCGCGTTCACACAATTTGGAATCTGACAGTTTTCAGGCATGCGGAATTCAACAGTGCTATTGGCAATGCTGCCAGATTTCCCAGTTTTGCGCTACAGGTAGTCTTTTTGTTATCTTAAATAGAATGCCCCATTTATTTTTATTGCAATGAATTGGCTGTGCCAAATTTGATAAGACTTCAAATTTTCAGAATTCTATCTCTACTAGTTGTTGAAATATGACAACACCGTATTTTTTGGTGAAAAGTATCGCAACGCTTGAATATCTTCAAAAGCACGTTCACGAAATTTGGCATCTGGGGGTTTTTTAGCAAGTGAAATTTAACCGTGATATCGGCATTGTTGCCAGATTTCCCAGTTTTTCCCTACAAGTAGTCTTTTTACTATCGCGAATAGAATGCCCCATTTATTTTCATAGCAATAAATTGGACGTGTCAAATTTGATAAGATTCCAAATTTTCAGAGTTCTATCTCCACTAGTTGCTGAAATATGCCAACACCGCATTTTCAGTGAATGGTATCGCAACGCTTGAATATCTTTAAAAATCCGCTTAAGCTCGTCCACTAAATTCGGTATCTGGGGATTTATAGGCAAGCGAAATTCAACATAAGCATTGTTGCCAAGTTTCCCAGTTTCGAGCTACACATAGTCTTGCTCGTGGCTTAGGTTTTTTTTCCTTGAATAATACGAGTTACTTGTTCATGAGGTATTCATATTTCCGGGAGTTTCCGATAAGTTTGCGGCTCCTTCTGAAAAAGGTAGGTAACTATCCCAGAATGATTATCACTATAGTAGTAGTATCTAACAGTACAAGCAGCATATTGGAAATTTGGAATCTCATCAAAATTTGAACCAATTCATTGCAATAAAAATAAATTTATTCAAGATAACAAAAAAACTACGTGTAGCGCGAAACTGGGAAACTTGGCAACAATGCCGATATCACAGTTGAATTTCGCTTGCCTATAAATTCCCAGATAGGTACCGAATTTAGTGGATGAGCTCAAGCGGGTTTTAAAGATATTCAAGCGTTGCGATACCGTTCACTGAAAATGCGGAGTTGGCATATTTCAGCAACTAGTAGAAATAGAATACTGAAAATTTGGAATCTTATTAATTTTGGCACGTCCAATATATTGCATTAAAAATAAATGGGGCATTCTATTCAAGATAACAAAAAGACTACGTGTAGCGCAAAACTGAAAAGTCTGGCAACAATGCCGATATCTCGGTTGAATTTTGCTTGCCCAAAAACCGCCAGATACCAAATTTCGTGGACGTGCTTGAGCGGCGGTTGAAGATATTCGAGCGTTGCTATACTTTTCACTGAAAATACGGTGTTGTCATATTTCAGCAACTAGTAGAGAGACAATTCTGAAAGTTTGGAATCTTATCAAATTTGGCACGCCCAATTCATTGCGATAATAATAAATGGGGCATTCTATTTAAGATAACAAAAAGACTACATGTAGCGCAAAACTGGGTAGTCTGGCAACATTGCCAATAGCACTGTTGAATTCCGCATGCCTGAAAACTATCAGATTCCGAATTGTGTGAACGCAGCTTAAGCAGTTTTGAAGATATTTTAGTGTTGCAGTACTTTTTACTAACCCTGTATACCCATATTGCAAAAAAAATATGTCACCAACTTGTTTATTATTATTTCTGTCAAGTTTGGCAAAGCAGCAAATTCTTTTGCATTTCGCCGTTACGCTAGCCAGACAATACTTCTACTGTTGCTGCAGTTGCGTAGCAGCATAGAAATTAAATTTCTACCACCTCGACAGGTGTTGACCCGCTGGATTTGCCTACCAGCAGAGAAATTAAATTTCTAACGTCTTGACAGGTATTAACAAAGTGACCTTTTTTTGACGTTTGGAGAAAAAAGCTTTATTGTCCGAAAAATGATACAATTGACCTTTTGTTTAGACGCCATATTGCGGTGCGCGAACATAGTTGCCAAAAGTCAAAAAAAAAATGACTAGCGTACTGTCACCTTTAAAAACAAAAGTTACTGAATAATAGTAGATTATACCACGAGTCAATAATGATAACTATTATTCCCGAGGATTATTACGAACTGAGCCGCTCTAGCGGCGAGGGAGTAACATTCCGAGGGAATAATAGTCATTATTGCGAGTAGTATACTCTACTTTATTTACGACAAATTAATTTATTTGAGATTTTCAATGAACAAATTTCATCCGTCTCATAATTTTCAATACAAATCCACAAGCACTACACGTTTGACACTGACACTTTTGTGGAATAATGACCATTAATCCCGCTACTCGTCATTAATCCCTGGAGGAATAACATATGTCATTATACTGCCAAAATCACAAATATAATATGCATATTATACATTAGTCGTAAATAAATTATATTTAAAATTAAAATTTGCCGCCTATTACGAATGTTTTTGAAAAGAAAAGTCATCAATTTTAACTTGTATTGGGCAGAATAGAAATAATAAAATATCTACCTATTCACTTTACCAAATTTCGGTTTCCTTTCTCAAGCCTAATACTCATAACCGCGAAATTCGCTCTTTTTTGGCATTGCTTTGACAATTTGACGTTTAATGCATGCCACAGATTCATGCATAAAACGTCAAATTGTCGAAGCAATGTCAAAAAAGAGCAAATTTCGCGGTTATGAATACTAGGGTTTATTGTTTATAGAATCAGAGAGAGAAAGTAAACAAACAAAAGGGATAGCGAGGATCAATCATTTAGTTACTTTTGTTTTTAATGTTGATAGCCCGCTAGTAATTTTTGTTTTCTTCTTTTGGCAACTATGTTCGCGCACCGCAATATGGCGTCCAAACAAAAGGTCAATTAGGCATTCCAACGACCTGTCAAAAAGTGCATTGTGGCAAAATTGCATTATCCCGTATATGAGAGTATGTAATTAAAAGCTTTTTAAAGTGCATTTTGTGGTTGTTTTGTGAATGAACTCTGTTTATTTTTTTATTTTATTGACTTCATTAGTGTTTCTTCCAATTTAAAATGCCACAAACGGGTCTTGAAGTTGATGGTGGAAGTAGTTTCAACAAGGTAACAAGGATGATGTCAGGCTTTTTTCATTGCCCTTTGTTTTAAAATTTTCCAATTAAAACGTGAAAATTTTTCACTACCACTGTTCCTGCGTCTGAAATAAAGCCATTTTCGAAATATTCGTAAGAATCTAAGCTTTTGTAGGCCTTCATTTGCTCATTAATGTGAACTGTGGATCAAAATGTCATCTGGACATTTTTTCAAAAAAACCGTTCGCCCAGATCCCGATTTTCCTGCATTCAAGTCTTTAAACATTCACTCTGCATCTCAAAAAGTATATTATAACAAAGTAAACTGTAATTAGCTTGAAAAAATTTTTCAAATAAACTCAAGATAAACAAACAAACGCCAAATTTTCCACGGTCGCCATATTGAAAAATCACGTGGTTTCGAGAGCCTAATTAGGTATCTTTTTTTTTTAATTGGCTTCTACTAGTTGGAAATTCATTATCTAATAAAATATTTTTTAAGTAAATTAGTGTACTTATTGTTATGTATTTAAATATAACAAGACGGTTTTGATTAACTCTTTTAATAAGAATGCAAAATATAAATTAACGATTACAACGTGCTTACTCGAGACCCGTGGAAGACAGACTATCACTGTCATTCCTTGACATCCCTTATCACTAAAGCTAGACTCACAACAATTCTCCCCTTCTTAAAGGTTAAGCTTGTAAGTGGGTTTTATAACTCTACCATAGCGGGAGACTTTCGTTGGAGTTACACTTTTAGGATTCACATGTGGAACTTCTTCAGGATTTCCTGTTGCTTGTGAGAAACTTGTAGGACTGAACTTGATCTCAGAAGCACTTGATGGTTTAACAATTTGAGGTAACTGTGATGGGGTAAAACTTCGGGTAAAACATTGGTTTGGGGAACATAAGCCTGTGCACCACAATAAACATCATTGGGTATAACACTTACATCACTAACATCATTATTATATGTTGAATCAGTCAAGCCTAAATCAGAACGCAAAGAATCTGCATGAACAAATTTGATGAGCATGTCAACTTGTACCAAATATGTACAAAAACTTAAAACCTTTACAATTTTGCCTTTCTGCCAAAGCTTGGTTTGTTTATTTTTCACATAAACTGATTCGTTAAGTTTATACAATTTCTTTACTCTAGGAATATGATCAGAACTACCCTTAACATGTCTACTATAACCAGAAGGTTTTAGCAAGTCGAATCTGGTTCTTGGTCTTAGTTTCAGCATGCATTCAGCTGGTAAAATACCATTACTTGTGGTTGGTGTATTTCGATAAGAAAATAAGAAACTTGATAATTTTAATAAAATTTGTTGTTCTGTGATATTCTCTCCTTCTGAGAATAACGCTTTTCTTAAATCTGTTTTAACTGTTTGAACTCCCCTTTCTGCAAAACCATTACTAGGCGGATGCCATGGAGGAGATTTGATTGGTGTTATCCCATTTGCTTGACAAAAAGAAACAAATTCGACTGAGTTATAGGGTGGACCATTATCAGAGACTAATTCTACAGGCAGACCAAAAATAGAAAAAATCTCTTTCAATTTCGAGATAGTTTCCGAAGCAACGGTGCTATGATCCATTAATTTCACTTCAAGCCATTTCGATTTTTGGTCGTAGACAAGTAAAAATGTATAATTGAACTTCTTAAAAAAATCTATAAATATTCTATAAAAATTATGAGGTGCATCTGGCCAAGATAAAAGAGGGCTACTATTGGTAAAATTTTGGAATTTTTGACAAATTTCACATGAAGCAATACATTTTTCTACATCATTATTGATATTTGACCAGCAGTAGGATCGAATCAACATTTTGGTACGAACAATACCAGAATGTTGCTCATGGAAGAGTTTAAGGATTTCAGGTCTTAATACAGCTGGAATAACAACTCTATTGCCAAATAAAATACAATTTTGTTCTATAGATAAATCATTTCTGTGCTTGAAGAATGGTTTTAATTTTTCATCTTGAACAGTACTTGGCCATCCTGACAAAATGAAGTCATTTAATTTCAGAAATAGTGGATCTTTTTGTGAAGCTTTCCTAATGTCGTCAACATTTAAAGGAATTTCGTTGACCAAATTAAAAGAATAAATGAAATCAGGAATCTCAGTTTGACCAGATAAAGGTAAACGTGACAAACCATCAGCATTGCTTATGGATTTCCCTTTTTTATAAATAATGTCATATTGATAGCCAGATCGGGTGACTCTTGAAGCAGCTGTTGTAGGTATATTTTTGTTCTTTGCAAAAATGAATCGAAGGGGTTTATGGTCAGAAATAAGTGTAAATTTACGCCCATATAAATATTTATGGAATTTCTTAACTGCGAAGATCAAAGCCAATGCTTCACGCTCTAAGTTGCTGTATTTTTGCTCTGTAGCAGTGAGAGTACTTGAAGCAAACATGACAGGTCGTTCCTCTACCTCAACAATGTGACTCAGTACAGCTCCAACTCCGTAACCGCTTGAATCACATGTGACATAGATAGGTAATTTGGGGTCATAATGTGTTAAAACATTGTCAGATGTTAGAAAATCTTTGCTAATTTGAAATATTTCTTCACACTCTTGAGACCAGTTATTAGAAAATTCGATGCCTGGCTTGCATAGATCGTACAGGGGTTTCAATTTTGATGAAAGCATAGGTACAAACTTGATGTAGTAGTTTAAAAGTCCAAGGTAAGATTTCAGCTCAGTGACATTGTTCGGAGAATGAGCTGATCTTAAAGCCTTGACTTTCTCTTCTGTTGGATGAACACCATAAAAATCTACTAAATACCCAAAAAATTCAACACTAGACTCAAAAAACTTACACTTTGACTGATTGACTTTGCCATTATATTGATCGAGTTTCTTGAAGACATTAATGACGTTTTCATAGCATTCTTGCAAGGTAGAACCGTAGACCAGTATGTCATCCAAATAACATTTGGTGTTCTTTTAACCTGCAAGAATACTATCCATGATCGTTTGAAAGATTCCAGGAGCTGAACTTATTCCGTAAGTCATTCTTGTGTACGCAAAAAGTCCAAGATGGGTGTTAATGACCAATAATTCCTGAGACTTATCGCTCACTTCGAGTTGCTGGTATGCTCCTTTCAAATCGATAACAGAAAAATACTTATTTCCAGACAAACAAGCAAAAATGTCTTCTGGAAATGGTAAAACGCAATGATCAGCATCCAGGGCTGGGTTCAAAGTTTTTTTGAAATCGACACAAATTCTGATCTCAGAAGAATTTTTCTTCGGGACAACTACGATCGGACTTGCCCAATTACTAAAACTTATTTTTTTTAGTATACCAGATACACACATTTTTTGAATTTCAGACTCGACTTTATTTTTCAAAGAGTATGGCATATTATATTATGCTCTGTGGAATACTGGTTGAGCTCCTTCTTTTAGTTTCAATTCGACTTTAAAATTTTTGATAGAAGACTCTGTATTATCATCAAACACACCGAGAAAATAATTTTTAATGCTTGAAACTAAATGTTGAATTTTTGACTCGACTTTTAAAAACTCTGACTCATTGACAAAATTTTTGGACAATAATTTAGACTCATTACTGACTTCAACCACTGCCTTCTTAGGCATTGGATTTTCAGTTTTATTCAGTTCCAGCTGACAAGCATCAACTGACTGACATGACTCTGACACAGATTTAGAATTGCAGACATTTTCAGTTGATAATTTTTGACGCCAGTTTGGGTTTAGTACATTTAACCAATTTCGACCAAGTAATGGTGTAAATTTATGACTGCTATTAATTACTACTATAGGCAAATTCACTATTTGATTGTTTTTTCTGACAAAAACATCAGTTTCGCCAACAATTTTTACACCATCACCAGTCAAAACTCTGAGATTGTACTTTACATTATAAAGACTTAGCTTTGACAAGTATTTCTGATAATCTTTAAAATGAATAACGGTTCGACAAGCTCCACTGTCGACATCAAAGTTTATCAGTTTACCTTCGATATCCAATTTCAACTGGACTGGTTTTTCTTTATCGTTGCTTTGAATCGATGATAAATACCCAAGCACTAAATCATCATCTGCATTTGACGATTCATCATAATGCTCATTTAGGGCATGGACATTACTTTTTCTGCACACACGACTATTATGACCTTTTCTTTTGCACTTGAAGCATTCCCAGTCTTTTGCGGGACACTTCTCTGGATCATGCTTCCTCACTCCACAACGACGACATAACTTACCATAATTTTGACTCGTTTTATTACTTGGCTCGAAAGACTGATTTTTATTGTGGCTTCCTTGTACATTTTTTGACTTTTTGAATGAAATTTTGTCAATATCCTCTGCCATAGAATAAACTGAGGCACTGACAGGATTATCCATGTTCATAGATCGTACCTGGCCTTCAGCTAACTCCATCGAAAATGCTCCTGCACAAGCAGTGTCAAATGTAAGTCTATCCATTGACAACAATTTTCATTTCATGGCTTGAGACTTTATACCACAGACAAACTTGTCACGCCAAGCTTCTTGTAGAAAAGCACCAAAGCTGCAATGCACTGACAAATTTTTCAATTTCTTGACATAAGCTTTAATATCTTCACCTGGTTCTTGTACGGCTATCCAAAACTTATATCTTTCCGCTATTTGGAGCCTTTTGGGACGATAATGCTCGACTAATTTGGTTTTTAAGACGTCGTATGTTTTTGAACTTGGAATACCTGGTGTTAGGATATCTTTAAGTGTTGAGTAGGCCTCACTACCTATCAACGTTAATAGCATTAACACTTTCATTTTTTCTTCGATAGCATTACAAACAAATAATTGCTCTAACCTTTCCATATAACTTGTTATTTCTCCAGACTTGGGACAAAATTGTTCAATGTTTCCAATTAGATTTGTATTTGAACACCTTTGATTAAAAAATATTTAATATATGTCATAAAGCCCAAAAGATGGCGCGCTGGCTTTCATCTGACGCCTTTCTTATGGTGTTTCCGATTGGTAGATTAAGTGCACACTGAGTGTATTTGTATCCTTTTAATCGGCCTGTAGAAGAAAAAGACAGGAATAGAAAAAACTGCACCAGTTCTGCACTAAATCTGCCAATCGGAAACGCCATTAAACCTAAAAGATCTTGCTCCGAATGTCATAAAAAATGAATCTTTAAATGAGAATATTCCATAGATCTTCAGATCCTGAAGTTTATGAAGAAAGTCCAGAAACTTTAGGCACTGAATTCTGAGTATTTAAGTGCAAATTTATGATTCTTTGAAAAGTTTCCTAAGCTTCTGAATCTCAAAATCAATCTTTTCCAAATTTCCTGATTCCTATTGTGATGGGACTCTTAGGATGTTTAGATCCCCTCAGATTCATAGGACCTTCAGATCCTTAATTGTTGTTTTCTTATAAATGTTTTTTTCAAGAAGAATCTTAAGATCCTGAATTCTGCGAAGCTCGAAGACTTCTTGGCGTTCTTACAAAAAAATCCTGAATACTGAGTTATAATTTTGCGAATTTCCTGAATCTTGTTCGAAAAGATTTTCCAGATCCTAAATATCCAGTTAATACTTTGTAAATTTTCTAGTCTATCTAACGATTTTCAGGTTTTAAGATTCTAATATTTTTTTTAGTTATAATTACTAGTTTCTTTAAAATACATTTAAATTGTTAAATTTCCTTTCATTCGTAGATGCAGTTTAATTCATTAAAAAAATAAACACTTCATTAAATGTTTGTTTCTTTTCCAAGAAGCCGCTCACACTATTTTTGAAAAGACTCTCAAGTGGTGTCACTCTTGAAAGATTTCACACGGTTCGAGCAAGTTTGAGAGTCGCATCCAGTGAATTGAAAAGACTTTGCTTTAGGACAGGAAATAAAACCTTTTAATTATTAGACGAATTTTTGTATGTATTTTTGTTTCATAATTGATCATTCAAGCCACTATTAAAAACTTAAGTAATAAAATTCTTAAAGCCAAAAGTTACAAAACAAAGTTTCGTGGAGTTGGCAAAATTGAACTGTTGTCGTTCTCGAAAATATAATAAATTGGGTCATCGTTTGATTTACGTTACTTTTTCGGAAGTCGAACTAAGAGAGATCTGGTTTAATATATATTTTGCTACCATAGCGAGCGAATTTTGTTACATCTAAGATGTTTTTTAATGTAAGTAGGCAATTCCAAAAAAAAAAAATAACCATTTTTTGAGATCAGATGCATCGATGACTATTTTGTTACTTGTTATAATGGATAATATTTTAATAAGAATCTTGAAAATTGATACCAATTGTCATCTTAAACTTGGTGGTATAATTAAACAGGTTATTAATAAAGGATCGCAATTCCGTTAAAATTTTCCTTTGTTCTTGTATAGGGCTTAAAATATTTCCAATCGGTAGGTATATTTGTACAATTTTCAATCTCAGGCGTAGGATCTACTAATATTTGCGGAGGACTATTTACACTGGTATAAGTTAATTCATCAATTCTCCGATTTTTTAATATCAATGTAGAATGACTTATTGAAATTACCTTTAATCCAGACCGATCTTGAAGCTGGCTGGTTTTTTAACAATTACAGCTGGCTCCCACTTATCATCCTTCCAATAAGTTATTATCAGAACCTTTTTGTCATAATTTTGTTTATTTTTTTAAATAATTTCCTTTAACTGATCTTGAAAAATTTTGTGAAGTTTTTGGCTTGGTGAGTACTACAGTGTACCAGATACAGGTATATTTTTAATATTCAAGCAACATCAGTTCACCTTCTACAGAGATTTACCAATAATACTAAATGCTTTTTTGTTAATAAACTGTAACCTACTATCAAAATTTTAGAAAACCTAACTGCCAGCAATTATACCTGTTATTTTGTTGAAATATTTATTATAAATGTCAAGCCATTAAGGTATAACTACCAATTCTCGTAGAGTACAACATAATTACATAATTCTTGGTAAGTAGGTACCTATAAAAGTGGGTATTAAATTTCCCTAATAATTTACTAGACCTAGAAATCTTTTTAAAGTAGTTCTGTCAATTGAAATATCATAATTTGAAATAATTTCAATTTGATATCCCCCATATGCACGAAGTTGTATACATTTGATTTTTCTAAAATATAAGTATTGTTTCTTGTTAAACTTCTCAATTGATTCCAAATAACTCCCGGGGATTACATCTACATTCGCCCCTATACCAATTTTAAAATCAATAGAAACATTTCCTACTAAAGTTTTGTTTCCATCAATGTTGTATTTATTATTATTCGATAAACTGCAATAATATTCAATATCATTAGAGTCTGAATCAAAATTATATGTAGTCTTCAATTTGAATAATGAATTTGCAGTATGTATTTGCACATATTTTCAAGCGAAATGATTTTCAAGATGACATTTATCACGTTTCATATACTTATGATTAAAACCGCATCTTGAACAACATGAAATTAAATTTCTTCCATTTTTTTTTAGTTTATTGTAATCACATTCGAACCACGTTGTTCTAAGTCAAAGCTTTCATGTTTTCCTGGTTGGACTGTAGCCGTCCATTTTCTGTCACTTGACGAGGAAAGTTGCAGATGGAAATTGCAGATTCTAGCCTTGAATCAAGGTAGATAGAAGTTCACAATTTTCGTCAAATGTTAAGAGACAGGTGTCGACACGTCAGCGACTTGATTCCTCTAGGAAATTCCTTCAAAAGCTCTATGCCCCTGAGATCGTTAGAAATGTGCGGGCTTGTTGGAAACATGCTCCTCGAAAGAAACTGGGTCCTCGAAAGAAACAGGCTCCTGGGAAGAATCTAAGTAAAAGAGGCATTCCATGAACAACCATAAGGTACTTTAAAGAAATTGAAAAGAACTTACCACGAGGGGGTTCGGAGTTCAAACTTGAATAAAACGGTTATCACAAGATTTTTCTTTTAAAACTTCTCGGTAATCAACGAAACTTTGCCTTACGCAACTTTATTTCGTCGAAATAGTACCTGATGGCCGATAAAGTACTGTTTTCCCGGAGAACGGTAATCAATGTTTGACTTTGGAAGATGGCTACCCCCAGGACAGGATCAGCTCAACAAGCAGAGATTCTCTTAGAAAAATAGCCAACAGAAAGTGTTGGCACTGAACTGGTATTTCAAATTTAAATGAAAAGCGTGCCTTCTAGGTCAATAATTACTATTATTATTGACAGAAGAAACCTGCTTTCATTAATGGCATCCCCCAGACTGTCAGCATTCAAGACGAATTTAATTTAAAAAGTAATATATGAGAGGAAAAGGAATAGTTAAGAACAGCATTTATACCATGCTACAGTCGACAATGTTTTTCAATAGCTTTTTGATTTTCTTTTTGTTCAATAGGCAATACATTAAATAGTGTCTCTGTGTCTGAACCAATCAAATTTCAAAATATAGCTACTTGCCTTGGTGTCTGGTGACCACAAAGCACGTTAACGTATCATATAACAATGACAAAATCATCTTTCTTCTGTTCTTGAAGTTTTTAATAAAGCAGAATTTAAACTTACTGCTGAAAACTGCTCCAACTTTCTCTCGACGAACCGATACGACGCAGCTTCTCTGTCACGATATCAGGAATATAAAGAGGGTTTCCTTTTTCCTAACAATCAAATATAATATGTATAGGATATAAGATCACTGATGTGACAAAAATGAGAACTTAAACTTTGAACGTGTATAGTTGAAAATTGGATGACGAGTGACTAATGAACACTTTTGCCATCAGCTTAAATTAAGTCCCAGGAAAGTACTTCTGCGTTCCAGATTACTGATTAATGAAACCCCATTAGCTATCTATCGCTACTGAAAATAGATTGCTTCCAATTCACCCCATTGGTAGGTAGTTTGACAAAGTCATTTCTTAAAGTCGTACTGTTTTCCTATAGTAAAACGTTTCTTTAAAACAAAATAATACACTAAGCTCACAAAAATACGCATGGGTAATTTATTAAAAATTAACTTGACAACCTTACAAACAGAGCATGTTCAGGAGAATATATCCTGTACTGATCAAATATCTATTAAAAATCCTCGCAACTCAAACATTTGCTTTCAATAAAGCCACAACATTTCTATTTGTCAAAGGGGCTTCTGTAATCTGTTTGCCATATGCGACCCGAGAGGAATTTTTATTGTTCGCGCTCCCCTTGTTGTTCCAGCAAAACACTTTATTAAACACGTAAAATGCTGTTTTATTGGAGAGTATATAAGCTCGGATTTTATTAGATTATCGGCAATTTGAATTGTGCTACTCCGAATGTATAAGCTGATGAGGGTTAAGAGTTCACTGATAAAGTTTTCAAGGATTTTGGCCTCTCCAAAACTGGATTTGTCCGAAAGCCAATTGATTAACGCCTTTTCCGTGTATAGGTGAATTTATGGCTTCTTACAAATGAACAGCTTGATGTACCAAAGACAAGTTTGTTGTGTTAAAGTGTCGAGCAGTTATTCGCATGAAAATATAGAACTCTGCATTATCATCGATCGATGAAGAAAGTGCCGCAACCTTATGCATGATACATACGGGCACATCCCGAAGATCTAATCCGACTTCGTGTATAACGTAATACATGACTTGGCGTTTATTCGAGAAATATGGTGTGTATGTAAGAGAATTGTTACCCTGCCTTGTGAATTTTCATGAAGGGATGTTCATTTTAGGGCGAGAATTTTGGTTTTATTTTATAGGTATATATTATTTTATGGTAACAGGCAGACCCTTTTCTAAATGTGCTTGGGGGAATGGAACCCAAAGACGACAGATAGCTGAATAGGAATTCTAAACACCGCATTCACGAGAAAGGAGATATTTTAAGTTAATCTCAACTCAAACTCCAGAAAAATAACTAATGAATACAAAATAATCGAGTTTTAAATGCAAGAAAGGGATTTCCAGGAATTGAGCTGTTTGCGGCCTGAGAAAATATAGGCCATTTGGAAATTAGAACTAGCAAGTAGATACGACACAAATTAAAGATAAGACCAGTGAAAACCCTATAAGAAAGGCTTTATAACGAGAAAGGTTATAGAACGATGTTTATAATGTAGCTAAGTTCGTATTCGTTAATTACTAGATTATTATTGAGTAAAATCAGCCGATTTACAAAGTTTACAGTTTACTATAAAAATTGCAATATGTACTACAAAACTAAATAAAATTATAATTAACTTTTGTTATAGATATAATCATTGTCTACCCAATGAGATTCGGTAAATAAGTTTAATAAATATCCAATTAGTTCGCAACAAATTGGATGAGTCGACATCGCTTTTGAATGAGATTCATTATCCAAATTTTATACTACTCACTGAACACTAACCTAATGAACATGAGCCAATATTTTTGCAAGATTATATTATAGTTCTTTCTATTTATTGTAGGCAGAAAACTACTTATTTTAGCCAGGAAATTACTCGAAGGTCACACCTTTGCTTTACAAATATTAGCAGATTTAATAATGTTGTAATGGTATAAATGAATTCGAATTTTCAATTATCTCTAGCTCAAAATTGCAGTTATAGATTGCTTGTATTTAAAGACCTCCAAGTGCTGATGTCCACTGTTTTTTAAATAAATTAGAACTTTGTTGTCTCTTAATGCTTTTGTGATTATTGTCTGGAGATTTCAATATAAATCTATTACAGGCAAGCTCTGTATATGGACTCAATTCTTGTTGGCATTGCTTAGCTCCTCTAACCCGAACATACATGTGCATTCTCCTACCCCTATAACTTCAGAGTCCGCCACAATAGTTGATTACGTTTGTTCAAATTTTGATAGAAAGAGGATAACATGGAATATTGTAACTGCAGGTCTATCCAATCACGAGGTAGTGAATTGTAGATTTTTGGTTTGTATAGTAAGAAATGCGTGTCTATTTAAAAACTTAATAAATAATTAACAACAAAAGTAATTTTTATAAATTCACTAAATAGTACAACGATATCGTGTGGGCAAAAGTTTCATAAAAGTCTAATTAATGTGTTAAATTCTGCGTTTCCTAGGCCATGGTTTAAAAAAGGTCTGAAAATTTCACCAACTAACAAGCATATCCATTAAAAATAATAAATACAACATATGGAAACAAAACTTTAGTAGAAAATGTTTCTATTGATTTTAAACTTGGTACAGGGGCGAATGTAGATGTAATAGCCGGGAGATATTTGGAATCAATTGAGAAGTTTAACAAGAAACAATATACTTTAGAAAAATATGTAGGTACAACTTCGTGCATATGGGGGATATCAAATTGGAATTATTAGAAAAAAGCTATTAAAATTATGATATTCTGACAGAACTGCTTTACCAAGATTTCTAGGTCTAGTAAATTATTTTAGAAATTTTATACCAAATTTTATACCAAGATGATGGGAGACTTTTGGTCGAGGCGCCATCTAAGACTTGGATACAACACTTTATATCAAGAGTTATACTGTCCTCTATTCGAGATATCATTGCTAGCAGGGAGGTTTTATAAAATTTTGATAGTAGGTTTTGTAGATATATATACCTACTTCATTATACTAAAACATAGGAAGCGTATTAATGGAAGGTGATAAACCAGTTTATTTCGCATCAAAAAGTTTGTCAGAAACTGGCATAAGATATGCTCAGATAGAAAACCAGCATACTAGAAAGGAGGTGATCGATGTGATACTAGCCTCAAATCATATGAGCAATTACGTCCCAAACTGACATGTATCTGATGAGGCAAGCTCGGATCACAGATACATCAAATTTAAATTGTCAGTTTCATTAACTTATCAGGACTTTTGAAAGACGAACTGGGATGCATACAAAGCTGACCTAGAATATAGCATTTCGAACATCAGGAAAACAATAAGAGACACTGAAGATTTGTAGATAATTGTGAATCAATTCAGTGATGTAATCATCTCAGCCTACAATGAGAGTTGCCCCCTTACAACAAGGAAATCCATTAAGGAGAAGAGCTAGAATAGAATTCAGCAAAGCCATAAAATTGTAATCATTTATTTTCGTCACTAGTGATGAAAGTTAACGTTATAGGATATTCTATCACTAGTGACGAAAATGAAGCTTTCGGCTAGGGTAAAATATGACGAAACTTGTTAATTTTTTAATGGTTACAAAAAAAAATAGCTTATTACAGTGTAAATAATCCTCCACAGATATTAGAAGATACGCCTGAGAACGAAAATTGTACAAATATATACCAGTTGAAAATATTTTAAACCCTATTTAAGAACAAAGGAAAATTTCAACAGAATTGCAATCAGTTTTCAAGTTTTATAGAGCAAAGTCAGGTAGAGTTTCGAAACATCTAAATCGTTTAATTTAAATTTAAAAGAGGAAGATGTTATATGATACATAAACGTACTTTTAGTTATTATTGCCTGATGTGGTAACCAAGTTTAGGATTACAATAATTAGAAGTGAGACGCTGTCAATTTTTAAGATTTTTAAATACCAAAATGTAAAATATACCGCACCTGAATTCTTTCATAGATCTCCCTTAGTTGGACTTCCGAAAAAATAACGTAAATCAAACGATGACCCAATTCATGATACTTTCGCAAACGACAACAGTTGAGCAAAAAATTCAATTGTGCCAACTCGATGGAACTTTGTTTTGTAACTTTTAGCTTAAAGAATTTTATTACTAAAGTTTTTAATGATCTCTTGAATACTTTTGAATGATCAATTATAAAATAAAAATACATACAAAAATTCATCTAATAATTAGGATTTTATTTCCTGTCGCAAAGTCTTTTCAATTCACTGGATGCAGCAAGCTCTCAAACCGTGTGGAATCTTTCAACAGCGACACCACTTCAGAGTCTTTTCAAAAATAGTGCGAGCGGCATCGTGGAAATATTGAAAAAGAAACAAACATTATTAAAAAATTTTCAAATCAAATCAAATCAAATAAGCTTTATTGTCAAAAAAACAAATAATGTCATAGACAAAGCAGGCCTTAAACCTAATAAAACAATTAAAATTATCTATTATCTATCTATCATAAAAAGGATAAAAATTTCAAAAAATGATCCACAACAATCGAAACCAACACAAAGAATTGTAAAAACTGAGGCAAAAACAAACAAAAAATAAAAATAAAACTTAGAAGTAGTCACGGACGTCAACTACCTATCACTCACATAATTATGTCACACAAATTAAATTAAAATGACGGTAAAAAATATATATATATACATTATACGTGCGCTACAGGAATAAAACAATAAGCACAAATTACAAAAGTCAAATCATGAAAATAAAAATAAAAATAATAATAATAATGATATTGGCAGAGCCAATCAATTGATACAGTCAAAATCTATCATTCCAAAACTCAGTACAGTTATAATAAGCCCTCTCAATTAGTAACCTTTTCACCATCCCTTTAAATATTTTGTTGCTTTCCACTTGTCTTATTTCCACAGGTAAGTGATTAAATAATTTCCGACTATTGTATATAATAGAATTTTTAATTTGTGTCGAGGATGGTATTGGCAGTATTATATTATAAGTTTGCCTCGTGTTATACAAACCTGTTGCATGCAAGCTATTTCTATATTTTTTATGAACTAGGCAAACTGTCTCTAAAATAAATAGACTGGGAAGTGTTAAAATTTTATGTCTTATGAACAAAGGTTTACATGAATCTCTCATTTTAGCTCCACTCAAATACCTTATGGCTCTTTTTTGCAGCACAAACACACTATCAAACAACTGCGCAGAACATGTACCCCAAAAACACAGTCCATATCTTAAGTGACTTTCTATGAGTGAGAAATATACATTTCTCACGGTCTGTGAATCAAGCTCTCCAGAGAGAACTCTCATTGCAAAGCAGTTGGAAGCAAGTTTTTTCCTAAGATTTTCTATGTGTGATTGGAATTTAAGTCTGCTATCAATGAGAAGCCCTAGAAATTTATTCTCATTGGTGCTCGACAAGGAAATGTCATCAAGTTTGATAGGTTCAAGTGTGCACCTAAAATGCATGACATTAGTTTTCGATATATTCAGTGTTAACTGATTAGCGTCAAACCACTGCTTGAGAGCAACTATGTCCCTATTTATTTTGTCACTCAAGAAACCCATACTAGTGTCGTGCCATAATATAGTTGCATCATCCGCAAACAATGTAAATTTCCCTGAGATGCCAAGATCAGTTATATCATTAACATAAATTAAAAACAATATTGGACCAAGAACAGACCCTTGAGGCACCCCATACTGTAATGTTCTCTGTCCAGAAACATCACCTCCAAAGCGAACACTTTGAGTCCTATCCTGCAAATAACTCTCAAACCATTTATAAGAGGATCCCCTAAATCCATAGGACTGCAGTTTCCACAGCAATATTCTGTGACTGACACAATCAAAAGCTTTCGTGAGATCACAGAACACCGCTGCGGCAACGTCATTGTCATTCAGTCTCAAGAAAAGTTCCTCGAGGAATGCAAATATTGCATCGGAAGTCCCCCTGGAAGCTCGAAATCCATATTGTTCGGGACTAAGAATCTTTTTTTCATTCAAAAATGAAACGATTCTTTTTTTTACTAGTTTCTCTACAATTTTTGATAGAGTCGGCAACAGGGCTATAGGTCTATAGTTTGAGGTATTTTGCTTATCGCCCGCTTTAAATATTGGGATTATATTGGCCCTTTTTAGACTGTTCGGAAAAAACCCATTTTGGAAAGAATTATTGATAGCATAAACTAATATGTTTAAAAAATTGTCAGGTAACTTCCTGAATAATTTGACAGATATATCATCCCACCCCGAAGCATTCTTATTTTTAATTTCATTAAATGTAAACTTAACTTCGTTTACATCCGTAGGCACAAAAAAAAATGATTCGCCTGTTGATGAATATTTGAAAAAATGTTTAAAATCGTGTGCAATGCCAATTTGGCTAGAGAGATTTTTAGCAACAGAACAGTAAAAATTATTAAAATCCTGAGGTGAAAGTGTGGTATCAACATCTGAATTTTCCCGTTTTTTGCCAATTAGCTCATTAACAATTGTCCAGGATTCTTTTTGTCTGTTACTGGATTCTATTATTCGTTTTCTATAGTACTTATCTTTAGCTGCGTTCACCAACCTACGATATATAGCCCTATAATTTTTATAATATGTCATGAAACAAATATTACTGATATAAAACTTACGGATGTAATGCAGTGAACGCATATTTTTTGAAGAAATCCTAATGCCCTCTGTTAACCATGGCTTTTTTTTATTTATTTTCAAGTTTTTTATTGGAAATGCTTTATTGAATATAGAGGATAACTTTTCATGAAAAGTTTCCAGAGGTTTATTGGAACTAAGAACTGCTTGCCAGTTATCACAGGCACACAATTCAGAGAGCTTATCATAATTTCTTGCACTGAATATCCGTCCCTTTCGTTTCAATTCATTACGTCTTCTGGTTCTGATCTTAAATCTACAAAAAATGGCCTCATGATCTGAAAGACCTGCATTTACAACACTTACACTACTATCATTTCTTTCAAAATTTGTGCATATGTTATCAATAGTAGTGGAAGAGTTAGGGGTTATTCTGGTGGGAGTATCCACCATGACATGCAAATTAAATGAACCCAATAAATTAACCAACCTTTGGGTGTTCCTATCAGCAGCCAAGAAATTTATATTGAAATCACCACCCAGCACTATTAATGAATTACAGCTCAATTGGCTTAGAATGGTCTCAAGCTTGAATAAAAAATCCTCTACATTCCCTATGGGAGATCTATACAAACATAGAACATACAAATTAACTTGCCTACAAAATACGACTGAAACCTCAAAGACTCTTTCTTCAAGCAAATGGTCAAATTTATTAATGTCAGAAAAACGAAAAGATTCCATAAAATCATTGTTTAGTAGAATAGCTGTTCCTCCATGTATCGAAGTTATTCGGCAATATTTACTTAAAACAGTATACCTTGTTAAATTAAAAGGTTCTTGAGGCTTCAGCCAATGTTCACATAACAATATTATGCTTGGGTATTGTAGACTGTCTAAAAATATATCAAGTTCGTTTAGTTTATTTCTAACAGATTGAATATTCAGTGCCACTATGGAGATACAGTCAGAGTGGTGGGTACATTTTCTAAAAAAGAAATCTCACTGTTTCCTGCTAGGGTGGATATATTAGACTCTGAAATTTTTAGGTCACTAATAATGTTAATGTTTTCACACCCAGAATCCACATTTAATGTTTCGCTTACATCATTCTTGTCAGCTAGTGGCACAATAGCATTAGATTGCAAAGGTTTAGTTTTTATGTACAAAGATAAAAGCTTACTAAGACTAGGAATATTATGTCGGAATTTGTTTCGCATTCTAAAATTGTCTATCACCCTAATGGAAGCATTATAGTTCCTACGCATAAATTCTGACAGTACGTCACTAACATTTTTGAACAAAAAGTTATGAATATATTTAAAACAGACAATCAAATTTGTATATTCACCAATACCAAAAATTTGCTTTAGGACCGAATAATCTATCATAGATTTCTTTACATTTAGGCAAACAATAACAACGTCATTCTTAGAATAGTCAAAAGTACTGCTGAAAATATTTTTTGCAACTTCATGTAGAGGGGCGTACGATTTAATTATTCCCGAAACCGCTTCTTCAGAGTCATTAAGCAAAATGCGTAACTTCGACGCACAGCCCCTTCCACTTTCGTCTCCCAACACTAGAACTCTTCTTTTACAGCAATGACCTTCATTATTCTCTAATATAACAGGCAGAGATTCGACACACTTGGATTTGACTTGCTTACAGATTTTTTCTACTCCCATCATTGTAGGATCATACTGAGTACTGGCATTACTAACAGTTTCAGCATTATTGACAGTCTTTCTTTGATAGTTGCTAGTCCTCATCAAGAAGATCTCTTTTTGCGCTTTAAAAAATTATTTTTCTGAATAAAACTGCATATATATGACTGAAAAAAAATCAACAGTTCATATAGAAGAAATGTATTTTAAAGAAACTAGTAATCATAACTTATAGAAAAATATATGTATAAATAAATTGAGACTTTGAAATAGTTGAGAAAGAAAATCAAATGGCACAGAAAAATAATGATAATGATTGCTGAAGAATAAATTTAATAGTCAGATATGGGACACAGTGAAAATACAATTGACTTGTATGTCACACATGATCACCGTCATAAAATTTGTGATAAAAATAAGCTTCGAAAACTACAAATCGACGAAGAAAACTTCAGTAAAAATATCTAAGACACCCTTTATGAGAAAAGGATTCATATCAAACTATACATAAACAAATTATCTATGAAAAGTTTAAAGAGTAACAAGATTAAAAAAAAGTTAAAAAAAAACATAGTATTATAGGGAGAATTTCTAGAAGATTACTCGAATGATGAAGTAATTTACAGCGATGATAAATAAAGAAATTGGAAGACAGATGAATAAATCGAATTTCATATACAGGTTGTAGATAAACCTAAACATTTTGCAGGAAAATATCTCGAAAACTAGATGCGGTTTGGTTTGATCTAAGAGAATTTTTAAAAGTTTATTGGGAGACTTTTCAAAGAATCAGAAATTTGCACTAAAGATAAACATAATTCAGTACACAAAGTTTCTGCGGACATTGTTTATAAAGGCGAGAAAACATTTGCTTCAGGATCCCAAGGGAAATAAAATGTTTGCAAAACAACAGTTCAACACAGGTCTAAAAAATCTGACACAGTCTTTACTGGAGAGTCTCAGAAGAACCAGGAAGTTTGGAAAACAAAAACAAGATTCATGATTTTGAGTCTCTTCAGAGAAAAATCAGGAAGTTTACAAATTAGTTAATAGCTCAAAGATTCACAATCTAGAAAGTATTTTTAGATAAAAATTAGGAAACTTGCAAAGTAAGTAGATACTCTGAATTCAGGATCTGAATCTTCTCCTTCTCTTAACAAAATCATTAACAAAAATACATCCGTCTCAGGATTGGGAATCTTAAAGCCTAAAGACTCTTCTTAAAGAAAAATCGTCAAAATCTTTTCAAACAAGAATCAGGAACGTTGCAGAATTCAGGATTTTTAAGTTTTCTTATAAGAACGCCAAAAAATCTTTGAGGTTCGTAGAATTCGGGATCTCAAGATCCAAAATGTCTTCTTGAAGAAAAAACATTTAGAATTTTCAATTTGTCAGAAGAGACGATAAGTTTCAACGAGAAACAGTTGGTTAGCAACTTCTCGTGTACCTAAAAACGCATTAGGTAGAAGTGATTACCAGGTAAGCATAAACACTTTGTATAAATCTAATTTAGGATTTTTCCTCTTAAATTATATCCAAGATCTATGTAGTACATCACGATATTGGGAAGCACAAACGAAAATGCTACTCAACACGCCTAATAAATATCGTGATTGTTCTGCTCAAAATATGAAATATTTGAGGTGTATAAAAGGTATTAAAATGGATATTTTATTGAAAGATGATAAGCCTGTAACGTACAGACCTTATCGACTTTCAACGTGTAAAAGAAATGGTTGATAATTTGCTTGATACTGGTATTATTCAAGAGTCAAATTCGCCATATTCCATAGCCCCATTGCTCTTATTTGAAACAAAAATGGTAAAATACGCATGTGCGTTGAATACAGAACTATGAACTGAAAATGTATTAAAGACTGTTATCTCATGAGAAGACCGGATAATTATTGAAAAATGCTGTCAAATGCCATGTACTTCACTTCTCTTGACATAGCCACTGGGTATCACCAAATTCTCATATCTGAAAAGTCACGATAAAAAACAGCATTCGTTACTCCAGATGGGCACTATGAATATTTGCGGATGCCATTCGGATTGGTTAATGCTCCCACCGTTTTCCAAAGAACGGTTAACCACGTTTTAGGAACTGTTAATTATATAACTGCATTAGCTTATCTTGATGACATTCGCGTGGCAAATTTCAATTTTGATTCCGGCTCAGAACCATTAAAAGAAACCTTTGAAGCATTTATTTATATCCGATTGACCAATAAAGTGCTATTTATAGAACAGTTTTGCATCAATAGAGTAGCACTTTATTGTCTACCTGGACTACCTGACAACCTGCCAAGGTCAAACAGGTATTCATGCTTATGATTTTTTTTTTTTGTTTATAACATTTTTTATAGCATGTGCATTGTTCATGTATTTAACAAAAATCGTTTCATGCTTTACACAACACAGATAAAAAGTAAATTAAAAAAAAAATAAGAAATTATGTGCTGCTTTACCTGACGTTACACCTGTTTTTGCCAAATAAAATACCCCCACGCTCCTCATACGGAAAGTGTCAGTTAAAAATCGTCGAACAATATAGCTGTGTAGCTTCCCGTATGGGAACTCAGTACCTGCTGGTGAGACTGGCTAACTAACAAAAACTCTTCAGTATTAAATATAGGTAGTGTTGATTGAATGTAATGTGTGGATGTGGAATTAAATTTTAGCACAACAGGGACGGCTCCTAATTTTAACTATTTATATAACAAGTTTATGTACTTGTTATATTAATAGCTAAAATTAGGCTTTATTGTACGAATAATTTTATTCTCCATTTTTTCTCAACCATCCCCAACTTTCAGCTCGAAGGAATTCGTTTCCCAACCATTTCTGTACCTGCAGATACACTCTGTAGGAATGTTGCATTACAGCTTCTTTTGTAGGCGGCAAAGCGCACATGTGCTTTCCAGTCACCCACTAGAGCTACTCCAGGGCAGTTCCAGTTGCAAATTAAAACTGCACAACTGTCCTGCGGTCTCACAAAGACCCCTGATGAGAGTAATATCAGAAGATTAAGCAATGGTGTGATGCCAATCTCCTATATTTAAATGTAAATAAAACCAAATTATTATGTTTTAATTTTGAATCCTTTGCAAACTGTTCTCACTCTCTCACAGTCTAGGCACTTTCCCGTATATTTTTGGGTGTTATGAAAATATTTCAGAGTGCAGCCAATTCCGAAAAAGGATATGAAAACTCTTCCTAACAATTATCGTCCCATCTCACTTATATACAATATAATAATAATAACGTTTAATATGCAACAAAATAATAAATTACATGAAAGGTAGCATTCACATTCACCTTCCATGTTACTGCACCATTTATGTGCAGTACAGAAAACTTGACTTGTAATCGTATTGGAGCTTATAATCATATAGGTGCTCTTATACTAGCATTTAAAACCAGTCCATACCTTCTTGACCATACTTTGCATACACACAGGCATTCTGAGGCGCAAAACCCGACACGACCTGCAGGTCATCTGCATGAAGATTGATGGAGCAAAACCTAATCTGCTTTGGAAGGTCGCTGGTGTAGATGCTAAACAATAATGGCCCGAATACACTTCATATTCAGTAGTAACATTAGTCTCAGATCTTGCTCCACCAACAACATGTGTCCTTAGTCGAAGGTAACTCTCAAACGACTTGCATATACCGTTTCCAAAAAACCATATTCATTTTAGCTACAAGAATATCATGGAATATGAGATCAAAGGCCTTACTGTAGTTCAACAGTACCAGGCAAGAAGCTTTTGAGAGTCAGTATTAGTTGATTTTTTCGTAACAACTTTCATGAGGGCTGTACAGGTTCCATACTTTTTCCTGAAGCCAGATTGCACTTATATCCGTACTTTCGAAAGTAATGGAACAAGCAGTCAACGTGGAACTGGTTAAATACCTCGAAGTCAGTAAGCTCATCTCTGACAAACAGTACAGGTTTCGTTCTAAAGAATCAACTGGGAAATAGACTTGCTTTAGCCATGGCAGATGTTCTGACAATCCTGGGCATTCTCATTCCAGCTAGAATAAGTTTGTAACGATAAATTTATCATTTACGTAACATGTGCCATCTCTTCTTATTTTCATTATAAATTTGTATTTTTGCCATTTCAGAATCAGCAAAATAATAATTCATAATCTAAGTAATCTAAAAATATCCACAGAGTTCGATATAATATCAGTGCACATCATGTGCATAAAATGCAAATATCTATTATTAAATGAAGGTACTGCCATCTAGTACCTGATGGATTCATTTTTCAGAGTTGTGATTTTAATTATTTCGCATTTGACAGTCATTTATATTTTCATTTAAAGAAATTATGTTTATCTCACTTTTAGCAAATTGATATATTTCTGTCTTTCTCTAACTTCTGATTCTGAAATAATCATTTTTTGGCCTAATGACCTAATTAGTTAGCAGTTTTTTTGTTTTTGACATAACCTTAATTCAAATTATTCTAGTGGATTTTTATCTATTCTCTTTTATTCCACGTGGTTTTTCATTGTGAAGTCATTGTAAAGTGAATATAGTCTTTTGGGTGTACTCTTCTGATTGGTTGAACTGGTTAAAACGCAGTTAAGTATAAAAAACACAGGATTGTTTTCCTGTGGGGTTTGGTTTCTAAAACGTTCTTTTTTTCTTGGTAGTAGTCTAGCAGGCAAGTCATTTTTATTTTTAATAATTTTTGCTTTACATTTTTAGATTCTCCCTTATAGATTTTTCAATAAATGTTACCATCAGTGCATATTATCATATCATTGTTAAGTTTTTACCTGATAAATCTTATCTTATCTATTTTTGAAATATAAATAGATTTTAATTTTTTATCTAATTGTGGGCTTCCATTTTGTGTGAGTGCAGATTGGTTGTTCCACGTTTTTTTTCTGAGGTAAGTCAATTCAGATTTTTGGGCTAATAAATAGGTACTGCTGCTCTGGTTTTCAAAATCAATTGTTAGCGTGGGAATATTGGACCATTTGCTCTAAATAGAGTCAGTGAAAACCAAATTTGTGTGTCCATCCCTATCAACTTTTTATTGAATCCAGGCAGAGACCTATATACCCATTTTTTGTTTGACTCCATCAATTATTATCTTTCGAAGAGAAGAGTGTTGAAAAGGGTGTAATTCTTTGAAATAGAAATCCAGACAGGTCAAGAATTCATTTAAAGTTTTAATTAAAGCATCTCAAGAATTTTGACATATTCTGGATTTGATTGATTTCACCGTCAGGTTTATCTTGTAGTATCTATAGTAGCTACCTTAATTTAAAAGGAAAATTGTGTCTATTTGGGGGAGAATCCAAATATTTAATTTCTTATTGTTTTTATCTTATTTTGTTCATATTCTTGCCTGTTATTGCTACTGCCGGAAAAGTAGCACTCTGCTCAACCTGTAGAGAGCATTTTAATTTAATCTATTTTTATTATTATTTTTCAATTATTTAATTGTATTTTTTTGCAATAGTTGCTCATACCTGATTCTGTTACAAGGGAGTGTCTGCACAACAATGGCTTTATATTAAACTAATTTCATATTAATTATTTGTTCTTTGCAAGACAGACACTCACTTTTTTGACAGAATTCAGGGATTTAATATTCCAAATGTTGGTGAACCTGATACTGCCTTATTCTTTTCTGGGTACCTACTCGACATAAAGATCACTGTTTGGAGTCTGAATCAGCTGGAGTGACGTTACCCCTGCAATCTATCCTCTTTCCTGGATACAGGAAACAACACGAAGAACTCCAGTTCACGAAAGTGAAACCCCAACATCCCTTGAAGGACTCCGGATTGGAAAGGTACATTGTATCGGATTCACCAGAACAACCAAGCTGTCAACTGTAAAATTTTACAGAAAGTAACATTGACTGTTATTACATACCATTGTAAACAAAATAAAATTATTGTTTGTTGGATTTTGAGTGGTTTCATTTGCACATAAAGGAGCTCCAAGTTATCTTAATTTTTTGTATTCCACGACCCTTAGGTTCTCTTATCCTGAAGTTCAAATAACGAGGTGTACTGCCCACCTCTGGAACTCCTCTGATGTGGGGAGTAGTACTACTACTTTGTTTCCTGAACGATTTAACGTGTCCAAACGAAAAGCTAATCGTCATTTAATTTCTTCCGCTCATGGTACCGCTTAGTTAGTATAGATTTTGTCTTTTGTGAGCCGACCAATATGAAAAAGAAGAAAAGCAAAAATTTCAAGACCATTGCAAGTCTGACAAATACAGCAGAATATTACGAATCCCAGACAAATTACGTATGGATAATGGGCCTCAATACAACACAATAATTTTTCAAAAATTTTGCAAAAACTTATGGATTTGAAGGGCGTTCGAGCAGCCCTTATCAATCAAATCGTTTGGCAGAAAATTGTGTTAAAACTGCCATGAATAAACTAAAAAGGTCAGAAGATTTCAACTTAAGAATTACTTGCCTATATAGAAATACACCACTGAATTGTGGCGCGAGTCCAAGAAGACGGTACAACAAAAATAACAAATTTGACAAGTAATAACGCTAGTTTGTAAAGATTTCCTAACTGAATTTACACGCCACTTTTTGAATGAAAACTCGAATAAGAGAATCCGAACATATATACGACCGATTTCGTGCCAAGAACCCATAAACCCATTCGTGCAAGACAAGGTGAATGAAGTATATCTATTTGATATATCACATGCTTGATGTTCATATATTACTTTGCTGCAATTTTCCGATTGTTTTCAAAATAACATTTCAGAGTGAGTTTTTGCTAAAAAGTTTCAAACCCTCCCCATGAATTTTGTGCGAGCGAAGTCACGCTGCTGATGGGGTGGAAGGTTAAAAATGTTGAGGGTTTAAAAAGGGTCCTGGCCCGTTGCCAATGCTGCATTGGAGCAGACTGTCTGTTGTTGGCTCTTCTTCGACCGCACTAAAACTTCCACCTTTTTAATTACGACGAGAATTTCACAAAATTAAAAAGAGCTCTATGGAATTTTTAACCGGCTTAAAGGTTTATTGAATTAATCTCTCGGCACGAACACACATTTTTACAGATTCTTTTAAATATTTTATTTTCAATTATAGTTCTCCGGAGTCTCGTTTCCGGCCCAAAACATCGAGCAAGAAAGTAAAAGCAATTTTAGCGTCGTAACGAAAATTGCCGGCAATTAAAAGCCGAATTAGGAGTGGAATAAATTAAAGCTCAGTCACCGGATTTACGGGTTGGAAATTACCATTTTAGACGCACAATTTAATTTTTTTTCACTTAAGCCAAAATTGATCTAAAAAAAGTCAAGTTGTTACAAATAAACCAGATATCGGCTCGATCTAGAAAATAGACTCTTGTTCAGGAATTGTGGAATTGGAACGCCCCCAAAAATGGAACGGTGTTTGTGGGGCCTTTGCCAGTTTCTACCTTATCACGCGAATTGTTTATTAGGATCTTGTTTTCTTTTTCGTAAACATTATCTATTATTTTGAAACGATTCCAAAGTTTTCCCATTATTTCGACACGAAGACATTTTCATTGTCAATGAAAAACGACATTTATGTCCTTGTTGAAATCATACATGTGAACTTCTGAAATTTTTTGGTCTTCCATTTTCTAGCCAAGACATACATTAGTGGTTTTCAAAGTTTCTACATCTATAGTTTCTTCTTCAATACCCATCTTGAAGATAGTATAGAGTACAATTCTAAAAATTTGCTTTCCTTTTGCTCCTGAAAGATTTTTTTGTATTGCTGCTAAACTAGAATTGGTTTTACATTTTGCCTCTAGGTATTCCATAATTTTACATTTACATCGCATGTCGATATAATATAAATCCCTGCCTGTAATTTAACTAATAACAGAAATATGAGCTTTCCATACATATAATCAATATTCAAATATTTTACAATGGTAATTTTTTATTTTATTACATAAATTTGTTCCTGGCGATTATGGTACGTGTTTCCTTATTTGTTCAGTATTTTTTCTATACAGGGTGTCCATATATAAACTGATGTCAACCTGCAGGAACACCTCATTTTGCGACCAATCAGGGTCAAGCATTATTGTTTATGTTTCAAAGTTTTCAATGTCAAAATCTATCTTGGGAAAAAATAAACTGTAGAGTGTTTTACACTGGCAAAATGTCATAGGAACGGCCGGTTTCCTACTGACAAAACTCCTACCTGGACAAAACTAAAGCCGAGCTCGTTTTTGTCATTTTTTTTTCATCGATTTGCTCCAAAATTTTGACAGGCACGTGCTTTGTAAATTGGAACTGTCTTATCCAGTCACGTGCCTGTCAAAATTTCGAAGCAAATCGACGTAAAAGATGACAAAAACGAACTCAGCCCAACATGATGGTTTTTCAGCGACAAAATTTTGTGTAGTTAATGTAAAAAACTATTGAATTTGACAAGTGTCATTTAAAGAAAATAAATTTTCCAAATGGAAATTTGGCTTGTTTTTCTCGTGAAATAGTCCAGCCGAATACCACTCAAGGAAAAAATAAGGAGGCAAAATGATTCCCTTTTTGGTAATTTCGCTCATGAAATTTTTGACAAAACCATTTGTCAAAAATGTCATTCGCGAAATTGCCAAGCAACAAACTTTCATACCAGTCGAAAATTTTGCCAACAAAATGTTTTCTCTTGTGGTATTATACAGGGTGAGTTACTAAGCGCGCGGTGGTCCATATCTCCTATACTAAAGGAGATCAGAGAAAAGGCCCAATAACTAATAGTGACACAAAGTTATATTTTTTTTAATGACTTTCCCTGTATATTATGACATTTCTGAATTCTGCGGAAAATTCTAGACATATTTCATGTATAATATCATATACTTATCTTCAACTGTTTCGGAAATATTGACAGTTGAAAATTGACTTTTTTGCATCTTTGACAGACTGTGAAACCTAAACGGTTAATTTTAGAGGAAAACGGATTTTACATTCCTATCTTAGATTTTCATAAGCATCATCATTGATAGCTTATATCATTTGCCACCAACTTTGAATTTAACCGAAGATTAATAATTTAGGTGGAATTTTTAATCATGGATTAAATTCAAGATTGGTGCCAAATGATAGTTTTCGACTATCAATATTTCCGAAACAGTTGAAGATAAGTATATGACATTATATATGAAATATGTCTAGAATTTTCCGTAGAATCTCATAATATACAAGGGGAGTCATTTAAAAAAACATAACTTTGTGTCACTACTAGTTATTGGGCCACCCTGTATACTGGAAAATAATTTATAAATGTAGTACTTATGTTTATCTACAAGTTTTGTATTTAGTTTTTTCTCCGATCTCCGTTAGTATAGGAGATATGGACCACCGCGCGCTTACTATATGACAAAATAAGTGTATCAGGGACGTTATTCTCGAAACAGGGGACCAGCGTTCTCATGAGAACGAAGGTTCTATCTTCGTCGTCCGTATTCATATTTCCATAACACTGACAATGACACAGCAATCATTCTCATGAGAACGCTGTTCCTCGGTTTCGAGAATAAAGTCCCAGACGTTTGCAGTAATTTTGCAGTTTTCAGTTGCGCTTGAATTGTGTTTAGCGCATATTTCTCATGCATTCCGCCAGTAAAAACAAAATTACAAGCAATTCCGTACAAGTAGCATCTCTAACATTAGGTACCATCGTCACCAAAAGTATCTGGGACAAAAATAATGCATAATAATCTCCTGGACTAATTCTACTGTCATTCATTTCAATGCATTTGATTCATAGTTTGACAAGAAAATTCATATAATAGTACAAGAGCTAATATGATGCTGTCCCAGTTACTTTTGGTGACGATGGTACTTCCAGAGAAATCAAGGAAAAATTTCAAACTTATATACAACATCTTTGTAGACTGGCGACTAAAAAATAGCACCAACTCATTTTCGTCAAATCTGTAAATTATTACGTATAGTTTCTCAATACAATGAATAGTCGTAGATAAAGCATAGTATTTGACTCGCGTATAATGGCTATATTACAGTTGCCTGAGGCTCGTGTAATATAGCCTACATTAAACGCTCGTTAAATCGTATACTATTTCCATAAATGAACCAGCGAAATCTACATGTAAACGTTGCCAAGGGCCATCGGGAATTTCCCATTGATGAATTGAAACCTTGGCAGGCTGATTAGGAAAGGACTGTCAGTTTTTAAATTTTCTTGCTAAATACTCTATATCCTCATCGATGAGAGGCCACCAAATATATGAACGTGCCAAAGATTTCATTTTAACTATAACCAGTGTGGGCTTCATGTAATTTTTGTAAAATTTTATTTCGTAAACTAATAGGAACTACTATTCTTAAATCTTCTACAATAACCTCTTCACTTAGAGATATTTCTGTACTTTCGAATGAATCCGGGTTTCAAAATTTTTGTTCCCCACCACAAACAGTCGTATAGACTGTTGCGGAAATAACCCACAACACGTTTAAATTTTATTATTTCTAATTTAATATATCTCGATCTCTATTATTTACCATAAAAATATTATTCTAAAAATAGATGCTATTGAAGGACTATTTATCCTGTGAAACCGGCAACAACAACACTTTGAACCGGTAAAATTACAGGTTTCTTCATTACCTCTTCAGAGCTAGTCGACGCACATTCTTCAGTACTATTAGAATAAGCGAAGAGATCGCACCCTCGCGCCCTCTGAATGCTCTCCAAAGGCAAAAACCCCCGTTAGTACGCGCGATTTATAGTAAAATACTACTCTCTGTGTCTCAAGGCCTGACATGGTCTATATTATTGATTATAATTCATGTAATTATCCCCTAATTGTTGCAAGTCACCTCGGACGAGCCAAATTCTCTCCTACACTTGTTTTTGGCTCTATCTCTCTCACTCTTGCCAGGCTCCAACACGCGTGTATATCGTTGTCTTTTCAAGTTTTTATCTCAGTGGAAAATTCCCTAACTGCCAGTGTGAATAGTGGTGATGAATGGATAAATAATCGCCTTGTGGATTTATCTGCATGAACCGGATGAAGCAATTAAGACCGTTACAATTTCTCTAACAGTTGAACAATAAATACTGATTAGTGATTCGCTTGAAATGCACTATAAATTGAAGTGTTTTCTAACGTTTAATGCAGAAATTTGGGTTTCACACGCGTGAAATTAACATTTGTACATTTGTATATAGAAACTGAGCATATATAAAGACTTTTCTTGCACATATTGTTTACAGACTTCCGCAGAAAAGTGCTCAAATTATTAACTCTCAATAAATAAAAGAACTTTCAAGGATCAATAAACATTTTGTGATTGCAGTGAACTGATTGAAGTTAACGAATTATTTATGTTGTGCTCTCGTGCATTTAATCAGTTAATTTGTGTTCTCGTTCATTGAACATTTAACCATAAATGATATTATTATCATTATCAGATTTTCCTACTTTTTATAAATCAAGATACTTTACTTTAGAAAACTTACTTTAGATTAGAATAAAATTTGTAGTTCGACTAGACGTCCAATTAGGAATTTTTAGATAGAATTTGACGAGGGATTTGATTGATAACCATACCGAGTTACTTTCATTTATTAATTGAAATAAATATTATATTGAAATAACATGTATTAAGGTATAAATTTACGATACAAATATACTACTTATTATATTAGGTATCTAAATGGTAAATGGTTTTATATACAACAGCACCTAGATGATAACTATTCTATTTCAGCGTTTTATTTGTATAAATGAGAATCAAGGCACCCCTAACCCAATACAAGGCTTTAATGATCCAATACCTAATGTTTAATTTTTACAGTCAGTCAAAGTTAAAACTTTTGGCATCCCTGGTGCGGTTTGACTAAAGCCCAAAAAGGGGCAATAGCTAGTTCCGTCACATAGACATTTTTTAAAACAGAATCTTTTATTTTTTTGACTATTTCTGTGTGAGTGACTGGTACTATGAGAATTTGTTGGAGAATGCATCGGCATTGACTTTTCTGTTGAACGATAAATAATTTCAAAATCGAAACCTTGTAAGAAATGAGCATAATGTAACATTCTGGTACCCACTATACACTTTACCAGGTAAATTTTAAGAAGGGTGAAAAATTGATACTAACGGTTGATGATCAGTGATTAATTTGAACTTTCGACCATAACAGTATTGGAAAAATTAATTACAACCCTAGAAAATTCCTGTAGCTTCTTTGTCAATCTGTCAGGAAGAGTTAAAGCTCGAGATGCAAAAGCAATCGGCTTTTCACTACTATCAGGAAACTTATGTGATAAAACAGCTCCTAAACCGTACAGACCAGCATCTGTAGCTAACAGTAAAGGTAAATCAGGATTATAAGCACAAAGTATTTGGTCGGAGGTAACTTCTTTTTTAATTAAGTTGAATACATCTTCACATTTTTGTGACCAATAGAATTCAACATTGTTCTGTAACAGGCAGTAAACCGCAATAAAAAAATCCCGCCATCTACTCAGCGCTTGGTGGTGAGGAAATGAGTATTTTTGTGTTTGGTCAATCACAATATACCTACCTACCTACCAAAAATAGAAATGGCCATATAATATTATATGGTAAGTACTAATTGATATATATTTAGTCATTTATTATATACGCTATATATACATAAATTATTTTGAGTAAATTTCATCGTTTTTCAATCGTTATTATCTAAAAAATAGAACAAATATAGTGAAAATGCAAATTAAAAAATATATTTTACTTTCTGTAGCTGTGGATTTGAAGATTTGAAGATTCAGAAAGTTTCAAGTGGTGGAAACCTTTGGAACATTCTAATTTTGAGAACAAAATTGCATTTTCTATTTTGGCTAACGCCTCAACTGATGCAGATTTTGTCACCTTTTTTTTCTAGCCAAGCACAATAATAGGTAAACACCAATTGGTAGGTTGGTAGGTATATTTTCTCAATTATTTCATCATTTACCAATTTATTTAATTCTTGTCGAACCTTTTCTTTCAGATGCATTGGAATCCGTCTTGGTACACATTCATTACTACATTTCCAGCTTATTTCATTGTAAAATTTTTAGTAATTCTTCCAATGCCTCTAAATAAATTTGGAATAATTCAGTCAAGTTTCATTCATAAGTTGCTTTTATAATTTCAATGATAAGTAAGTTTTTACACTCTATATTAAAAGGCTTCAGGCGAACAAGCAATAAGACTGTTCAAATCCAATTAAACTTATTTATTCAGCGCGAATCGTTTGAATTCTAAACACCCTTTTTACCTATGTCGCACCTACTCAAAATAGGATTACAAAACGTACCTAACGTTGAATAATTAACTTGTTTTAAAGCTTTCTAACTTTGAGCACTTAAAGTGTACTTATTCTATGTATGATAAAATAAATATTTGAAAAGCATTTGGTACCTACTCGTCAAATTTGAATGCCACTTAATTTATATGTAGCGAAGGAGAATTGTTATTTCTTTCCAGAGGTGTAATCGCATAACATCTTTAGTCCAGCCTCTTAAAAATCTATGAAAAGTCAGTGTGTATAGTACGGACTTCAGATTCCTCTCGTATAGGGTTTCCATGTACGAAACAAGTGTTAGGATTCTCATTCTCAAAGAAACCAAACTACTCATCAATGATGAAAAGCTTCAATATAGTTGTGAGATCAACTGAATATGAGTGGTTAAAGGCATTTGAGTTATTGGTCCATAGAGTATACGTCAGAATACACTTTAGTATGATATTCTGCAAGCAGCTGAACAACCTCTGGATCCATGGAAGCCCTTGCCTTCCCGACAAATAGTTCAAAAGGTAGATACTTGGATTGACGCCTATCAACAAGATTCTAGAAACCGTTTCGGATCCATACGTTTTAATCTTTTCTCTCTTCAACATTTGTAAGAAAGCATCCATCAATAAGTTAATAAGCAAAATCAACTATCAACAACAAGCTTTTTAAGTCGAAATGTGTAAACATAAACTAGAATAATTCTATGACGTAGGTAAAAATTGTTGCCACTGATTTATGAGCTTCTGGACGTCAGTTTAAAAATAAAATGTTCTTTTGTTTCAAAATCTAATTAACTTTTATTGCTTTCCATAACAATAATCCTCATTTTCTATAATACGTTTAAATACCCGTGACTTCTAAAGTTGAAAGGGGAATCATAAATTTTGATCTAGCGATAAATTACAAAATCCCTTGGCTCAAATACAAAGACTAAAGACGTTTTTTCTTAAGTGGATTTATAATTAACTAGATTTTATTGCGTCATCATAAGCTAAATATATAGGTATGTAACTTTTGCTGCATTGAATTATGCAAATTAAACATTTGTCATTATTGTAATAAACTTCTCTGGCTATGCAAATTCTTCAGCCATCATCTAGTTAAATGTAATAATTAACGTTTATTGTTATCGCTTATGATGGTAATTAATTATGTCATTATATGGGTGTCTTAAATGAGCTCTAATATGAAGGCAATTAGTTTTTGGAGCTTGGGGTAGAAACTGCCTTAACTTGTTGGGCTCTTTTGCGGAAAATTTTGATATGAATCTTCTTATAGACAATCAAACTATATTTCACTCAAGCGCAGTAAATCTGATAGATTTACCGATTCGACTGTCCATTTGAATTGGAAATTGGATGGCAAAAGCCACTAAATTCGCCACCAACACAAAACGAATTCTATTTGATTCTAGGAACTCGGAAACAAGAGACAAACGTTTTCAATTGGATTTGTCAATATTTGTCTAACAACTTTAAGATAATCTGTACAGAAACTACAAGATCCAATTTCAAATACTTTAGTAGTTATTAATAATTATGTTCAGAGGACGATAACTTTGAATAATTTATCTTGTGTACCTAACTACAAATAGAAAGTCCAGTCGTTATTCTTAAGGTCGAAATTACAACTTCAAAAAAAAAATCGAATCGATAATAGTATATGTAAAGGTCCCTAAACTCATTACACACAAAACATTATTGTTTTGGTATGAGAAAGGGCAAGGTTGCCGGCGTAATAGTGATAATTTTCTAAATTAGGTACAAACTGGGTCAGATTGCCGGACTCGCGCAGTCCTTTTTATCATCATAATAAATACGTGTATTGGACTTTTCTCCCAGGAGAATCTTTTGTCTTGAAAATATATACTCGGAATGGTACGTCGATTAAAGTTGGAAAATTGAAACTAAAAATCTCTACGAAAGTATACGGCAGAACTCCCGTGTCCAGTTTACTAAAAGACTTTAAGGAGATTAGAGAACTTTTTTACATTTAAAATGTAAAACGGCTTTGGAATAGACTTTTCCGAGGGAAATTGTGAAAAATCACATCATTAACTATTCTGGGAAATGGTTATTGTTTCGAAAGGAATGGGTAAAATAATGACAATTGTTAAAGGCAAAAAACCTTTTACAGGATAGACAGATTAAAAGTAGAATTAGTCATTTCAATTATCGACGAACTCCGTCTGGGGTACCGCTGGGTGGATTTAGTAGCTCAGACGGTGCCAGCACTGCCGATCCCAAGCCCGGATAGAGGAGTAGGGTTGGAGGGCGAGGCTAGCAACCTACCCTCCATAAAACACTCGCTATGCTCACAGAACCCAAGCATTGCCTCAGAACAGACCGGATTCAATATTGACGACACAAGCGAGGACAAGGAAAATGAGACGGAACAAACACAAAAAGCAAATAAGGCTGGGATGTTGGAACGTAAGATCATTCAGTGGGAAGCACCAAGAAATTATACTAGAACTACAGCACCATAAAATAGACATTTGTGCCATATCTGAAACAAAGAAGAGAGAAAAAGGAACAAAATAATATGATGACTACATTCTGATTTACTCAGGCAAATCATAAGACACAAATATCTGAAACAAAGAAGAGAGAAAAAGGAACAAAATAATATGATGACTACATTCTGATTTACTCAGGCAAATCAAAAGACACAAGAGCAGCGTCGGGAGTTGGAATGCTGATTAACCCAAAATTCAGAGACTCCATATCCGACATTAGGTACACAAACGACAGAATAATAAAAGTAACCCTTGAACTAGAAAACACACTCTTCATATAGTGTCCGTTTACGCACCGGATACTGGAAAGCCTGTCCAGGAGACCATCGATTTCTACGAACAACTCCAACTGCTGATAGAAACAATACCCCAACATGAAAGCATAATAATAATGGGCGACTTGAACGAAAGAGTAGGGAACGAGGTAAGACCTGAATCAAGAATAGATTTAATGAGGAGACAGTGAACGAGCGAGGTGAGAAGCTTGTTGAATTTTGCGCTTACCAGGAACTAAGGATTAACAACGCATTCTTTAAACACAAACCCCAACACAAAGTTACGTTTCAGGGTAATAGAGGAGTAATGTCCACAATAGAATACATAATAACGAATAGAGCCATTAAACCAAAGCAAATACAGGATGTTAGATTAGTAACATCGGCAAACATCGGATCAGACCATAACTTAGTAATGGGAATAATCACCATGGCAAGACCGCCAGCTAATAGGAAGAAACCGGACAACCCAACAACAAAGTTCAACATCGAGTCACTAAAAACAGAAAGCACGCTGGATCTGTACAAACGGCGCATATCCCAAAAAATTGAAAAGGAACCCATCCTTCAATAACACACAGTAGACCGCGCATGGGATATCCTACTAAACAACATAAACCAAGTAGCAGAGGAGGCACTAGGCAAAAGAACAGTCAACACAATGGCAAAACACAGAAATAATAAACCATGGTTCAAACCAGAGGTGAAGATACTGGCCCAGGAAAAGAAAAAAGCCTATCTAACATACACAGCCAACAAGACTCCAAGAAACCACATCAAATACATCGAAACAAGGAACAGAGAGTAAATAACCGCATAAGGGAAATAAAAAGAGAGCATTGGGAGATCTTCACTATAGAGAAATAGAAAGTAACTTTTATGGAAACCAAAAACGCATATGGAAAATGCTCAGAGCAACAGGAAGAGAAATAAATGAGACGGTACAATTAAACAACATCTCGGCAGCCAAATGAACCACCTACTTTCAGGGCCTGTACACAAACCGAGACGAACAGGAACAACGAAGGCCCAAGGAGCGGGGGAGGTTGAACCGAGAGGAAGCCATAAACATCGAAGATGTAGAACAATACACTGTAGAGGAAGTGATATCCGAAATGAAGCACCTGAAAAACGGTTAATCTCCAGGCCAGGACAACATTCCTAACGAACTGCTGAAATGCGGAGAAGAATCTCTGGCGGGACAGCTGGTCGAACTATTCAACAAAATATTGAAGGACGAAAATACACCAGCGAGATGGAGACACAGCATTATAATCCTAATATTCAAAAAGGGGAAAACTTCAGATCTGGCGAACTACCGAGGAATATCGCTTCTAGACACGACCATGAAATTGTTCACCCGTATGCTGCAGCAACGCATCCTCAGTTACACCACAATAAGCGAGGAACAGCAGGGTTTTCGGAAAAACCGTTCGACGATTGACGCAGTGTTCGTTGTCAGGCAGGTGGTAGAGATAAGGCAATAGAGTATAACAGACCAGCATACCTATGCTTTATAGATTTGACGAAAGCGTTCGACAGGATAAGGTTGGAGGACGTTAGGAATGAGCTGGACCGCAAGAGAATACACCCAAGCATCACGGAGACGGTCAGAAAACTCAACACAAAAAATATCATAACAATACGAACAAAATTAACAGCAACAGAAAAAATAGAACAAAACACAAGGATACGACAGGAAGACAGTCTCAGTTCACTACTATTCAACATCATAATGGACAGAATAATAGAGCAAGTGCGCAAAATAGACCAGGGATACAAGATGGGAAATCAAAAAATCAAAATAATATGTTACGCAGACGATGCAACGCTATTCGTGGACACGGAAGACGGACTGCAATGGCTCTTACCAGGCATTTAGGAAAGAGGTCGAAAAGGTTAACATGGAAATATCTATCACCAAAACAAAAAGCATGGTGATCGCCAGATGCAAACTAGACCAGGTTTTTGAATTCAACTATCTGGGAATAACAATATCACCATACGGTGAACTGAAGAATGGCGTACGGAATCAGGTAAACAGGATAGCAGGAGTCTTACGAACAACTATATGGAAAAATACATGCACATCAACCCCGACCAAAGTTAGAATAGATAAAGCATGTGTCAGGCCCGTAAAGACATACACGGCAGAAAAACGAGCTGACACAGCGGAAATAAAAAGGATGACACGAACCAATAAAATGAGAATACTAAGAATGATCACAGGGAACACACTTTGGAATCAAAGAAGGGGTATGAAATCAGCGAAGAGTGCAAGATAGGGGACATTGTTAGATGGACACGCGCTAGGAGATGCTTCTGGAATGAGCACATATCCAAGATGGAAAACCACAGACTGGCAAAAATCGCTAAAAAATGGAAAACCAGCATCCAGCAGACCACCAGGGCGGCTTCCCAAGAGGTGGAAGGACAGCTGGTCGTCGACATCCCAGGAGGGACAAATAAATGGGTAAAACAAGCCTTAAGGCTTCCGCAAAGAAGAAGACGAATGATAGAATTTAGATTCAAGAGCCTGGACAATTGTCCCTGTTGAGAGAGTCAGCATTGTCCTCACCGGACCTTCGCAATGATAAAGTATAACGTGTTTTAAATGTTAATACTATTTTAATTTTTTGAACAAAATTGTAAAACATCTTAAGCAATTTTAACAGGGAATGCGGAAATTCAAAGGCTACACTCCATGATTGAAAACTTAAAAGGAAGATACTGAAACTATAAAAACAAAATATCCTTTTAAAGGAGTTTTAGGAAGTAGTTTATAGTTAACAAACAAATCAAGACTTGATATATCTTCAATTTGCAGTCAATTTTTGTAGAAGAACATTAATCCAACAGACATAGACATTTTGAATGCTGAAAGAATACTTTTAGATATTTAGTTGAGAGGAAAAATAAAGGAATTCAATACCCCAAGAAGATTCTAATTGTTTAATAAAACTCGTAGGATTCTGCGTGACAGTGATTTTGCAGGAGGTAAAAAGAAAGTTTCGATGATCGAGAAAAAACTAGACCTATTGAATGCAGATTTGACTCTAAAAATTTAACTCGAGTGTCAACATCTAATCATCTTATGATGTTGGGTAAGAAATAGTTTTTGGTACCTACGATTTTCTTTAATTTGTGCCAAATCTTTTTATAAAGTTTCACTTCTTGTTCCACTTCTCCATTTTCTGTTAAAAAAAAAAATTGCCAAAAATTAGTTCTATTTGAATTAAATCGGTGAGTAAATTAACCATCAGCCATTACTAATAAAATTGCCTCATTTAGTATGATTACTATTCACAATACCGACCAAAGAAAACGCGAAGGCATTATTAATCATTCCAGAGATAGGTAGTTTATCACGGGAGAGCCGTCAACGACGTCAAAAATGTATCGACTTACAAACGCTGTTTAAATGGATGATCGTTATTTAGAGCCTTCAAAGGATTTAATATTTCAACAACGAGAGAGTTTTTGAAATGTTAAGTATTGAATTCAAACAGAGTTGTGACACAAATAGAATATTTTGTATCTAAAAAAAAAATAAACACCTACAAATTTTACGGTCAGACGATGATTTTATTATAAAACTTGGACCCATTTCAAGTTGATAAAAAAAAATAAAGCAGCTTTTCTAAAACGCTTCCACTCAAATTAAAAATTTTAATTCAAAGCTCAAAAAGCCACTTGGGACTGTAATCCAAAACTTTCTAACTAAGCTCTAATTTGACTGACTTAATACAATTATATGCCTGCGTGCTAGATGCATATTCTACGGCTGGTTGGGTCTACCAGAAATCGCTGTTTTGGCGTTAATCGAGTTAATGTTAATATCGTGGAATCTGGAATGTTCACTGAATAATATTTAATCGATTGTCCGATAAATTAAGTGAAATTCATGTCTAGGAAATACTGGATAATGACTGAAGTGAAAACTTGTATTACCTACATAGGAGAGGGAATATTGAATGTTTAGAAAAGAGGTTCTGACAATTCTTAACAATCTTAATATATTTCAAGATTTTTTTTTCAAACTTTAATCACAAGGTCAGGTATTATCTTTGCTACAAGAAACTTTATGATGAAAAATCAGTACTTTGAACTGGAATCAAGGCTCCACAAATAGCAATATGTAATTTTTTGAAGAGTTTGCTTCAAACAAACTGTATGTTTTTGTGTTAACTGTCGTAGAATTTTACTATGTTCAGACAATCTTGTTTATTTATTTATTTATTGACGAGTCAAGCCCATTTAAATATTATAAAAGAGCAATAACAAGTTCTAAAACTAAAACTATATAATTCAGAAAATAATAAAACAAAACAATGAAAAGAAAAGAAACTATCTTCATCCACTAGAAAATAATAACTCAATGAAGTTACCATACTATTATTAATCAAATCAGTCAAATCAATAGAAACGGGGAAAAAAAAGAAGACACAACAATCAAAGACATTTAATTCAAATAATTCATTGCTGAGTCTGAGAGTGCGAGAAATGAATGAGTGATGAGCATAATTAGTTCTGTGAAACTGTTGGTTTACAGTTTGTGTGGTACGAGTGTTCCGGGATCGAACATGTAATCCAATTCTGGAAATAAAATAGATTTGAGGTCTGCAGCTGACGTCACAAGTTGTGGGGTCTCGTAGACTTGGCAGACACTTTCAGCTCAATAAGCAATCTTATTAGGTTAAATGTTCTCAAGGACACACGACTACTACAGGATGGCCTATCCTCATAAGGCCTGTGTGTAACAAATCCCCCCCCGAACCAAAATAGCAGTTGTGACGCAGGCAGCATGTTATTTCTCGCCTTGACGTAGGCTTTTCACACAGCTGACGACTTAGTTATGACGTCGACAATGGTGGCACACCAATATGGCGGCGATTACCATAAACGAGGCCGATGAGCACTCCTTAGAGTGTGTATTCTCCTTGAAATTTTCTTGGACGCGCATGTACCAGGAGCGATGTAGCATAACTAAACATTGTATAGTAGATTTTTATTTCGATTATTTTCGATTAAACATTATATTTGATTACTGATTTGTATTAGGTACTACATATAGAATTCGTAAGAATTCCTACGTCATTCGTGAGAACGTGAAATTCTGACCAAAATCGTGTAATCTTACGAATAATCGTGAGATCCGGCAACACTGTAAGAAATGCTGTCATGGGTAGTAATTTCATTGTCACCCGGTATCTTACCCTAACTCCTAGAATCTGTTTTGCCTGACCTAAATCTTTGATCTTGAAAACTGACCCTAATCTCTCTTAAAAAAAAAAAAACAGTTTCTTTGTCACAATTACTGAAAATAAAAAAATCAACATATAACGCCACAATGGTTAAATTATCCTTATTTTTCTTTACATACAAATATGGTTTATACTCTGACTTTCTGTAATCCAATTTTAACAAAACCTGATCTTCTCTAACATTCCACTGCCTAGAACTTTGTTTTAAGCCGTAAATTGCCTTTTAAAGTTTAGGAATCTTATTTTCATCTATCTCTAAGCCCTGTGGACTTTTCATAAAAACTTTTTTATCTAGATTACCATTTAGAAAAGCTGTTGCCACATCTAGATGCGTTATTTAACATTTAACAGAAATAGTAAATAATAGTCTTAAAATTGAATGTCTTACTACTGGACTGAAGGTTTCATCAAAGTCAACACCTGGTACTTGAGTAAAGCCTCTAACCACAAGTCTAGCCGGATATCGCACTGAACCATTACGCTTGAACACTTACAGTACCACTCTCTGGCATATCCACAACGTTCCATGCTTCATTTTCATCAAATGACATAAGCTCCTCTGCCATAGCTTTTTTCCACTTTTCACTATCTGGCCTAGATAGTGCATCATTTACTGGATCTTCTTCCAATCTCGAATTCTTCGAAGTATTCGTACTGGCTGACAAAAAAGTTACGTACTAGTCATCAAAATTTTTTTCTTCCAGACCTTCTCACATTCTCCACTCCTGATTCTTTGATTTCACATGTGAAGTCTCTATCATCCATCTTCTCATTAACTTCTTCCTCATGTGTGCTCACAAAATCATTTCCTGAAACTGCTGATGACGTTTTAGAATGTTCTTCCCCCACTTCAGGTGGTATTTCTCGATTTATTATTATCTGAAGAGTTTCTTTCTCTACTATTTCATGCGTGACAGGATTATATACCCTTTGTCTCTATACTGTGACCTACCATCAGTATCATTTCTTCCGACTTCTTGTCCCATTTGGTACGCTTCGCTTTTGGTGTGTGTATCATAACCTTGCCACTAAATATTCGTAGATGTTTGACATTTGGTTTTCTATGGTGCCACATTTCATGAGGAGTCATTTCATCCAAACCAGCTGCGAACGACCTGTTCCTCAACTATACTGACGTACTTATGGCCTCTGCCCAGAATTTCTTTTCAAGACTGGAATCATACAACAGAGATCTTGCTTTCTCGACCAGTTTCATTCATACGTTAAGACATTCCATTCTGTTCTGGGACTTAATTCTCGAAACCGAGGAACAGCGTTCTCATGAGAACGATTGCTCTGTCGTTGTCAGTATGAAAATATAAATACGGACGACGAAGACAGAACCTTCGTTCCCATGAGAACGCTGCTCCCCTGTTTCGAGAATAAAGTCCTTGGAGTATAGCTATTTGTTTTCTGATGTATGATCCCATTTTTCTTGAAAATACTCTCAAATTCCTTCGAACAGTATTCACCACCGTTGTCGCTTCTGAAATGCTTTATCTTTTTATTTGTCTGATTTTCAACCATTCCAAGAATTTCTCTAAAACTTGATCTTTGGTTTTCAGAAAATACACAAATGGCGTGCGCGTTGTATCATCCTCAAACAGTACCGACTAGCACCTATTATGAGGACAGGTTAGTTTGGGTTAGTTTGTACAAAGTAAGTTAGTTAGTATTTCGATCCACCTATGGAAACTTCTTTCATTGGACCACACAAGTCTGCATGTATCAGTTCCAGCTTTTCCTGAGCTCTACGCTTCCTTTTTCAGGAAATTGCAACCTGTGTTGTCTGCCTTCACAACAAATTTTGCAGTTTTGCTTACAAAGTTACACCTTGCCTGTGAAATCCAGCCCATCAACAGAATTTTTCATTTTATTCAAATCTGTCGAGTTTATATATATCCTATTCACAATCCGTAATCCAAAGGTAAAGGTAAATTTATCACCTTTTCCTGTCAAATAACGTCATTGCAAATAGCACTGAAAGGTGACAAATTTTACCTTTACATCGGATTGTGAATAGACAATATGTGTCCAAATCTCCTGTGCCAGGTTTCACCAGTTGCCAGCAAACAACATGCAGTCTTGTCTATTTTTAATCTATAGAGATTTTGTACTTACTCAGATGTCGCTACTAGTTCCTCATGTTTATTGTACCGAAAGGGTAGACAGACAAAAAATGAGAGACAAAATGGAACAAGCTTGTCTTGTCCGCCATTGTTCATTATTCAATTTTTACTTTGTATTAAACTGTATTTTAATTTTATATTAAACTGATTGTTCTAAATTATTGATTATTGAATTAATGTGTAACATTTTCAATTTCTTGGCTAATATGCTACTTTGTTTTGCCATACTGGATATGATTCCATATAGAACTACAATGAAATAAATGAATAAACGACTATCTTTTCTGTGCCCAGATTTTGTTACCTTGAGTACTGCCTTCTACTGAAGTTTTTTGGTTCAGGTTTGCAAGTTTGGTTAATTGATCTAGGAAGGTTTGATTCAGTACGGCAGGGCCCGCTGTTATTGATTAGAATCTTAGGAAAAGGAGGTAGTACCATCATCATCTCTGTTCGCAAATCCAATCAAATAATCTGAGGTTATGATAATAATTGTTGTTTACTCTTTGATTTTTCATTTCCATCATGAACAGCTGTTTTGTCTAGGCGTTTTCTTTGACCTGTTCTACTTTTTGATATATGTTCTATAGGCATTTTTCAACATTCACCAGTAATTTTTTTCACAACCCACTTTCAACCCACGTCTTTTTCTATAATTTTTCTTCAATGTTAAAATTAGAAGTTTGACAAATGGAAGCCTTCTTTCAAAATCTAAATGAAGAATCAGCCCCAATATCAGCCCTTTTGATCTTGAGACTTGAGACTGAAAAGTCGGCCTCGGCCGTCTCGGCTCTATTTATTTTTGGGGCGAGACTTTTTGGAATTTTGTGCCAGGGAGCTCAAGTTTTAGACTAATTTCTTGTTGATAATTGTCTAGAGTCGTCCCTTGGTCATTTTGGATTCTGTTTCGGTAAGTTTTGAGATTTTCATCAGGATTATTAACCTACAACACGTGTTTCGTTTCTTCAATAGGACTGTTCCGAGCAGCATTTGGAAGTTTAAGACTTCACCTTTGGCTTAGAGCATCCCTCACTTAGAGGTAAGATTATTTCTAATGTTTGAGGCTCGATCTGTTTTTTATACGAACATCGTTATAGGGTCTTAGGCTATACTTAGAAGATCCTAGGCTATGGCTAGACAATCCTAGGCTATGGCTAGACAATCTCAGGCTGTAGTTAGAGGATTCTAGGATATACCTAAACAGCTCCTAGGCTGTATTTAGAGAGATTCTAGACTGGGTCTAGATTGCTCAGTTGGGGCTTTGGTAGCCATTCTTCAGCAACTCTCTTGGTACCACTCTGACAGAACCATGTGGAGTTCTACGTATAATGGATACAACGTGGATAGAGTAGAGCTCCTATAGAACTCACTAATCACACCTTAGTCTATCTATAGTGAGACCAAACCTGTAGATAACCTTACTTTAGAAACTTCTGAGGTTGCCCAAAGAATAACTTTCACCTTTCTGTGTTTAATTTGCCTGTTGGTAATGTGTAACCCCAACTGTTCTTTCAATCCTTCACAAGTGTTAATAAACAGTTAAAACTGTTTATTTTAAATTCATATACCTATTCATTATTTACAAACATTTTTTTATTTATTCAAATATTTACGAATTAGGTACAAGCCTAATCCTAAACACATAAGTAATCTTCCTAGTTAAGTCAAAATTTACTTGGTGGCGCCCAAAGGTAAGATGTATACAAGGAACCCATGAACCCATGGCCTCCGAACCGATGCTGACTAGCCGTATGCAGTATAATTAGGCAATTGCCAAATAAGTACACAATTATCATAAAAATGACACAGTATGTTCTGATTTTTGAGGAATGTTCGATCGAGGGTTTCTCTGCCGTTCTCTTTCCCCTCGAGAATTCCAGGTCGAGAACGGTACGATTTACTTTAATAATAAAGTAGACGTTTCACAAATTTTTCGTTTCTTTTACATACCACAGCTTCCCTTAAATATCCCTAATTTTGCTATGTCGGGCGCATGTAAGTAAAATTGAATAAGTATCCACAACGTAAGTCCTCTATTTGTTTCTCATTTCGTTTTTCAGAAGATTTGTTGTTTAAAAGCTAATAAAAATTCCCACCGTTCAATCTTATTGAAGTCCTCTCCTTGAGCAAAAACGACATATAAAGTTCAAAGCTGGACACGGAACTCTTACCTTCGTGATGCCACAGTTATTGCACTTTCTGTTATTGAAATGTTGGATGTTACCCCGATTACGAGGGTTATATTTGTGTTGACTGTTGTTATTGTTATGTGGATTGTTTCTCAATATTATTCTCCATTTGATGAACTTGAAACTTCGGTACAATTTCATGAAATTTTGCCTGGACAAGAAGTTGGATTATCCGTCATTGCATAACTTTGACTGAGGATGATGTTCCTTGTATTATTTGAGATTTGATTTATCTCTCTTTGTCAGCAAAACCACAATCAGGGCTTAGTTCTAATGGTTTTGCATATAATACTCATCCATAGATTCACCTTCTTATTGTTTTGCTTGACGGAAATTGTGAATTTCAAACTCTACATTCACTTTAGGTAAAAAAATAGCTGTTAAAACTGCTGGAACGTTTGTCTAGATCGGAGTTCGTGGATTTAATCTGGTAGTGAGCTAAAGATTTCGAAAACTTCACTCCTGACACAATGTCAAGCATGGACTCTGTTCTTTTCTCAGCAGCGATTAAAAATATGTCAATCATTGCATTCTAACTTACTGGCTTTCTCTATCTCGTGTCAAAGTGTCGAAATGTCTTTTCTATTTCAATGCCACCAACATAAAATGATCACTCGGATATGACAACCAAAATAACATAAATTATTCAAATAATTTGGCCTTTATTTCGTTGAACCTACCTATAACTTTGAGGGTTGTAATTTATAAATAATTTTCCGGTGAATCGCTCAAAGGGAGCTTTCGCTTCATGGAAATAATGCGGAATTGAAACTAATTATTTCTTTTATTGGAAACTGATTGGAATTGATATAAAAAAGAGCTTTGCTTTTGAACGATATAAATGCGATTATTTCAAATAAAAAGGTACCTACCTACTTTTTTTTATTGCAATATTTCTATTGATCGGGCAGTTAATTGAATTGAAGCCCACCAACTTTACCTATCAGCTGTAAATTCCATTTCCAATTTTCCCTGTGTCAAACTTCAAAATTTTAATTTCCACAAGTATAATATTGCACGGTACTAAAACACCAAGCAGCTGCTGGTGAAATGGAAAAAATAACATATACACTAAACAAATTTTCTAAAGTGCCTGGTGCAAAATTCACGACGGTTTTCAGGACCCGAAGGGCCGCATAATTTTCGCTCGGGATACGATGAAACATTCAAAAGAGATTTGCCGCATTTTGGACACCTTCCGCGTAAAATTTTGCAATCCTTCCGACGACATCGGGAGCAGCTTTTTAATTTTGAATTTAAAAAAGGCGTTGCTTCTTTTTTCCTATTGCAGTCATATCCGAAGCTAAGTAGCTTCCAGATTAGAATACACCGCCTTGAACGGATAATTGGAAAAATACTTAGCTGGAGATTCTTTGTTGAAACATTTTTGCACGGAAATGTTAAAAGTCGCATCAAAGAGATGGAGATATTTTAATTAAAATATAGGTACTCATTAGCATTAGACAAATGTAATTATTACAAATTTTTATTAAAGATCGATGAGAATTTATGTAGGTACTCAGGGAGTGAAAAAATACTTTAGGATAACATATTTTTTGCTGGTTTTGCGGAGAAAACAAATACAATATTAAGGGATTTGCCTCAGACGCTTTTTTTCTCTGGATCCTGTAGGGATTTTTTTGTCAAAATAAATAAATGCGATTATAGGATATAGGACGTAATGCGAACAAGTTATTTACGGAACGAGACATGTATAGTAAATGGAGTTTGTCGCCAAGTTTAAAGTTAATATTTCTTGTAATAGCTATATCTTCTGCGATAATTCAAATATTGTACCTATATTATATGATGTTCCCATAGGAGTTTTCAGGATGATGTACAATAGTAAAATGAAAATAAATGTTTTCTTTCAGAAAGCGTAACAAAGTCTATCTCGTTTTCAAATAGGTTAATCAAAAATAAATGATTTATCATGTTTTTTTATCAGTTTAAGCAGGTCCAGCTTATACATATTCTGATAAACTGTCAAGTGTGATAGGTAATTATATTTTTCGATCAATAAATTTTGTTTTTAAAAACTATTTATTTTATTAAAAACTAAAAAGTTACAACAAAAGATACTAGATTCTAAATTGCTATAGTCTAAGCTACAATACAAATGAATGATCAGAGAAGGCTCAGCGCCTGCGCGCCGTATTTATAATGAAATACTGCTGACGATTGCAAACGTGTGGGCGAAACCTTGATATGACGGTACTTTTCCAGAGCAGTATCGCTTACTCAGCATCTTTATAATAACGTGAACTTTTACAGTAGCATATGCTTATATTTAACATTAGTAGTATAATAATAACATAGGGTTTTATAATATAACTCCTCCCTCCTTAAGTGGTTGCAAATTGGTATTGACTAACAATGTTGGGCAATTCAATCTGCACCTCAGTTTTAGTTTTACTACATGTTCCTTTAAAATATAGAATAAGAACAATTGTTATAAAAATAAACCCTAATACTATGATTATAATAATAGGTTGACACATTATTAGTTTCAAATTTTAACTCTATTAATGGGTCAGTCTTTAATTTGTTTGCTTCTTTAATCGCTGCTTGAAGAGCTTCATGGTCGACTGCTTTTAGTCTTACAGTTGTCGTATTCTCTAGAAGTTCAGGAATGTCGATGATGGGTAGTTCTAGTTCTAGGTTGAAGTTCTCATTCGTGTCTTCAAAAATGTTCGATTGTTTATTGTTATTGAACATTTATTTGCCTTTGAAAATTACGATTGGACTGGAAATGATTTCCATGTATTTCTTCTGATCACATTGCAGCATTGCTGTTACATGTCGTTTTGGAATAACAAATAATTGATTATTGGGTATTTCTTCAACTGTCGATTCTTCGTATTGAATTTTCGTGAATGGGCATAATTGTTGTACACTAGATACAATATCGTGAACACAGGGCTCATCTTGTTTCAATAGTACCATTTTGCATAAATAAATGTCTAATATTTGGACATTTATGTAAAGCGTTGTAATACGTGTCTGTGGTAAGTAAAAGGTAAGGATACCTAACACTAAATTGTACAATTTTGGATGGGTATAGGAAATAATTTACACAATATGAAAGGTTTAGGATATAATTAGTTCCTTTTGGATTACTACATGAGAGGACATTATCTCATAGTATTTAATTACGTTGTCAAACAGTATTTGTTGACTTGTGGGTATGTTTTTCAAGATCAAGTTCAATTCATTATGCTGCATATGGTAAAATGCATTATGCTTGCGCGTGCAAGTGTATGTGGTTAATTAACTCGCGTAATTTACTACTGTGCATATCAATGTTCTCTAAAATTGGATTCACTATGAAGATAGTTTGAATATTTTGATTATCCGTCGAAATATTTCTTATCTTATCTGAAATTAATATCTGATTATTTTCGATATTTGAAAATTGATCGTGAAATGTTTTCGTTACTTGTTTAAGTACGTTTGTTTGATCTTTTAAATTTTTCATCGATAGTTTGCTGATTCTCATATAATGTTTGAATGTAAGAATCATATCTATCGCCGTCATTTGCGTCTAATGTACCATACAGCCATTTTTGTACTGTACCTATGAAATTGAATACTCCACGTTTATTTCGTTGTTCGTGTGAGAATTGTTTTACAAATTTCTTCAATGTACTGATACGTGTTGGACTAGTTTCAATATTTACTTGTAATAAAGTAACAATTTCCTCTTTATTAGACCAATTGGTTAGATTTAGAGTATTGTTTAAATTCTTTAAAGTTTTTTCGAGACTTTTAATACTTTTTCCAATAAGGGTAGTATTAATGTGATAACATGCAGTGTTGCGTTGTGTTGTGATGTAAGTGGTTCCTATAGAAATTGGTAAAATAGGATTTCTTAATGGAGTTAACGTGTAGGCGTTACTGGAAATTCCTATGAGGAGGATGATGAAAGCTGCCAGGAACATTTTGGTTTTCCTGAAACAAAATGTTGTCGCTTTAACATTTTTTTACTAAATCTGACTTGAATTTTAGTACCATAACAAGGATTAATTTTATTTCTGTCAGATTGCTTAATAAAAATAGAATCCTTTAATTCGGGTTCTTTTTCATGTTCTTTACATCTTTATAATATGTGGGCTTTTACAGTGGCGAATGCTTATATTTAACATTGGAAAGGAGAATTATTAGTATAATAATAACATAGGGTTTTACAATATAACTCAGGCTGTGAAAAAAGGTTTATTTCCATCCCAAACTTTTATATTTTTAAGTTTATTATGTGGCATTCTTCAACACCCTGTCATTTGTTCTACTTTAGTTTTAATTCCTTTTCAACTAAGTCTGCACCCCGTTTAAGCGAAAAATAAATTTTATGCAATAAAATATATCCCAGTAGAAAGGTATAATTCGCTGTCAAGTCAGACTTGGCCTATTTTCTCTTCTTTAGCTTCATTTAATTTTATTCGAGAACGATTTCTGTCGGTCACATTTCTTTGATTTTATTCAATTTTCGGACTAAATTAAGATGAGTTGATGATTTCCTTGTTAAACGACATTTTTTTTTTTGGTTCTTGCGTAACAACTTTATTAAACGTAAGAATTTAGCCTGCTTTAAAAGAAACTTTCTAGATAAATACATTTCCAGAAGGTCAATATTTTCACTTGCTTGTACCGCCCCCAAAACTATTCCCAATAGATTACCAAAAAGTAAAATAAATGTATACAAATAAACAAGAATATTATTCTTTATTCGTTTCCAATAAAACTTCTTCAGCAACATTCGCTGAAGCTCGTTTGCTTTTTTTGCCAAACTTCTTAAACCCGTCAAACAATGTAGTTGTTTTTGAACTTTCAGTATGTCTAGATTGATCGGTTTTGCTCGATTTTTTTGATTTTGTTTTAACTTCTTTGGCTACTTTTTCCTTTCTTTTTTCGTCTATAATTCTTTGCTCCAAGATTTCATTTGTTATGCCCATTATCTCGGTTAGGGTTTTTCCTCTAGCGTATCCACAATCTCCTCTGCCAAATAACCAACCAGGAGCCACACCTTCTTGATCGTAAAGTAAGATAGCATTCCTGCAAGATGTATACAGGATTCTTGAAACTAGGATAGTTATTACATGTAAAATAGTTATTGCACTTATAATCAAGGTAAATGACTCAATAATCTTTCCAAAAGGAGATCTCATTTTTTTTAAACATCCTTCAGTATTGAGCGAGTTTGTAACGGTTTCAGGTTCATCCACCCAGAGGTTGGTGTATATTCGTTGCTGCAAAGGATCGTGAAGACATTGTAAAGGAAAATTCACTTTGCAACAAGACCATGGAACTACGGGTAGTGTGAATTTAGTATTGTCGAGACGTAATTCTTCAACTTGACGAGCTTTGTTTTCGATTATCTTGTCGTTCATCCACTCGATTCTGTACCAATCTTTGTACGATTCATATCCACAGCATTCCAAGTTGTATTGTATTTTATCTATAGTTTCCTTCGATTCTGAATCGCTAAGATACGATTCCATTCCTCCTTGCAAGGAGTTTTTCATAGATTTTATAATATGTTTGTTAGCTTTTCTTGACATGCTTGTAATAATTAATAAAGTAACAATCATGTTGGTGCCTGCGCAATACCATAACAACAGTAAACTTCTTGTGCTTTTTTTGTGAGCTTGATTCGTGCATTTCTGGCAAATTTTGAGTCCGATTAACCAAGTCATTGTAATATTAACACCAAATATTATATAAACGACGAAAACGAAATCTATTTCGGCCTTTTCGGTAAGAATCATTGGGGATATGGCCAAACAGACATATATGGAAGTTCCAGTTATTGAAAGTCCGAATAAAACTTCGATAATATTTAAAACGTAAAATATTATTGATAATGTGTTTCTTTGGGTTTTAGAGAGTTTAAATAGGCCAATAGCCATTTATAGTAATAGATTTCTTTTGACAATGTTTTTTGACAGTGGATGTGTCTGTATAGGTAAAGTCCGACAAATACAATTTTTAAGTCACGTGATATTGGTGGCAAAAAACGTATGTTCATTGATTATGTCGTTGATATCACCTACTGGTGGTTAATTACTACCTATTGAATTTTAAGATATGTTCCCACTAGCATTTTACAAACGCGTTTCTGAAGTAGTATTGACCAATCAGATGGGAATTTGCAATTGTTGCGAGACTCACTTTTGTCGCTTCTGCTGCCCCTTGTAATACATTCTGAACTTGAATTGGGTACCCGTTTTCTATTTGCAAGGATAGAGAAAAATCACGTGACTTTAAAATGGTATTCAGGGGCGCCGATTACGTGGGTGCTCGGGGGCTCGAGCACCCACGGGACGTAAACAGTGGGTGCGAAGCACCCACGAGCATAGACATAAAAACTGATAATCCTCTCTAGTTCCTGGGAAACTGGTTAATTTTGTACCTCGGGTTCCTGAAATCTGGTTAACCAAATGTCAAAATAGTTACCGGCCATCGGATGTCGGTTCTGTTGGCTTTATCAAGGTTTTATCTGTAACTTCTGTCAATTATGTTTTATTTCCATATTTGCGTTCCCCAAAGTAACCGGAATTTTCAGTAAACATCTGTTGACCGATTCGGTTACTTTAGCTCTGTTCCAACAGACATGAAAACCTTTCTAGAACGGTAATTTCCAGTCGATCAATTCATTTGTCAGTTAGGAAAAACGTTTAACTTATTGAAAAATAGGTGGGCAACTGGAAATTATTGGTTCTGGAATGGTTCTCATGTCTGTTCAGAGCTAATGGTTAACGTTTGGTTATATTTGGACCATAGCCCTATAGGTTATGTTCCGATATCAACTCTGTCAGTACTGAATTTACTGGACGCCATTCCAATATTATTTTCAGCACACTGGATGCAGTCGATTCAGTACTGAGTGACCACAAAGAGTACGCTGTTGAAATTGGAACGGCAAATGACAGTAAAATCAGCACAGTAAATCCAGTACTGGCAGTTGATATCGGAACATGGTGGTACTTTGTTAAGAAGAAGAAGATGATGAAGAAAATCAAAAATCTTTTATGGAGAACAGCGTAAAACGCAGATTTTCGGTACATGCTGCTTGGAAAAGAATATCTGCAGGAGGGTTTTCCACACTTTACAGTAGAGTGTTTTCACAGCTATCAGACCAATACCCACCTCTACCACGTAAAAACCCCCCTCCAGCACAGCCATCATACCACTACCCACCTCCACTGTACCCCCTTCCGTGAAGCTCCTACTCTGAGGAGGCACTTTTTACCCACCTCCACTGTAAACCCTCTTCCGTAAAGCCCTCCATTAATCTATTTTCAAAAGGCTCCTACCCTGAGATGGCACTTTATTATAATCAATTCTTCCATTTGTATTCGTCAATTTTGGGGTTGGCCCGGGTCAAATTCCCAACATTTCAGATCAAAAGCGCCGCCGATCTAGAGATTTTCCCACGTTATCGAAAAACTTCCCAAACTCAAGTGCCCCCGGCTATTAGACCAATACCCACCTCTACTACGTAAGTGGTCTATCAGATTCACAAGCAAAATGTTATTATTGCAATAAAATTAATCTCATGGAGTTTAGAACACTATTGACGTATACAAATGCAGGAATTGTTGAAATATTCTTTCAAGAAAGTGAAGGGATATGGAAAGAGGTACCTCTTTAGAGTAGAAGCTTTTTGACGTAGTGGTGGTGGGTATTGCTCTGATAGCTGTGAGGTGGGTATTGGTCATAAGCAGGTGCATTAATTTTATTGCAATTATAAATATTTTGCTTGTGAATCTGCTAGTCTGATAGCTGGGGGAACTTGAGCCTGGGAAGTTTTTCGATACCGTGGGAAAATCTCTAGATCGGCGGCGCTTTTGATCTGCAATTTTGGGGATTTGACCCGGGCCAACCTCAAAATTGATGAATACAAATGGAAGAATTGGTTAAATATTATTTAGTTTTCTAGAAAGTGGAGGGATATAAAAAAGTGTCATCTCAGGGTAGGAGCCTTTTGAAAATAGATTAATGGAGGGCTTTACGGAAGAGGGTTTACAGTGGAGGTCGGTGAAAAGTGCCTCCTCAGGGTAGGAGCTTCACGGAAGGGGGTTTACAGTGGAGGTGAGTAGTGGTATGATGACTATGCTGGAGGAGGGCTTTTACGTAGTAGAAGTGGGTATTGTTCTGATAGCTGTGAAAACACTCTACTCTTTACCCTTATAGCCGTCTTTTTTTTCCAATTTTAGCAGACACCGCAAAAAACTTACGCAAGCACCAAGCAACATTAGTTCCCGCAGCTGAAAAACGAATAAGGAAAGGTGTGAACTACGTTGTTTGAAATGTATCACCATTCCCTCTAAGAAGGGAATGGTGATACATTACATACACGTCGGAATGTAAATTAAAGAATGCTGGTAAACGTTTTTGGGCGTGGCATCTGGAGAAGTTTTTTCGCCACCGGCGAGCTGTTCACCCCCCTTATAAATGCCGGTGCATGAACCTCAGCACCCACGAGGTTTTCTGAAACCCGGCGCCCCTGATGGTATTTGTTGGACTTTATATGAATTAGGCCCATTTGTACCAGATGGAAGTTCAGTTGTAGTGGATCTTCCTCATAAATGCTCGACTTCAGTCCGTAATATTGGGAGATGATATTGTGTGACGGCAGCTTCTGGGATGCGGATACACTGATTTCTTTCGCATAGGCTGGACATATTAGTTCCTAAAGGTTTGCTCGATGATACTGTATGTATGTACATCCAGTAATTTTCTATAGAAGGTATTCTAGAAGTTCGTTTATATAATTTCACATAATCTTAAAATATGTATTTCCAGTTTGTTTTCCTAAGTTATTATTAAGTCTCCGTTTCGTTGGATGTTGCTGGAGCATGCAACATAAACTCAGTTTGGTGATTTCAGGTTTTGATTAGGTCTCTTTTTTATTTTTTTATTTTAAGGTTTTATTGTTTTTAGATTTAGGTTTTATACGCACACACTTCCCTATTTTGTTACTGCTCTTTAGGCAACTGGGCCCATAACCTGATGTGATTTTTCTCTTACTTCTATAAAAAGATTTCAAGCAATCCAAAACTCAAAAATATGTGCTCAAAACCCAGATAATCAAAACTGAGATTATTTGGAACAAATATATTTGAGGTATTTTATAGCTGTAGTTAATTTAAGCTCGCCCTAGCCATGCTACGTCGATGTTGTTCAAAATCCATATTAATTAGAGTTTAATTATATAGGGGAAAGCACATGGCATGATATACTGCGGACTAGGCGATAATTTTTGTAAATCTGATAAACTCGCGGTAAAAAATCACGATCGTTATTTTCAAGAATAAAGCTTCGAGGCTCGTTTAGATTAAATGCATTAGGCGATAATGGTTATATGCTAAACTTCCCTTTTGGCAAATATGTTGTTTACGAAGTGAAGTGAGTTCATAACATTCTCAAAGCCACGACTAATTTTCCCGAAAATTTAAACTTTTAGTCTGCTTTTTGCGGTAGGGTCGTGTCCTCAGGGCGATGTTTAGCTTTCGGAAATAATAAACAGCTATTTTCCAGGAACCCCCACTGAGCCGCTATAGCGTTCAGTCTCCCAACACACATTTAGGCAAACACTGTTTTTAATTAAGCATTATTCACAACGTACGTGCCAGTGAAACCCTTTCATGTGCCTCCCCTAGTTACGTGAATTAGCTTTTTTCCGTCCGCTTCCAGGTTGATATACCCTATTCGATTTTTTTTCCTTTGGTATCGGATTTATCTGCCCGCGAGGAGATTTTAATTTCACTTCTCTTTTTCTTTTTCCCCGTATTTTCAGTATGCAACAGACATGTCGAAAACATGAAGCTTATTTGATTATAAGCTTTAGGCACTTTGATCCATTAACCACCCAGCAGAGTTGTCTCTTGAGGGATTAATTTAGCCCTTTGCGGTAATGCCCTATAGTAGACCAGGCACTGGTCAACATAAACATTCAAAAATTGCATTTTGCCAAGAGAAAATGCGAAAATTATGGTAATGGCTTCCACCTACGAAATTTTCAACGCCGATGGTTTATAGGTTGCAAAGTAGATTTGCATCGCATCATAGCGAGAGCCGGCCCGAGGAATTTTCACCAGCTTTACGTGAATCAAATACCTAAATAACAAATTTTTCGAAATACGTTTTATACTGGAGCAACTTGCCTATATATAAAATCCCTAGCGAATAAGGATAGATTTAAATTTTACAGAATGAATTGGGTGTAAGTTAAACAAGATGAGACGAATAGGTACGACATTTAACATTTTTAGATAAAGGTTAGAAGTAGGTATATTGCTATGTAATTTCGATTTGAAAAAGTTGAATATATAGGCACAAATTAAATAAATAAGATTTCAAATAAAGTAAGCTTCAAGAGGGAATTAATTCTGAGGTACAATTAAACAAAGATATTTGACTTGTGCAGCCAATTTCCAACAAAAGTCCTCTGGACTAAATCGTTAGGGACTCCAATTTACATCAAACTATCAAACACTAAAAAGGAACATCCACACAAGTTTCTCAATGTTATCACTAACATTAGTCGGCGAAGATAGCGGTACTATATTTCTAAATTAGAACTGTTAGATATTCAACACTACATCGAATAACGCTAATAAAGGAATAGCTGACGCTAAAGATAAAATTAGGATTAGTTGAAGCTGTTGTAAAGCACGGGTCTCATTGGGCTAGCTTTAGCGGACGATTGTGAAACGTGAATTTTTATATTCGACATCAAATAGATTCGTTTCAATGACCCAAAGATTTGCCAATCGTATGTGACTCTCCTTCTCTAAATTGCAAATATTTCTAGAGAGTAAAGCCAGAGAAATTGTAGTCTTTTATGAAATTGTAGATTCTTTGTAAAAAGCATTTGAATATACTCGTTCCCAATCATGCAAAAGAATCAATTTCGCTTAAAATGATGAACTATTTTTCATTTTGCGATTATTTTGAGGAAATGTTAGATTTTGTATACACTGAAAATGGTTTTGAACATGTTCGGAGTACTTTTGTGGACCAATAGGACTCGGAAATAGTTTTGTTGGTTCTTTCTTAAGTGGTTTCGTTTTGCCTTACTTGGGTTTGTTAACTAAATACCTATTTGAGCAAAGCAACACCTCGAGAGTCGTCTCTTTAAACTCAATTAGATAATTATTATATTCTCGTGTTTTTCGAAATATCTGCATGGAAATGTATTTTTTTTTATCAGTGAGCATGTAAAGGTTGGAATAAAATCCATAAAATATGCAGGGTTGATGTACCAACAGGTAAATTAATTTTTATTCAAGGCACGTGTCACCCTATACAGCAAATAGGGAACTTGCAATTTTTTTTTTATTATTTCAAAAATGTATTCTACTACAAAAGCTGTTAATTTTTTATAAATATTTGAAATTACGCTCGAAACATCGGCATTTGAAACGACCGATTAGTGTGACGTCACTCGGCAACAAAATTCCGTTGACAGTGACGAGCACTACGAAGGTAGATTTAGTAGATTATGGTTATGTTGTTATGTAGGCCGTTCATGATGGATTTGACATTGGCAACACCAGCAGCACATGGCGTGGCAGCAGCACGACCCGATTATTAATGCCTTGTGACGTCACGACCCATAGAAACACGTTTTTGATCGCGTCATGAATTTGGAATTATTTGGTATTTTTCAATTGAAGATTTTGGACACCAGAGAGAAGATATTATATATTTTTTTAAATTGCATCCTTTATTATGATGATTGTGTTTTATTATTTATTCCATATTTAATTTAATGTACAAGTTCCCTATTCCAATTTTTTCTATTTAGTCCAATTTAGTCAAATTTTTCAAACCAATTTCAACCTCCATCATCTTAATTTTACCTTGGATAATTCTTTTGTATCCAATCATGTTGCACTTTGAATTGACGTAGGAGCCCTTGACCTCTTTTCTTTTGGAAACTGTCCGTTTAGCGACGAATCTACTGTTGTTTTGGCTGGTGCCGTTTTCGTCGTCCAATATCAATGACGTATTTGAGAAATTTGAGGGGGGACTTCGTGGACGTGTACATTTCTGTTTAATGCGTTTTGGAGTCCCTTACGAGTTATTGTGCGAAAAACTTCGGTCTTCGTGGATTTTCCACATGCTGTTCGATGTGATTTCGAATTCCTTACGATACAGGCCAGGACACTCGAATTTCCCTGCACAAGGTAAGTAGGTACCTAACCATATTTCATTATCTCTCTATCTTATTTTCATCTCCTCGTGACTTATTCTCTGATGAAATTAACATTTTTATTCTAGTTCTTGTAAAGTTAAATCTTTAATCTATGAAACATTTTGGCCCGATTTATTCATCTTCAGATAAACTTGCTGGTAACTATCTGCAAGATAAATTTACCGTTCTATGATTCTATTGGTCGGCGACCAATGGGATTGTTTTATCAGTCAAATTGCATACCTGACAATTTATCAGAAGTTGAATAAACTGGCCCTTATGATATTCTCAAGTTCGTCCTCAATTTTTTATTATTTTTTTTTGTCTTTGGCAATAGAGATAATTTTATAGATATAATGTGAAGTTTGCTGGTGTTTCTATAGACTTTGTTTTCATCTTCTCAATTTATCGTCAAGGCTGAGTGGTTAATAATCTGATTCTGAACATTTAGTGCTTTTTACTTGTGGTACCAAATTTATTGATTCAGAAAAGGCTAATTCCCCTGTATGATTTTTGTGGCGAAAAAACTGCAGATTGAGCCTTGTCACCGTTAAGATGAGCGATGATGACTTTCCATAGTTAAATCAAAGCCAAGCGGCAGTAATGACATTAACTGGTCATTTTCATTACAACCTATCAAATGTCCTCCGTGCATGCGCACTGGTCCGGGTAGGGCGTTTCAACCAATAGAAAAGCTAGATCACCAGCTGGTGGTTTACAATTTAGGTTATGTAATGACTGCTGCTTGGATTTGATTCAACTTATATATCATTGGCTCACTGTGTTTTTCTATTATTTCTTCACTTATAACTGAATGTCTACGTCGCTTCATTAAACGGACTGCACCAGTGTATTCTTCTGCAACTTGACACGAAAATCTTGTGGTCCAGATGGTATTCCACTAATTCTCCTCTAAACTTACGCAGAAGAATTGGCTTCAGTTCTTTGCAAACTGTTTACTGGAAATGTACCAGAGTGCAACCCATCCCGAGAAAGGGCAAGAAAACTTTTCCTAGCAATTATCGTCCCATCTCATTCATATCCGTACTTTCAAAGATGATGGCAATGGCCGATAAATTGGAAATGCGTTATGCACGCCTAGGGCATTGATGTTCAGGCGCTTCAGGGAGTGTGGAAGTTGTGGGACTTTCAATTCCTTTTCTGCATGGATTTGGTAGGATTTGCCCCAAATATTTCCCTCTAACTGTTCGCATACCTTCCTCCATTTCTGCTTTTTACTGTTTCTGATTTCACCAATTTCGGTATTACTTTGCCCCCTTGCCCTTCTTAATTCTCTTCTTCGTCTGTTAGAGTCTTTCATTTCTTTCCATTTGTCTGCAATTCGTAAGTTCTACCAGTAGACTAATTTATGATTGTCTGTTCTCTGCCCTGCTTTATTGCACGCCTCCGTGATGTCTTCTATCAGAGCAGTCGCTGGCTAGTTTTTCCATTGCCTTTATGCCTATGATCCACCCTGTGAGCTTTCTTTCTGCTACTCTTGCAGGTTTCCCGACGATCGCGTAGGTTATGGTGCGGTTGCTCAGGCTTTCCAAATCAGCTTTCACTCTCCAATTGTGAATGTATTTGCTTAATTTGGGTGTGGCCACGGTGAAGTCAATTACTCATATCCCATTTCGTCTAGCAAATGTTGGTGTGTTTCCTGTGCTTAGGATGTGCAGTTCCTTGCCCTCCAGCCATTCTTCCAGGACAATGCCCTTTTAATTCGTTACCGTCGATCCGAAAACCATCGTCTTGGCATTTAGATCTCCCCCCATGATTCTATGTGATCTAATAGTCTCTCAAAGTCAATGATTTCTCCATTTGGAGAGAAATAGTACGATATTACAGCCATTTCTTATAGTTTGATGAAAACGAACCATTGTCCACGGAGGCATATCAAGTGCAGCTGCACACCGGTTTAGGTTTACTTGCCTAAAATTAATGGCTAGTTCTGCTTCTGACTAGTTCTACCTGTCTTATTTTCTTTCCTCGCTACAGAGAGTGCTCTGCGGAAAGCAGCACACTTACCAGATATACCTCTGTGCTCTTCTTGGCAAATCGAGCACTGTTGCTTCTCAATACACTAATTTATCTTGTGACCCTCCTTTCCTTGTTTGCTACGGTCCGGTCCGTTGCATCCCTTAGCCTCGTACCCGTACTTCAGAGATCTATGTCATCTTCCCACTTCAAGTCTTTCTTTCATATGGCACATGGACCCCCCCTAGACTTAATTCGGTCCGCAACAAACCCCATGTACAGAGGTTTATTGTTTGCACTAATGTTGTGTTAAATTTTTGCAATTCAAAACTTAGGTACTTATCTTACCAATTTGAAGTAATAGTTATTTACATTACAAGTGCGTTTATGAACATGATTACAATAACGAATGTGAAAGATTAGAACGACGAGGTCGTAGACCGAGTCGTCCTAATTACACGAGTTTTTATTTATTTATTTATTTATTACAGTCCTTGGGATACAAACAGAACATAATTCCAAAAATAGTATCCCGATATTACTAAAGTAATATCTATACTTTGCTTAAAAAAAAAAATATATATATATAATATATAAAAATTTTATATAAGTAATCACAAGTTATATATCACATTGGTATATGTAGAGGTCTTCGTTGTTCTAATCTAAAAACTTAGGTAAGATTTAATTATTCAATAAATCACAAATAAAATATCACACTAGAGTTCATTCTAGAAACTTAAGTTTTAGGTTTTTTTTAAAAGTTAACAATTTTGTAGCAAATAAGTCCAAATTAGAAGTAGTACAATGTAAATTAACAGCCTTAAGCATCCTGACTAAAGGTGCGTTTTGGTAATAGTTAGTTCTACAATAAGGAATGCAAAACAGATCATGATTTCGAAGTGTTCGAGCAGGTACATTGAATTTAATTTTAGAGAGAATACTCGGGGAGTCAGATAAGTTATTAATTATTTTAAATATTGTCATGATATCTGATATAGTTCGCCTTTTTTCTAATTCAAGAATTTTGAAATGTGATCTAGCCATTGAATAATCATGATCTACAATACGGAAGTGGGTTTTAAAACATAAAAATCTTAGAAATTTGTTTTGAATTTTTTCCAATCTGTCAATTGAGTTTTTGTATCTGGGGCTCCATATGACTGAGGCAAATTGCAATTTACTGAAAACATATGCGTAGTAAAGAGTTATGATTGTTTCTTGTTGCTGAAAATCGGCACATTGTCTTTTAATAAATCCAAGAATTCTATTACAATCATTAACTAATTTGTCAATGTGCAGATTAAACATCATTTTAGAGTCAAAAAGGACACCCAGATCTTTGATATGAGTAACCCTATTCAAAGAAGTATTTCCTAATTTATAGCTATAGTTTATAGTAGTAGATCCACGTGAAAATGATAAAACAGAGCATTTGTCAAAATTTAAGAATAATTGGTTTTCATTACAAAATTCTATGAGGTTGTTTATACAAGTTTGAAGGGTTTCACAATCTGATATTGAACTAATTCTAAGAAATATTTTTAGGTCATCAGCGTAACCGAGAAACAAGCAAGATTCAAAACACAACTGAATATTATTAATATAGATCACAAATAGTAAGGGGCCAAGATGGGAGCCCTGCGGGACCCCCGAAGATGGAGAAAATCTCTCAGAGGTAAACCCTAAAAGGGCAACAAACATTGATCTTTTAAGTAAATATGATTTAAACCATCTAAGGAGGTCACCGCAGATTCCCACCTCCTCCAATCTCTCTATCATAATGTTATGACAAATTTTATCAAATGCTTTGCTGAAGTCTGTATAAATTACGTCCACCTGACAGAAAGCATCAAATGATTCATAAATGTATTGAGAATATTCTATCAAGTTTAACTCTAGACTCCTCCTTTGTAAAAAGCCATATTGTTGTGGCATGATGTCACCTATGACAAAACTAAAAATATAAGGGTAGACCATTTTCTCAAAAAGCTTCGCAAAAGTGCACAGTTTACTGATAGGTCTATAATTTTTCACATCATTTTTTTGACTATTTTTATAGATCGGAGTTATGGCAGAGACCTTCCAGACTTCTGGAAAGATCCCAGAAGAAAGAGATTGATTAAACAGCATTGTCAATGGCAGGCAAAGTGAAAGCGAGCACATTTTTGCAAAGAAAGCTGGGATCTCATCAGGACCTGCCCCTTTTTTTTCATCCAAACTTTGCAAAGCTCCCCGTACTTCATTTACACTCAGTATAATCTTAGAAAGTGTCTTATTTTTGTCTTGACGGTGTTTTTCAATTTTTTTCTTTGTAGGAGATTTTTCAACATATACGCTTCGAAAAAAATCCGAAAATAACTTACAGACTCCAGCTCCATCCTCTGCCACCCTGTCACCAAACTTCATCTCCCTAGGAGTCCCTCCATTTGATCCTTTATTTGACACAAACTGCCAGAATTTTTTGCTATTATTAGGTATTTCGTTTTCTATGTTAGAAACATATGACTGGTAGTCAGTGCCAATGCATCTTTTTGTTTGTGAACGGAGAAGTTTAAAAGCATTATAGGAGTTTACATTTTTGTTATCTTTCCATTTTTTGTGTAATTTTTTTTTCTTTAATATTAGTTTGATTGTTTCTTTAGAAAAGTAGGGAGGAAAGTCATTATTTATACCTTTTAGAGGAACTTTATCCTGTATAATTTTGTTTAAGGTATTATAAAATATTTTGACATTTATGTCCAGATTATTTTTAGGGTTTAGCAGTGATGGCCAGTCCTGCAAGTTGAGCACGTTATTGATATCAGTATATTTAGCTTGTTTGAAGTTTCTAAAGTATTTCTTTTTGCATTTTTCTTTTAATTCGGCATGAGGACAGTCAAACAAGAACTCCAAGGATGGGTGGTTTATATTTTCGGGCAACAGGGGATGGTCAGATTGAACTAAATTATTAATATAAAACTTATTGCAGAATACTAAATCCAAAAGCCTATTATTTGCGTTGTAAATATTATTAAATTGCGTAAGGCCATTAAATGAAAAAGCTTCTAGTAGCTCACTATACTTAGGTGGTACATTAAACGGCTCAAAATGAGCGTTCTCCTCGAGTCAATCGACTGTCGAGTAATTAAAATCGCCACAAATGATTACAGGGTGATCTTTTATCTTTTTAAAGTTCGAACCTAATTTTGTTAAAAAACAGGCATAATTCACGTCATCACCATGTGGTAGATAAACACAACATAAGTAAACCTTGATATTACCAACAGTCAAGAGGGCCCAAACATCCTCAGCATCACTGCCAAACTCCTGAAGACCGACCGGGTTATATTTGTTCAAAACGGTTATGAAAACTCCACCCCCTTCTTCTTTTTTGGAGCATGTAGTAATCCTGTCCCGACGAAAAATTGAGTATCTCCTCAGGTCGACGATTTCATGGTCCAATATGCTGTCATTTAACCATGATTCAGTGACAAAAGCAGCATCAAAAGAGCAGTTATCGAAGGACAGTTTTAGCTCTTTTAGTTTAGTTCGACAACCTTGAATATTCTGCACATTAAGTGACAATGTTGAGGAAGCCATTTTAGAAATGGGTAAAGTTTTATATAATTAAGTACAATCCTATATTAGGCGTAGGTATTTCAAACATGGTAAGTTTAGTACAGCTCTTTGAGGTTGTCCTCGCTTAATATCTTGACAGCAGGCGAGTTGGCATCCTTTTTCACATACACCAAGCCCAGATATGTGTAGGTGGCTCCAATAAGTTTTTGTTTTCTGGCATCTCGGGCAAGTTTAAATAATTTTTGGTTCTCCATTGTAAGGTCCTCATTGAAGTATATTGTGCCGCCGTGTAGTCCACAAGACTCGGCTGAGATTTTGCCTATATCTTTGCGTTTTTTGAATAGGGATGCTCTATCCTGCTTGTTGTTTAGCTCCACTAGGATTGGAGAATTGTCTTTGTTATTCAGTTTGTAGCATTGTTTATATTGGAGTGATTCTAAACTTAATCGTCTAAAGACAGTTTTAACTGTTTCAGAGATATTTGCAGTGCTTACTTGTTTCAGACCAGAAATTATTACTTTGTTTTCCTTTTCTTTTTGTTCAGAGAAAAACATTTTGGTTTCAAGCATTTTAATATTTTGTTTTAGGGCACTATTCTCGGTGTCATATTTCTTTAATGTTTCAGTGGCCTTAACTAGTTCTGTTTTCTGATCTTCATAACACTGCGAAATAAACTCTGCTGAGTTTTTAATATCAGAAATATCCTTCTGCAAAGTGCTAGTGGTGCTAGCTAGTGCTTGTGCGTAGGATTTAGGCGCCGAGGTCACTTGTGACTGAAGATTTTGAATATCTTCCTTCATGTTGGAAACATTCTGCTGTAGGGCACTAAATTTTAGTTTTATATCTTCAGAGTCCTTTTGAATGTTGCCTATCTGTTTAATGTTGGCCATGCAGTCTTGGCAGAAAAAAACAATTACACGCGATTGCGTCATTAGCGCCCTAATTTCGCTGGACGTAAGTTTTGAGCAATCCTTGCAGAAAATGTTTCTGCAAAAGTCACAGGGTCCACCGAAGAGGTCTTTAATGGATTTATCCTTGGTAACATCCACGTAAACACAAGAATTTCTGCACTTGAAACAGGTACCCATGTTATAGATTAGGCCTCGTCAGCACTGATTTTCTTCATAAAAAATTTTGGTTTTGCCTTAATTTAGGTTTGCTGGGGCTGATTATATGTAGAACTAACCAGTAGTACAATTTTTAGGTAATATTTTGCGTAAAAAACTCGAAAAATTTTGGACTAAGAAAAATGTGTTGTTGTTGTACACATAACCTATAACAGACGTTTTATAGTCATGTTTAAACGCACGTGTGATGTACAACGTTTTATCTGCAAAGCGAAAAATAAGAATGTTTTTTCCATTATTTCCGTTTATTAGTAAGTAGTTGTCTACCTTCATTTTACCTTCATAGGTTTACCTTTGACATTTGTCAAATCACCAAAAGTAGTTGTGTTATAGATTCATAACCTGGTCCATAACACCACTAGTTGTGTAATGAATTCATAACCTAGGCTATAACACAACTAGTTATGTTATGTTTATGTTATGTAAAAAAGTCATAACCAAACGCTTGTAGATAAAATCGTATTATTGGGGGAGTCGGCCGGAGATAAGTCTGCGGTTTGTGCTATAAGTTTATGTATATTGCCAGCTAGTTTAGAAATAAAATTCCCATTACCATGCACTGCCTCAAGTGCAAAGTTGATGAAGTGAACACTAAGCTGCTCATATGCTGTGACAGTTGCAAGAAGGCCATCTACAAGCTGGCTTGTTTAGGTTTAAGCTCATTCGAAATCCGGGTCATTGAGCTGAAGGCGAATATTGTCAATCAGGTTTGCTTCTGGTCCCATCGATTTTATCAGCAATATATCAACTCAAGTCTGAGATGCAGTTGCTAAGGGACGAATTAAACCAAAAGTCTATCGCCTCTCAACAGCTAGACCTTTGAATAGTGGTCTTGCCAGACCAAAATCAAGACCACGATGATGCTATCAGCTACCTTGAGTCACTAGACATACCTAAACCGAACACCTAACAAAAATAGACAACATGTTCGTAAGTGTTTCAAAGTAACTTTTCATAAGCAGGAGGTTGCTCAGCTCTTGATCCAAACTCAGGGGTAAGAACATCTATGTCGGCCCCGATTAAACCAAATCTCAGGCCGAGGAAGATGCAGGGGTTCCACAGATTATCCGATGGAGAAAGTGAGTTAAAAATCCAATACTTCCAGGGTGTTACTAAAGTTATACAAAAAAAGTAAATCAATCCGACTTCACTTGTGTGTATTACTAGAACACCCAAGGCACAAGAACCAAACTAAATTTAATCCAACAAAATATCTTATCCTGTCATCACGACATATTTGTAATAACAGAAACATGGCTCCATAATGGCATTTATGATGCACAACTCAATTTCACCGACTTTGACATTTATCGCCAGGACCGGTCAGCTAAATCTAATATCTTTTCAAGAGGTGGAGAAGTCTTAAGGTTTTTGTGGTTATTGGATCTAGTAATTCTAATTTAATCCTAATCCTAGGGGCAATCTATGTCCTTCCCAACTCACCAGTTTAAGTACATGCTACATTTTCTGAAACCTTTGGACTCACTTGCACTTCAGATGCCTGGATCCACTTTGCATGTTTTTGGTGACTTAAAATTACCACACGCCTCATGGCAGTAGAGGGACAACTACGGTTCTGTGCTGACTGCTACGGTGCCCTCTGAGTTATACGCTATGTCAAATATATGTAACTTTCATAACTTGTTCCAAATCAATAAATATTGATTCCTCCAGTTTTTCACCCACCTTCAAGTGTTAATTCGAGAGCTAACTATTCCGACACTACTGAAAATGGTCTTGAGTTTGACGGTTTTTGTAGAGACTTATTTTCAGGATATTATGTTCCTGGAACAATTTAATTGATTAATCATCATATACTAATATCTGACATATCCACTAAATTATCCACGCTTTATGTTAACAAGGGCCCTGCTCCGAACGCGGTATCACCCATATTTTTTAAAATGGGGAGTTTCAATCTCTCCAGGCCCCTTTACCACATTTTCAACCTGTTATTACATAAACAGGTTTTTCCAGACTTTTGGAGGGAAGGATACCTCAAGCCCATCTGCAAATCCGGAGATAATTCTGTGGTAACCAAGTACCAACCCATTAGTATCATCAGCATAATCCCCAAGGTATTTGAGAGCCTACTATGTGACTTTTTGACCCCCTCATAGAGCCTTATTCAATCAAGGAACAGTTTGGCATCAGACCGGGCAAATTTACGGAATTAAATCTTATAACACAAAATGACTATCTGTTGGATGCCTTTGAGAAGATGTTTCAAAAGTGGATCCGATTCACACTGACTTCTCCAAGGCATTCGACAGAGACTCCCATAGCATGTTATTGCATAAGCTTTGGTTGACTGGAATCGATGAACCCTTGATCTCATGGTTTCACAGTTACTTGTCACTTGTCTGGTCGGAAGCAGATTGTTAAAATTGATAATTTCCTTTCCAAAATTATTCATGTGGCCTCCAAAAGATTCCCATCGTGGGCCACTCCTTTGTATTGTCTGCATCAATGATATTCACGACTGCTTTACCATATGTCGTGATCTCGACATGAGCTGAATAATTAAATCTTCTGAAGACTGTGATAAAGAACAGTATGATCTGAACAACCTGCAAGACTTGCAATAGAGATTTCATGGATCTCAATTATTCTTCTAAATGTAAAGCCATTACTTTTTCGCGCGTTAAAACTTCTATTAAATTTAATTATAAAATTGGTCTACACATGATTTGAGGAAGTTTCCATTACCAAAGACCTTGGTATTTCACTGGACACAAATCTTCATTTTTCCAATCACTTAAATAATGTTGTGGAGTGAAATAGGACTTTCCTGGTTGAGCTTTGCTCAATTCTCCCGGCTCCTAGACCACTGGGAGTAGATTTAGACTCAGGTGGCTTCTGAGTCGGTGTGGAGTCGATTCTCCTGGCTTCTGGATCTCTGCGGAGTGGTTTTTGGACCTTCCTGGCTTCTGGAGCGTCACTGGACACAAATCTTCATTTTTCCAATCACTTAAATAATGCAGTAAATGAAGCTTTCCAAATGTTGGGTTTTATCAGAAGGAAAACCCAAGATTTCACCAATATTACTGCTTTAAAAACTTCACATTGCGCCCTGCTCCGCCCTCATCTAGAGTATGTTTCTTACGTCTGGTATTATTCTATCGCTATTACCATGGAAAATGTTCTGACGATCTGGCCAGCCCCATTCCAGATAGGTGAAGTTATTTAAGAACCACGAGAACTTCACAGGCATCACATCTGTATGACGTATAGTAGGCTACCCCGAGGACCTCTAGATATAGGGCTTCTTTTTGATAACGTGATGCCTACCTCTGGAAATCCCAGCATCCTGGACGATTTGACCTTAACGTATGAAAATTTCAATAGGTTTTTCTTTATGGTGCTGCTGATTAAATGCAACCATTCTAGTCATAAGCTTGCTCTAAAAAATGCAAGATTTACTTCAATAGTGATTTCAACAATCGTACCTTGTGTATGTAAAATGGAAATTGCAACGTACGTAACCAACCTCATGTTCTTACCATGAATTATCTCTAACTCGCAAAGTAGACAAATTACGCTGCCAGCAACCCACTCAAGATTTAAGCCCCTGCAGCGGTGAGATGATCTTCCCGGCTTGTAGCGCCCAACATCCTGCGGTGTTTCATACGACAAAAAAAAACTGTTTAAAAAAAAAAACAAGTTACTTAAAATCAACTCCGATATGCCGGAAATTGATTTTTCCCAGCCTAAAAATGCGTCCGCAATGTAAAAATTGTCCAACATCAATTTCCGATCGCGTCGGCGGATAATAGTTAATCAAGCGTACGAAAATCGTGGGGCAGTAAAAATTCTGCTGAAACGGCCCCGGCGGACTGAATTCCAGAGGCAGGAAATTACGGGACGTCGCCGACGTCGCTCAATGCGCCCGAATTAGAGCCCAATTAATTAAAATCGGGAATTTGTTGTGTTGCTTGTCTTAAAAGTCGATCGGACTTTTTGTTTCGAATTAAAAAAACTACATTAATTTAACTGCATTAATCAGCGAAGTTCAGCGCTTAATAAAGTTTTTGCGCTTCCAGTTGCACCCTAATTAAAATGAATGCATTAATTTGGAAAAGTTCGGACTTAAATTATAAAGTAGGACTAATTAAGATGTGTTGGAGGTTGGCTCTTTTTATCTTAGGCTAGATATTTTTGGCATTACTAGATACTACGTTTATTTTAGTCGTGTGATCCTGATTTATTGTGGATTGGCTTGAAAACCAACTTGATCCGCGGTTCAAAATAAATATCCCTTGCCGCCAATTTGTGAAATCAAACTCAAAATGTTTATTCAGTAATGTGATAAAGGTAATCACCTAAATCCGAATCCTTAAAGTATCACAAATGAGAAATGAATTAAAGAAGTACCTACCATAAGAGTAGTTTACCCTGACCTCTGCAGTGTTGTGGAGTAAAATAGGACTTTCCTGGTTGAGCTTTGCTCAATTCTCCCGGCTCCTAGACCACTGTGGAGTAGATTTAGACTCAGGTGGCTTCTGAGTCGGTATGGAGTCGATTCTCCTGGCTTCTGGATCGCTGCGGAGTGGTTTTTGGACCTTCCTGGCTTCTGGAGCGTTGAGTTTCTCCAAAAGTAAATTATGCTGGCATCTAGAGCGTTCTAGAGTGGATTTGATTTTTCTGGCTTCTTAGGTGTGATGAAGACGCACAAAGTAAGTTTTCTTCTATCCTATTTTCTTCTGGAAAACATTAAAGAGAATTTGGACTCTTCTGGAATCTGGATAAGGTGATTTGAAGTCGTATTCGAATAATTTGCCTGGCTTCTGAAGTGCTGGGGTGTGGTGTGAACCAAGAAACTCTTATTTCTATGATAATTACATATGTAAGCGGATTCGCAGATAAGTGAGACAATTATTCCGAAATTAATTTATCTTGATACAAGACAATGACATCAAAATCACGACGTGATTAACATTACAAACTCTTCATTCCAGACAAATTAATTGGGCTTCATAGCTTTTGTGAAAATTCTATGAAGAATGACAAATGCAAAGTGTAATCTGTCAAATCCATCATATTAGAGCTTTTTTCTGGAACAACATCGTTCATTAAAAAAAACCTCAATTAAAAAAATGTAGAGGTCGGACTCCGAGCATCCTTTGTTCCAGAAAATTGCCAACAACTCGCGTAAACTCCGTTGCGGCACGTCGTAGTCGTTTTAATTCAGCGCAAACTTTGGGCGGACCTCACCTAACTGAATTAGTTTATAGAGGGCGTTTATCATAGCTGGTACACTTCAAAGGACCGGTATACAAAGCAACTCTGAAACTTAAAATATTCGAGGCAAAAACTAACGACAAAAAAGAAATCTCTACATGCATGGCTGCTTCTTTTTGAAGCACTTTATACGTCAAAACAATGCCCTCCCGGAGGGATTTTTCCCGGACGATATGAAAAGACGTTGAGATAGGTTACGATGCGCTCTCGTCCTCGTCAACTAACCAGACAATTCGGAAAAGCTGAGAAATGCAAATTTGATTGTCGGAGGTGCACAGTTTTGCATAATCAAATTATTGCGAGAGAGAGAAGAAAGGTCAATTACTTTTCGATTTGTTATGGGAGACAATTTTAAGAGGGATTTTTGAAAATAGATATGATGGAATGCATTCGTGAAAATGCACCCCAGGTGATAATTTTGCAAGGAACACACAATAAGGGCAAAGTGCTTTCATGATGAAACCGCAACTGGTTGTGAGAGGATGGCAGATATATTATTTTTATTTTTTACTCAAGCGTCATTTTTGATGTGTAAACATCTTTGTCAGCGGTATGAGGGTAAATCTTAGGAAAAGGGGAAAGAAGTGCGAAAGCGGATGTGACATGCACAGTGATTAGTGCGCAACTACTTCAGCGCTTGCGGCCTAAGATGAAATTAGATTTTCATGTCGATGATGATGTCTATATAATCCATTCCGATTGAAGCTGCCAGTTAGGGTGGGTTTATAAAACTATTCTGACAAATAGCTGGAATGACGTCACATCTCAATTCATTCCTGACTCCTTCTGAAATATCAGACTCAATCCTTCAATGAGATTTTAGATTGGCCAACATTTGAACAATTTCTCACTCATGTCTATCAGTTATTTGTTGATCGGCAACGATTTTCACCGTTGTTTTTAATGCCTTTCCAAAGAATTATTTTGAAAGCCAAAACTGGGTTCAACACCGTAAAGCGATAAATAAACGTTGTGCTCGAGCTCCATTGTGTCTGGAGGGCCACTATACAACGGTACTGAGTGGAAAACTTTGATTTTAGACGGTCCACAGCGTAATAAGGATGCTTTGTCGGAGTTGTAATGCATGGCATAGAGCTTACATAATAATTTAGAAGGCAATTTCCAGAATATTACATGTGTGGCAAAAAACCTGTCAATAAAAGAATCCCACAAATATCAATACAGAGTGAGTATTAAGTATGGAACGTCTCAATTATCTTGAAAACGGTTAAGAGTAATATGGCCGATAATATGGTAGTATTTAGGTACATGGTTGTCAGATTTTTCGTTTTTCGGGAAATATCAGAAAATTAGTTTATTAAAATGGATCACCCTGTATATTGTGACATTTATGGATTCTGCGAAACATTCTAGACATATTTCATGTATGTACAATGTCATATACCTACCTATCTTCGAATGTTTCGGAAATATTGACAGTTGAAAATTGACTTTTGCAACTTTGACAGGGTGTGAATCCTAAACGGCTAATTTTACAACGAAACCGATTTCACTTCTCGTCCATAGCTTTTCATAAGCTATCATTTGACACTAACTATGTAGTTAACCGGAGAATGAATTTTACCAGACTTTTTAATCGTGGATTAAATTCAAAGTTGTCAAAGATACAAAAAAGTCAATTTTCAACTGTCAATATTTTCGAAACAGTTGAAGATAGGTATATGACATTTTACATGAAATATGTCTAGAGTTTTCCGCAGAATCCATAAATGTCATAATATGATCCACTTGAAAAAACAAAGTTCCTGATATTTCCCGAAAAGCGAAAGATCTGACAACCATGAAAATACTACCATATTCCAGGTATTTTTTCGATCTGAACAAACTGATTGTGATCACATAAGAATTATTTATGAGGCGTCAACAGTTAGGGCCAATGAAATCGTTGTAAAACCAGATGTCAATTGTTTGAAACAAACCACAAGTGATTTCGATCGGACGAATACCTCTATTATCGGCCATATTACAATACTCTTTCAAATCAAATTTCATTAAAATCGTGCAAGCCGTTTTCGAGATAATTGAGACGTTCCATACTTAAAACTCACTCTGTATGTTATCGAATTCCTGACGTCAAAGTATCCTAATTGAGTTGCCAGAAAAGAAAAAGTCACTTAATCTATACATAGTCAAACAACATTCATCAGTTTGCATGTCGTTGTAAAATAGGCCTAAAAATTAGTGTCTAAATTCTAAAGGAAGAAAGATAAAGAATGTAATGAAAACTCAATTCTAGTCACTCAATCGCTTTATATGGATAAATTGGCGATTGAAATTCATGTTGAAGAATTCCCCAAACTGTTGGGGGCACCTTTGGGCCCCGCACCCCAGTATCTTCCTTAAGGGTGAATTGGGTTTTCATTTAAACGTCGCGAAGGGTGTCCGTTTTCCAGATATCACGTTTTTTATGTTTTTCACCCCTTAAATTTTTTTTTAAAAAATATTGTACTCTCCGCCAAAAAAAACCTTGAACCCAGCCGTCGATGCTTACCATTTCCAGAAGACATTTTTGCTTGTTTGTCTGGAAATAAGTATATTTTTGTGATTGATTTAAGAGGAGCATCCGAGCAACTCGAAGTAAGTGAGAAGTCACAGGAATTATTAACACCCATCTTGGACTTTTTGCGTACGCAAGAATGACTTATGGCATAAATTCGGTTTTTGGAATATTTCAAATTATCGTTGATAGTATTCTTGCAGGTTCAAAGAACACAAAGTGTTATTTGAATGACATACTGGTCTACATTTCTACCTTGCAGGAATGCTATGAAAACGTCATTAATGTCCTGAAGAAACTCGACCAACATAATATCAGAGTCAATCAATCAAAGTGTAAATTTTTTCAATCTAGTGTTAAGTTTTTGGAGCATTCAGTAGATTTTTATGGAGTCCATCCAACAGAGGCGAAAGTCAAGGCTTCAAAATCATTTTCTTCTCCAAACACTGGCATTGAGCTTAAATCTTACCTTGGACTTTTAAACTACTATATCAAGTTTGTACGATATATGCAAGCCAGACATCGAAATTTCTAATGAATGGACTCGAGAATATGAAGAAATATTTCCTATTAGCAAAGATTTTCTTACATCCGACAATGTTTTAACCAACATCCAATCACCGAATGATGAGTGGGCAAAAATAGGCCAAATTAGACAGCTGACTACTGTCCGATGAGACAGTCCAACCTGATGGTTATACAATAACTAGTACAGCCAAATGGTGAAATGGTGAAATACGAATTAAAATATGTTGATAAAGTTCAAAGTAGAACAATGCTTAAAGTCTCTAAGATATTAATATTTGAACGACCCTACAAAGTAACGACTTAAATTAGTACTTACTGGCTAAGCGTCCTATCGGTACTCCCAGGTCCAGAGTCGTGATGACGTCGCTCCTTGTGCATAATCCCCATCAGCTTGAGCCAGGCGTTGTTTTTGCCGCCGTGGCTCCCCATCCCACTCTGCCACATCGTCATGATTGCAGCTCATTACCCCCCTCTCGCGCTTTACGAACAAAAAGATCTGCCTAACCGGAAGTCCACCTTTAATGGTCACTCGCGACTGCGCACTGACGTTGTTGGTTGTTTCTTTTGGAGTTTTCGTGAACTGATTGGGTCTGCAACAAAGAATTATTCGATAGTTATGATCGAATGGAGAAAAACACACATTCTATTTTAAACAATGAATATATGTTGCCTGTCTTTATAAAGGTTTCTATAGCTGTAGCTGTTCAAATCAAATTAAATATATCTCGTTCCAATCAGCGATAAATTGAATACGAAACGTTCGCTTTTCAGTTTTATAGGGGGAAACTCCCATGCCTGTTGGGCTGGCACAATTCCGTAACAAAATGACTCAAAAACTCACCGGCATTCTGATTTACGTCAAGACTAATATTGTGATTTCTTTATGTTTTTGTTTTCTATGTAAATATTATTTTTAAACCGGAACCGCGGCCCGACGGTGTGTGACTTTGTTTCAGTTTCATTGCCCGGAGACCGTGAAAACTATACATTTTCGTTTTGTCACAGACACTGAAAATAGAATTCTAGATTTATTGGACTTGGATTAAAAACATCTTCCAACTGTCAAGTCAAGAAAAATTTGAATATAAGTATAATAATCTGAAAAAGAAAAATAAAACCGTAGGTAATCATACTGCGCAAATAGCAAAAACTAACTTCATTTACTATGCAGTAAAGGAGCGCATCCAATCAAGATTAGTATAGAGAATTGCGGAAACTTTATCATTGCTATGATAGAACGATGTAGCCGTCTAAGCCCTATCCAGGAAAATAATTACTTAAGAAAAATCCACAGAATGACAAACAAATAATAGAATTGACTGAGATGAGCGGCATTCGTTGTACAGAGAAAAGCAGATGGCGAAATGATAAAAATAGCACCGGTTAAGACCACCGCGAAGTCCTAGAAAAGATTTGAATCGAACATTAATAATGCCTTGAAAGTCATGCCGGATAGAAAAGCAGGTGAAAGCAATTTGTACTTGCAACTGAAACCCACACAATCTCTATTTTACTTTGCAAGATACAGTTGTTGAAAATAGATGCGCTCAACTCAGAATTAAGTAACAGAGTATATTTTGAAACTTACTTTTTACACTAATGGTGGCTGTTACCTATAAATACTGTCTAACAAAGACAATTTCCGATTTGTCAGTTAGAAATTTCAATATTTTGTTGTAAATTGCAAAGCTATTAAAAATGTCGATTTTGAAGAAGCTATTTGTACTCCTCAAGATATAATTAAGACAGCAAATGAAGCTACATCAAATTTATTACCCGATAAATCTGGAAAAGTGTATGAAATTTCTATTATATAGTGTATTTAAAAGAAATATCAGGGATACTTGAGCCATCGATCTTATGGTTAGAGTAGGCATTCAATGTGAAAGGCTACAAGTCTTTCAATCAATAAAAATGTAAAAATTCGACATTTTACCAAATTAATTATAATTCCATTTTTGAAGTTTAATTTTGTTGAAATGTATCGCAAATATCGATATGCAACGCTTCGTCCCCAGTCTACCAGTCACTCTATAGATTGTATATAATAACGGAAAATTTTCAGTTGAACCTGTCGGTGTAAATACTTTTAGCAAAATTGAAATTGATATTGCAAAATACTTAAATATTGAAAACCTGATGCAATACACAGGACACTGTTTTTGCAGATCTTCTGTAACATTGCTTATGGTGGAATCGGAGGCAAACATGGTAACATTAAAACGACATAGAGGATGGAAATCTTCAACTTTACCTAAGGGCTATATTGAGGATTCAATTTCGGAAAAAAACTGAAATAGCGGCTCAAATTCTGGAAGGTGAAACAAGTATTATTGGAAACTTCACAACAATCCAAAATTCTTAATTAATAGTGCATTATCAATAATGGAAACTAAATTGGATTGTTGTGAGGCTGCTGACCACATTATTGAGTTGGAACCTGGTATAAAACAACGTTACTATCCTGCCTGTCCATATAAAAAGAAAATAATTGATGATGCTTTATATGAAATGCTAAGTCTAGGTGTGGTTGAACCATCAAAGAGTCCTTGATCCAATTCGATTTACTTAGCTCGCAAGCAAGACAATTCCTACAGAGTTTGTTTGGATTTTAGGAAGCTTAATAAATACACCAAGAAGGACAGTTATCCAATTTTTTATATATCTTCCATCCTTGACAATTTGCGTAACGCTCGTTATCTCAGCAGTATTGATATAAAGTCAGCTTTTTGACAGTAAGGAATATCGTGAACTCACCGCTTTTACTGTGTCTGTGTCTATTCTAATTTCTTAGGACGCCTTTCGGATTGACTAATGCACCTGGTTCTTGCCAGCGCATTGTAGATACCTACCGTTTTGGGTGCAGATCAGCCTAAAGTGATGGTTTACTTGTATGACATAACTTTAAATAGCGAAACTTCTAAAGAACATTTGCGTCTATTTGGAATGACTTTGTCTTGATAAATATATTTTGGTTGCCGCAACTTAAATACCTTGGTTATGTTGTTAATCGTAATGGCCTAAGACCGGATCCGGAACAAGTTGAAGCTATTTTGAATATTGCTACACCCAAAAACAAAACAAAAAAATCCGAAGATTCGTAGGCATCTTGATTTGGTATAGAGAGATAGACATGCCAAATTTCTCAATCATCTTAGCTCCTTTAACAATTCTCACTTAAAAAATATAAAATTGCTTTGGACTACAGAATGTCACACATCTTTTGAATAGTTTAAAGAGTGTGTGGTTACTGACAAGACGCTTCTGCTTACAGTATTTGTATCGGGCTTTGACTCAGCAATTCGGCGACAGAGAAAAAGTAATCTGTTACATTCCACACTCTTTGACCAAACAAGAGCAGAAATACATTATTACCAAGAAAGAGTGTTTAGCTGTCATTTGGGGTGGATTTGAGGCAATAGATTCTAATGATTGTAACTCTTCATTTGCTAACACAACAGTTTTAATTTCAGGTGAAGAGCCTGAGAGTAAATTAGTTTTATACAAATAACGTTAGCTTAAACTGTTCATGTTAATGTAGAGCTATCCTGAAAATTAGTAATATTTCTTGTATGTATTGTCAAAAATACTCAGAGACAAATTTAATTCGATCGTAGAAAATATGTTGTGTGCATCATGTGCAGAAAGCATATTTGCAGCACTCAGCATGATTGCAGTGTTACAATAATTAGAGAATTAGAAAAATAATTTTGTACCTCTGTATGTACTTATGACTGAATGTCCGTGTTTTTTCATCAAATTAAGGTCGCCCAAAAAGCCTCTTGTACCGAAATTATCGTTAATCCATTTTTCCGCTCCCATTCCATGATTCCCTGAAGCCTGAAGGAAAACGTCCATGGATTGAATCAGGATGTATTTATGGTATCTGCCTTTCTTTTATCCTTTAATGTAATCCTATCCATTTTTCTATTATCGTATATACTTTTCCAAATTACTGTGCGTATCTTTTTGATTACCGTAATCATCCTGCAATTACCGTGCCTATTTTTGTTTTAATTGTCGTTTTTATCGTTGAGAGAGTCTCAAATTACGAACTTTTAATCTGTCAAATGGTAAGCGGTTATTATAAAGCAGATAATAGCGATTCGGTTCTGAAAAATTTTCGGCAATTGTTTCGTGGCAAATAGGTTAAGTTTTTATCTTATTTAACTCAGTTCAATTATATAGATGAACACTAACTCTCATTCTAGGAAAGCCAGATCATAGGTAACAGTTTCCAGGAAAATCTTGGTTATTGACAAGCTTCTTTTACTCCTTTTACCATATAGTAAGCTCGTAGGTTTTGAGACATTTTGTCATTCACTTGATAAAATGATTGCAGATAAAAGACGTTGCGACCAAAAAGTAATGCAAGTCCAAGATTTTTAATTCATTGCCAACTTCAAAAAATCCTAAAACTTCAAGTTTGAACAAGAGAAAAATTGGACAACGATAATAAATTTGTGACTGAGGTTTCATTCCATAATGTCGGACGACAAAAATTTAATATATCCGCAACCAGTGTGTGCGTTGAATGGTCGAAGGTAATTACCCAATTTTTGGGTATTTTTTTCCTCAAAATCCTTTTTTGAATAATTGGGTAAAAAAAAGTCATATTTGGGTAATTTGATATGATATAACATTAATTATCAAACTTCAGCGTTCGTTCATGCCATGACGTCATGCATCAAACTTCAGCGTTCGTTCATGCCATGACGTCATGCGTTTTACACATTGAACTCAACCAACCAACCTAAAGAACACGAACTGAACGGCCCAACGAACTCTGACCTCTGACTAAATGAACACGAGTCACGAACGCACCCAAGCAGGTTGACATTGTTGACATTGACATGTTGAATAGGTAGGGGCCATTCATTGGTAGGGGCAATGGGCAATGATGGTAGGAGCGACTTATGAACTAAGCTTATTAATTCAATAAAGCAAGGTTATGTTTTCTAATTCGTGACGTCAGAATTCGGAATTTCTTCAAAAAAAAGGTTGGCCCGTAGCAATAGCAATCGACACCACCTCGAAAAAAAAGAAGAGGGAACGTTTCATGCAACAGAACACATAGTAAAGTCTCTTAACAAAATTTTGGGAATTCTCTGGAGTTATCCATGTTTTTCGGCGTGTCCCATACAATACAATGCACACATTATTTTTTAGGACTTGAAATAAACTCGAAAAAAAAAAATGTTTTTGAAGGCTTAAAATACCGTTGCACCCGAAAAAAATTTCGCCCCTATACGTATTCCTCACCTGGGTATTTTGGGTATTTTTAAGTTGCAAATTGAATACCTCCAAAAGGTTGGCAACACTGTCCGCAACAATAAAGCTAATCAAATATTGGGAAAATTCGCAACAATGGCAAAGTATAGACCCTGTATAAGATGAAAGCAGCTTTTTATGCATGAATTTTCCAAGAACGCGGACGCGATACTGCAATATTCCAATCAAAGCTGATATTTCACGTCAAAAGGCATTAGCTTTTTATGAACAAAAAAAAAAGATTTTGGTGGTGTGTAAAGTTATCACTTCAAATATATTTTATAATTATTGAGAACTAACTTTAATCTAACATTAACATGACATATCTTGTACTGGTATTCACGTGGACATCATACCATCTCCGCTGCAAGCTTTGGAACTCTATGCACCATTCTCTTTCTCCGTCTTTCCTTCCAAGAAACAACGAAACAAAATATTATTTCTTTCAGGTATTCTTCTGCTCGGCGTTTTTAATGTATAACATCTATTCTTTCCCTTTCCTAATATTATTCTAGCTTTATTCCTTGTAGGATCTTGTATTCTAACCTTACTTCCAACAAGGATTACAGGTAAATCTTTGGCATTTCTATTGTAATATCTTTCACTATAATTTGTAAATTCTAATTTTTTCTTAATCGTATTCATTTTTTATTCTTTTCCACTTTGGAGTAAATATTTTAGAATTGTGCTGGAGTTTGATTGGCTCCAAATTATTCGCTGACCAATATAATTATAGACTGGGCCCAGTGATTAAAATAACTCTAGCCCTTCGGGCTCACGTATAACTCCGGCCCTTCGGGCTCGCGTATAACTCCGGCCCTTCGGGCTCGCGTGTAACTCCAGCCCTTCGGGCTCGTATCATTCCGGCCCTTCGGGCTCGTATAATTCCAGCCCTTCGGGCTCGCGTATAACTCCGGCTCTTCGGACTCGTATAATTCCGGCCCTTCGGGCTCCTATAATTCCGACCCTTCGGACTCTAGTATAACTCCGGCCCTTCGGGATCGAGAATAAATTGGATTGGATAATCATATAAAATTTATGCAGGTGATTTATCATCTAAATGCATTTCCCCACTCTAAAAGTCCTGAAGCATAGCTTTCTTCATCCAAATGTCCCCCTTCTCAACATGATAACGTTTTCATGGCTTGAACAGCTGCAATTACTTTCTGGATAATATGGAGTGGATGATCATCGAAATTGAATTGGCAATCCAGTAGCAGAAAAAATAAGTTTGTATCACTTACAATTTTGCTTGAATTTGGCATTCCATTACCATAGTGCAAGGGCGCCCACAGGGAGGGTCAGGGGGGGTCACTCGACCACACAACCTGTGTGTTAACATGTGGCTTTTCAAATTATGTTTTTGCTTAAATTTCGCATTGCAAGTGTCACATTCAAATGGATAAATATCCGAATGTGTTAGTTTGTGAATCTTTAAATCGGCTTTCCATTTAAATTTTGATTTGCAAGTGTCACATTTAAAAGGATAAATATCCGAGTGTTTTGAAATGTGCCGTTGTAAATTACTTTTCTTCAAATTTTGCCTTGCAAGTGGCACATTCAAATGGATAAATACCCGAATGTGTTAGTTTGTGTATCTTCAAATCGCGTTTCCGTTTAAATTTTGATTTGCAAATGTCCCATTCAAAAAAATTAAATATCCAAGTGTATTAATATGTGCTTCTTCAAATCGCCTTCTCTTTTCAATTTTGCATTGCAAATGTTACATTTGAAATTCTCCTTATCCGAGTGTGTTAATATGTGGCTTCTCAAACTACGTTTGTGTTCAAATTTTGCATTGCATGTGTCACATTTAAAAGAATAAATATCAGACTGTGTTAGTTTGTGACTCTTTAAACAGTCTTTTCCTTTGAATTTTGCTTTGCAAATGTCACATTCAAAAAGATAACTATCGAAGTCTGTTGATATGTGACTTTTCAAATTACCTTTTTGTTTAAATTTTCCTAATTTAAATTTTTCTTTAAATTTTGCATTGCATATGTTGCATTTAAAATTCTTCTCGTCCAAGTGTGTTAGTTTGTGTCTCTTCAAACTGCCTTTTTTTTTAAATTTTGCTTTGCAAATGTTGCATTTAAAATTCTGATTCTGCTTCTAAAATGATAATTTAGACTGAAGTGCCCTTTTTTACGCATAAAAAATTTATTCAATTGATTTTGACCCCCCTTACATATTTTTCTGCGGGCGCCCCTGCCATAGTGACAAACAAAAGGCCATTCTGAGAGGCGTACAGGGTGATTTATTATAAATGTCACCCCCTTCTAACTTTTTCATTTGACATTTTTGACAAAAGCGTCAAATACAAAAGTTTCAATAAATTGTCGGATTTTTTTAACTAATGGCGTTTCCGATTGGTAGATTCAGTGCGCACTGAGTGTATTTGCATCCTTCTAATCGACCTGTATAAGAAAAAGATAGAAATAGAAAAAATTGCACTAGATCTACCAATCGTAAACGCCATTTAGTTGATTTTAGGCATACAGGGTGCGTCAAAAAAGTGCAGCAGTGTGAAGTTATATTTTTTTAAAATGGAACACCCTGTATTTTGTGCACATATTTGTTAGTCCCTTCCCTTTTAACCTGATTTCAACGATATATGGTTCGACGTGTCTATCTTCTAGGGAAAAACTTGAAAACCCCTTTCAAAGTTTCACATTGAAAAAAGAAAAATTATACCATTTGGGCTTTAGAGATTTTTTTTTATAAACAGTTTATTGTTCAAATTTTATTCATGAATATACAAGGTGAAATATTATAATAAATCCAGATGTCTAAGTTATTATTAGTATTTTTAAAAAAATTAAATGAGACCTACAGGAAGGGATTTTCGCGTTTTTTCCGTATTACTATTGGAGATAAACCGAGAGATAAACATATCAAACTATATATCGTTGAAATCAGGATAAACGGGACTAACAAATAAGCGCACAATATACAGGGTGTTCCATTTAAAAAAATATAACTTTATATTGCTGTACCTTTTTGACGCACCCTGTATGCCTAAAACTGACTTAGTTAAAAACTTTTGACAATTTCTTAAACCTTTTGTATTTGACACTTCTGTCAAAAACGTCAAATGGAAAAGTTATCAGGGGGTGACATTTATAATAGATCATCCTGTACGTTCCACGTAAACCATATAATGTTTGCTAGCACAGCTAAAAATATCAGCTCTTTTCTTCACATTGTGATGGTCTTTTTCCTTGATACCACAATTTTCTATAATATTTTGATTTCGACTTTTCATCACCCTTCCCCCTCATTATGTAACTGTTCTAGATTCTCTCCCAGTTCCTCACGTTCCAGCCACCCTCGACAAAATTCCAAGCATTTGAGCATTTTAGACATCTTTCTATTGGCAAATTCCAATTTTTGAGACCCACCCATCATCTAGAGAGGTTCGTGGCATAGTTGTGGAGATGGATTCTTCTGTCGTCTACTTGGATGATGTTATTATTTTCAAAAAGAATTTAACGTGTCATTCTCATTGGGCTTATTCTCAATTATTCATCTTCTAGAAACCCAAACATCAATTACTTCAAAATTTAAAAAATTATCTTTTTGTACAAAGTCTGACACACTGTATCTGGAAAGCGAAGCATTTCCGGAGATATGTTTATTAAAAAAAAGCTTAATTTTTACGAGATCTACCATCCCTGGAAGTTTGTAACAAACCTTTCGTGACACCCTGTATATATTTAATTTTTCCCTGATTTTATTAGACTGTTTACATTTTTCCTTTATAAAAATTCAACAATAATCCCAGTAACTGCAGATCCTATAGATTCTCTAATTTTCAATATTTAAATTCTTTTTTCACTTGTGACTAGTTCTTATGACGACTAATGATTTTCCTCGATTTTAATCAATATTTTGTGACAGATCTAGCAATTTTATTTACTTTCAACTGGTGAAAATAACGGTCAAAATTCAAGCTCTATCGTGAATTCAACTATAGTTAATTATTTGTTATCATTAGTCGTCAGCTGTTGTCATTTTTCTCTGTGCAATTTTTGGTACGTAAAAATTTTACCGATTAATTTTTGACATTAATTTGTCGTTACTTTGCCTCATCTCTATTCTTCAAATCCAGGACAGCTAATAAGTTACTTGTGGTGAATCTTCCTTTTACGATTTGGAGGCTCTCCCTTGAAGAATTTAATTTTGTCTTCGCCCTAAACGGGATTTTGGACCTAATTTTCTCACTAATTGAATTTATGCAACATTGAGTTGCCTTACGCTACGTTGCGTTTCCGTAAAGTGCCATGATTTCGCGGATGATTCCAGATTTTTAAAAACCATTTCAATAAGTTTTGCTTTGCACGTTTTTTCCTACAATGGATTCTGACTTTATCTATTTGATCATAAGTGAAAAGCTGCCCTACAAACCACCGTATTCTATCCAGGATCTCGAATCCCCACTAATCCAGCGGATAAGAGTATTTTTGTGGCCGTACGTAAAAAACCCTAAAAAAAACTGTTATAGCACTCTGTATTTGTAATTTAACCTTAGCCAAGGCTAGGCACGTTGAGTTGAAATGAACCCCTGGAAAATGAACGTAACTCCAATGTAACTTGATAGTTAATTTACTAGGTAAACTATAACTCTTGAAAAATATTTAAACACTTTGTGTATAAAAAGCAGAATTAGATATATTTAAAAGGAAAGAAAGAAATGTGGTTCAAGTTTGCAAAGAAAATCTGTCGTTTTTAGGTTATGTCTCACCGGTTGGAATAGGTTTTGTTTGCCTCGAAAATACTCTGGATTAGTCTAAATCGAGATCTGGATTCGAGTGGGTGAGGTCGTCTTTACTCTACTCTTTAGGGCAGCTTTTCACGCATGGATGGTTGTAAAAATCCGAAGTAATCGGTGAAATTATGGCACGAAAACGTAACGCAACGTAAGGCAACTAAATGTACCATAAATTCAATAATTGAGAATATTAAGGTCAAAATCCCTCAAAGGAGAAGACAAAATTTAACTTCTTCAGAAAGACTTTATTTCTCGGAACCATACCAAATGTGAAAAAAAGAAGCACGACAGGGACCCAAAAGTGCAAGGATGACTTTTAATAATTTTAACCTTCTTTCTGTTTCTCAAATTGCTCAAATAAGTTGAAAAGAAGTCGAATTAATGTATACTGATGAACGAATTGATTAGGGAATGTGTTCAGAAATGCCGAGAACTATTTAAATTATCAAGTAAATGCTGACTTGTGTCAAAAAAATATCAGATATTTAGGAGTAGCCAAATATTTTCTTCCATTCAAGGAAAATGTCTCACATTTTCGAACACAATATTTTCTCAAAATCAAAGATGAAGCTTTCTCAATTGAATGTTTACGTGAAAATGACTAATGACAGTGTTCAAGGTCAGATAATGATACATAAATTAGAATTGAATAACAAAATGGGCGAACTGACATGGAAATGAGTGCTAGTGGGCCATCAGTCAGCTCGGTCAGTCATACTCACATGCTGGAAATCCAGACGAAAATGTATGAACTGAGGCTATCAAGTACCTATTCACCAATTTTTATCAGACAGGATAAAAGTCCAGCAGAGATGTAGTTTGAAGAAAATTATATGTGAAAAAGTTCTGGATGTGATTGCTTTCTGCTATACAGGGTGTCCTTAGATAAACTGATACATTTTACAGGTGAACATCTCGAAAACGAGAAAAGATAAGGGGATGCACTTTGTGCTGGAAGAATAAGGATTTTTTGAAGTTTTTTTTCACGTTATTAACGAGTCCTAAAATTTGGTTTTACAGACATTCGATTTTTTGAAATAATTACATACTGCCTTATTCTTGATGAAACACCCGGTATATTTTATCATCGTCAAAAAGCGTGACTTTTCTAATTTACAAAAATGTATATCTTTTTTCAATTATCTTTAAATTACATCTCAAAAAATGGAATTTTGTTAAAAAAGGTACCATCAATTGGCCAAAAAAAAAGAGAAATACTTCAAATAATTAGAGGAACTTCAAACTTTCAGGATTTATTGAGTAATATCTTTCTATCAAACAGAACAAACCGCGAATGGATATCAGGCTCAGAAATGGAATTATGATTTTTTTCTCATTTAAATGCGAAAAAATCTTTAAATATTTCTATCAAACCACCTTTGGAAGCTTCTGAAAAATACTTCAAGCAATCAAAGAGACTTCAAACTTTCAGGATTTATTGAGTAGTGTCTTTGTATCAAACAGAAAAAACTGCCAATGGATATCAAGCTCAGAAATGGAAATATGAATTTTTTCTCATTTAAATGCCAAAAATCTTTAAATATTTCTATCAAACTACATCTGGAAGCTTCTGAAAAATACTTCAAACAATCAAAGGGTCTTCAAACTTTCAGGATTTATTGAGTAGTGTCTTTTTATCAAACAAAACAAACCGCGAATGGATATCAAGCTCAAAAATGGAATTATGAATTTTTTCTCATTTAAATGCAAAAAAATCTTTAAATATTTCTATCAAACTACTTTTGGAAGCTTCTGAAAAATATTTCAAGCAATCAAAGGGACTTCAAATTTTCAGGATTTATTAAGTAGTGTCTTTTTATCAAACAAAACAAACCGCGAATGGATATCAAGCTCAAAAATGGAATTATGAATTTTTTCTCATTTAAATTCAAAAAAATCTTTAAATATTTCTATCAAACTACTTTTAGAAGCTTCTGAAAAATACTTCAAGCAATCAAAGGGACTTCAAACTTACAGAATTTATTGAGTAGTGTCTTTTTATCAAACAGAACAAACCGCGAATGGATATCAAGTTCAGAAATGGAATTATGGATTTTTTCTCATTTAAATGACAAAAATCTTTAAATATTTCTATCAAACTACGTTTGGAAGCTTCTGAAAAATATTTCAAGCAATCAAAGGGACTTCAACCTTTCAGGATTTATTGAGTAGTGTCTTTCCATCAAACAAAACAAACCGCGAATGGATGTCAAGCTCAAAAATGGGAATTATGAATTTTTTCTCATTTAAATGCAAAAAAATCTTTAAATATTTCTATTAAACTACATTTGGAAGCTTCTGAAAAATACTTCAAGCAATCAAAAGGACTTCAAACTTTCAGGATTTATTAAGTAGTATTAAGTAGTGTTTTTTTATCAAACAAAACAAACCGCGAATGGATATCAAGCTCAAAAATGGAATTATGAATTTTTTCTCATTTAAATGCAAAAAAATCTTTAAATATTTCTATCAAACTGCTTTTGGAAGCTTCTGAAAAATACTTCAAGCAATCAAAGGGAATTCAAACTTTCAGGATTTATTGAGTAGTGTCTTTTTATCAAACGAAACAAACCGCGAATGAATATCAAGCTCAAAAATGGAATTATGAATTTTTTCTCATTTAAATGCAAAAAAATCTTTAAATATTTCTATCAAACTACTTTTAATAGCTTTTGAAAAATACTTCAAGCAATCAAAGGGACTTCAAACTTTCAGGATTTATTGAGTAGTGTCTTTTTATCAAACGAAACAAACCGCGAATGAATATCAAGCTCAAAAATGGAATTATGAATTTTTTCTCATTTAAATGCAAAAAAATCTTTAAATATTTCTATCAAACTACTTTTAATAGCTTTTGAAAAATACTTCAAGCAATCAAAGGGACTTCAAACTTTCAGGATTTATTGAGTAGTGTCTTTTTATCAAACAGAACAAACCGCGAATGGATATCAACCTCAGAAATGGAATTATGAATTTTTTCTCATTTAAATGCAAAAAATCTTTAAATATTTCTATCAAACTACTTCTAGAAGCTTCTGAAAAATAATTCAAGCAGTCAAAGGGACTTCAAACTTTCAGGATTTATTGGGTAGTGTCTTTTTATCAAACAGAACAAACCGCGCATGGATATCAAGCTCAGAAATGGAATTATGATTTTTTTCTTATTTAAATGCAAAAAATCTTTAAATATTGCTAGCAAACCACCTTTGGAAGAATGCATATAATTTAAAGATGTACCATCGTCACCAAAAGTATCTGGGACACAAATAATGCATAAAAATCTCCTGGACTAATTCTACTGTCATTCATTTCAATGCATTCAATTCACAGTTTGACAAATATTTGACAATAAAATTCATATAATAGGACAAGAGCTAATGTGATGCTGTCCCAGTTACTTTTGGTGACGATGGTACATGCATCTTGTTGAAGAGTGTACCATCGACTGGCTAAAAAAAAATGATGATAATTAATTATTTGTGTTTTATATGCACTTATTTGTGTTTAATACTTGTATTATTAGTAAACTATGCGCTAATTACTTAATAAAAGTATTTAACACAAATAAATTCCCATTTTTTTCTTGGTTAGTCGATGGTATTCCCTTCGACAAAGTGCAATTTTCACGATGCAAGTTCAAGATAATTGAAAAAAAAATATACATTTTTGTAAAGCAGAAAAATCAGGCTTTCTGACAAAATATACAGGGTGTTTCATTAAAAATAAGGCAGTCATTTTATTTCAAAAAATCGCATATCTGTAGAACCAAATTTCAACAAATTTTAGGATTCACCAATAATGTGAAAAAAAACTTTGAAAAACCCTTATTCTCCCAGAACAAACCGCATCTCGTTATCTTTTCTCGTTTTCGAAATATTTACCTGCAAAAGGTTTCAGTTTATCTAAGGACACCCTGTATTTTGATTAAATCTCATAGAAGGGCAAAAACCAAAAGGAAATCAAAAAAAGGAGTTTTTATGGGATATAGACTCGCCTTGCTATAAAATCTATATTCCTCTGAAGAAAATCTGAGCATGAAAGTGATTCAAACTCTGAAATTTCAGATAAGGAATCCAGTGAAAGTTCTGATAATGAGCCAATTGTAAATTAAACACAGATTAGTTTGAGCTACAGAAGATTAATAAAACCACCTACAGAACTGAACGATTACATGTGTTATGGATTGTTTTGGTCATCAAAGTTATCCATAAACACTATGATTGGAAAAGTTGAAGATAGGTATTGCTGTTTCAGTCAGTTTCAGATGCACTAAAGGATGTAAATTGGAGTGGAGATTATTATTACTGGAGAGATAATCTGATTGATATAAATGAAGAACTTGGATTTGATTTGACTGGATCACCAATAAGGAAAGAAATGGTTACCGATTAAAAAACTGTGTAGCTAAATGACAACTACTTGAAAATAATAATTACATCTACTGCAAAATTGATTGATTTATTGTTCACAATTTGACGTTATTTTTATTCCAAAAGTCACAATAAAACCGCAAATATTTGAAATAGAACTATATAAATTGAATAGATATTCTCCAAGTTTGAAACCTTAGGGATCCAAAGTTGTTAAACTAATAGCAGAACTTGATTTGGGAACAGTTGCCAGCGTCACGGCACTTTGTCATGCTTTGCAGCTGACTTATCTGAATAATATTTTTCTTTTCGAAAGATACTAATTGCCTTTTTTTTTGCTTTCTATAACAAACAGACCACTGATTTATAATCTCAGAAAAATATGAAGGTACTTACCCAAAATCCTGCACGAATTAAACTCTGGAGTAGGTAAGTTGGTATTCCTGTTTTGGCAATTTCAAAGACGCCTTCACTAAGATAAAATAGTCTATATACGATTTTAAAAAATGGAAGAATTCTGGAATTATTGTATACTTTTTCTAAAGAACACTAAATTACATCCGGATCGCTTGTAAATGCAGTATGTATTTGAGCAAAAACCGAATCATGTCTATAGACACACCACTTGAATTGGCGATATGCAAATTTTTCGTTATTGCAAATTTACACTAATAATTTCTCACTAATTACTCAGCCTTATCAAGAAGATTTTCGCAATAAGTTTGATTTCTTCTTTTTTTCGTTAGTTTGTCCAGTATTAATTTCATTGTTCGTTTTTCAGATTGTCTACGGTTTTGAAGTTTTCATACGTGTTTCTATGGATTAAAAACTATGAATGCAAGAAAGTTATGTACAAATAACTACGTTTTAATTTAAAACTAAAATAAATAACCTCTGGTGCATACATAAAGACGATTTTTGAAAGCACTTTCATTTATTTATTCTCTGTAATTTTGAGTACATTTACAATGTAGTTGCTTTCGATATCGACCCTTACTTAATTCCCCATATGGAAGTTATTCTAATAAAATTGACCTTGCAAAATTGGTAAAAATCATGATTTTTTTTCTAATCTATTCATTGGTAATGCATTATTGGAAGTTCAGTTACTCAAACTGAACAGCAGGTACAAAATTCAAATAATACAGGGATATGATCCTACCAGTGCATCATCGAACGATGAAAACGAGCAGTTCTATGAAGACCTAACAACAGCTAAAGACGCGGTAAAATCCAAATATACCATCATAACTGGAGACCTCAACGCAAAGATCGGACCCAGAGGCTACCGACCCGCTAAATATAGGCCACTTTGGCTTAGGAAGACGAAACACCAAAAGTCAAAACATGTTGGATTTTTTATGCAAAAAAAAGTCTACTGCTTGAATAGTATTGAATACCTTTTACAAAAAAAAAAACACCTACAAGAAAATAGACGTGGAAGAGTCCAGATGGTATTACGTGTAACGAAATAGACTAGGTATATACTGGCTTCGGACAGGAAAACATGCTCGGACGTATCTGTCATGAACCGCTTCAGCGCGGGCAGTGACCACAGGTTAGTGAGAGCATGAATAGAAATTAACACCCATCTCGAACGAAAGAAGTTGATCACAAAAACGACAAAACCATCTATAGAAGAGTTAACAGAAAGGAAAGAAGAATACAATAAGCAAATAGAGAGGAAGCTCCAACCAGCTGGGGCTCTTAAACAGCTAAACATAGACGAACTAAACACCAAAATTACTAACACGATCAGCGAAGCCACAAAAAAATTTTGCGCTCTTAAGACAAATAAAAGCGAAAAACTCAGTGTTAACACAGCCCAGCCAATAAAAGAGCGTCAGAGCACAGGGACGCACCAAAATATAAAACATTGAACAAGCAAGTAAACACAAAGCACACAACAGATTCTTGATGCTATCGAAGATAATTTAAACATGAAAGTGGTACTCTCAAAAAGAGCCAAAGGAAAGATGGTCATTCATAAGATGAAGAACAACCTGGGAGAAATAGTTACAGACCAAACAGATATAGTGAATGTGATACGAGACTTCTACCAGAACCAGACCCGCAGCCAAACCAAACAGAAAAAAAAACCGACCATCTTGAACGTGGGCTCAGAAGAAATTCCCGAAATAGATGGCCTTGAGCTCAGAGAAGCGCTAAACTCAATGAAAAACCGTAAAACATCTGGAGAGGACCGCGTAACGAGCGAAATGCTAAAAGCTGGATCGGAAACACTGGAAAAAACAATGCTCATATTGCTGGACAAATGTCTCGAAGAGGGCAGGATCCCCAAGATGTGGCAAAATGCCGAGGTAATACTTCTATTCAAGAAAGTTGACTCTACAAATGTTGAAAATTACCGTCCAATCAGCTTACTAACTATATTGTACAAACTGCTGACGAAGATACTAACCAATCGCCTGGACAGAAAGTTCGACTTCTACCAACCTATAGAGCAGGCCGGTTTTAGGAGAGGGTACAGCACAGTTGACCATATCCAAACAGTTCACACACTCATAGGAGACGAGGAAGAAGAAGCGTTGTATATTTTATTACTTTATTCTAGTCATGTAGTATGTCATGTTGCCAATTATTGCCAGAAATATCTGTACAATAAGCTACAATTATTCAAGACATTGAGGACAAATTAAACCTTCTAGTAAACTATGTGAGCTCTTCAGTTCACCCAGTCTATTAGTGAATGTATTTCCTATTTCCTACAGAAAACAATTCACCATACTCGAAAAGTTATATGTAAAAACACAAAGTGGAATTTTTGCCTGTCATACTTTATCGAATGGGAAACAGCAAGTAAGTGAATCTATAGACCAGTGAATCAGCTAGATCTTTAGAAATGGCCTAAAAACAGCCAGCATTCATACCTATACGTAAATTCGATTGTCTCAAGTCAATCATTGACTTGTGTTCAACACTTGGCGTAATTACTTCAACATGTTATTTTTGTAGAAGAAACAGACAATCTAGAGATAAATGTCTAGTAAAACGTGCAATCTGTCATTCCAGTGGAAAAGTTAGTGGCGACAAGCATTGCACAAAATATCAAGAACCTGAACAGCGGAAGAGATGTGCCAGTGGTACTCGATGGATTTCAATATATGATAACAAAGACCAATAAGTTAACAAAAGAAACCCTTGGATGACAACAAATATTTTAAAACTTATGATGGAGGTAAGAAGAACACTAAAGAACAGAGATGGCAGTAAATATACAAAGTAGTCAAGGTGCAGCTTAGGAAGGACATCAGAAGAATGGCTGGAGAGCAGATGTGTGGAAATTGAAGCACTGGATAGGAATTATGATCACTTCAACTTACATAAAAAAAGTAAAACAGTCCACTGGAATATGCAAACCAGTTGCAATAGGGCGATTACACGACCATATAACAGCCATAAAATAATAAAAGATAAAAGAGAAGAAAAAGACACCTGGCGTAATTGTGTGATGAATCTTTTTAACGACCACAGACCATCACAGTAGAGGTGGAGAACTATCGATGGCGCTATCGAAATATATCGGTAGTTTTTTTAAAATATCGATAGTTTTCGATAGTTGGCTGTAACGCCCATTAGTAAGCGAAAGTTAAGTTAGTTCCACAAAACACAAAACTGAACTGCAAAAATGCAAAACAAAACCCCAGTTTTAACTGGTTTGGAAACCTTTTTTGATTTCCTTTTGTTATTTTTCAGATACTGTGGTGTTTGGTGCCATTATTTCTGACAAACGATATTGTGATGATCCAGAAATTTGACCCTATAATTACAAAGTCTTTACTGTAAAAATTAAATTTTATCAAATAATCAAAAACTTAATTCAGGTATTTTAAATCTGTATCGATAAATTTAAAAATGAAACAAATTAACGCTAACGTATCTCGACACCCGGCGTGATGTCATCCTAAAACCCGATCAAAGAACTTTTTTGTTAGCGAAGGCCATGCGTATCTAATTAATTCGAATGATATACATTCTTGAACCCATAACGTTTTGACCTTAATAAATCAGAATATTGCGACATAATTAATCGTTTTCAGGCTAAAAATGATATAAAATTCCAAGGAAATTGCATCATCTTAATTGTCATGGACACTGAAATTTGGGGAGAACGATTTTATATAAATACGGCGTTTCAAGAAGGAGTAAGTTAGTTGCCAGTTAACAGTTGTCCAGTCCAGTTGAGTTAAAGTCTGTCCAGTTTCGCGAAAAGTTACGTTTATGGCGTATGGCCTCGGGTATAATTTAACTTAGAAAATTTACGGAAAATCGTGAAAGAAATAACATTTGAAATTCGTTCAATAATTATGTGCGGGCTCTAAGTAATCAAAAGAATTAAATTAGATTAGTTTTGTGTTTTATGGACAAAATGTAAGTACTCTATAGTGACAAGATTTATTTTTGAATGATGAACATGACGTTGTGTGAATTTTACTAGAAAAACTTTTGACTTTTAATCACTGTGGAACTTTATTACATTAAAATCAATAACTCGAGTGTTTTATAAATAGAACATTATTGTATAACTTTATGCAAAGAAAATATGAAGGGAATTTATAATGCATTTAACAGAACATAAATAGTTTCGATTTGAGTGGGGATTATTAAAGAAGTTTGAACTGGATTGTCCAATTGAAGATTAAGGGCTTTAATGACGAACTAATAGGAATTTATAAATTTTGTATGTTAGCCAGGAAGGCGATAAATAGTAATTGTTCTAATTAAATGGAATAGGAAATTTTGAAAAGAATCTTGATGTCATGAAATTGAATTGTCTTAAAATATTGGAAAGTGTTAAAGGAAACTTATAATAGAATTGTTCTGATTAAATAAACTATTAAAGGGAATAGAAAATTTTGAAAAGAAACTTAATGTTGAATTGAAATGCATTTTGAATTAGGGATTTTATTTTTCAAGTAGAAGTTATTGTAAGGTTTTATGAGAATAAATTAGTTGATAAACAAATAGGTAATTATTTTGGGTTTTCATAAGTAATCAGTAAAGGACTTAGAGATTTTAAAAAATTATTTAATTAGGTAAAGGGTAGTTATTAGGAATGATTCGGATGTAGTGAAATGAGTTAAATTATAAGTATGAGAAATAGTAGGAATGGGGCGTTTCTTATTTCGTAGGGATATTTCAGTGATCCGTGAAATAACAACCTAGAACGGATGTGAAGTAATTGATTTTATAGAAATAAAGAAGGATGTAAAGGATTGGAAGATATTTGGCTGATTTTTGGGTTTTATGTAAAATAAAATATAATTTAGTACACCTCATTAGTTTGTTTCTCTCTCTTGCAAATAGACCCTTCCACAGATTAGATAGCAACTCCAAGTATATAAACACCATCAATATACCGCTCGCCATTTACCATCTAACTAATTTAAATAGAGTACTTCGGGCGTTTTGCTACAATATTTAGCTATTTCTTAGAATCAAAAATTTCTAGTACACAGATATCTTTGCTTCTTCCTTATAACTTGTACACAAAAGAAAATCTCAAAAAGGCCTGTTGAGTGCCGAATCAATAAAAAAGGCTGTCGAAGATGTGATTAATCTTTATTGGAATCAAACTGCAAGAGTTCGAGTAAAGGATGAGGAATCAGACGAGATAAAAATCCTAAGAGGAGTGCGGCAGGGATGCGTACTGTCACCATTGCTGTTCAATCTGTATTCGGAACAAATATTTAATGAAACCCTAGACGAAGAGGAAGCAGGCATATAAGTCAATGCTAAATAACATCAGATATACCGATGACACGGTAATTTTTTCAGACTCTTGCTTGAGGGATTACAACAGCTAATGAACAAAGTGACAGACATCAGTGTATGGACTTAATCTAAATATAGAAAATAAAACCAATACATGGTTACTAGTAAGAACCACGAACCTAACCCCTAGCATCAAATGATCAAAATATAGAAAAAGTTGGCACCAATATCAATAGAACCCCTCCCAAGAAATCAAATGCCTTACAGAGAAAGCTAGTGCAGGATTTATACAACTGGCCAAGATTTTTAAAATCCATCTACCCCAGGGAAAGTAAACCAAAAAAAGGGCCATCTGCGGAATGAGCCCAAACAAGCTGCATTTTTGCAGAGACCTTCGTTTTGATGTTCTTATGAAGCACAAAAAAATCGAATATGCCTACTCTTGTGCGTCTTGAGATATCAAAGATCAAAAGTGACTAAAATCGTTTTTTTTGCGAAAATCTCACTTCCAGTACATCTGACGTCGAAAAACAAAACTGACGTAAAATAGTATTTTATACAAAATTATTTTTATACATTTTTTTGTACGGGATCCAACTTGACGAATTTACCACCGTCCGCAGCCGTTTGAACCCCTGTCACTGTCGTTCGTTCAACAACTTTGACGTTTGTTTACTTCAGTACGATTTAGATACAGACTTAAGCACGGTTCAGACGCTGCGGTTCAGCTTACTGATCAAAACGTTTCGTCTGCAACGTGTTTAACCTTAGAGCAGGTAATTTCCTAGGTGGGAGGAGTAGGAACATAAAGTTGGAATTTGAAGCCGTATTTTTCCAGGTATTTTGAGATCCAAAATAATGGCGGTATAGGCAATTCAATGCTTTACCTGTCATTTGGTGTACAAACACCTGCCAAAAACTGGCTTCACATTAGTGTCATAGCAGAATGGCGCGTTCCTACTCCTTATGTCCGTAGGACAGCGCTTTACCTGCTCTAAGTGTTTAACTGTATGCAGACAAAACGTTTTGTGCAAAACGTAGCGTCTGCGCCATGCTTTCAGATATTTCGTCAAGCTTTATTTATTTATAATTATTAAGTTTACGCGTGTAGATAGCTAAGCGTTGGTTATCAATGTAGACACTAGACACTTTAAGCAAACCCTAAATTTTCCTACGTATCCGTATCCGCTTCTGTAAACGCATCGACTTACGTTGACCGCCTAAAAGTCCTTTCATGGTCATACATTACGTAAACGATCGTATCCTCGGATGACACGTTTTCTAACCACAAAAAGTTTTGTTTTGATTTTGTAGCTGTGTTTGTAGGTTTTATTTTTATCTATAAGTACTGTGTTTATGTTGTTGAAGTTATTTTAGTAATAACTGACAGGTAGATCCGTCAATAGTGTCAAATGATTGAGATACGTTTTCGGATACAGATACGAGGCTAGGCCCGTAACGATACGGACAACGTAACGCAACGAGACCACCGTATTTACTATCTATCCTGCGTTAGATACGTTTGAAATTCAGGACCTGCTTAAAGTGTCTGCTTGCTTATCCTGAATTTTTATATGTATCCGTCTCCGCATCGATCTGCGCACGCGCAGAATAGATACGGTGGTTTCGTAGTCCGCATAGTTACGGGCCTAGTCTCGTATCCGAAAACGTATCCCAGCCATTGTGTCTTTAGCCTTGGTTTTTTGAGTGACAGGTCTTTTCACGTTTTGTTTTTACCTGGTTGTCATGAGTTAAGGGTCATTCACATCCACTTAACTTAACTTAAGGTACGGAAAATTATAACTAACGTACGAAACTGAGAAGGTGTCTGTTAACAATGAAGTAAATTATCTTACATGACGTATGCGCACTTATAACCTGAACCGTCAAGTCAAATTATAGGCACAGAAATGGAAATTATTATTTATTGCACGGATTTTCTTAAGTTGGTTCAACTTTTCGTGTGTCACGTTAATTTTCTTAATTTTTAAGTGGATGTAACAACTATGTGATCTTCAAATTTTTTTTATTATTAATTTTCCGTACATCAAGTTAAGTTAAGTGGATGTAAATGACCCTTTAGCACTAAATATATTTGTCATTTTGCCACATGCGGACGCCTGCAAATTCGTCAAGTTATATCCTATATACCTAGTAGCCTGCCCCTCACTGTATAGAGGAACCATAGAGAAGTAATTTGAGAGACCACAAAACAAATACATGCATAAGGGAAAGAACCAAAGTCTCCGACATAGTAAAAAGAATTGGTTCCCTAAAATGGCAATGGGCAGGACACGTGGCCAGACATACAGAAAACTGGAGTGGGTATATCACTAGATGGAGACCTTGGGAAGAGAGGAGAAGTGTTGGAGGACCCCAACAAAGATGGTACGACGAGATAAAGAAGGTTTTGAGCCTGCAAATTGGTACCGAGTTGCGCAAAACCGAAGACAATGGTCAAATTAGAAAGAGGCCTATATCCTAAGTCCTAAGGATAGAAAACGGCTAAAAATGGAAATGGAACTTCAGATCTGAAATGACAATGAACTGAACCACATTTTAAATATTATCAGAAAAATCCAGGGAAAAACCAATTCTTTTGTATGCCTCAAAGAAGCATTTGAAAATTACTCTATAGAAATTATAGGCAAACTGTATAAAAGTTACATACGACCAAAACTCGAATACACTTACTCAGTGTGAAATCCCTACTATATCAAGGATATAGAAGTTCTAGAGAAGATACAAAGATGAGTTACAAAAATACCACCAGAATTACGAGACCTTCCATACACAGAGAGATTGACACGAGACCAAAACCAACAACTTTAAAAGGAGAGAAGACATCATAGAGGAGACTTAATCGAAAGATACAAAATAACCAGTAACCACTACAGTTGCAATATCCGATAAATCTTTGTACAAAACCAAAAATATTTTCGTCGACACTCCAAGAAACTCTTAAAAGAAGAAACCGCAAAACAGCTTAGAAGAAACTTTCTGAGCAACAGAGTTGCTTATTCATGAAACATCCTGGAAGAGCAGACATCAGTGTCGCATTTTTCTCAAGAACCTTAAGAAAAATAGAAAAAAATCATAGAAGTTATAAGGGCATTATTTATTTATTATTTCTGTATAGATAGGTAATCATTGATCAAAGATACGGTGCTATTTTCATGCTACAAATTTGATATAATATACAGGCCAGGAAATCGAAACATTATAGCTGACACACTTTCCAGGATATCAGCCATCAAAAACAGACCAAATTTTGTATAAATTTCACAAAACAATGTGTCAACTTCTTATCACAAGATTCTATCATTGAATTAAATGAAAAAATTTACCTTATTCACTAAAGAGTAAGTTATATCCACATGTCCGTGGTTGGTGCAGATTTTTACCAATAATGGTGTACATCCTGTGAACTAAAATCTGATGAAGTATCACAAGACATTTCCTTAAATTTATGTATTTGAGCACACAACATTAAGTCTAGATTTTCGACAATCTCATGTGGAGTACTCTAATTTGGTTTATAGCAAGCTTAGTTGCTTTATGAAAGAACATTAACCACTTTATCATCCTTGGATAACTAATAGGGAGCCAAAAGATTCAAAAAATAAATATTCCAGCTAGAAATTATTTTGATAAGGGAAAAGCAGTGAAAGATTTACAGAGGATAAAGTATGGGAAGTTGAAATCTCTCTTCCACATGTTCTGGGCATTTTGCATTGTTTATAGCGACGAGGAGCATTCAAAGTGCTCTGAACACACTCTTGAAAAATTAATGGAAGCTAATGATAAGTGACAAATGCTCACTGGCTCCAAAGAATAATTTTCATGCAGTGCAAATACCAAAAATACCTTCCAGAAATTGGTAGATTGTTACATTTAAATGATTCTATTTTTATATGTGCATCCGCCTTCTTCTTCAGGTGTAGAGGTAGAGATGTTTTCTTTAAAAAAGTTATTCAGAATAGGAATTTCTGTTTAAATATAACAATATCAATATCAAACACATAATTCTGTTATTGATTTTCAAATTTTATGTTATTTATCAATAATTTGTATGTTTCCAATAAAGTTTGTTTCTTGGTTTTCAGGTCAAAGAAAAAAATCATGATTTCTATAATGGGGAATTCAATTGAATGATCGAAATTATTTCTATCAGGAAATCTTCCTATAGTAAAAAAATTGTGGAATAATTTCAGAAAAATCTCAAAAAAGAGGGCAAAATTCACAAAAGAAAAAAACACAGCAGTCTCAAAAATTTCTTGCATTAATTGTTTTTTTTTTTTAATAAATAATTATGTTGGTACCGCAAAAACAAAAAAAAAAAACATCGGTTCCTCTCGTTTCTCTCTACCGACAAAGACGGCACCGTAGCGTCGCGGCGTCTCTGTCGCACTCGCGCGCCGGCCCGCTGCGGCCGTCTCTCTCGCGCATTCCGCTATAGAGTTTCGTACGCGCCAACAGGTGTTCCCCGAATTGTGGCGAGCGTCGCGACGCGTATTTGCCAAGGGACGCGGGTTGGCGATGCGACTGACGGCCAAGCGTCGCCGAAAAACTTCCAGGAGCCTCTATTAACAAGACGTACGACGCATGCGTCGACTCTATGCGGTTCCGGAGACGAAGCGGCGTTGCCGGCTCGAATTGAACATCGGTAGGTTGGAAGAAAATTATATTGTTCTAAGTTGTTTATAGTCTGCAAAGCTATGTCATAATTAGTATAGTGACGTCATAAAAAAAACATGCCTCTATGACTTAGACTTATGAGTTATATTCTATTTTAGCAGCCACAAAACGGCGTCTCTGCCTCATGTCTGTACTCTCTTTCCATTTTCTATTTCAGCGCACTTTTTGTTTTTGTTGGAGAAAGAATTTTTTCCTAATACGTCAGCACAGAAGTTTCCGTGTACACTTTGTTATGTGATTGTTTTCCTGTTGTTTCTGATTTTGAAGTTTCCAGTTTTTTCTTGTGAGAATAATAAATTTTATTGTTAATAAAAATCGTTCGTATTATATATTAGGCACATCAATTCAATCATCTACTTCTACTGAAGGGTCATATTTGTTATGTCTAACATATTTCTTGAGAAAAACTGGTCCTGGATATTACGTTAAGCATGGAATTGGGACTTGGGAAGATTTGATATAATCTATTCCAAGAAGTCCTAACATTTATTTCAAGAGAATTTTATAATTAGGTGACACACTGACCATCCATCTTGACAAAAACTATGGATAATAATTCTATGGAAACTAGAAACATAAAAATGTACCAAACTACACAGTACACAATCAAGGATACCAGCAACGAGTTGAGGAAATATTCTTAACACGCCTCCTCGATTTAAAATGTTTCACAAATACCCCAAGACAGTTATAATTTTATTGGGAACAAAATAACATAAAGCTGCAACTAGTCTTAATCGATAGGATTTATGATCCTGATGAACATACTAAAAGTCCCCAGACCTCCTCTTAGGGGAACATTGTCAAAATGGCGCGTGTTACTCGAAAACTACTCATTTTTCGAGAAAATATGAAGAGGAATAAATTGGAGAGCACAAAAAAAACCTTTAAAAAGAGTTATTTTTGAACTTCCTGGGTGCTACCCTTACTGAGATAGGAGCCGAAGAAGTACCGCCGAAATACACATCCACATGCAAGCTAATATAACTGAATGTTGTTGCGTTTTGTAGGAAATTTTATGTTAATCCATTTTAAACGCTTCAGAATAGCTTTTCCGTTATGGAAATTTTATTGTTTTATACAACAAATTCGATCAACGAAACATAATATTACTAACAACGTGTATTCTACCTACATACTACATATACATACAGGGTGTCCCAGGGAAAACAGTCCACCCCGATTTATTGGATTTGGGATGAGAATCTGGAAAAACGCTCGGACACGTCGATTTTTGATTTGAGGGGGAACTATTTTTCAATTTTTTTCATTCCCGTAGTTTCAACCCCCTAGCTAGGGGGAGAACAACCTTCCAAATTTGAATAGGGGATAGTGGTCGTGTCATATCTCTTTTTAAAGGTCTCATCGAGTTCTTTATGCCCCTAGAATTTCGTCTCATTATTGTTATTGGTAACGAAATGACAGCTTGTCAAAATCTTGGAAATAGACTATTAGTTTTAGTGGGAGCAAAAGCGATAATTACCTCCCTTAATAAAAATACTTGAAATGAAGTTGTTTCTTATTATTAATAATGAGGTGTACACGAGAATTGTAAATTGTAGGTATTTTTACTCGTATTTTTATTAAGGGAGGTAAGTACCGCTTTTACTCCTACTAAAACATAGTCCATTTCCAAGATTTTGATAAGCTGTAATTTCGTTACGGATTAAAATAATGCGATGAAATTCTAGGGCCATAAAGAACTTGATGAGACCTTTAAAAAGAGGTATGACACGATACCTATCCCCTATTCAAATTTGGGGGGTTGTTTTCCCCCTGGCGAGGGGGTTGAAGCTACGGGGATGAAAAAAACTGAAAAATAGTTCCCCCTCAAATCAAACATCGACGTGTCCGAGCGTTTTCCCAGATTCTCATCCCAAACCCAATAAATCGGGGTGGACTGTTTTCCCTGGGACACCCAGATCTAATACATACGTAATACTTCAGTAAGGGCGATAGTCGAGTCAGCTGTTTGCGGTGGTTTGTAATCGTATCACCCATATAGTACGCCCACTATGTTATGTAGGTCAAGAAAACACACCTGAGGATTTTTAATGAATGCCGTGAAAGGTGTTTTCACTAGCGTGCGGATAAACCCACTTTCCGCACGCATTTCAGTTTTGAAAGTGTCACTTTTCCGTATTACTTTTCCGCACTAGGGCGGAAAGGGAAAATATCTAAAATTGTATTTGAAATAAGTAGAGGTACAAGTATCAATTTTCATCTAGTACAAAAAATATCGTTTCATACTCGTGCGGAAAGTCCCTTTTCCTCACTTGATTGCTTGGAAGAACTCCGCTTCGCATCGTTCAGCCAACTGTAATCGTGTGTGGAAAAGTGACACTTTCCGCACGCGAGTACTCATATCAGAAATATGTTTTAAGTCACGTTCTTCAAATTTCCTGCTAATGCTTTTCTCTCAAAAAGAAAAATAAAAAAATCCTATGTCGGCGGTACTCCATCGACTCCTCTCTTGGTAAGGGTACTACCGCGGATATTCGGTGGTACCTATGTACCTTAGATTTAATTTTTCGATTTTAGTCTCATTTTTCTTAAAAAGTGAGTGGTATATTAGTAAAATGATAATTAGGCAAAAAATTGTTTTTTGGCAGTACTTCTTTAGCTCCTATCTCAGTAAGGGTAGTACCCAGGAAGTCCAAAAATAACTTTTTTTAAAGGTTTTTTTGTGCTCTTCAATTTATCTCTTTCTGTATTTTCTCGAAAAATGAGTAGATTTTGAGTAAAACGTAAATTAAGCAAAAAATGACAAAAATCCAAGATGGCGGCGCCTTTTTGACAATGTTCCCCTAGGGGGAGGTCTGGGGACTTTTAGTATGTTCATCAGGACCATAAATTCTATCGATTAAGACTAGTCGCAGCTTTATGTTATTTTGTTCCCAATTCACCATATAAGAATTTTTAACTGTCTTGGGGTAAAATACTGAATTCACAAAAGAAAATTAAACATGAAAATCGTAAAAACTATTATCTACTCATTTATATACGTAAGTGCCTATTCCTGAAATATATAAATATCTCCTTACCCAAAGGTATTGTTAACATATCTGCTAGATTTTGATCGGTTAAAACATATTCAATCAACATAACTGTTTTCTGGAAAATAAATCTTTCGGATAATGAGGAAGTTGTAAACAAACAAAAGTGTGGTTATAATACGTGAGCCGTCAGACGTTTGTGTTTACATCGAATTAGGCATTCCAACGACCTGTCAAAAAGTGCATTGTGGCAGAAGTTCATTATCCCGTATATGAGAGTATGGAAATTAAAGCTTTTTAAAGTGCATTTTGTGGTTGTTTTGTGAACGAACTCTGGTAATTTTTTTATTTTATTGACTTCATTAGTGTTTCTTCTAACTAAAAATGCCACAAACGTGTCTTGTAGCTGATTGTGGAAGTAGTTTCAACAAAGTAACAAGGATGATGTCAGGCTTTTTTCATTGCTCTCTAGTTTCAAAAGTTTCTAGTTAAAATGTGAAAATTTTTCACTACCACTGTTCCTGAATCTAAAATTAAGCCAGACTGAAAATACTTGTGAGAATCTAAGCTTTTGTAGGCCTTCATTTGCTCATTATTGTGAAATTTTAACTCATTTGGACTTATAGTTCCTGAGATAAAATTGCGTTAAACAATTTGGAGTAATTTATCAATTTTTCAATTTTTCTGAGTGCCTTTTTTCATGGATTTCGGCTTCAAATAATTTAGTGTATGGAGTTTGAGAGATGTTGAATGACCATTAGGACACAAAATCTCGACAGGAAAAAAATTAAAATTTCATCGTTTTAGTAAGAAGGTACCTACCTTATGATTTAGATTTTGGAAAACTTTGAAAGGTCATAACTTTTTTTCTATTATAGATGGAAAGCTGAAACTTTCACTGAATTTTATCCCAATGAAGGGACTACAACCCCTGAAAATTTTAACTCATTTGGACATATAGTTCCTGAGATAAAATTGCGTTAAGCAATTTGGAGTAATTTATCAATTATTCAATTTTTCTGAGTGCCTTTTTTCATGGATTTCGGCTTCAAATCTGAGAATAATTTAGTGTATGGAGTTTGAGGGATGTTGAATGACCATTAGAAAACAAAATGTCGACAGAAAAAAATTTGAAATTTCAATCGTTTTAGTAAGAAGGTACCTTACCTTATGATTTAGATTTTGGAAAACTTTGAAAGGTCATAACTTTTTTTCTATTATAGTTAGAAAGCTGAAACTTTCACTGAATTTTATCCCAATGGAGGGACTACAACCCCTGAAGATTTCAACTCATTTAGACTTATAGTTCCTGAGATAAGCAATTTGGGGTGATTTATCAATTTGAAAAGGTTCTTCTGGTAACTAACTTTCTTTTTGTATATTTTTCATTTCATAATTTGAGTGTTTTTATTAATTCTTAAACGCACTAGTGCTATTATGAAGGACCTAATGACATACAATGGCAATGCTAAATGTGTCATGATGACACCGACGTAGATTAAATGTATCAACAATTGACAGTTGATAAAGATACCGCTATGATTAGGACACTTAACACTCTAAGTGCCGGTACTTTTGCTCTCATTTGACAGCCGTTGAAAATAATCATAGAATGTGCTCTAACTACATCATACTGATAGATCTTGGCCCATGCATAACTTTGACAACGTATCAAATTCGTTAATCGAGAGCAAAAGTTTCGGCCCTTAATGGTTTATTCAAGGTTAACAGAATACCATTTGGTATTGCTGCAGCTCCTGCCTTATTTTAAAGAACTATGGATGTATTATTACAACATTTGGAAGGTTGTCAAGCATATCTCGATGACATAATCATAATTGGAAAAACCATTCCTGAACATAATTGAACGACTCGAAAAAGTTTTGTTCTGTTTATATGAATTAGGACTTACTCTGAACAAAGAAAAATGTAAACTTTTACAAACAGAAATAAAATATTTGGGTTCTAAATTTGATAAATACGCTATAGTGCTGCACCTCATCCTAAATCAAAAGAAGACTTGCAAGCCTTCCTCGATCTCCTTTCATTTTGCGATTGTTTTCTTGAAAATAGATCTACAGTTGCTGAACCACTTTATCAATTATTGAAGAAAAAGAAAATCAGTATTCCATTGGTTTACTGTCTATCAAGCAGAGCTCGAGAAGCATAAAAAGATGTTAAATTCAGATTCATTGTTAGTAAACTTCAATCCTGGTTTTACTGTTGGTCCTTGCTATAGAGATGCAAATAATGTAGGAGTAGGAGCTGTGTTATCTCACCTTATTGATGGTGACGAAATGCCAATTGCTTTTGCTTCAAAAATTTTAATTAGTACTGAAAAGAATTTCGCTCAAATAGGCGAAGCAGGACTTGCAATTATTTTTGGAGTAGGTACAAACATTCAATGAATACTTGTCTGGTAGATCTTTTACTATACATACTGATCACCACAAATCATTATTGGGAATTTTTGAAAGCAAAAACCCCTCTTTTCATTTGAAATTTTGTGGGTACCTGTCACCACCACTTAGGGGTTCACAGGTAGGGGGTGAAAATACCAATAAAATGTGTCCCCCAAAAAACAAAAATTGACGTGTCTGAGCGATTTTTGATTAAACACCTAACACCAGAGAAAACCTGGGTGGAAAGTTTTTCGTGCCCCACCCGGTATTTTGGAGCACCTAAAAAGTAATAATGGAAATGTTGCTGAAATGGATTCTTTGAATAAATCCTCAAATATTTCAAGAGATGGTATTGATGATAATAACCAAATAATTGATAATCATAAAAATGATTCTATGATGTTCTGGATGCAGATCGAGATGTAGATAATTACTTAGCTCAAGATTCTATAGACATACGGAATCCAGAAGTTTTAGAACAGCAAACTCGACCTCAACGAATAAGAAGGTTACTCATCTGGTATACCTATTCCTACTCTCATAAATAACGGGTTTTTCAATTTCTTCTCCATTACTCTCCATATAACCAATTATGTTAGGTACAACAAGGATTCCAAATCCGTGACGATTTTCCTTTTCCTATACGTTTAATTAAATGAATGAAATTTCATCTGCCTCGTTTGCATGAGATACTGCTTGACTTTTGACTTCTATTGGTTCGTGATTGTGCTCTACCTCAACTAGAGCATATTTATAAGAACCTCTATAAGTATTTCTCCGACCTCTAAAATTGCCCCTAGACCGATTCTGATGACAATCTGCGACTTTATGACCAACTTTCCAACATTTATAAAATTGTGCTTTATAAGTGCTTTCAACTGAACTGGTTACTACTTTGGCCTTGCTTTGTCTAGCTTCATTTCTTCATCTATCAAGCGGGATTTCACAGTCCATTGTGATTTTACTGTTTATTGTTTCAATTACCGTAATAACTGAGTCACATTGTTCGTTGAAGGTTAATAAAAGATGACATATTTTATCTTCTTCAACTTTTGACCAAATGCTTTCCGGTTCTCTAATTATAGTATCGGAAATCTGGAAATGGCCTTCTACCTTTTCGAGTCTTTTTTGTTTCAAGTGCCGTTAACGTTTTTTAAGTTTCAGTTTAGTAAATAGACTTATTCTTTATTGAAATACATCTTCCAGTGCTTTCAACATTTCTTGTCACTGTGTGTTTGTCACTTATGCGTTGTACAATAATTGATTTTGCCTTGGCATCTCTAACCTTAAACTCAGATTTCTCTTTATAATTCCCCGCGAATTCGTCTAAATAAACATTTTCGAAAAGCTCCTACTCTGAGCTTCCAAATGTTAAAATTTTCCGCATTTAACTGAGGTACTGCTACCACATTCATTTTTCTTGTTTTTGAAGTCTTGCTCCTTCTCTGAATTAGTTATTTCTTTTTGGGTGATCTGGACCCATAACCTATAACATTTAGTATGGTATTGGGGCTTGGGAAGATTTGATATAATTTTTGCCAAGCAGTAACAACATTTATTTTAAGAGAACTTTATAATTATGTGATACACTGACAATCTATCTTGACAACAACTATTGATAAAAATTCTATAGAAATTAGACACATGATTGTACAAAACTACACAGTACACAATCAAGGGTACCAGTTGAATGGGTCGTGACCCAAAAATGAAAGTTTTAGTGCAAAAATATCTAAGAATAAATATTTAAACCGCATCTTGCTACAACAAGTTACAACTACGTGTTTGTGACGTCACACTGGATTATCAGGGACAGTATTACCACGTGTGAAAATTTTCCAAAACAAAAGACAATCATCTCCTAGAGCGAATTGCAACCACTCAAAGTATAGGGTACGGTTCACTGACGACTGAACGAAAAAAAGACTGCGATTTCGGCGCTTGTGACATCACAAGTTCCTGTATAATTTATCTTCGCAAGGAATTTTCTCGGAGAATATTTTAAATGTAGGACTGCGGTTTTCACGAGAGATCTTAGAACTTTTTTCTTGAATCAAGTAACTTAGGTCGTTTTTTAGGGTCACACTACCTTAAACGGAATATTCTTAACACTGGGGTGCTCAACCATTGGGCATTGAGGCACCATTAGTCGATGTTTTAGAATGGTCGAACACACGCGTTCATATGAGATATAGAACTAGTTGCAGAACACAAAATTGATCTTACTGGATGTAGAGAATCGATTAACACGTGATGGCGTTGTTTTACGTCGAAGTTATTAGATTTAATCTCAAGTTGAATAGTCTTCCAAATTGTTCCATTGAATATTTCACATTGTCCTCTGGATTGCATCCAGTTATACGACTTGTGGGCGTGGCAACACTTAGTCTTGTTGAAAATGATCTCACATCAACAGAAAAGATGCTTCTCAATCGCTGTAGATATATCCTGGTGTACCAGTCAACAGTTTATTGCTGTTGTAGATGACATATACCGAAAGTGGAAATGCAAAACGGAAATTTTGAGTATTCACCTACAATATTTAATGTTTTGATTGTTGGAAGACTATGGCCTTTAAAGTCAATATTTGATCTTTCAAATGGTGCTTTGGCTTTGATGATAGTTTTATAGAATCTTGGCTTTATCTCTGCACATACCGGACATGCGAATATAACTGTTTAGATGTCTTCTATTAAAATTCAGGATAGAGTCAAGCAAATCAAAATGTTGTGAAGTAACAAGAAACTTTGTAAGGAAAGAAATTTCTTGTCAAAAGGGGTGGTTCACAATTGGAATCGCCTCGTAACAGTATAAATTCAACTTCAGTCAACTTGTTCAAAAACAAACTGACTATACCAACTGATACATGCTTAATAAATTACCGCTTACTATATATTGTTAACTTAGAATAATGATTCCGGCTTCCTTTTCCACCAGGATCGTGCTGTAATTTCAAGTAGCCTCCTCGTTTCGCTTATCCAAAATGTCAAGGAGGAGTCGCAAAGGCACGCGCGGTATGCAAGCAAAGTGCATACAGTTCTGGCGTAATAAAACGAATACAGATCGGATTTTTTTCCAGAGGTATTTCCATGCAGGCACTATTTTCGTACGACGAGGCTGAATTACAAATCCGACGAGCCGCGTTATTTCAACTCCAAAACAGGAAACATTTTTATCCTGGCAATGTACAGTTGAGATGAAATCTTTTATTTCCGCGATTGGATATTATACGGTACAGTGAACGTAGATTGATATTGGAATGATGTTGAAATGTTAAATGCTTCTGTTTTGTATTCTAGGTTTCGACACAATTAGGCATTCCAACGACCTGTCAAAAAGTGAAGGCCGAAGTTCATTATCCCGTATATGAGAGTATGTAATTTAAAGCTTTTTAAAGTGAATTTTGTGGTTGTTTCGTGAATGAACTCTGTTTATTTTTTTATTTTATTGACTTCATTCGTGTTTCTTCCAATTAAAAATGCCACAAACGGGTCTTGAAGTTGATTGTGGAAGTAGTTTCAACAAGGTAACAAGGATGATGTCAGGCTTTTTTCATTGCCATTTGTTTTAAAATTTTCCAATTAAAACGTGAAAATTTTTCACTACCACTGTTCCTGCATCTGAAATAAAGCCATTTTCGAAATATTCGTAAGAATCTAAGCTTTTGTAGGCCTTCATTTGCTCATTAATGTGAACTGTGGATCAAAATGTCATCTGGACATTTTTTTAAACTAACCGTTCGCCTAGATCCCGATTTTCCTGCATTCAAGTCTTTAAATATTCACTCTGCATCTCAAAAAGTATATTATAACAAAGTAAACTGTAATTAGCTTGAAAATATTCCAAATAAACTCAAGATAAACAAACAAACGTCAAATTTTCCACGGTCGCCATATTGAAAAATCACGTGGTTTGGAGAGCCTAATTTGAAACAAGTGTCAATAATTTGATTTGATTGAGTCGTTTCTTTTTTTTAAATCAAAATTCTTAATTTCCTTGGAAATGTTTTCTTCTACCTAAATTTCCATTGATGTTCTTGCCACGATTAACATTCCTTCTCGCAACAGTTCCGTTCATTTATGCAACGGTTTATGTATAAGGCCCCTTTGGAAACTTATTACATAAATTTCCTATATTCAAGCGTCTTCTCTCCCGGATATATTATGGCGCCGCTATGTCTGGTGGAAAAACAAAAACTGTGTTGTTTTCTTGAGAAATATAAAAAAAAAAAATACGATTTTGTTTTCTTTTCATATCCGGTAAATGGTCGTCCTCATTAAAATTAGAAAAGCGCGGCCCCGCTTTTATTTTTCTATTTTGCGTGCAATCAGGGCACCGGTGGGCATAAAGCAAAATGAAATAAAACAATCCCGCGGGCACGAACTTTCTGTTCTGGAATAGGTGCAATTTTATTTTTAAAACGCCTTTTAAGGAACTGTTCCGGGCTATTGATTACACTTTGGCAAAGATTATCCATATTGTCACGGCTCTGGGTTGCCTGACAGAAATCTCGGGTTCGTTGTTCGTTTATTCCAAAATCAAAGTCCAATTAACACAGCAATAATTTATTCCACTTAACTATACACTCTGACATTAATTACTTTAATAACTAACTCAAAAAATAAACTCTTTACAACTCTCAACAATAATCACTATTGTGATGATCCAGAAATTTGACCCGATAATTACAAAGTCTTTACTGTAAAAATTAAATTTTATCAAATAATCAAAAATTAAATCCGGTATTTTTAAATCTGTATCGATAAATTAAAATAAAACAAATTAACGCTACGTATTTCGACACACAGCATGTGTGTCATCAAAAACCCGATCAATGAACTTTTTTCTTAGCAAGGCCAGCATGTTAATTAATTTGATGATATATGGCATTCTTGAACCAATAATGTTTTGACCTCAATAAATCAGAATATTGCGACATAATTAATCGTTTTCAGGCTAAAAATGATATAAAATTCCAAGAAAATTGCATCATCTTAATTGTCATGGACAAAGAGATTTGGGGTCATCGATTTTATATAAAATAGCGCGTTTTTAGTTGTAAAAAACAGTTGCCAGTAAACAGTTGAGTTGTCCAGTTTGAGTAAAAGTCTACAGAACCAAATGAGTTTGCCTGGTTAAAAGGTCGCGTAGCTGCCTCGGAAGACGCGTTCGATTTGACTTAGAAAAATACGAAAAATCGGGAAAGTAATAACATTTGAAATTCGTTCAATAATTTATGTGCGTGCTAGCTAAATATTTTGAGTAATTAATTAAGTAATTTTACGTGTGTTTTTTGGACAAAATGTAAGTACTCTATAGTGACAAGATTTATTTTTGATGAACATGACTTTGTGTGAATTTTACTAGAAAAACTTTTGACTTTAATCACGGTGGAACTTTATTACAATAAACTTAATAACTTGGGTGTTTTATAAAGGAAACATTTTCGCATAACTTAATTACCTTCAGATATAATGACATTTAAAGGTGCAAAGAAAATATGAAGAGTACTTATAATGCATTTAACAATATACAATTTTGAGTTGGAATTATAAATTAAACAGTTGAATTTATTAGCTAGGCCTAGGAATCCGAAAATAGAATTTGTTCTGATAAACTATTAACTGCAATAGGAAATTTTGAAAAGAAATTTGATGACATAAAATAGAATTGTTTTCTTAAAATATTGGAAACTTGTTAAAAGGAAACTTATGTTAGAATTTGTTCTAATTAAATAAACTAATAAAAAAGAAATAGGATGTTTCGAAAAGAAACTTGTTCATGAAATAGAATTGTCTTAGAATATGGGAAAGTTGTTAAAAGAATTTATTGTTCATGAAATGAATTTTGAATTAGGGATTTTATTTTTCAAGTAAAAGTTATTGTAAGATTTTATGAGAATAAATTAGTTGATAAACAAATAGGTAATTATTTTGGGTTTCCCTAAGTAAAGGACTTAGAGATTTTAAAGAATTATTTGATTAGGTAAAGGATAGTTATTAGGAATGATTCGGATGTAGTAAAATGAGTTAAATTATAATTTATGAGAAATAGTATGAATAGGGCGTTTCTTATTTAGTAGGGATATTTCAGTGGTCCGTAAAATAACCATATAGAACGGATGTGAAGTATTGATTTTACAGAAATATAGAAGGATGTAAAGTATTGGAAGATATTTGGCTGAATTTTTTTGGGTTTTTATGTAAAATAAAATATAATTTAGTACACCTCATTAGTTTGTTTCTCTCTCTTGCAAATAGACCCTCTTCCACAGATTTTAGATAGCAACTCCAAATATATAACCACCATCAATATACCGCTCGCCATTTACCATCTAACTAATTTTTGGCGTTTTGCTACACTATTTAAAATGGTATCACAGTCAAACTCAAACTTAAAACTTAGCCGTAAATCCATTCGTGTAAAATCTAGAATACACGCGATAACTCTCCTTTTGCCGATTAAGTAGAATTTACTAGATTATAGGAATCTGTAATTTCTAGGGTATTCGACTACCTAGGATTCTTGACACACTGACGGCCGTTACAATATTTTCATGGGTTTGTATGGTTATCGCACCTTTTTCTAACATAAAAATCTTGTTTTCTCGAATAGAATAAAATTCTCATGTTAGACGCGCTATAGACGCAAACAATTGTATTTCTAGAATTTTGGCCAGGTTGACGCAATGCAATTTCGTATTAATATCTTATGCCTAACCAATACAGTTTTCCAAAAAATCGCTTTCAAAAATGTCGAAAAGACCACAACAGAATACATTGTCATGCCTTTTTGTTCTTATATTCCAGAGAAAATATAACCTCAAATTAATTCTCTCATCAAGGTTCAGGCGAATCATTCACTTACATTTAAAACAAAATTAAATAATTTATCACACATTCAAAGCCCTGATAATTCAGAAAGGTGTCGGTGTCACCGAAAAGCACATCGGGATGTTTTATTAGCATCAGACACGGTTCCCTTCAATGGCGTACTCATAAGCGTCCGCGATTTATGGGCGATTTAATTAAAAATTCGTTCGGTTATGTGAGAGGGAAATTTACGACTCGACTGTGATTTATTTTTTTGAGGTAATACGGGCATTGACGCAAATCAAGTATTAGTTTATTGTTTTCAATCTGAAATTAGAATTTATTTCGTCACACTTTTCTGCGCCACTTGCGTCATTGCTAAGCTAACTGTCACATTCAAAATCAACAACGTTTCATTCCTACTATATTCAAGAAACGCGGTATTTCTCCTGAATAAAGGATTATTTTCATCTAAAACTTTATACGATCTCAAAGCCTCCTTGCATCTTCTGCACGTAAACACGGACCATATAACCTAAAGTGCACATATTATAAAACAAATAAATCACCTATGGAGAACAAACAATTAAAAAATGAAGAAATGTTCTTTTTCAAACATATTTTGTTTAACGCGAATAAAAATTATTCCGTAGGAATAAAATTTTGCCAAATACACCATTTATTTGAATATACCTAAATGAATTTTATCAGTGTACCGCCCACTTTTAGAACATGGGAATTATCCAGCACGAGGTCAACACGTATACAAAGAATATCAATCAAGGATTCCGACTAACTTACTATTCTTGTAGGGTTTTTAATGAATTTCTTCAAGTTGTACGTATCCAACGTGACATTTATCTATCCTTCAGACTAATGGGTAGCTACCTTTGCTCTTTCCCCAACTTCTTTCTATGCGTTTTACCAAAAATTCAACCCTCACCTATTTCACTGTCTAAGGTTACTTTGAGGTCATGGTATAGTTGCGATAAGTTTCCATTTGAAACTATGTTGATTTGAGCTGGCTTTACGGGTTCTCCAGCAACTATAAAACTGAATTTTTTAGTGCTTGGAGTGAACTTTAGATCTTGTGCATGCAAAACAGAAAATAAATTATTTTTAATCTGAGGAACGTACCACACGTGTGATAACATCAAAAGATCTCCCTATGTCTTGTACTTTTGTTTGTACCAAAATGTTTCCTTTTCCAACTTCTCTGACCATGTCGCCATTCGCTGTCGCTATGGTTTGTGTGCGTCTTGAAAATATTCAAATGTTTCAAAGATATCACCTCGTTTTGTAATATAACTTGTAGCCCCATTATCCAGAAACCAGCTATCAGATACTTGCTGAGGCAACTAACATCATGTTTGTATCCTTATTTTGCTGTGTTCTGGTATTTCTTGATTTCTTGTGTGATAATCCACCCTCCATTCTCATGAGAATAAAGCTGATTTGTTAAATTATCCAGAGTCCTGTCAGATTTCGACATTAACATCCAGCTTGACTTGAAAGAGAAATAGTCTTGGGGTAGAGTTTGTAAAATCTTACAGACTAACAGAAACTCAGGTAATTCACAATTACCTACATGTAATGATTTTGTCTTTTGATAACCCTTCTTGCAGCTCATCCAGGTTCTGCAGCTTAGACGTGTGCGTTGCCATATTATCTTCATAGGTTATCTTCATATTATCTTCATAAATGTCATATGTTTTGTCTTCGATATTACCATCCAAGAGCCTATTCAATTCAACCAACACGTCTCTTGATTAATCCTATACGAACTTTGTTTTGATCAATCCTCCTACTTCAAAGTTTAATGACTACTTTTTTTGTAATAATAATTGAGCCCTTATTGATGTTCTTGATTTTTCTCGCCTTCGTAACCACGCTCTACTGCTATAGTTCAATTCACGATAGAGTTTGAATTTTGACCGTTATTTTCACCAGTTGAAAGTAAATAAAATCCCCAGATCTGTCACTTTTGCTCTCAAGTATCAAATAATGATATATGACATTTCGATGTGACATATAAAAATATCAGATTCGGGTCTTTGAATTTTGAATTTTCAATTTTTGTGTGAAATCGTTTCAGTTTTTTGACGTATTCTTCATTATTTTTTGATATTTTGTTATATTCGCAATAGGTTTTTTTATTTTTTTATTTAGTGTTCTGTGCCTTTGTGTTTCGGTGTTGCGTTTCAAACCTGGTATGTCACTTTTCTAAATACGACGCTGTCGTTTATCCCAGCTGACGGAATTGAAGCGCTAACGCATGCTGGTAACCTAAAGAAAAAGTTACTAGAAAATGTCAACGCGAACTGTCAACTGTACTTTCTATCGTGACTTCAACTATACCATGATAAAGTTTAATCTTTAATAATTCAAATCAAGAAGAAAATACGAAAAGTATATTTGCCACACTGATACAAAATTGATTGATTGGCACACACTGTCCCACAATATATCGGACTTATTTCTGATTGAACATTGGGGCCAAAAATTCTCTCCCTCAATAATTCATTATTATCGCTGCGGCAAATAAGTAGGTCCACGATTTATCCACGCAAAAATATCTATTCTCATATACTGAAGCAATACCGCCACAGACAATCGACAGCCAGTAAAACTCAACGCGGCAACGTCGGAAAGGTCGTCTCGCGTGCCAGACTCATGGAAACAGCAGCGGCGGGATTTATCCAGAAAAGGGGGTATGCAGCATTGGATGCCGCATCTCCTGAATTAAGCGAACAGCGGCAGAAGGTCCGTGCCATCGCTCCAACACTATACCGCTATGCGGAAGAATGAGCGCTTTTCCAGCGTTAAACTTCCGCTAAATATAGGGCTCTATACTCTCAATGTTTTGCGATGCGAGAATTAATACGAGCTGGATATGTGTGTATATCGATTCCAGAATTTGGTGCGTTTCGGTGGAAAATTTATTTATGAATATCCCATGCACCATGAAATTAACGCTAATGCGAATACGGGCGGTTAAGCGTTCTCTCAGCTGCTATAACTGAAGTTACTAGGAAAAAAAAATACAAGCGTTGGGAAATCCAAGAAATACAATAATAGTCCAAGTGTATCAAAAAATCTGGATACGTACCTATAGTAATTTTACACATTTGAGTAGTCTCATCCATACATTTGTAAAATGCCAAATGAAATTCTGGATTTCAGTTCTTGTATCTTTTAGGGTGTAGTATGTCGAGACATATAAAACAAATCAAGAACGTTTCCCCCCAAGAGGCAATAACTGTATGTTTTCATTTTGCTGTTTTAGTTTTATCGGATATTGTTTCGAAATACATATCACATTGGTGCGGAAAAGTCGATCCAACTGTGTACAACCGGTGCACGGATATTCAGGAATTTGTTCTCATTGTGTGCATTGAATAAACAAAAATTTGCGAACTTTCTAAACATTTTTGGGAGAGAGAGTTCATATTTATATTTTATAAATCGCGGAGCTTTAGTTTGTAGTTTTCAGTTTAGAATTGTATAAAGTTGAGTAAAACCGATAGATGAAGTACCTATTTATTTAAAAACGTTTCAAGCAAATCTCCGGCGATTTAATGACAAAAAATCGTTGTGAACCAGTAAATTCATCATTTTATTATTAATAACAATTATGTTCATCACATTTCTTCTCTTTAACAAATTCCACCATCTATTTGGTATTTGGTTTAGTCCCTCATCAATTAGGTACCTACTTTATAACTCAATGATTATTTAGGTTTTAAAGATGAGCCCGGAATGATTTTTACAACCAATATCCTGTAAACATCAATATCTCAACAAGATGTTTCCAATTGTCGGTACCTCTATTGCAGGAACCCAAATTATTGTAAATAACATATAAATAAATATAACCCATGAAGGGTGTCCTTGCCGCCAAAGACAGTACTTTTTCCTATTTTTTTATGCCAGATGGTGAGAATTGCCTTTGTCACTTAGGTTACTTTTACTTTTAGTTTTCAGAATTAGAGTTAAGGAGTCGCATTTTAACAACGATAGCGAACAGTCGGGTTGTAACAGTCGCTTTGTAAAATGAGTTTCGTACAGAGTTGAAATAAACTACACTTTCAAGTTAATTCGAGTTTCACTTTATATCGGATAATAGGTACAAGGTCTAGAAATAATCCGAGATTTCTACATCAGAGCCAGCGAAAAACTCCGGGTTCCTAACAAAATGTTTACTTTTCCAATAGCGCCTTGATTTTCTTGAGTAGTTTTTGGTAGCTCTATGTTCCAGCCCCACATTATGGTCTATCATCCACCAGTAGGAATGTAATTCTGTAATAAAGGGCTCTCCAAGCCCGAGAGGAATTACTGCATTACGAGAAAGGAACTATTAGCAATAATAGTCAGAGCAATGTGTAGTGTTTTGTCCTTAGCCCTTACCTAATCACAGGATGTAACATGAGATTAATCGGATTTACATATTATACTTAAGAATACATTTTAATTCAGATACTCTATAATCCAATTTCTATGTAATTGTTAGACCCAAATGAAAGTAATTTTATTATATTGTTCATTGAAGTTTCTGCAGAAAGCACAAAGATGTGAATTGTATTTACATATATGTCGATTTAGAACGTCTTTCTTCGTTGTCCGACACTTAATTTCCATCCTCGCAATTCTCTGATGAGATATCTCTTTCACTCATGGCCTTTGCATGGTCTTCTGCCATTTTAGTTTTGGCCTGCCTCGTTTTTTTCTACCTGTTAGGTCCCGATGTAGAATTTTTTTGGGCCACCTGGTATTTGGCGTTCGTTCTAGGTGGCCGTACCAGATGAGTTGTTCCCTTTCAATGTCCTGAACCTGAACTATTGTGCCTTCTATTCCCATTTGTTGTTTTATATGGTCGATCCTTATTCTCTCTATCTTCGTGAGATTCGCATGGATCTTCTAGAAGCATCCATTTCAACGATGCTTCTACTTCTTTTTTTATCCGTCTGTATAAGTCTCGGCTCCATAGACCATAGAGAAGACTGCTCTTTATCATTGTCTCGTACATGTTGAATTTTCTCTTCTTTGTTATTTCCTTGCTTTATAAGATTGCATTTAGGCATCCTATTCCTTTTTTGGCTATAACTATGCGCTTTTCTATTTCTTTCACATCTGTTTTGGTATTGTCAAATATGATACCTAGATATTCCTGACAATGCAGAATTTCCTATACATTGTCCACTTCCAAGTTTCCGCTGTGGGTGCCTACACATAGATATTTTGTTTTATTTATATTAACTGTCACGCCCTATTCTTGGACTCTTTCATCAGTTTTCTATCTATCTATCTATCTCAATACCCATACCAGGGATCTTCCTCTTCCGCAATTTTTTAGTGCTACTGCTACGTAAGTATATTTTGAAAATCGTAAAAGAGATACAACATCCTTGACGTAGTTCTTCATTCACTATGAATGTGTCTGTGTCTATTTTAATTCTTGAATTTGATTCGAGGTTTTATATAGTTCTATAAGGGCCATCATGGGTTGGATTGTTCTAATACCTACCTGTCTGCATACTAGGACTGTATCGTATATGCTTTTTGTAGGTCCACAAATGTGAGGTGGATTTAAAATGTCTAGCAGATCTCTTTTCTATAAATTGTTTTAGGCAAAATACGTTGTCTGTACCTGATCATCTTGCTCTAACGCCGCACGCCGCACTGCCCTTCTTCTTTCTCTTTATAATCGTCTTCAATGAGGTCACGCAGAATTTTACCGTATAGTCTGCTTAGTGTGCTTGTGACTGATATGCCCTGATAGTTATTGCAGTCCAGCTTATTTCCTTTCTTGTGAATGGATGATATAAAAGCTGTTTTCCGGTCTTGTGGAGCGCGGAACAGAATGTTCGTTTAGGCATTTATTGATAAAACAATCATGTGAAACCTCTAAAAAGCTTCTCAGTTCCCAATTCCAGCATTTCGGAGTATATCCCTTCTGGGCCGCTAGCTTTACCTTACTTAAAGGAGGAGTGATCCAAAAATTAAAGTTTTAGTGCAAAAAAATCTAAGAATAGATATTTAAACCGCATCTTGCTACGATGGTCCGTTTTCGAGTTAGGGCAGTTTAAAGTTACAACTAGGTGTTTGTGACGTCACACTGTTTTATCAGGGACAGTATTAACACGTGTAAGTAAGAATCTTCCAAAACAAAAGAAAATGATCCACTGGGACCACTAGGCGAATTGCAACCACTCAAAGTATAGGGTACGGTTCACTGACGACTGATTGACTGAACGAACAGAAGACTGCGATTTAGGCGGTTGTGACATCGCATCGCAAGTTCCTGCATAATTTATCTTCACAAGGAGTTTCGTTTTTTAGGGTCACACCCCCTTTAAAAGATTCTTAAGTCTTTTTTACTGTTTCTTCAGATATCTCGACTTCTCCATGTACTTCAATATGTCTTGGAGAATCTAATATATATTCCGGTTTAGTAAAATGAGATTCCTAACAAAAGCGGCTTTCCAGCTGACGCTTTTGAGCACGCAATCGAGCTTTTGCGCGCGCAAATGCTTCAAGCGCGTGTTCGTGTTTCAGCCGTACTGCGCTTCGAGAGCTGCTAATTTTTGCGTTTCAAACACAGAACATTGTGCTGCATCGTGCTTGAAGCACACAGCTGGAAAGCGGCTAAAGATAACCAACTGAAACAATAACAGGCTTAAAGGGGGTGTGCGCCAAAAATTAAAGTTTTAGTGTAAAAAAAATCTAAGAATAACTGTTCAAACCTCGTTGTTCTACGATAAGCCATCGCTGAGATATATCGCTTTGAAGTATTTATGACGTCACGAGAGCTTTGTCCAGCCGCGCTCCGCATTGTTAATTTGATTGTGCCTGGCACTCGTGAGTGGTTTCTGTTTAGATTATTGCAGGTGACACAAGAAAAACATATATTAATTCAATTTACTTCACTTTCGTGACGTCATAGGGTTAGATGCGGTACCTTCATAGATCTTCGGTATTATTTGTCATGGAGGGGTGCGGTTTTCACTGTTATTCTTAGATTTTTTTCTCTTTTTTTGCGATGAAGTTTTTTTGGCGCACACCCCCTTTGAAGGCACTTTTCGCATGTGTTAGGTTCAAAATTTTACCTATTAGAATCCAAGGATAATACCTACACACTACTACAGTGACTTTCGGCCGCGTTTTTTATATCGCCCTATCGCAGTCATACGGTGGAGCACCATTGCCAACCTCATCAACTAAGTCGACAGTTATTTGCGTCAGCGGTCGTAGTTTAGAATATACATTTTATGATGAAAAATATTATTCAATTTTGATTAATATAATAGGCAAAGAGGTAGATGCAAACGAGATTTAAAGAAGGGTTGTTTTAGGGCCGTTTTCTCAATAGCAGAATAGTTGACGTTTTATGCGAGTGAGAATTGAGCTTAAAGCTCTAAAGCCTAGTACCGTTCTAGAGAAATTCGCTTTTTTTTGACATTGCTTCGACAATTTTACGTTCAATTCATGCATAAAACGTTAAATTGTCGAATAAGCAGTCAAAAAAGAGCGAACTTCGCTGTTATGAGTATAGCCGTATAGCCACTTTCCAGCTGACCATTTTGAGCACGCAATTGCGTGCGCAAATGCTTCAAGCGCGTGTTCGTATTCCAGCCGTACTGCGCTTCGAGAGCTGCTAACTTTTGCGTTTCAAACACAGAACACTGTACTGCACCGTGCTTGAAGCACACAGCTGGAAAGCGGCTTATGAGTACTAGGCTTAGGGCCGGTTTCTCAATAGCAAGTCACCTTCGGTTTGGTTTTAACTCCAGACTAAGCGTGTCCAGTTCCTATGTTTACCCTGGAGTTATGCTTAACCCGGGGGTGACTCTCTATTGAGAAACCGGCCAAGGAGTGTTTATCGGTCGTGATCGGTCTCGTTTTTGGTAATCGCCGTCATATTGGTGTGCCACCATTGCCGACGTCATAAGTAAGTCGTCAGCTGTTTACACAGCCTACGTCAAGGCAAGAAATAACATATTGCCTACGTCACAATTAGTGATTTGGCTTGGGGGGGATTTGTTCCACCAGACCACCAGGTCTTATGAGGATGGGCTATCCTGTAGTAGTAGTGTGTCTCATCCTTGCAAATATCCTACCTCAAGGCAAAAACGACACATTGTCTGCGTCATCACTGGTACCTTTTCTGTACTGTAGTCGTTGTGTGTATTATCCTTGATGAGCATCTGCATCAGTCCGCTCCGCATCACTCCAAAAGTAGGCATTATTTACATTTCTGAAAGAGAAAGGATTTTTGATTATAAATACCAAAGTCTGCTTCACCGTACACTATGCGGTAAAGTAATTTTACCGCACACTTTGCAGTCTACTTGACCGTACCCTAGGCGGTAAAATAAATAATGCTACTTTCTACTTGCAAAGAAGTGCGGCAAAGTGCACTTTTCGCAGGCTTGTAGATGAATATACCACTGTACTCTACAGTTCACCCAAAGATAATACACACTGCCGACGTCATCAATTAAGTCGTCAGATGTGTGCGCCAGCGGTCGTAGCTTAGAATTTAAATTTATGATGAAAAATATTATTTAATTTTGATTAACATAATAGGCAAACGAGATGTTAGAATGTTAATTAATGCAGCAAAAACGTATGCATAAAGCAAAAGCCCGTGGAATCATAATCAGGCGCCTTCAGATTGGAGAGTCCTGTGGTGCAAATAGCCTATGTCAAGGCGAGAAACAAAACATGTTGCTACGTCACAACTGGGTTGCGTTTAGAAATAACACTCTGGGTGTGAGAGTGACCCTGGAGTAACTCTAAACCGTTCATAAATTACCAGGTGCTCTCGGAATGTTACGCTGGAATCGTTTAGAAATCGAGAGTTGACGCACCTAGAGTACGCCCAAATTACTCCATTCAGGGACTGGGTTGAAAAACGCCCCGTGGTTTTTACCGAGTTTGACGTTAACATTTACCACAACACCCCGATACGTTCAGAAATAGCGCACTCAGAGTGCACTCCAAGTGCACTCCGAGTCAAAAATTTAGTAACTATGTTGGCAACACAAGCCTTTTCTACATAAAAATTTCAAAGCATTGACAATTTTACATTGTATTGCTAACATAATGTCATTTTGACTTTTATCTTTAAAAAAAAACACACTTTACTCTACCCTCACACTCCATTTCTAAATGCACTTTTGGTGATTTGCTGTGGTGGAAGGTTGCAGATTTGAGCCGCTTTCGGGTGCCACAGTTTGAGCACTCTAGAGTTACTCCGAAGTACTTCGTCCGCGCTTTGGCCCGTTTGTCTGCGCAGATTTCACGCCCCGAGCTGTTCTTATTTTCCTCGACTGCATCTCTTGAAATCCTTATCTTTTTTCTTTTTCATCGTCATTTGTCAAACTCAATTGAGAAAAGTAAGCGTTCCGGCGTAAAGGGTACAATGGGTACATTCAGGCGGTCCCAGCGGCTTAGCTCAGCCTCTCAGCAGGAACTTTATTCTCGAAACTAAGGAACAGCGTTCTCATTGGAACGAAGATTCTGTCTTTGTCGTCCGGCATAACACTGACAATGACAGAGTAATCGTTCTTATGAGAACGCTGTTCCTTGGTTTTGAGAATAAAGTTCCTGCTGAGAGGCTGAGCTAAGCCGCTGGGACCGATGGGTACATTCAGGCGGTCCCAGCGGCTTAGTTCAGCCACTCAGCAGGAACTATATTCTCGAAACAGGGGAGCAGCGTTCTCATTGGAACGAAGGTTCTGTCTTTGTCGTCCGGCATAACACTGACAATGACAGAGCAGTCGTTCTTATGAGAACGCTGTTCCTTGGTTTCGAGAATAATAGTCCCTGCTGAGTGGCTGAGCTTAGCCGCTGGGACCGCCTGAAAATACCCAATGTGTTTCAAGGAGTGGAGTGCTCTAGGAGCTTGACGCCCTACACCCGAAAGCGGTTTTGTTTTACACAGCCCCCGGATTCTATTTTACGAGTCGAGTCGAATTGTCTCGATATCGAATACGACAGCTCCGGACGTACCGTGTAATACATAATATGGAGAAATCGAAAAATAGAATCGCTATTTTGACAATTCGATACGAATTTCGACTCGACTCGTAAAATAGAATCCGGCCTACAGGGTCTTCTCAGGATAGGCTATCCTCTAGTGTGAAACGTGTCTAGTTGCAATGTTTACCCTCGAGTTATGCTTTAGCCAGTCAGGGGTGACTTACTACTGAGAAACCGGCCCTACTAGATGCGAATTTGACACGATCAGTTCAACGCTTTGAATATAAAACTACAGGAAGGAGCATAACTTCGATTCTGCGCGACCAAAATATGTGGAGGTTGCATATGGCCGACTAGTATTTCCGATTTGGCAGTGGTAGGGTAGGGTTACCATACGTCCGGATTTGCCCGGACATGTTTGGGTTTTTAGGGTGTCCGGGGAAGTCCCCCAACAAACACATTTCTTACGGCCCAGCATCGTACAAATGCCGCCTTGCCGGATAACAGGCATCTGCCCAACTAAATAAAAAAAGTACTGGTCCGGATCGTATATGACCGCCCGGCCGACAGTCGAGCCGCAAGTCGGCCGACAGTATAAACCAGCGTTGGGCCGATTCAACGTCTGAATCATTACATTGGGCCAACGCTGGGTATACTTCCTCAAATTTTATGGTCCCTTACAGTATATTTGATGGATTTTCATCACAGGGCCATAACGTTATACATGGTTGTAATGTTATATACTAGAATGCTAGTAAATAATTCCAAAAATCGAATTTTACTTTTTGTGCAACTTGGTATGACACAACATTTTTTTTCTCCTGCTCGTTTTTCTTCGTAGTAGGAATCCAAGCCTTTCTGGAGGACTAAAATCTCAAACAAATTTATGTTTTATCGAAAAAATCATAGATATATTATATAAGCTACATTCTTCCTAAATCTTTGTAAAATGACTAGGAAATATCTAAAATAGTTAATATTTAGGTAATACAATACAATATTATAAGAAAAAAGTCAACATTTCATTTGGAAAATAGAAAAAAAAAATCCATCATTTCCATCTGAAAAGAAGAATAACAACATTTGTTAATGTAGGTACATGCGTTATTTTAATTACAAGTATACTCACCAAGTCTTGTATCTTGTATCTAACAATTGACTTTTCGCGCGACAACACAATAACTTATTTCCACAATTATTGAGAAATTACCCAAAGCACAAGACCAAGAACAAAATCAAAATACAAAAACGAAGCCACAAACATACGTCGCCAACGAGGTAATGGCCGTCAATGCCGTTCAGGTTCAACGATGCACAGAACACCCATGAAGAACGCGTACGCGGTACTCCTGCTCGAAATTTTTAAGGAGGCTGGGAAACATATATTGGCAAACTGCCGGTCCAGTGATATAGTAGGTACCAGTTGTATAATTTGAAATCATTAATAGAAAAGCCCCGACGCTATGCCAGCGATCAAATGCCAACAGCCGGAATTCAATGATCGAAAACACAAAGGGGCCAACTGCTTTTAGCCGATGCCGTCACTTACCCATCGTTCAAGGCATTCGGCCGATTGTTTACCGTCAGTTAGTGTTTGCTGGGCCGGCCGGAATTTGGAACAATGTCCGGAAAACTCAGAGATCGTGAAAACAACCTAACTTTGTTAAATATTTTAAGTAATCGTTACGGTTATTTTTGTAAAAATGTATTTTTACAATAAATAAAATTCATCCTTTATGAAAAATTTAAATTATTTTTCTACTACCGTGCGTAAAATACTCACTTTGCGCATTATTCAAAAGACAAAAAATTTCACTTCACGCACTAGTACCTTTGTAAAGTAATTCACTTTACACACTGGTGCGTGAAGTAATATCAATGAGAGATGTCGACACTGTCATTTTGTTCTAGTAAATTACTTCACCTTGCGCAATATAGTGCGTAAAGTATTTGCCTAAATTTATTTTTTTACACATATTTCATTAGTTATAGAAAAAATTTTGTATGCAATACATGTGTAAAGTGAACCTAAGGCGAGTGCGACAAAATTCACATTCGTGAAAAAAGGTTCACTTCACACACTTGTTGCATAAATAGTTATTTCGGCGAAGTCCGGATTTTGTCCGGATTTCTCGACTCCTTTGTCCTGAATCCCGAAAAACCTTAATGGAAACCCTAGGCAGTGGCGTATAATTATTTAAATATGATTGTCAATATTATGACTCACTCTTTTCGCACTAATCCCAGTGCTTATTATCACTTAAAACCGCTAAAATCCATTAAACATCCACTTGAATGAGGACACAGCAAACCACCAAAACAAGTGATGAGTCCATACTTGGAGGCTCAATATGGCTGTTTCCGTCTCTGCGTTGTCTGTAGTGACAGATAGAAAAAAGAAAACGCTCCTTCGTGTAGTTTTATATTCAAAGGTTCAACGAGAAACGAAAACACCTTGTAGCAAGTGCCCAAATGCCCTTGTCAAATGCCAACATAACCTAACCTTTTCATGATGATATGAAAAAAAGTGACACAGATGTCACTGCAAAATCACACAAAACCGCTTTATCATTATTCATCAAAGAAAATTCTATAATTTGGTGAAAAAGTTCAGTTTTTAGTGCTTCAAAATCCTCTTGCAATGTTCAGGAACCAGTACGACAGCGACGTGACGGTGTGGAGCCCCCAGGGGCGTCTGCACCAAGTCGAATACGCCATGGAAGCGGTGAACCTGGGTTCAGCTACTGTGGGGCTCAAAAGTAACTCGCATGCGGTCATTATAGCCCTAAAAAGAGCCTCCTCTGAATTGTCTGCCTACCAGAAAAAGATCATCAACATCGACGATCATATTGGTATTACTATATCAGGGCTTACTGCAGATGCAAGGATTTTGAGCAGATACATGAGAACAGAGTGTTTGAATTATAAGTACTCTCACGATACTTATATGCCAATGAATAGACTTATTACAACTTTAGGTAAGTGATTTTTGTTAATCGAAATTCAAACTTAACACATTAATTATTTCAGGCAACAAAATGCAAGTTTGTACTCAACGTTACGATCGTCGTCCTTATGGTGTAGGCCTTTTAGTTGCTGGGTTTGATGATAAAGGTAGTCACATTTACCAAACTTGCCCTTCGGCCAACTTTTACGATTGCAAAGCCATGTCTATTGGGTCCAGATCTCAAAGCGCCAGGACTTACTTGGAAAAGCATTTGGATCAATTATTAAACAGCAGCTTAGAAGAACTTATTAAACACGGTTTGAGGGCTTTGAGAGACACCCTTCCTCCAGAAATAGATTTGTCTACCAAAAATGTTTCTATTGGTTTTGTTGGCAAGGAAAGGCAATTTAAGATTTTAGAAGAAGAGGAGATTGCACCTTATTTAGGACTTATTGAAGGTGAGGAGAGAAGAGGACAGGGTGCTGATAAAGCTCCAGGGCCTCTTAGGGAAGATCAGGGGGAAGCACCGAGGGACCCCCAAGCAGCTACAGCCACAGAAGCTGCAGACAGAATGGATACAGATTAATTATTTGTGTAAAACATTTTGTCTTTGTTACTGTGGCAAGGAAATTTCTTATATAAGTGCCGTGGCTGTCTTTTTGAAGCAGCCACGGCACAACAAAATAATTCAATTACATATAATTTTTAAGGCATTTTAATAATAATATAATAATTTTGCAATTGGATTAATAATTATTTATTTATCTCCTAGCAATTCAGTTTGTTTTTTGTTTAGCATACTTTCAGCTTCTGCAATAAATTGGTCCGCTAAGGCCACAATTTGTTGCTCTACGTTCCTAGCTAAATCTTCAGAAACTTTGTCTTGGCGCTTCACTTGCTTTACGTATTTATTTTGTACGTCTCTTACACTGTCTTTGCACTTGACGAAAAGCTGCTTGGCATTTTTGGCTAGTTGTTCTCTGTGTTCCTTTGTAACCCTAAAAAAAGTAATTTACTTATATACAGCATAAGTTAATTCAAAATTATTATACTTTGGTATAGGAATAAACAAAGTTGTTCCATCTTGTTGAGGATTCAAATTCATTCCGGATTTGGATAAGGCCTTCAAAGCTGCAGGGATGGCTTGTGGAAACGTTGCGAAATTTACAACTATAGTTTTAGGGTTTTTCCTTACTATTTGAGCTAGTTCTTGTAAAGTGTGCTCTTTGCCATTTAAACTAATAGGTACTGACTCAATTGACCCTGTCGTGGAGCGTAAAGATAGATTTTTGATGAAATCCTCTTCCATGTGAGCTACGGCTTTTTGCAGCTGAGTTTTAAGGGTTTCCACTTTGACTAGCTCAGATATTTCAGTTTCGTTGATGACTACTTTAGCTGCTTTACCTAATAAAAAGTATAGTATTTATTGAAGCTCAAATATTATCAAAAACTTACCCTTATTTTCTTTTTTCTTGTCCTTGCCTTTTGCATAGCTCCTTGTGCAAATTAAATTAGTATTTGGAGATTTATTGAAAATTTGGGGCTGTTGGTGATTCGAGATTATAGATGAGAAAGAGCAATTCAGGGAAGATAGGAGAGTACTTGGGGGTAGTAAAGGAACAGAGCATAAATGCCTGTATATTTTTGGCAGTATTTTTCTAGTAGCGAACATGTTTTTCTTTATATTTTAAATTTAAATAATAAATATGAAAAAAAAATTATAAATTTCAACTTCAACCTCACTTTTTTGTTTATGAATTATTTGAAATGAAATTTTTTACCTGCGCCATCTATGCATGACGCTTCAAAACGAAAAAGTCTAGGTTTCTAGAAGGCTGACTCCCGTGCGGAAAGTACACTTTACCACCACACTCTTTTGCAAGTGGAAAGTGCAAGTAGCACTTTACCGAACAGTGTGTGGAAAAGTAGAATTTTGTATAATCAAAAATCTCTCTTCTATCAGAAATTTCAATATGCCTTTTTTAGTTTTTTTTGTAGGTGTAGATGCTCAGCTCATAGATAAAATTTTATGCCTAACCTGTGACCTAAAGACATGCAGAAAGTGCCTTTACTGCCCAACGGCTTGATCGAACTCTGTGTCTCCGCAGCAAGTCGTGAGTTGTGAGTTTTGTAATTTTGAGTCTTTATTCATAATTTCAAGAATTTTAGTTGACGTTTTCGTTTATTTCTGAATCTTATGTCTTAAATCCTATTAGTTGTATTCCTTTCACAAGTTTCACACCACACCAAGAGGAGCTCCGGTAAGTTACGCGCTTATTACTTTCGAAGTTGCGTTGAACCCTTGTGCTCAAGCCCCAAGGATAATACATACTACTACTACTACAGGATCGCCTATGCTCATAACCCAAGTAGCATTTTGACGACGACAACCACATAATACACCAAAATTAACGTTGTACTTAGTATAGAGTTTAGGCATTTACGAAACGACGCTCTCTAAACATCTGGACAACGTCGTCTTAGTGTTGCGCAGGACTTTAGTTAAACTACGACGTTGTGACAACGTTTACGCAACCGACTACAATAAGTTAATATTTTGGGAATGGGAATAACGTTCTGACAACGTTCAGGTGACATCTTGAGTTATGTTAAACATTTTCTCGACGGAGATCCGACCTTTTAAGATTCAACTAAGCAGTAGTCAGTTTTTCAGTTAAATTGAAATCGTTTCCGCGGAGTCACCTCTTCAACTAACCTTTTCTCAAATACAACCTCAAAATAAAAAAGTCATTCAAGACCATCAAATTAAAAATGAAACGAGTCTTGAACCTTCAGGTAAACTGCCTCATATTGACAAAAAAATAATTATGTCATGAAGAAAATTCAGGGGCACAAGAATACATGAAGACAGATAGATCCGAGAACTTAAGTTTAAATTCTCCAGGAACAAATGCCAACCCGAGGGCGAATCTGAATGAAAAATTAATATTAGTAGGGGAAGCAACTAATTTTCCAGAGGAACAATAGTTGATGCAGGATAAACAACTCGATCATGAGGAAATAACTCAATAATCAATCTAGACTAGACTAGAGGAAGAAATAATAATAATACGGCAACTGAATGGCACGGAGAGGCACGTAGGCGCGATCGAAAATTGTGTATTTTGGAGTAAGTTGAACTCAGTTCAGTTTTTGGTCCGATAAGCAACTCTAGTCACGCCTCGGGAAAAAAGTTAGTTTTCTGGCAGACTAACGTTTAAAGTTAGTATATCTTTTAGTTATCTGATATCCAAAGTCGCGTTGACGCCTATTATACTCCTCCGCCATGTTGAAAGTGTATTCTGTGTGGAAACATGGTCCCGGCCATTGAAATTTGGTGCATTAACAGGTATAAACAAAGGATTATAAAGCGTTTTTTAGTTTTCTAGGAACCATTCATATGCATCCCGTTTAGCTAGCGTTTGAAACGATATCAACTTCAAGATTGGTTATCTAATATTTTTTTCAATTTTTATTTTGATTTTTGAGTTTTGAGAAATTTGCAACGGATTGAAGGCACGCGTGTTTTTTGGCATAAATCCATAGTATATTTATCAGTAATCGCATATCACTGCGTTGCTGATTTCTGTTTGTGTATCGTCTTTTTTCGACAATATAAATAAGGTATTTGAAGCATAAGAATAGAATTCTCGTGCTGTCCAAATTTCAAATACTATAACGCTATTTGACAAGTATGACAGTTTTTACGGTATTAGCGTTAGCGGAGCCCGCTATCTAACGGGACTTAGCGAATGCCTTACCGTAACGCTATGCTATGTGAAAATTAGTTTACGCTCCATTTACGTCTGCAAGAACAGCAACTTTTAATAATTCCCCCATAAAAAACACCAAGGGAGCATTAATCAAACTCCAGAATCTTCAAAAAAAAGCTGTCGAAATGTAAACAGAATAAGGGATAAGAGGATTTTTATGTTTTTATGTCGTGTCCGAGAACTATGAAATACCATGTAAAATACCGTATTGTTAGCGGTACCGTATTAGCGTAGCGTCTGAGGCACGAGAACTCTCTAATAACACATTTAGATACGGTAGTGAGTTGAAAGAAAGTGTCCATTTTGACCATCAGTGAATATTTGGTTGAAAAATTTACCATTTCCTAAACACAACAAAAAGTAAACTCTCATCGCCATGAGAGAGGGCGCAGGTGTGTAGTTGTTTAAAAGTAAATACAGCAACGTTTAGGAAACGACCAACTGCTAACTACAGTTAAAACTGGAACGTTTCGAAAACTCAAAAATGATTGACCAAATTGGTGCAAAACAAGGTTGTGACAACATTGTAACAAGGTCCTTTACGCAACTTCTGTTTGGTTGCGCAACTTTTTCAAACACGTCGCCGCAACGTTAAATTGCTGCTTGGGAAGGCATGTGTAGAACAAATCTGAATTCTCCCACCACGCCAAATCACAAATCACCAGTTGTGTCGTAGGCAACATGTCGGTTCTCGCTTTGATGTAGGCTGTTTGCACCACAGGTTATGATTCCGCGGATTGCGGACTTTTGCTTTTTGCATGCTTCGTTTTACCGACACATTGAGATCGGTATCGATACGTGTTCCAAATATTATCTTGATATTGATACAAATCTCACTGTAAATTTGAGTGTCTCATCGCTGTATCGGTATGCAGATGGTATCGCTGTCTGTATCACTGTACTGAAACTTCGATACCGAACGCATGCAACACTTTTTTCAACGTGTAAATTCCGTCGATTTCAATCTGATGTAGCAAAATGCCCCAAGTAATCTATGTAATTAGTTAGATGGTAAATGGCGAGCGGTATATTGATGGTGGTGTTTATTTACTTGGAGCTGCTACCTAAAATCTGTGGAAGGGTCTATTTGCAAGAGAGAGAAACAAACTATTGAGGTGTACTAAAATTATATTTTATTATACATAAAACCCAAGAATTTAAATCAGCAAAATACTTTCCAATTCTGACAGCCTCATCTATTTTTCTAATTTCAATTACTTCACATCCGTTCAAAATGTTATTATTACGGACCACTGAAATATCACTACTAAATAAGAAACGCCCTATTCCTAATAACTTAAAAGTTAACTCATTTCAACACTTCCGATTCATTCCTAATAAACTACCCTTCACCTAATTATATAAATTTTTTAAAATTTCTAAGTCCTTCACTGGACTGCTTATGAAAACCCAAAATAATTACCTATTTGTTTATCAATATAGGTATTACTAACTTATTCTTCTAAAACCTTACAATAATTTCTACTTGAAAAATAAAAATCCTAATCCAAAATTTATTTCATGAACAACAATTTTCCTTTTCAAAATTTCCTATTCCATTCAATAGTTTATTTAATCAGAACAAATTCTATTATAAGTTTCCTTTAACAACTTTCCATTATTTTAAGACAACAATAATTCTATTTCATGGTACATCAGTTTTCCTTTCAAAATTTCCTATTCCATTTGATAGTTTATTTAATCAGAACAATTCTATTTTCGGATTCCTATGCCTAGCTAATAAATTCACTGTTTAATTCATAATTCCAACTCAAAATTGTATATTGTTAAATGCATTATAATAAGTACCCTTCATATTTTCTTTGCACAATTAAATTGGAATGTCATTATATCTGAAGGCAATTAAAGTTATGCAATAATGTTCCATTTTCAAAATACTCGAGTTATTGATATTTATTTCCACAGTTAATTGAAAGTCAAAAGTTTTTCTAGTAACAATCACTCAAGTTTATAAAGTTATTAAACACTAAAGTACTTACATTTTGCTTTTGCACACGTGAAATTACTTAATTACTCAAAATTTTTAGCTAGCCTGCACATAAATGTTGACGAATTTAATTGTTCTTTCTTTCAAAATTTTTCCGCTACCTTTTCAAAGACTGTAACCGAGGCAATACAAGAAACTTTCCGGACTGACACTTTAGGTAAGTACTGTAGATTTTAACTCAAACTGGACAGGACTGCGAACTCATCTCTCAACTGACCACTCATCTGATATCTCGCAACTAACTAGCAACTGCGGTATTTATATTAAATCGATCCCCCCGCAAAGTGTTATTAATTATCCCCCAGAATCGTCAATAGGCGGTCGTTTGACGATCAATCAGACAATCCCATTGGCCGACCTAAATATTATTAAAAATAATGATGCAATTTCCTTGAAATTTTTATCATTCTTAGTTAAAAAATCGAATAATTATGTCGCAATATCCTAATTTATCGAGGCCAATATATTTTCTCGGTTCAAGAATGCCATAAATCATTTATAATTAGGTACTTGGCCTCGCTCTTATAAGTTCATTGATTTGGGGTGATGACACTGGGCTTGATGACGAAACACCTAATATAACAATAAACGTTAATTTGTTCCCTTTTCAATTTAATACCGGAAATTCTGTTTTTGATTATTTGACCTTTATTAAATTTTTACAGTAAAGACATTGTGATTTATGGTTCTATTTTCTCGGAATATTACACTGAAATTCAAAAGGAATTTGAGCAGGTGGCACCCTACATTGGAACGATCATGGTCACCTGACGTCACACTTGTTTTTGCCATATACTTCACCCCCTTACTCCTCTCATACGGAAAGTGTCAGATAAAAAACGACGGACAATATGTTGAAGTTTATTATAGGTCTGTTTCTGCAGAAACAGATCTTATGTATCGCGCTATACTAAAATATAAACAGTGTTTTGGGAGGAATTTTTGAAATTATATAAATTATATCCATGTTCATGGAATTCAAAATGCAAAAAATATTCAAATAGACAACTTATAGGCTGAGTTCGGCTTTGATCTCACAGGTGTCAGTAAGAAGTCACAGAAGATAAAAACTGGCACAAAAGTTAAACATAGTTTAACTTTTTTGCGATATAGCAAAAAGTTGACATTTTCCCGCTGCGGGACAAATTTTAAAAATTCCGCGTCCACCACAACGCGGTTTTCCGCTCCATGAGAACTAGGATTTATGACCTTGTTTGAGAGTGTGCCCTACGCCCTGAACAAGGCTTGTTCAGGGCGTAGGGCACACTCTGCTTATGACGTCACGATATCCATGCTCATTTCGTTCCGCTTCGTGAAGTGCAAACTGAAGAGCCGAACTCAGCCCAAAGACGGGTGACACACTGGAGATATAAGTTTCATGGAACTTGTTGAAAGAAACAGGAAACTTGTTTCATTATCACACGACACATACATTCAAATGAGGCGGCGCACACTGGCGAAACAATTTCTGCTCTCCTGTTTCAGAAACGCCAGCCTCATTTGAATGTATATGGCTGTTCATTTGTACTGCTTTTCTTGCTTCAAGCAGATCTCAGCAGCTGATCGGCGTTCACTTGTCCTATAACTCCCATATAAAAAGCTCATAATGAGCAGCTCCTAGCAGATCTTCCTGATTTTTCGAGCAGGTAGCAAGTATAAATGAACCTATAATCTATATGTGTCGCGTTTCTTCCAACAAGATTCATGAAACTTATTTCTCCAGTGTGTCGCCCGCCTTAGAGCGTGTATTATAAATTTATTTTGCCAGATAACTAAAACTTAACTTCTGGACCTATGAGAACTAACGTCATTCCAGAAGTTAACTTTTAGTTATTCTGTCAAAATAGTTTTATAATACCCGCACTTAAAGAATCGGCAATGAGTTATGGTTAACAAGTGCAAGGAAAAATATGTTAATAGTGATCGTAGCTAAATATACTAAATATGCTAATAGTGTTCATTTCAATTCTTGCAGTAAATTTACGACTATTGTATATATTTGTTTCTCTTACGTAACCATTTCTTTGCCCATATTCTTTTTTGTCTTTTCTCCCCTGGTTTTTTTCATCAAAAAATTAGACTTCTAGAAGCTTCATTTTCAAATCCTCAGAGTTCTCAGTCTCTAAAATCTTGTGTCTTTTAGGTTTGAGTCGTGAGTTTTTTTATAACTTTGACCCATATTCCCAATCGGTTCAGATTTTATGGAATCATTAATATAAGATTTCTCGATCTTATAAAATACATCGGAAGTCAAACACCTGTGGATATTGGATGTCTTTATAAAGATTACACCGATAACAAATAACAACACTAAATTATCAATATTTGAAAAACAACAACTATTAACAAACTTTTGAGAAACTGATGCGACATAAAAAAGAAGGACGTTAGTAAGACGTCGCTAAGACTGTCGTCGGCTGGACTTCCAAAATATGTCTTCAGTACGACGTTCTATTTTGGACAAAAGTCGTATGAGACCAAAGTGGTCCAAAATTGGATGTCCTTTTGAAGACATACTGGTCATTGCGGTAAGCTGGGGTGTCTCCAAACCGTGAAAATTCAAAAGATACTTAAGTTTTCTTATCTACTCAATTTTCCATGAATTTCTGCTCTCCAATTCTCAAATTTCTCTGTCTAGATGTTTGTCTATTCCCGGTTCTTGAATTGTTTTCTTCGGAATACTTCCAAACAGAGAAAATTCAAAAGCCAGAAATAGGAAATAATAGCATACTCATTATATCTAATCTATTAGAAGTGTTCCAATTCCATAATAAAAAAGGTCATGATAGTTAAGGTCATTACATTTTACAGTCTTTCTAGGTAGTAGGCTTTTCCTCATTCACCTGCCTCGCAACCTGGTGCCTTCCTGGCTTCAGGCCTCTGGATTTCCTAGGGATTGACCTTATCCCTGGTTCACGCAGCTTTTTACTTTATATCACAGACTACCTAGGCAAACCCATTAAATCTGTGAAATAGTCGAATGATGGTTTTCTTCTCACAAATACTTGTGCTTTTTAGAAATTTTCCTTAAATTTCTTCTCTAAATTTCTGAATTTTTCCTTCTCAATTTTTGTCTATTCCCGGCTCTTGAATCATTCCTTTTAAATATCTCTACATAAGGAAAATTCAAGAGCCTGGAATAGAAACAACATACTTCAGTCTACTTATCTACTCGATTTTCCCTAAATTTCTGCTTTTCAATTCTCAAAGTTTTCTGTCTAAATTTTTGTCTATTGCCGGCTCTTGACTTGTTAATATCTAAATATCTCTACATAAAGAAAATTCAAGAGCCTGGAATAGAAACAACATATGGGTACTTAAATCTACTCATCTACTCTATTTTTTCTAAATGTCTACCTTTCAATTCTAATTTTTGTCTATTCCCGGATCTTTAAGAGCCTCTTTAATACATAAGAGCCACTTTCTAATAAACTGTCAGGCAAGCTGTTAGGTAATGCAATCTGACGGATAAAAACGCAATATGTAATCTCATTGGCCAACCAATTATCCAGTGAGCAACAGAATTATATATATTTATGTATTAAACTTATTTTGCAGATATAGTTACTGGCAAGTTTATCTCAAGATGAATAATCCGGGCCTAAGATAAAGAACATTGGATGTTAGCGAATACAATTTCAATATAAAAACATATGTCTGATCCAAATCCATCCAAACAATTAAAATGCTGGAGGATGTTTTCCACTTGGTTTTCCAGCAGGTCTTTTTACCTATTCCAACAAACATCCCAAGCAGCAAAGCTTAGTCGTTATGACATCGATTTTAAATAGATTTACGTCGATTAACTAGTCCAAAATACGACATCGGAAAGAGGTTGCAAAATATAATTTGTTTTGGACGTCACGTAGTGGACGTTTATTTGACCATAACATGAACTAACAGGTTCAAAAGGTACCATGTAAAACCCAATATGACCCATTCAGAAAAAATACCCTGTATTAAAACGTCTATGAAGCGTCCATTTGACGTCGTTGAATTGGACGTATATTTGGTCAGTGTGGATCGATTGAAAAATGTCTACATAGTAATTATGGTGTTTTGTGCATTTCAGCAAGTAAAGATGGAAGGATTTGTTTACCTCTATATTATTATACCTAATTGATGAATCATCACTGTAGTAAGAAAAAAAGGGACCAGGGTAATGTAAACAAGCTATTGTACCTTTTTTTTCTTATCTATTTTTATATTCGTCAGTAAACTATTGTGGAGGAATAAGCTTTCAAAAAATACACAATAATAACCTAAGCTATGATCCTAAGTGCCCTTCAAATCAGAATTTTGGTAAGCTACTTCTAGTTGAGCATGTTTGGTATTAGACTTCAAGCATTTGGCTGTAGATGTTTTCAATAACTTCCTCTTAACAATTGGAGTTGCATTTCACTGATATCCAGGGCAACAAATCATAGTTTGATTATTTCTTTTTGGTAATTGGTGTCCTCCGGGGAAGCCGTACGCCATAATAAGTTAGGATCTCATTTGCCATTTGTTATACGATTATACCTACTATTGAAGGTAAGTGTATAAATAGCAGTGGGGCACTACCGAATACCGGCGAGAAATGGTTGAACTATGATTTGCTGTTGGGTGTCAGCTGCACAACGTGGTTTCTTGAAGTGAATTCAGCCGAATAGGGCTTTAATACTCAACTCACAAACAATCTTGTGTCTAAACAGTTTTACAGTGTGTTTCGCAATATTTTGACTTAAGTTTGTTTCGGAAACTTATTGTGTCTTTAATCTGCAGTCTTCAGATTCCTAAGAGTAGGTAGACCTAGAACCAAATAAATATACTTATTAATAATTCTGCATGTATAAAATCCAACGGTTCAAAAGCTGCTGTGTGAGTTGAATAATTTTCTCTGACGCGATGTTGAGTGCTCTAAATCTTCAGAGGTTTTCGAATTTAAATTATCTTGACTTCTCAATAAAGCTCGTAGTATATTGAGGCCTTATAGAAATTCAACTGATAAAACTCTCCATGATTCAAGAATTGGCAATTCAGACTGGAATTTTGAACCTTGCATGACTATTTAAGAGTTTTGTAAAATTTGCTTGAGGCTTCCTTTGCTGTGAAAAAGTACAACAAGAAACAATACGAATTACCTCTGAATTTTAATTTAAACCCAGCCAGCAGACAAACTCTTGAAGACGTCTTTTTTAGGTCTGCATTATGTCTGAATGTCTGGAGACCAAAAAAAGACTTTTAAATGATGTCGTAACTTCACATTTTAAAGAAAACTGAGCTACACATATTTGGCCTACCTAAAAGTGAATAATGGTTTATGTATTGAAAAGAGATTCAAAGACGTCTTTGAGACATCTCGTTGAAGACGCATTTAGAATGTCGTAGTCCTATAAGACGACTTAAGGCAGACGTCTGAAAGACGTTGGATTTTGTAACATACGACGTTTTTGAGATGTCTTTAACACGTAAGCAAGACGTCTTGAATGTTTGTATGCATATCTTTGGGACGTCTTCAAGACACTTAAAATTTACTTCAGAATTTCCAAAAGCATTCTGCAGCGCTTCAGGATATCAGAATTTCAGAACCATTTTAGAATGCCCCAAAACATTCAAAAATCGATAAACAATAGTATTTTAGAACAATTCAGAAGTTTGAAGCCCATTTTAGGATGCTCGAAAACACTCCAAACACTCTAAAATCTCTAGAAACATTTCGAAAAGCCCTAGAATTTTAGGATTTAGGTTAAAAGTTACAAAACGCCTTTCAGAAGGTTTTTAAGAGCGAATTTAGATTGCTGTAAAACTTTAGACCTTTAATAAACATCCAGACCAGTTGAAATCCAAATCAGAATTATTCGGAGCATTTCGGAACAATGTAGAAACTTTAGAATTATTTTAGAACATTTAAGATTCAATTTAGAACACTTTTGAACCGATTTAGAACACTTTGGAGCTTCAATATAGGGCTCTAGAATACTTAGAAATGTGTCAGAACAATTTAGAAATTCCTGAAAAGCTTCTAAAATGCTCCAGAACTATTTCAAGCCACTTAGAACACTTCCGTGACAAAAATTGAAAGTTTTTAAAATGAGTTATAATAATGAACTATTAGTCCTGAAGACGTCTTCAGACGTTGGGTTTTCTAACATACAAAGTCTTTAAGACGCCTTGAAGACGTAAGCAGACATCTCCAATGTCGTTTGTGGACATATCAGAGACGTCTTTAAGATGTCTGTGTGCTGTCTGGGAAATTATCTTTCCAGTACGTTACTCATTGAAACCGGCATTTCTCAATTTTGATTGGCTTAACCTCATAGCGGATTTTAGACAATCATTGTATAAAAGCAAATAAATCAGCTGCTTTCTGACACTAATTATTCCAGTTCTGAACTCAAATTATAATCAGATCAACAGATTAAAACAGCCTCATTCCGATCTTTGGACTCTTAGTTTTTCAGTTCTGAGCTCAAATTTCGATTAAATTGACCTCTTGACGGATCTTATACATTAGTTTGCCAGTTCTGAGCACGGATTTTAATAAATTTTTGATAACGCGCGTCTTATATCTGAGGTCAGATCAGATAAGAGATGAGATTTGGCACAAACTGCATCTAACATATTTCTCAAGTTGATATGTGATACTCTATTGATTGATAATGAAAGGTTTGTAATTAAGTTTTGGATCTTGATAAAAGTTCTCAGAATCGCAAGAGTCTTCAAAACATGGAACCAGGAATTTCGAATCTCATGCCAAAAAATCTCCACAATCTTGAAGTCTTCATATGTTTTCAAGTGCTGAAGCCAAAAAATCTGAAAAGCTATTTCAGACCATTGATAAAATAATGTTTTCTCATAGTCATATTCAAAAATGTGCTAGTTATCAAATAATTTATTTATATCTAGCTAAAATATCTTATCAATAATGTCTGCATGATTATTAATAGCCAAATAATTAATTGCTGTCATTAAAAAAATAGCAACTATTAGTTTTACTACAAAATTTGTTTGAAATTTCTGGTACCTACGTGGTGTTAATAAGGTACCCTGAACATTTGCCTATATGCTTATCAGGCGTTTAATCTATATCACAAATTTTTTTTACAAACAATGCAAACAAAAAAGTCACAGCTGGCTGAATAGACACTTAATACCTTCCAGATAACTGAGACAAATGATAATAATTATTGCTATTAATATAATAAAAATCGTTTGGCAATAATTATTTTGGCACATGTTGAAAGTGAGGTGTGTTTTAACGCATCCGAGGAAGTTTGTTTGTGTAAATATAATGTAATTGTTTTATAAGTGAGTACAATTTGGGATTATGCATCATACCTCTAAAAAGGTTCGTTTGACTCTTGTGTTGATTGCGGCATGGTCAATTGTAAGTAATAAGTTTTATATTGAAATAATGAGCTTTCTTATTATAAGTCAATATTTTACTTTCTTAAATTAAATTAAAATTGATTAAGTCCATGTTTTTTTAGGTCCAGACACTTTTTCACCTTTTTTGGGTGATCTATGGATATTTAATGATAATATGCCGAATCAAACCCACCTATTATGATGTTGTCTTTGTGTACCTCACATATTTTTATAGTAAGTTGAATTTTCAATTATTTATTATTATTAATTATGGGTCACATTTATCAATCGTTTGTTGGTTCCTAATGATAATAAGGAGTATGCTTAGGAACAAAAAGGGATCATTTAATGACCATCAGAAGTCAGAACTCAGAAGTCTTTTTATCATATCTCCGAATTTCTTCTAAAAAACTTCAGAAATACGAGAAAATAAATAACGAAATGCATAAGACTTGTTTGATGTTTCAGACGCCCCCTAGTTGAATTTCTTAAAGGTACTTTGAGCTCTCTATATAAAAATGTTGACTGTTGACTATTGGCCCAATGATAGATTCTAATATGTACATGTTTTTAAAACCACTCCAGCCAGAATACGTTAAAGGTTTTCAAAAACATTTTAGAACGCCCCAGAAACATTTGTGATGCTTTCAACGGTCCAGACATTTTAAAACACTTGTTCAGACCCAATTTAAAACTCTAGAAAGCATTTTAGAACGCTCCGAATTTAAAATTTTCACACAATATATTGAAAAATGTCTATTTTGGAGCAAATCTAGAAATTTCAAGAACATCCCAGACAGCACAGAGGCATCTTAAAGACGTCTCTAAGATGTTCACAAACGACATTCGAGACGTCTTTTTAGACGTCTTCAAGGCGTCCTAAAGACATCTCAAAGACGTCTTATATTACAAAACGTTTTCCAGACGTCTGCCTAAAGACGTGCTCAGGACTAATATTTCATTATTATATTATTCATTTTATAACTTTAAATTTTTGTCTATTCCAGGCGCTAGGTTCTCTGAAATAATTCTGAGGTTTTTAAATTGTTCTGAAACATTTCAAAATGCTGCTGGAAAGTGTTTTGGAACATTCTAAATGGCCTATTGAAGTTCTAAAGTGTTCTAACTTGGCTTGAAGAGTTCTGGAGCATTCTAGAAGTTTTTCAGTAATTTCTAAATTGTTCTGACAGATTTTTAAGTATTTTAGAGCTCTATTGAAACTCCAAAGTGTTCTTAATTGGTTCAAAAGAGTTCTAAAAGGTTTCCAGTTTTAAACTGAATCCTAATTGTTCTAAAATAACTCTGAAGTTTCTCAATTGTTCCAAAATGCTCTTGATTTGGATTTGAACTGTTTTGGAAGCTTATTGAAGGTCTAATGTTTTACCGCAATCTAAATTCGGTGTTAAGAGCCTTCTGAAAGGCGTTTTGTAACTTTTAATCTGAATCCTAAGCATCTGGCGCTTTTAAAAATGTTTCTAGAGATTCTAAATAGAGTGTTTGAGTATTTTGGAGCGCGTCCTAAAATGGGGTTCAAACTTCTGAATTATTCCAAAATGCTTTTGGAAATTGTGAATCAGTTTTTGAATGTTTTGGGGTATTCTAAAATGGTTCTTAAATTTCCAAAATATTCTGAAGCGCTACAGTATGCTTTTGAAAACTCTGGAATGAATTTCAAGTGTTTTGAAATATCCAAAAGGCTTATTAAAGTTTTGAAGTGTTCTGTAGCATACTAAATGGTTTAAAGTAAAATTGAATGAGAAAGGAATTCTGTAGGACATGACTCCTTTTTGTAGACATCTTAAGATGTCCATAAACGACATTCAAGACGTCTGGCTTACGTATTTAAGGCGTCTCAAAAAGACGTAGAGGACCTATGTCATATGTAGCAAAACCCAACGTCTTTCAGACGTCAGCCTAAAGGCGTCTTTAGAACTAAGATATTCTAAAAACGTCTTCTCCAAAATGTCTTAGAGATGTTTTTCAATCTTTTTCCAATAATTTTTTTATTAAATCAATTAAATAGATCACAAGAAATTTCAATAAATTTTTCACTTTTAGGCCTGGTTGTACCATGTCTTTAAGATGTGAATTTACGACATCTTATTTGAATCTTCAAAAATGCGTCTTCAGACGTTCAGACGTAATGCAGACTTAAAAAAGAAGTCTTTAAGACTTTACAGTGTGTTGTCTAGGATAAGAACAAGAAAGATGTTTGTATTAGATTTAAAATAAATTTGGAAATTACAGAAGTTTCATAGAACACTCTTGAACACTGAAGCATTTTAGAACTATTTGGAATCAAATTTTAACTTGAGGAAGCATTTTAGAACGCTCCTGATTTAAAAGTTTCCTACGAATTTTAGTAACAATTAAGAGGTTTCTAATGACACATTGAAGAGCGTCCCACTTTGAAAGTAATCTCGAAATTTCAGGAACATAAGAACGCTATTGAACAGTTTAAGAAGAAATTAAACGGTAAGAGCTACAAGGGCGGTTCAATTAGAAAATAGTTGCCTTTTTTGATGCCCATTTACGACTCGTTTACAGACTTGCCAAATTCCTTCAAGTTTATTAAATACAGGGTGATTTCTAAAAAACGCCCAAAAATATTTCAACATTATTTCGAAAACTATTGATTTCCGAGACACAATTTAAATTTGGAAGTTTTATCATTTTTTTTCACAACATGGCATCTTCAAATTTCAAATCCGACGTTTCGTGGTCGAACTACCATCATCAACAAACCTAATGTTTTTATGTCATTTCTAGAAAGTGCCCTTCTTTTTTTTTTCTAAATATGACATAAAAAATCCAGGTCCGTATTTAAAAAAATCAAGTTGATAATGGTAGATAGATCACGAAACGTCAGATTCAAAATTTGAGAATGACACGTTGTAGAGTTGTCTCGAAAATCAATAGTTTTTGAAATAATTGATGAAATAATTTGAGGCTCTTTTCAGAAATCACTCTGTATTTCGTAAGCTAAAAGAAATTTGGCAATACTGTAAACAAAACTTGAATGGACATCAAAAAAAGCAACTTTTTTCTAATTCAACCGACCTCGTAGCTCTTAACGTTTCGTATATAGCAATAGTGGTATAACTTAAAATATACACCCTGTATATACCTATGTTTGAGAAAAAAGTTCAGAACTTTATCGTATCGGTAGGATCTTTAGAACGCTCCAAAACACTTTAGAATCCAATTTTCTAGTTTGAGAGAAGTTTTGGCAAGTTTCCAGAACCAAGTCGAAGCCTTTAAAAGCCTGTTATAGAACGCTCCAAGAGATTTCAGCAAACTCTTGAAACGAGTCAAGAATCAACAGAGCTCCCAGAAAGATATTGAAACGTGTCTGTAAACCAATTTAGAACATTCAGAAAAATTCCAAGATAAAAAAAGAAATTTCTAGAAAATTCTAAAACCAAGTTTCAATACGAACTCAATTTAGAAGCAATTTAAAAATCACAGAAGTTTCCTAGAACACTCCAAAACACTTACAAATTCTCGAAATTTCTCAAAAGCATTTTAGAGCCTTGGAAATAAATTAGAACTTTTGAGGAAGAATTTTAAAATGCTCTGGATGTAAAACTTTCCTTCGAATATTAGCAACAATTTAGAGGTTTCTAATAAGATCGCTCTTGAACAAGTTTAAAACAAATTTAGAACTAATAAATGTCTGTATATATTTGAGAACTTTCATATAGGCATTTTAGCATGTTAACACATTAAAATTTCTAGTATTAGGACCGCTCCAGCAAGCTCCAGAACACTATAAAAGAAATTCTAAGCATTACCAAACCTTTTAGAGCGCTCCAGAACAATTTAGTGATGCCAGAATAATTTTGGAATCCGTCCGAACACTTGTAAATCAAAAGAGCTCACAGAAACCTATTTTACCAGTTCAAAATACTCAGAATTATTTTAGAACAATTTGAAGATTGATTTTGAAACTTTACAAAAATTCTCGAAGAATTTAAAACCAAGCAATAATTTAGAACAGAAGTTTCATAGAACACTCTAAAACTTTTAGAAATTCTGAGTGTTTTAGAAGCATTTTAGAACATCAAGGCAATCCAGTTTAGAACATTCAGAAAGAAATATTTTAGAACAATAACTTAAAGAGAAATTTTAGAAGAATTCTAGAACAGTTTAGAAAATAATGACACCACGAATTTGGAAGCAATTTAAATTACTTATAGAACTTTCATGGAAACAGTTAAGAACCTTTAAGATTTTTAGAAGCATTTTAGAACCCCTTGGGATCAATTAAAACATTTCTGATCGCTCCGGAATTAAAACATTGATACGCATCGATTTAGAGGTTTCCAATACATGAAGTCTATCTGAAAATTCCAGAAGCATTGAGAATTATCTTAGAACAATTTAAAGATTAAATAAGAAACTTCAGGAAAATTCTAGAACAATTTAAAACCAAGTAACACCTTGGAACGAATTCAAAACTCAAGGAAACATTTTAGAACACTCCGGAAAAAATTAAATAGGTACGCACTTCTGCAATACACTTTAAATCAAATTTACCAATGTTAAAGAACGTTCCAGTGAGCTCCAGAACACTTTAGAAATAAGTCAAAGGTTTAGGCCGGAGTCTCATGGTCCGTTTTCCGACGTCCGACGTTCGAAAAACCTATTCTGACATAATCGTATTAAAATATGTCAAAATAGTAAGTTTTTCGGACATTGGACGTCAGAAAACAGATGCATGAGACTCCGGCTTTAGAAGTTTTTTAGAGCGTTTGAAACATTCAGAAATATTCTAGGACAATAATTTAAAGATTAACTTAGAAACTTCAGAAGAATTCTAGAACAATTTACTAACTAAATAGTTACACTGAACTCACTTTGGAAGTAATTTACAGAACTTATAGGTATTTCATAGGAACGGTAAGGAACCCTCAAGATTTTAAGAAAAATTTTAGAACTCTTTGAAATCAATTTGAAATTTAAGAAACCATTTTAGATCGTACCAAATTTAAAACATATGTTTTAGAACGCGTCAGAGCAATAATAAATCAATAGAGCTCACAGAAATATATTTGATATGCATTTTAGAGCGCTCCAGATATGCATTTTAGAGCGCTCCAATACATTTTCAAACAAACTTAGGTACTAATATAAAGAACACTGCAGCAAGCTGCAGAACACTCTAGAGCGTTTATAAGCTTTTTAGAGCGCTCCTGAATAAGTTTTAAAGATTTCAGAATCATTTTAGAACGTATAATCCAGTTTAGAACATAGTACAAAAATATTTCAGAGCAATAATTTAAAGATTAGCTTTGAAATTTGAGAGGAATTCTAGAACAATTTGAAAACTAGTTACACCACGATTTTTTTCGCAACTCAATGTGAAAGCAATCTACAACTTAAACTTATAAAAGTTTCATAGGAACAGTTAGGAACACTTAAGAATCTTAAGACTTTTAGAAGCATTCTAGAACACCTTGGAATCAATTTAAAACTTGAGAAAGCATTCCATTTTGCTCCAAATTTTAAATATTCATAAGCATTTTAGCAACAATTTAGAAGTTTACAATACATTCGAGACGCTCAACTTTGAAGCTTCTCTGGAAATTTCAAAAGCATTATTAGAACACAATTCAAAACGTTAAGAAGCCTTAACACACTCCACAGACAACTTAAAGATTTCAGAATCAATTTAGAACTCCCTATCAGAGCAATTATAAATCAACGATACTCTGTAAGGACGGCTTCTTATTGAACTTGCTTCCCCTACCTATTTCTATTTTATATGTTCTTTCAGATTTGTCTTTCCCATGTGCTTTCTGGAATTGGCAAAAACGTCATTATACTCCAGGTATTTAGTTCGCAGTTCTTGTATTTAACTTTGCCGTTTGTCATGTTGTCCAGCCTGTAGTCGTCTAGTGTTACTGCTTCTGTCTGTTCCCGTTCCACGTTTTTCTCCTATTTCCTAGGTGATAGGCGGGGATTTCGTATTCCGGTTCCTCTAAAAATGCGATCGTGGGCCCTGCGTATAAAGCTATTAGGCCGGCATACACACACGTTATTTACGCGGTTCATCGTGGCGTGTTGAGATGTGGCGGTTAGCATGCGCGAAAAAACGGCGTGGCAAAAAAGCGTCATGTTCCATACACTTGACAAAGTATTCAAATGATTTAGCACATGATTACGCGTGGCGTATCAGTTTCAAAGAAAAAATCGTATGTGTGTAGGTAAAAAGTGTCATTTATCGTGTCATTTGGAAGGGCATGTGGTTATGTACTATTAGGCCGGCATACACACACGTTATTTCGCGTGGTTTATCGTGGCATGTTAGGATGTCGCGGTTAGCATGCGCGAAAGAACGGCGTCGCAAAAAAAGCGTCATGTTCCATACACTTGACAAAGTATTCAAATGATTCAGCATGTGATTACGCGGGGCATATCAGTTTCAAAGGAAAAATCGCATGTGTGTGGGCAAAAAGTGTCATTTACCTATCGTGTCATTTGAAAGTGCATGTGATCATGTACTAATTTTCAACTTGATAGTTTGCGACGTGGCGTTCATTTCACGTTCAAGTACTTGAGTACTAACGCCACATTCCGGATGAAAGCATGTGTGAAATCCCTTCCCATTCTATCATTGCGGGCAGCCCTCCTCACTCACGCACATGATTTTTCACAGCTTTTTGCAGATGATACGATAAACCGCGCGAAATAACGTGTGTGTATGCCGGCCTAATTTTCAACGTGATAGTTCGTTACGCGGCGTTTATGTTTTCGTACTAGCCTCAAAACCGTGACGTGGAATGGCGCGTGAACTGCACTTTAGGCCGGCATACACACAAGTTATTTCGCGCGGTTTATCGTGGCCTGTTGGGATGTGGCGGTTAGCATGCGCGAAAGAACGGCGTGGCAAAATAAGCGTCATGTTCCATACACTTGACAAAGTATTCAAATGATTCAGCATGTGATTACGCGGGGCATATCAGTTTCAAAGGAAAAATCGCATGTGTGTGGGCAAAAAGTGTCATTTACCTATCGTGTCATTTGAAAGTGCATGTGATCATGTACTAATTTTCAACTTGATAGTTTGCGACGTGGCGTTCATTTCACGTTCAAGTATTTGAGTACTAACGCCACATTCCGGATGAAAGCATGTGTGAAATCCCTTCCCATTCTATCATTGCGGGCAGCCCTCCTCACTCACGCACATGATTTTTCACAGCTTTTTGCAGATGATACGATAAACCGCGCGAAATAACGTGTGTGTATGCCGGCCTAATTTTCAACGTGATAGTTCGTTACGCGGCGTTTATGTTTTCGTACTAGCCTCAAAACCGTGACGTGGAATGGCGCGTGAACTGCACTTTAGGCCGGCATACACACAAGTTATTTCGCGCGGTTTATCGTGGCCTGTTGGGATGTGGCGGTTAGCATGCGCGAAAGAACGGCGTGGCAAAATAAGCGTCATGTTCCATACACTTGACAAAGTATTCAAATGATTTAGCACATGATTTAGCGTGGCATATCAGTTTCAAAGGAAAAACCGTATGTGTGTGGGCGAAAAGTGTAATTTATCGTGTCGTTTGAAAGTGCATGTGGTCATGTACTAATTTTCAACGTGATAGTTCATTACGCGGTGTTCATGTTTTCGTACTAGCCTCAAAACCGTGACGTGTAATGGCGTGTGGACACGGATGTGAACTGCACTATCATGTACTTGAATACTGACGTCACATTCCAGATGAAAGCACGTCTGAAATCCCTTTCCATTCTATCATTGCGTGTAGCCCTCCTCACTCACACACATGATTTTTCACAGGTTTTTGTAGATGACACGATAAACCTCGCGAAAGAACGTGTGTCTATGCTGGCCTCAACCATGTACTTGAGTACTGACGCCACATTCCAGATGAAAGCACGTCTGAAATCCCTTCCCATTCTATCATTGCGTGCAGCCCTCCTCACTCACGCACATGATTTTTCACAGGTTTTTGCAGATGACACGATAAACCGCGCGAAATAACGTGTGTGTATGACGGCCTATTGGATCTCTTGCGTTGGATTGTACTTCCCATCTGTATAAATAAATGTGTTTTCAGTGTGAGTCGATTTTTTGCCAGCCAATTTAGATTATATTTACATTTGTAGCCCACTGTCTCGTTTAGATTGCTGGTGTTGCCAATTATTTCTAATTCTATTGTCTTTATCTCATTCTGTTATCGTGTATAGTCCTTTTTGGCTCCATTTTATGTGCTTTTTCTTGGATGTCTGTGACTATTTGCATTAGAGGGTTAATTTCATCTTCAATTTTTGACTCTATTTTCCGGAAGTCTGGTTTAACTCTCTGGATGCTGACTTCAACTCCCGTTTCTTTGAACACAAAATACAGCATCTGTTTGAATCTTTCCCATACTTTTTCCAGTCGCCATCCTTGTCTAGGAAATACCAGTTTTTTAGGATTGCTCAAGATTTATACATATTTCTTGGTGTGGGTTTTGTCTGCATTGTCTCTTTTACAAAAAGGAACACTGTTGAATTTCTGTAGACTCAAAATACTTTACAGCAAATTAACTTAATTTGAGAACATTCTTATAGAGATTCCAGAATTATTTTAGAATGCGTCACTTAAATCAACAGGGATCATAGAAACATTTTAGAACGTATAAACTAGTTTAGAACATGCAGAAATAATTTGCAAAAAATTAAAGATTAGTTGAGAAATTCAGAATCATTCTAGAACAAATCAAGTTAGAACTTTCAAGATAATATCAAAACGCTACGAATTTGTTTTAAAATCAATTTAAAATCTTCAGAAACTTCATATAATAAATAAACTCTAAGAAAAGTACCCATTTGAAGTATACGCTGATTAGGTAGGCATAGGAATTTAGGCTATAATGGAACACTACTTTATTTAGATCTGAGAGCATTACAGAATCAATTGAAGCATTTTTCAATACTGTAGTTACATACAAAAGCCGATTTAGTTGTTTTAAAATCTTCCAGAACGGATTTATTTATCTCTTTATTTATATACTCAAAACAGAGTATCTTTTTACATGCATCTTTCATCCTGGCCTGGAGTTCCAGTTTTGGGACACACGAAACTGTTACTGTATCGACTGCGCCAATTAATTCCATAATTTGTTTTTAAAAAGATTTATCAAAGATAGGTAGTCCTTATTCAGATAAGGGAATAAAGGAATAAAAGAAAAGTGGGGATCCGGCCAATAATTATTATTCTCTGAAAAACTATTTTTCCTATAAAAGCTTCAATGTCCTACAATTTTTCCTCATACTAAGCTATTCTAATAAAATGAATCTTTTGATTACTCAATAGCACGCACATTGTGTAGATTAACCGTTTTTAAATTTTTCTTCTTGATTCGCAACAGTCAACTGATACCTAATACTTTTTGCGACTTCTTTACTTCTCAAATCCGCTCTGTGTGCATTTTAGCAGGAAAATATTTCAATACGATAATTTTAAGTTCTTTTTGCTGAGCAGCTCTTATAACAAAAAAAAAACAAACTTACTTTGCCTATTTTCAGGAGAATCATGTGGAGCTTTGGACGTCAAACGAGAAACCCTTTTCATCGACAAAACTGACCACGAAGACATCGACTTCAGCAACGAAACCACATCCAACATAGTCTACTATTTCATAAATGCCACACTTCACAAGGCCGATTTGCCATTCCAAAGCCAACTACTGCCAAGAACTGAAATGTACCTGACCCTATTTTTCATAACTGACTCTTTGTGGATCGGAACCTCAGTACTATTGCTAATTGGAGCTTTCACTAGAGTCAAACAGAAATATTTGTCAGTCATTTTCTACGGGCCGTGGCTTTTGTGTTCGATTTTTGTTAATTTCGTTGATGTGGTATCATCGGTACAATATGGAATCGATCTTATATCGATAAGGGTATGTTTCATTAGATTCAGGTGTGGAGTTGTAGCAATATGGTTTATTTTTAGAGCTACACTAGCTGGCTACAATTCATTGGAGTGACAAACTTCGACGATTTCAAAGCCTACAACGAACATCCCAGTTCCATGGTAATACCTGCAATGCCTACAACTGTGATAGTCACTCTTTTGTGCAGATTTTTCATTGTTTGGCTAACAAATATAGTCAGTTTTTTTGCTATACTCTTTCTAGCCATTCCAGAGTTGTTTTGGAAAACTACTGTGAAACCCAGAGTTTCCAGTCACGGGAAATTGAGGCTTAGCACTGGGGACGATTTGGAACTAAACTCGTCCGAAGCTAGGATAAGGGCCTGGCAATTGTTTTACGGGGCTGTTGAAGCTAATAGTACTATGGCTAATACTAGTAATTCTGATGACAATGATAATATTGAGGAATGGAGTAGCATTGCAAAACCTGTTCATCGACCGACACCTTCATTGGCTTTTATGGATAACAATAATAGAAATGTAATTGCCGTATTTCTCTTGAATTAATTTTTAATATATTTTTTTTTTTTTATGATTGAAGATAACAGTGTTGAAAGGCCATATACCTTGGTCTTACATAAATCCGGAGGGTAATTATTTGAGGCCCACTATGGGAAAACCATCACAGACTAATGGAGAAAACGACGATGATAGTGTTACTTATTGTGAGTATTTATGTTTTGGTATTCATCGGGTGTATCTACTTTAAATTATAAATAACAGTTTTAGTTATCCTCGATTTCTAGCCACGAATTTAGTAGGGACGCATGTCATCCGCACCAAAACCATTACAATTTCAACTTTTTTAAGCACTAAGGTTTTCTTTCACTCAGAAATCATGAAACTAGACAGAGCAATGTTATTCAAATGAACACTACATATTCATTTGAATCTTCATTATTCAACAGTCAATTAATTTAAAAACTCTTCAGAAAATTCATATTATTAATTGGCAATGGTCTTGTAACGTTCTTGATCATATTCCCCTTATTATACTCATAGAAAAAAAATATATATTCAATAGTCTTTTCACCCAAAGTCAATTAAATTGCAATAATGTTCCATAGTCAATTCACTTCACTTCATAGTCATTGCAATATATAGGTACTATAAAGTTTCAATTTCTTATATGTAGGTAGGTACTTCATGGGAAAGATTCGAATCTACATATAGAAGCGAAATTAAATTGAACGCCTCGGAGCATTGAAAAACAGAAAACTCTTGGCGAATTTCATTTTCACTGATGACCGTTCACTTTTCGAGTTTCTACTCTGAGACTATATCTTGGAGTTTGGACGGATCTTTGTCTAGGTACTTGATTGTTCAAATACTTTTGATCCCACCATGAATTCGAGATCGTAGTTAGAACCATGTATGTGCTAGTTTTTCTTCTTGGCAGAATTGTGTTAGCACATCCGATCTGTCATTGGGGCATTATTTATTGGATCTTTTGTTTTCTTGGAAATGTTAATTGGAATGTCACAAGTGTGCTTATTATTTGAGATTGATGGTTTGATACAAGATTGATGTCTTAGAACTCCCTGAGCTTTGCCATAAACTAATATTGGGGATAGATTTATGGAAATCAATGGCAATTATCCTTGACTTAGGATAAAGGGTTTAGCATTTTTCTGATACCCTTGAACTGGCTGAAATTTGCAAAATTCAGGCTAGCCCTTTCTGAAAAATCCAATTTGGATGATTGAGTTAATAACAAACTTTCTCAAATAAATTCTGGCTTAGGTTATTGTAAGATTGCAGAGCATGAAATCATTTTAGAATCTGGTACAAGGCCAATCAAACAAATTTATTATCCAATTTTACCTTACAAACAAAAAATTATCGTTTATAAAGTCGAATTGAAAGATTCAACAGTCCCTATGACTAGCCTTGTGTGACTTGCCTTGTTAGGAATAAAGATTTAAATTTTAAATTTTGTATCGATTTCTGCAAACTCAATCTGCAAACCAAAGAAGACGCCTACCCAATCTCCTACATTTCGACTGTTTTAGACAATTTACGCAATACTTGGTATATCAGCTCAATTGATATTGAATCACCTTTTTGGCTCTTACGAATACACCGGCTTTAACCGTCTCGTGAAGAGGATAATTTCAGTTCAAAAGGATGCCTTTTGGCCTATCCAACGCCCATGCAACTTGGCAATTAACGTATTGTTATATAACAATATCTGAACTTGAAGCAAATGTCATGGTAGGTACCTTGATGACATGTAATTTTTTCCAACTCCTTGTCCAATCATCTAAAAGTGTTAGGGATTGTCCCCACGGTACACAACTAACATTTTCCAACAAAGTGAAGTAGTTAGGGATCACCCTGGACTGAACCGTCACTTGGAACAAACAGTTAGAGAAAACATGCTCTCCAGCTACATCAGCCATCTGGTCATGCCGAAAACTTGTTGGCAAAACATAAAGCCAAAGATGGTATTCTGGATTTACCAAACTTTAATAAAGCCCATGGTCACATATGCCTCATTGGTGTGGTGGCCCAAAACCCAACAAGTCACCGCTCAGATCAAGCTAAGAAAGGTGCAAAGGCTGATATGTCTAGGAATAACGGGAGCAATGTTAACTTGCCCCACCGCAGCCCTAGAGACGCTACTCAACATGCCTCCACTTCACTTATATGTGAAAAAGGAGGCAATAACCAGCGCTCACAGGCTATTCCAAATAGACAAGTTCAAGCCTGGTGATCTGAGGGGACATCTGTGAATCCCCTTGATTTAATAAAACTGGAGAATGCCAGCAAACCAAGTGACCACACATGATGATCAGATTGGACTTAGAAATCTCATTCATTCATTCAATCATGGGAGAATAAAGAATTGCCACAAGCAGACAATGCATCTCTGTGGTACACAGATGGATCCAAGCTAATGGAAGGAGCTGGACTAGGCATTTCCAGTCCTAACTTCAAGCTCTTCAAGGCATTATTGGGTAAACATCTTACAATATTTCAAGCCGAACTGATTGCCATAGATATATGTGCACAAGAATGTCTTAACCAAAGCCTCAAAAGAAAACACATCTTCATACTATCGAACAGCCAAGCTGCCTTAAAATCCTTAAGGGCTTTCAAATGCACGTCGAAACTAGTCTGGGAGTGTAAACAGACCCCAAAAACACTAGCGATACACAACCAGGTAACGCTAATGTGGCTGCCTGGTCATCGAGGCATAGAAGGAAACGAAGAAGCAGATGGCCTCACAAAGGAAGGGGCCTCAACACCATACCATGGACCAGAGCCCTACTGTGGCTTAATGAAAAGCCACATCATGGAAGAACTCAACAAATGAGAGAAAGACCAACTGTCATCATATTGGAGGCACACTCCGGGACTCAGACAGTCCAAAAGGTTTATTACACTTTCAGCAAAAAGAGAGCAGACCAGACATCAGATTGATGATAGGACTGCTCACAGGACACTGCCTGGTAAAAACCATTTGAGGTTAATGGGCAGAGCAGAAGACGATCTCTGCAGATTTTGCTCAGACGCAGCAGAGACTGCGGAGCACCTGCTCTGCAAATGTCCAGCCCAATTCTGCAAAAGGCTAAAATTCCTCGAGGAGGCAACACGAACACTGTCACCAGAAAAAGTGAGCCAACTGACACCCAAGAAAATAGCTTCCTTCAGCAGAAGTCTACGCTTCCTAGAGACAACTTATGATGTTGTCACGTACAAAATATCTGCAAAGGTAGCAGCGCTGAGCGGCTGAGAAGCCGAAACGACTCCCACACAATCTACAATGAACTCGTGGGATACTGCACCGCACTCACCCACTCTTTGACATCTTTCCGTTAAGTACGATTTTATAAATTTTAAGAAACGTGAACCGAAGTTGGCTTCGGCTGAAAGTTTTTTTAGTAAGAAGTCATGGCACACACTATCAAATGCCTTTGAAATGTCCGTGTAGATCAAGTTTACCTGTTTTCCTGATTCCAAAACTTCCGTTAGGAACTGTTGGTAGACAGCAAGATTTGTAGTAGTGGATTTTCCCTTGTAGAAACCGTGCTGTTCGTTAGCAATGTACATTAAGCATGAATGTCTCAATAATTGTGCACATCAGTGCTATTTCCTATCTATTTGTGGATGAGAAAAAGTGTTGAGACTTTTCAACTTCTGACAAAAATGCCAGTATCGAAAAAAAGGCGGAAAATTTATTTCAGAGGTTTTATTAGAGATGTGCAACAGCCTTTAAGAACCACTAGGAAGAGACCATCCGGACTTCGGTTCAGGACTGTCTGAGGCATCGAAATCTAGACTTTTTATCTGTGTATTTTCTCGATTGAAGAGATGATCGGAGATATATATATATATTTCAAAAGGGACTGAGTAGTCTTCTTTGATTTCAACATCCTTGTGGTCAGAGTAACAAATCTTGAAGCGTGTGACTAAAAGTTCAGCAATTTGTTGAGGGTTCGCAGAACGGATATTGTTATAGTAAAGATCTTAAATGACTGAGAAGTGTTTCATATTTAACAGAATTTTAAATGCTGAGCTTTGGTAACATGTTAAAGATTCGATTTTTATGTGCAATTAATTTTTTAAGCTCAGAGCTCAGAACTCAGACCTTGATGTTTTTTTTTGGGAACATACTGAATAATTTCTTGCTGTATAACTTCGTGCAAACTAGCGACTGGTTCGTTGGGGTCACTTGTACATAAACACAGATTCCAGTCAATACTGTTAAAGTAATTATGTTCAGTTCCATATAGCTCGCTTATTTAAATAGGTACCCAGGTAGTAGAAGAGGATCTTCGACTTTTAGCGTTTGTCTACTTCTGTATGAGAAACTAAGCTCCAAAGGTGGATGTATATCAACCACCCTACACAGCGGAAAGTCACTGGTTTGGGTTACAGGTAGAGAAAGTTCAATTGCGAAACTAAGATCCAGGGATCTATTGTAGGTAGGTAGCTGTTTTTCACATTGTTAAGCTGCTGAAGTTCCTTGAAAAACATTGAAGTCGCCGAATATGATAAAACTGGCATTTGCATATTTGTTTTTCAATGATTCACATACACAAATGACCTATAAGTCATCTCAGGAGAACTTGGAGGGATATGTATGCTGATCCAGTGACAGATACAGTGGGTGGATCCATATATTTGCTCAAATTCAATAAATTTTTCAGTCGGTATAATCGAAGACTGAAAGTTGCTGTCTAGCGTTATTGAAACTCCCCCTCCTCGATCCGTGTTGGTTGCTGCATAATCCCAATCGGCTCAGAATATTGTGTAAAAGGAGGGCAATGCAATAATTCGGAATTGTTCATTGTTGAAATAGGAATTTAGCCAGATTTCAGTGAGGAATATAATATAACTTTAAAGTCGTAATTGCAGCTAACAACATTTCTAAAGAGTCCATGTGTTTTTGTTATTTTGTTCTTAGGCCACCTATATTTTGGTAGTTAAAAATGAGAGAAAACGGGGTGGTCCATGCTGTGGGTTTTCTCGTGGATTTCTATTGAGGGTTGTGAGTGTTTTTCGTTTTAGAAGTAGATAAAACTCTAGATTTCTGGCAAGTCGCAACGGCAATACAATTAACATATATGTGAATGGAAAACAACCGAAAATAACAGTTACATGACAAGAATCTTAGCCAATCAATATAAACAAGAAATAAAAACTAAACAATCAAAAAATACAAAGGAGACAACTGTACAATCAATAAAATAGACAAAGACAAGAAACAATTAAACTGGATAAAAACCTAATAAAATGTCTCCGTAAAATGTATAAAGACTATGCAGGTTCTGAAGTAACAAGATTTTCTCCAATTTTCCAGCAAACTTTTTACTTGTACATATACAGAAGTTTTGTTGCTGCTCTGCAGTGCTTTGTATCATGACTATGGACCTGGGTGTTAACTGTTAATTTGTTTTTTAAATAGGAGGGTGCATTACCTAGGTACTTTCATTTTGGGAATAAAAACCAAGATGTTGTACCTACTGAAAAAATTCTTGCACTGGGAGCCATTGCAGTTGTCCAAGCATGGTTTTAATGACAGTGCACTTATCACATGATAATATCATATATCATCAGTTTTACATCTTTTGTAAGCGGTTTATTTCATTTTGCTACAACAAATTTAATATAAAATTGTTGCACAGATGTAAAGTGTAATAATACGTAAGTACCAATGCATTAAAGACTACTAACTTTCGCCATCTTATTATGTTAACACTCTATGTATTTTGCAAAGTAGAATAGGGAAACTTGGACCCCCTGTATAAAAAACCTAAGACCTTTATCAAAATATTTTGTTGTTGAAAATAATCTCTTATAAAATGCTGTTTTTTATTGAAGATTTAAAACGCCAATGAACCTTTTCTCTTTTTTAACTATAGAATTTGTTAAAAATTGTCAGTTTCTTGTAAATCTCGAAAAGTATAAGTTGCTCCCTCTCAAAAATGCCTGGACATAGAATTTCCGGTTTTGATGAAGCCAGAATAATCGCTCTACACCAACAAGACTAGTCAAATCATTGGATTTCAGCGAGACTTGGCTTTCCCAGATCGTCTGTCTTCAGAATAGTGCAATTGTTCCAAGAAACTGGAAATGTGAATCTGGTAGTGGACGTCTTTACAGTGTTACGTGTTACAGATGAGAAGGAGGATCGATATTTAGCTAATTTTGTTTGGCGTAATCGGAATATCATTATTACAGCGATAAGAACACATTTCAGACGAATGTACGGTACAACGGTAGACTCATTTCCAGGCCTACAATGCGGCGAAGGCGGGCTGGTGCCAATTTGCGATAAAGAAGACTAGAGGGCACAGAGCTGACCACTTAGAATGGAGCCGAAATCACAGAAACTGGCTTTTACCTCAAGGGAGAAATGTCTTTTTCTCTAAATAGTTCTGATTTGGACTGGCAAGTGACAGCCACCGTGTAAGGATATGCAGTTTGGCCTTTCCTCAAGAAGTGGTTCCCTATCAAGGAGAGACAGTAATGATTTGGCGGGGCATTATGCATGGTTACCGCACTCCTCTTATTCACATACCAGACATGCTGACGCGAAACATCTACCTTGAAAAGGTTATCAGGCCAATTGTTCTATCCTGGGGAAATGAATTTAGGCCAAATTTTATTTTTATGAATGACAACGCTTGCTCACACCGCACTAGCAGGATCCAAAACGTGTTATTTGAATCCAATATCGAAAGAATGAACTGGCCGGCAAATGAACCTGATTGAGCACGTGTGGGATATGCTTTCCGAAGCCATATTAAGAGGACCAAACCCATCGAGAGCTGATTGTGGCGGCACAAGAGGAGTGGGACAATATTGGTCAAGAGCAGATAGATAATCTGATTCTCTCAATGCCAAGGCGGGTCAATACATGCCTCGAGAATAGAGGAGATGATCACACTGATTATTGATTATGTTATCATTTACATCCACTTTATCGGTTATATAAAGCACAAACAAACGAGGGCCTAACACACTCCCTTGCGGAACTCATTGGGAATTTGCCCAAACATTTTTCCATTCAATTTTAAAAGTTGTCTTCTGTTTGTTAAGTAACTACGAAACCACTTCAGTACTCTTCCAAATTTTTCCATCTTTTCAAGTTTGTCTGTCTCTATCTATTGTCTATTTGCCTCTATCTATTGTGTCAAAAGCTTGTGTACCTATCCTTTTGGAAACCCAGATTGATGTTCAGTAATTAAGGTAAAGTTTCTCAGATACTCAATAAATTGACTATACACAACTTTTTCAACAAAGTATTGACTGGGCAATAATTTTGTGAGAGATGATGTGTCAAAATCGTTACCACAAATCGTTACTATGAATTTCTGAGACAATATCATGAACGCTTTGAATATAAAATCTTATTTTCTTCTTATTTCACCATTAAAAGTCTATCTCAATTTCTGATGTTCAGCTTGTTCTAAAAAAATAGCCTTTTTTCTTCTCTGATAATCTTCACCACCGCAGTTCTATTATGTTTGTTTATAGTCATGCTCATCCTTTCGTTATCGTAAGCATTTTGGCACCCTATGTTAAAAGATGATGGACGATGTTACTACCTCACCCAAAATATGTTTTATAGGTACCTATATCATAATTTATAATAATAATAAAATTAGCATTATGTACTGCAATCCTCGACAAACCATAATCTAAATAACGGTTAATTTAAAATCTAAAAATAGGTATGGTGCAGCTGGCTAGAAATCACGGACATTGAATTTTCTTGAACTCAAACTATAGTTGAATTACAAAACTATCCTGGTAAATTTTCATTATTTAATTCATTTACTTGTGATTTCAGTATGATGCTACTTTTCAAATTGGAAACTGACACCCAGAGTTGTTTTTGAGAAGAAAAAATCGAGAGTGTCGATTATCCCAGCTATCCAGAAGATTTCCTTTCAATTTATGTTGTGTTAAGAAAAATATTTTCAACTTCAAAGGACACAATTTGATAATTTTATATTGTCCTTATGCAAAGAAAAAATGCACTTTTAGGGGTCTCCAAATGTTTGGAGATACTCTGCAATAGAACTGATTTATTATATTTTAGGGGCCACTAATGGGACTTTTCCCAGGGTTGTTTTTCCTTTATGTAACACCTCTAATAAATTAAGGTGTAAAATTTTATTTTTATCCTCTCCTAGTTTAGCTGTAATATGTATATTAATGTTTATAATTTTATATATCTGAATAAACTGACTGCTCAATATGTATTAGAAAATCAATATATTATTGTACAAAGAAACCCTAAACAGTTTTCAAAAAAAAAGTTTATTTATTCAACATTGCTAATTTCTTCAAGGATGCAATTAACAAAAAAAACCTAATTGAAATTATTGAACTTAACCTACAAAGCCATATTTCGACCTTCAATAGAAATTTCCACTGCCCGTTTTGATGATTGTTTCAGCCTTTTATTATCCAAAAAGTTTTTGTAATGCTTCTCGAATCGATTCAACCCCTTTTTGGTTTGCTAATGAATAAATAAATAAATATTTGTAATATTTTTAATAAAACAATTCTTACCCTGCTAATATCGACTTCGCTTTGCCATTTAGGCCTGACGAGGTAATCTTTGCTTGACGGTACCGGGACTCTTGCACGTGCCACCCAACCCTTTTCACCTGGTCTTAAAGGCCTAAATAAAATGATATTTATATTATAAAAATCAATAACAATTCAAAAAACTTACTTTCCATCAGCATTAAGTGCTGTAGCTAATTTTGATCGTTCCTTTTCAGCTTGTTCTTCGTTTTTTCTTTTTCTAGGACCCCTTTGTTCCATGTCGCGTTGATATCGTTCCTCTTTGCTGAGAGCTTAAATATTTAAAACAATTGGTGTGTTTTATCAGACACACACAAAAAAAACAATACCTTTAAAATCAGTGGACAAGTTGAAAATGGGCCTGGCCCATTCGCTGATTAATTTACCAGCTTTTTCCTTGTTCTCTTTAGTTTCCTTGGGATGTTTGTAAAGGTACATTACGGCTTTACCTATTCCCGAATGCTTCAAGGTTTGTTGGTCTACGGGTGGGAACTGAAATAAATATTAAAAAAACAAGTTAAGCACAAGAAATCGTGTTTCATCAAATTTTGATTTTTGTTTTTTAATGTATTGAATTTCAATTTCAGTAGATTTACCATAATAAAAACCATCCATTACCTATATGATACCATATTATGGATAAGTATTATTTTTCTGGACATATAAAAATCTCAGAAAACTCTTCTGGACCTTTTCAATAAAATTTACATTGACCATAATAGATTGTTGAAATTTAAATCGCCCTGCAAGTGTACTTCCAGATCCTCAAATTCGCTTTCTCTACTGAATTCGAAATCATTAAATAGGTATTATTCGTCGATATTTTTGATAAAATCCCAAATAGCCGATTGAGATATTATTTATTTATTTATTAACATCACATCATACTTACTTCAGCCAGTAGCTTCAAAATACTCTCTCTAACTTGCAAAGAAGGCATCGACCGATCAGGCATGGGAGCCAACCAATCTGTAAGCACATTTAGAACATTGTGCTCGATAAAGGCCAATTGCAGATCATGTTTTTTCAATTGCGACATCACCGTTTTCAGCATGGCCATTTTCTTGATGGCAGGCCTTTTCTCCTGATTCAAATGCCTGTCTTCTTCTGCAGCGTTGCGCATGTCGGCCAACAGCTGAGCTATAATGTCGTCATTGTCGTTGATAATGTCAATGTCTTTGCGTTTTCTGCGTTTGCCTTGTTCTTCTTTTTTTCTTTGCATCATCAATTCGAAATCTGATATTCCTTCGCTGTTATGGCTGTGGAACGACAGAAATTTTTTTATTGGGAAATGATTCAAAAAAAGTCTGTACTAGTATTGGCTTAATAAGAATTTGTGCCTAATAATTAGGTTTGTTTGGATTTGTCTAGAGTTGGTAAAGGTAAAAATACCAAAAACTTTAATATATGAGAATTGCAATAGAAGACAAACTTCTGTAATTTAGAAAAAATTATCGACTCTCATTAATCCAACAAACAATTCCCAAACAAACCTTAAGTAATCTATTGCTAAAATTCAAAATATTACAACCGAAACTTATCCAAGTAGTTCTACAGTCTAGTAAAACTAAGACATGCACAAAATTGAATACAATTTTTTTGAAAATTACCCATGTATGTACTGCCTGCTGTATTCCAACAGAAATTTTCAATTAATCATAAACTAACATTTTAAAAAAAAAACGAATTAACTTACGCATTAGAATCAATTCCTTCATCTGAATCTGAATCTCCTACTTGAGGAGGGGCAGCAGCTGCAGAAGCCTCACCTTCTTCCTCCTGAGGTGGCTCCTGTGAAGGACCAGCATCCGCTTCTTCATTATCACTATCAACAATCTTAGAAACTTTGGATTTCTGAGCTACACCTTCATCTTCCGAGTCAGAGTCCAGCAGCCTCTTGTTTATTCGATTAGCGCCAGCATCCTCGTTGGATCTGGACCTGGATCTTGATTTTTTCGATCCAGCCGATCTGGATCTTGATCTAGACCTACAAAACTTTAATGAAAAACATATTTTAATAATCAATTTTTAGTACCTTGATTGTGATCTTGAGCCTGACCTGGATCTTCTAGAACCTGATCTGGACCTGCTTCTGGAGCCAGATCTGCTTCTTGATCTGGACCTGCTTCTGGAACCGGATTTTCTGCTTCTTACCGAGCCACTACGGGATCTCGATCTGCTTCGGTTACTGTAGGCTGAACCACTTCTTGATCTCGATCTGGATATATTGCTGCGGCGACTTCTAGCTGAGCCACTTCTGGATCTAGATTTTCTGCTTCCTGCACTTCTAGATCTAGATTTTCTGTCATTTGATCCACTACGAGATCTAGACTTTCGGCTACGGTTGCTTATAGCTGAACCACTTCTGGATCTAGATTTTCTGCTATGAACACTTTTATTTGATCCACTACGAGATCTAGACTTTTGGCTACGGTTGCTAATAGCTGAACCACTTCTAGATCTAGATTTCCTGCTATTGACGCTCTTAGCTGATCCACTACGGGACCTTGATTTTCTGCTGTGGTTGCTAGCAGCGGATCCACTTCTGGATCTAGATTTTCTGCTATGGACACTCTTAGCTGATCCACTGCGAGACCTTGATTTTCTGCTATGGTTGCTAGCAGCGGATCCACTTCTGGATCTAGATTTTCTGCTACTGACACTTTTAGCTGATCCACTGCGAGATCTTGATTTTTTGCTATGGTTGCTAGCAGCAGATCCACTTCTCGATCTAGATTTTCTGCTATGGGCACTCTTAGCTGATCCACTGCGAGATCTTGATTTTCTGCTGTGGTTGCTAGTAGCGGATCCACTTCTAGATCTAGATTTTTTGCTGTGGTTGCTAGTAGCAGATCCGCTTCTAGATCTGGATTTTCTGCTATTGACACTTTTAGCTGATCCACTAAGAGATCTGGATTTTCTGCTGTGGTTACTAGCAGCAGATCCACTTCTAGACCTAGATTTTCCGCTATGATTGCTGGCAATACTCTTGGCCGATCCACTACGTGATCTGGATCGTGACTTGCTTCTAGATCCAGATTTTCTGCTAGCGTTACTGACAGCTGAACCGCTTCTGGATCTGTTGCTATGAGCGGAACCACTTCTGGATCTGTTGCTACGGGCAGAACCACTTCTTGATCTGTTGCTATGAGCAGAAACGCTCCTGGATCTATTACTCTGAGCAGAACCGCTCCTGGATCTGTTACTTTGAGCAGAACCACTTCTGGATCTGTTGCTGGCTTTGCTGCCACTGCGAGAGCGTGATTTTCTTGGGGAAGTATTTCCGTTTTCCTTAGGGGATGGTGAACGACTTTTGGCTGAACGGTTTGAGTCTGCCGAAGGGGATCGCGATTTTGATTTAGCGGTGATCGATTCGGAACCTTCTGCAAAATGATAAAATGCTATTTCGAAAAGTTTTTCAGAAGTTTGTTTTGAAACAAGAACAATGGTTGGATGATTCTTAAACAGATCCAGCAGATATAAATAGACACTGATCAGTTTTTATGACCACGTTTCTGCAAATTTTTAATCAGTGTCGAAGTGAGACCATTGATGAATGACACAAAAATTGAATAATCTGAACTACTCATCTGGTTGGTTAAATAATAATTTTCTACTTAGCTTATACGCCTGTTATAGGAGCAGCTAGAAGGTTTTCACATCAATTATATAATAGAGTGAGATATCTACTGTATTATAGCCTTACCAAACCACACCTGAGATACCTCATACCATGTTAGGGAAATGCCAGTGCTCATCTCATAAATAAGTTGCAAGAAGGTTGCAAAAAACGCAAAATCAACCAACCGCTGCCATATTATTGGACCATCAGGCTAAAGTAATTACAGGGAATCCCTCATTGTATTTCTATCTGGGCTGGAACTCTATCAGATAGAGATTGTTATCCCTATGGCTATGGCACTTGCTGTCTTCTCTGTTTTGGAAATGAATAGAGAAAGAACGTTAATAGAGAAATAGAGAAAGAGAAAATATCTCTATTCATTACAGAGTCCCAGCCCTGCATACCTATCACCTAGGTATTTAATGTGTAGGTGAAAAAATCCGGATTATCTGAGCTAGGGTACAGTACAGTACAGCCCCTATTAGCTCGGCTCAAATAAACTTACCTTTTTTGTATTGTCTGATAGCTAAGTGCTATAAATTAGAAAATGGGACTTTATTGGAGTCTTTTGTGTGTGTATAATATAAACTATACGCTAATCAAGGGGAAAATGCTTCTTTTACCAACCTGTTTCTACCTCCATTGCCGATTTCCTGGTTATTGGGAAATATAGCACTTGATTTACAACAATATTAATCAAATATAGTCACACCTAGATTAGTTATAGATATCATAAGTTTCTAATGAAAACAGTGAACAGAAACTGATTAATTTTAAACAGTAAAATTCACAAATATAAAGTGTTTTTTTTTGTAGAATATGCAAAAATCAATGAACAAAAATAGATGCAATTGAACGAATGTCAAATGTCAATATTTCAATCATGTCAATCTGGCAAAAGATGAGGTCTAAAGGCGAATTCAATTGGCGAAAAAAGTGTCGCACTGGTGCTGATCTGGCACTCATTTAGGTCATGTGAAATAAGTTAATGGTTATTTTTCCCTATTGCGAAAAATAGCTGAAAATGAGTTTTTAGGACAACAATCAGGACACCGATTATAAAATCGAATTAAAAAGTTCATTTTTGGTACAAATTACAGTGCCTGTCCAAATCTGCTTGGAGCAGAGAAATGAAAGCCCCTAACTCTAACGCCTAAGTTCCGATATCAACTCTCAGTACTGAATTTACTGGACGCCGTTCCGATATTATTTTCAGTACACTGGATTCAGTCGATTCAGTACTGAATAACCACAAGAGTACGCTGTTGAAAACGGAACGGCAAATGACAGTAAAATCAGCACAGTGAATCCAGTACTGGCAGTTGATATCGGAACATAGCCCATAGCTGTTTATGGTTGCCACCGTTTGAGCGCTCCCGAGTTACTCCGATGTACTTCGGCTACAGTCTGACCCGTTCGGTTTCAAGCGTTCGAGTGCAAAACGCATGGAATATGACCAATGAACTATGACAGATGTGAAGTGTTCTAGGAGCTTCGCACTCTGCACCCGAAAGCGGCTCATAAGCCGCTTTCCAGGGACCTTATTCTGTAGGAACGAACCGTTCGATTCGGTAGAATTTTTTCGATTGTGACGTCATTTTCGTTTGGTTTTCGCGCTGCCAAACTGAAAATTTTTCATGTTAGCTTTTTATGCAACATGTGTGTAAAGTGACAAGTGACAATCGACAATCACATGAGTGAAAAACCTAAAATAGGTATTTTCCTACGAGCGTGCGGAAAACGCGTTTTCACGCACTGATTTGCGTGCGGAAAGGACCACTTTTCCACACTGCGTGCGTGAATTTTTTTTTACCGCACGGCGTGCGCGAAAAAAGTTTTTCACGCACGCAGTGTGGAAAAGTGGTACTTTCCGCACGCAAATCAGTGCGTGAAAACGCGTTTTCCGCACGCTCGTAGGAAAAGGGATTTTACACACATTACATACAACATTTTTTCTACCACCCCCCTTTCAATTTTGGGGGTTGACAAGTAGGGGGTGAAAATACCATTGAAAAGTGTACCCCAAAAAAACAACGTGTGTGACGTGTCCGAGTGATTTTTGATTAATCACCTAACCTAACCTGCTAACACCTGTGTAGTAAGGTAAAAAGTTTTTCGTGCTCCACAGGATAGAAAATACAACGTTGCCAAATAGGATAGAAAATACCACGTTGCCAAATTTTCACTTCTTCCCTAAGTTTAATAAATCGTACAGGGTGTCCCATTTTGGTTGTAGGTATACGTATAAGGGATAACTCGGTTCTCGCCTTCTATTGGAGTTGGAAGGATGCGGTTTACGGGGTAACGCGAACGTGGGCTATTTTTTGTCAAACGAAAGATGCCGCCGTGAATAGAATTAATGGCCCTTTCTTCGTTTTTCGAATACTATACGAGGTGTTTTTGAAAATGTTGCATTTTGAGACACCCCTTATATCTCGGTTTTGTCATAAGTAATCGAAAAGGTGACAAATGGTTCTAGTATAGTAAAATCCTTCTACGCAGATTCCAGTGGCGTAGTCAGTTTTTCTCTAGAAGTGATAGTTTTTAAATCTATGGTTGAACCAAATCCAAGCGGCAGTAAATGACAAACTGGTCATTTTCATTACAACCTATCAAATGTCTTCCGTGCATGCGCACTAGTCCAGGTAGGACGTTTCACTCTATGTTTCAACCAATAGGAAGCAGGGCCGTAGCTAGAGGCTGGTCATGGAGGGGGTTCGGCAAGAAAAAATCGGTTTAAGTTAGAAACAACAATATTCTTATATAAAAAAGTTCATATGATTACATTGCGTTTTTTAGACAGAATATAATTATGACATCCTTGAACCTAACATTAATTTCTCTGTGAACTGACATTAGAGAATTTCTTAGCCAAGATTTAAGGTGACTTATGGCCATTTGCACCGACCATTTTAAGGGAGGTTTAACGATAATCAATGTTCAAAGTGACATATTTACTAAACGTTAAACCTACTTTAAAATGTTCGGTGCAAACGGCTACGAGTCGAAAAAGATCTCTCTGGTGTTACCGTAGAGCAAGGTAAAGTTGCTAATATTTGTAAAAGATCTTTAATAATCGGAAAAAAGGACTAGTCTGTATTTAAAAACGCTTCAATGGCCGTCCTTGGCAAATGGTTACCACTACCACTACACTACCAATATCATTATTAGTCCATTTCTTTTGCCACATATCTAATTCAGCTGTGAATAAAGAAACATTTTTGTCATATAATTCAGAAATAGGTTTTCGAGAAAATAGAACCATAAATCACAATGTCTTTATTGTAAAAATTAAATAAATCAAATAATCAAAAACTGAATTCCCGGTATTTCCAAATCACAATCTATAAATTAAAAATGGAACAAATTAATGTAACCCTAAATACATTCGTAATTATATTATTTCGTCAGCCCGCGTGATGTCATCTCCTCTAAATCATATATCAATGAACTTTTTAAACGAGGCCAGGTTAATTAAATCGAAGATTTATGGCATTTTTGAACCTAAAATATCCGTGACCCCGATAAATCAGGATATTGCGACATAATTATTCGATTTTAAACTAAAAATTTCAAGGAAATTGCATCATCTTAATTGTCATGGGCAAAGATAGTCGGGGGGATCGAAAAATATAAATACCGCGGTTTTAGAAGTGGAAGGCAGTTGTCAGTTGAGTTGCCAGTTGTTAGCAGTTCAGTTCAGTTTGAGTTAAAGTCTACATTCAGAAGGGTTGAAATTCGCGAAAAGTTCTTATTAAGGCCTCGGAGAAAACGCGTTCGATTTAACTTAGAAAAAGTACGGAAAATTATGAAAGAAATAACATAACTTTATTGCATAACCCGAATTGCGATCACCGAACACGTGTTAACACAAACAAACCATGTCATCCGTTTCGACCGGACTCAAGCATTGGATAGAACCTAGAACCAAACATTTTTACACCAGACTTCACAGAAAAGAAGAGGGCATGAACCTTAATAAAAGCTGGTTGCCAGTTCTCCGAAAAACAAAGACCCTTCCTTTCTGAGAACGAGACAAGAAAAATACTGTAATACAAGCCACGCCCACCCACAACCCTGGATATAAATAACGCAGGTCCAATGTCCAACAACGACGAATCTAGTCATCGGAGGAACACGGAAGAGAACACTTCGTCCTCTACCACACCGCCTCTGAAGATGTCTACCGCAGCAGTAGACGAAACGTTAGGTAGAAATATCACTCGACCACGGCATTATAGCCCGGAAAAAACTTTTCTACTAGATTTAACCGGCCGTGAAAGCCTTCATTCTTTATCCAAAATACATTTTCAAAAACACCTTGTATCTGAAAAACATAAAAGGCGATGACAGTTCTGTTGGTGGCATCTTTCGTGTGACAAAAATATGTAGCCAGCGGTCGTGAAAACTGCAACCTTCTTACTTCAATAGCAGCCGAGTTATCCCTTAGGCTTAGGTATAACCAAAATGAGACACCCTGTACATACATAAGCTGGTAACGCCGCATAAAGGGTGAAGGGTCCTACCAACTCAAATATAGAGTCTCAAACCCCTGGGGGTTTGAGAGTCCTTCGTACCTATTGATCAACTTCTGAATACCCCTCTAGCTGTCCACCAGAACAGAGAAGTATAAAATTTCACGGTGATGAAATAATCTAGCGAATAACGGAGCTATCGAGAATTGACGTCCATCGGAAATTTCTAGAACGGAATTAATTAGAAAATTATAAAAAGTGCTATAAATAAAAGATGTCAGCCACATCAGGGCAAATCAGTTACCTACAAATCGAAGAGTGAAGTTGATGTACATACCTGGGCCCGTATTCTCGTCACCAGGGAACAGCGTTCTCTCAAGAGAACAATTGCTCTGTCTTAGTCACCCATATTGTTATTTCCATAATACTAACAAAGACAGCGCATTCGTTCTCTTGAGAGAACGCAGTTCCCCGGTTACGAGAATACGGCCCCTGGTGTCGATTTTCAGATGGGTATCGTCGGTATCGAAGACCCACCTAAAGTTAAGGGCTCGTTTTATTGAAAATTTCGAAAGAGCAAAGGTTGAAGAGAAAAACAAAGAGATGACAAAAAAAAAGGAAAAACAACGTACGACTCCATAGAAAAATTTGCAAGAGCAAGAATATAGCCGGAAAAACATAAGGTAGACAGGCTACAGCTGGCACAGATAAAATGACAAAAAAAAAATGTGAAAAAGAGAAAACAAAAAGCTATTAACAGAATCTCCGGATTGTTCCAGGACTGTACATAACGCAGAAATAAAAAATCTATTAATTTTACAATATTTTTAGTATATGTAAACCGTAAACCGTATATTCTTTATTATGTAGGTACCTAGGACTGCCTGTCTAGTTAATTTCTCAAAAAGCTCTGTACAGTTTTTGTTGAATAAAGCCTCATTTCGAAAGGTTGCTAAAGTTTTATATTAGAATTTATTTCACAAGAAAAAAATAAAATTGGAACAAGCTCTACTTACATCATGAATGGGAAGATTGGCTGCGGACATTTGAAATTTTTTTTTCTTCCATAGAAGAGTGAACAGTAGTGATGTGATGATGAATCTGTAGAACAATATGCATTAAAACAATTTGGGAAGAGTTGTAATTTCAAATCAAGAACTACCTATGAGAATAGGGATAAATTTATTCGAGATGCCTTTATCAATACACTCCACCAACATCACATTCGACCAAGCTTTTGGAAAATCATATAGACTAGACTAGAAGAGGCTGGAATCACAAGCATCCTTAGAATCAGCGTTTGTATCACTTTAGATGATAATTCATCAAAACTTTGAATAAGAATTCCGAGTTGCTTCTACTACTTCAATGCTATTTTTGTGGGAACATCCAACAATTTGATGTCCTGCCAAGAGACAGCACTTGTCGGAGCTGTATAACACAAAAGGGCAATTCACTAGATTCCAATTAATCACAACTATTCGCCGATAATCCGCTAATAATAATAAAATACCGGTTTCATGGTCGTTAACACGTTATCAGTCGCAAAACTGATAAGCTAAGACAATAAATATTTTTCCGATATAATATACTGTGTACCTATCAGTAAATTAAAAGCTCGTCTTCAATTTCAAAAATAATAATAATACATTTGAGAAGTTTGATTAGTTTTTATTGGCTACTCAGCGCGAGTAGTCCAATAGGTATAAATAGTGGTAAAAAAAATGGCTTTGAGTCGGCAGAGACAAAGATTCGGTAGAGTTGTGGGATTTATAGTAATGGTAAGCACAGAAATTATATTGAGACAACGATTTCTGCAAACTTTACTGCTGAAAAACTGTTCTATTTGTATGAAATTGGGCAAGATTTGAGGCTAAGATTGATTACAAATATACTATAAAGTGTTTAAGTTAGTTTTCACTCAAGTGTTAAGACTTGGATGGATCCGATAATAAGATAGGAAAATCCAATAATGTATTTCATATTTATTTAAGCTAAAATAATAGGTAAATTGTATAGGTAGCTAATCCATCAATATCCATATATACTAGGGATTAGTTTATTATTTAGTGGTAGCTCATGTAAAAAAATGATTAGATGTTCATTGTGATATTTGTCTCAATATTTATCTTCCTTGTATTTATTCAAAATCACAGCCACCCATGTTCCAATTGTTCAGAAATTGAAGTAGAAGTCCTCTTTAAAAAAAAAACACACAAACAGCCACTTACATCATAAATTGAATTGAAATCAAAAATACTAATTATGGTAATCTTAAGTGTATAGGTACTTTGACATATTAATTTATATAAGTGTTTTAATCAGAGTAGAATAGATACTTGAAAAATAGAACAAAAAAACTGAATCTGGAAATGGAAAGAAGAAACTGGAGTTAGTAATTCAGTTTTCAAGATCATTTGAAGTTGTGTATCTACATCATGATTTCTCCAAGAAGAAAGCTTTCTGATTCATCAGTCCAAGAAACTGTCAGTAAACCAAGCTGCATCACTCTATTTCAAGTTACTTAGAAAGTAACTCATAGAAAACTATATGAATCACATTTACTTAGGTACACATCTAATAAAGAGGTATCATAAAAATCAATAATATCAGTAGATTATTATGGATTTTGTTAAGTTATCTAGGGTAATCTCTAAAAATAGGGAAAATGCTATTATTATTTTTACTTTTAAGTCATCTTGTTACTTGAACTAATTAATAAGTTACTTAATTGCTTTTAATCCTGCCCTTGATATCTGGATGAATGGCGTCTACGTTTAATGATAGGTAACTTATTTGCAATTTGTGTCAGGGAATTTTCATTGTTTTCTTCTACGTCGTTATTTGGTATCTTGTATCTTTCTTCCAAATAATAATAGTGTGTATTTTTCCTTTTTCTGTTACTGTTTTATCGTTTTCCTCTGTTTTGGAAAGTTCATCATCCTTTGACTCTGCTATTGTTGAATTCACGATAGAGTTTGAATTTTGACCGTTATTTTCACCAGTTAAATGTAAATAAAATCCCCAGATTAGATTTGTCTCTTTTTTTGTCAACTATCAAATAATGATACATGACATTTCGATTTGACATATAAAAATATCAGATTCGGGTCTTTGAATTTTGAATTTCGAATTTTTGTGTGAAATCGTTTGATTTTTGCCGTTTTCTGCATTATTTTTTAATTTGTTATATTCGCAATAGGTTCTTTGATTTTTTTATGTAGTATTCTGTGCCTTTGTGTGTCGGTGTTGCGTTTCAAACCTGGTTTTAGTTTGGATTTAAGTGTTTAATGTTTTTATAAGTGTTTACTTTGGACTCTAATTTTTGGATTTTTGGATTTTATTAACTTAACTTCCTTTAAAGAAATTAAAAATAATTTCTTATTCTGAAATGTATATATCACTTTTCTAAATACTGACGGAATCGATGCGCTAACGCATGCTAAAAACCTAAAGAAAAAGTTACTAGAAATGTCAACGCGAACTGTCAACTTCATTTTCTATCGTGATTTCAACTTTACTGTTTCCTCATTATTATGTTCTGGTGATTCTAATGCAAACAAAACAATGCCCCAAGCGATAGGAATAATAGCCCGTCAGAATCTTGAAAGTTTCTATCAGATCACCCTAGTTCTTTTTTGATTTGTTAGTCAAAATCTTTCCAAGTCTTTCAATTGGTATGAGGTAGTCCTCTCAATTCTAATGGCATTCTGGTACCCCGCCTTTGGATTCTTTCCAAAATTTCAATATCCTTGATGTAGTAGGGATTCCAAATACATACCCGTATTCGATTTTTGGTCGGATATATAGCAGACGTACCGTACAACTTCCTCACGATCTGGAAAGAGTTATATTTAAAGGTATTTTATATTAAATAGAGATAAAACGTTTGGAATGAACTTATCTATTGTGGAGTTCAAAACATTCTCAATATCATTTTCAAGGGCATTATAGTGGGTGTGACATTTTAATTATTAATACTAATGTAGTCAGCAGCTGTATCGAAAAATTTGAGAATGAGAAGGTAGGTACATTTACCGCTTGAAAAACAATAATTCACCAGGAGAAGATGAGAGGATGAGAACTAGGAAGCTTTCATATCAAACAGTGGAGAGAAAGGACTAATCAATCTACACTTCAATGAAGGACTTACAAAACAAAAAATTGAGTGAAGTGAGTCGAATATAGAAGAAAATTTCCAAAGAGAAATAGTCGATCAAGGTCTACAATGTATTATACTGTCAAAAAGTTTGAAGCCAGATAAAAATTTCGTAGAAAAAAACGATCCGTTACAAGAAACCAAGATCAATAAGATCTAGAAATATTTTTATATTTCCAACTTGAATATTGACTCTATAAATTTCTAAATGTTCAAAACTTAAGGGATAAAAGTTAAAGTTTTGTAGGAAAATGTTGGTAAGAACTCAAGAGGAGCCATAATTTGTGAATAATCTCCTCTTCACGAAGTTATTTTCACTCCCGGTGATATGCTTAGCAGGGAGAATAAACACTACTTGGCAACCCGAAATCCGAAAAAAATCCAGTAGTAAACATCCAGGGACAAAAAAGTGTTCATGTATGTATGATGTGGCAAAGATAAAAGGAATAAAATTATTGGACCAGTTAATTTCAAGGAAATTTGAAAATGGGCTTCTATATCTCCACCTTTCAGAAAATGACATTGAAAACTTATTAGAAGAATTGCATTTTATAGATGAATAGTATGGCCCATATAATGTCTTACCAGTTACAGACTTCCTCAATCGTCACATTTGTTAACAGCCCTGAAGTGCGATTTTCGAAACCATTCGAGTACATTTCGTACACGAAATTTGACTGCTCCCCATTTAATTTACATTGCTGTCCGTCAAATTTCGTGTACGAAATGTACTCGAATGGTTTCGAAAATCGCACCCCTGATATGTCTCCGCTTGATTTTTTCCCCTTATGGGGATATTTGAAAAAAAAAAAAAGATGGAAGTACTACAACCAAAGTCATACCATCGAGGAGCTGACGTTGAAAGTACAAAATTAGATTATAACGTTAAATGAAGTTTATCATAATTTCATTAGGTACCAAAAGTTTAACACACAAATTAATGAAAAATTTAGAGAAATGTATTGATAATAAAGGCGGTTGAAGAGAGAATTTAATGAGAAGTAGTTATCAAAAGTTATTTTAATCAGAATTGATCACGAGAAACCCAGGTATCTTTATGAACCTCCTAATATTTTTCTAAAAATCTTAATCTTAAATAGAAATTGAAATATAAAAAGGTTTGAGTGAAACAAAGAGAAGAATTGATCAAATCAAGTGAATAAAATGGAAAATTTCAAAGTTCTCAAATAGTAACTGGAATTTCAGTTAAATCTTTAATTTTTGAAGAGAAGTTCTGATCGAGTAGCAATAAATTGAAAATAATTAAAATTGGCATGTGTAAAAATTACTCGAAATATTGAAAAGTTTCCCAAGTTCAAATTAAAATAATTCATAATTTGAAGAGGCTTCCCTTTTGATATGGGAATAACTTCTTAGTTATTTTTGACAATAGGGCCCTTTTACCTTATTGTCATTAGGTATATTCACAGTGCCATGCTAGAGGTGACAACTGTGAAGGGTGTTGTGTATAGAGTGTGGCCTCACACTCTGGATATAGGCTTGGGTGTTGTGGTATGTGAGTAATACACCAGAAGATGTTTTATACTGATTTATTAATTGAAATGAGCCGCTATTTATACATAAAGTTATTGTTGAATATAATACGTAATTTGGAACTATGTGATGATTTTGCACTTTGTTAACCCGATGAAATTGTGCTCTTTTTCCACCAGGAGTTATTTGTATAAGCATTATTGCGTCGATCAAAATTGTGTTACGGGTTGATTTTCCCCAGAACCTTTCACCATTGAAAGGACAAACAGAGGTCATTCAGGTAGAGGACTTTCCACAATCAAGTGTTCGGGAAAATTCCTCAGGCACATTTTGCCGATTTCTGAGTTGTCCAGCTTTCGCTCATAGATCTAGTTATTTTACCACCAAAGCGCCCTGCGCAGATTTCTTTGTGAGCCGAAAAAGAGCAACGTGATCAATTGTTTGTGCTATTCCAGTTCCTAAAGGCCAAAGTATTTTGGTCAGTGGTTTTTCTTATTAGTCTTGGACTAGTTATGGACATACCTACCTATCGCTCCACGCCCAGTCTCATAATGTCCATTTGTTTCAGGCTTTTAGTCGTCAAGCTTTAGTTCTTAACTTTGAGTAAAGAGTTAAACGTTAATCTTACTGTATATTTCAAGTCGTACCTCATGTCTTCAGCCTTCGCTAGACAAATGGCAGTTTTAGTGACTTCTAATTACTGAACTTCAGTGCCTAGGGCCAGTTGCTTCTTTTCGCGACCCTGATCCAGTCCCAGGCCATCGGAAACACTGGAAGATTTCAATCCAATCCTTCAGGTTCCCCTCAAGGGATTAAGGACTACTCAGGTTTGATAAGTGTGTTGTGTTTATTGTCTTAGTATCTGGAACCTATCAAACCTTACTAACCCCTTGTTGGAATAAATCACCACAGCGACGCAGTCTTCTACAATAGTAAATTTGCCTTCAGGTTATGTGTTGTTATTTCTATCTATATTAACTATATTAATTAGTAAATTTTGGATTAATTTTCTTTGCTTTTCCATCCATAGACGCGTTTCGACCTATATCAGGTCTCATCAGTATGGCTAGGAAAAGCAAAGAAAACCAATCCAAGTTTTTGTGCATGTATGCAAAATAGAAGTAGTAAAACGGTCGAAATTTGATCGTGGCGCCATAAATGGTCTTTTAACTATATTATATGAAAGTTGCCCTTCAGGTTATGTAGGTATTGTTACTTCAATTTTAATTAGGTGTTTATCTTTATTACCTATATTATTCCATAATATTAAATTCACCCTCCAGGTTACAGGTTACGTATTGTTACTTCAACTTCAATTAATGATCTATATCTCTCTAATATCCCATAAATACATGCTGCACTGAATACAGGAAAATACTTGTACACTGGGGTTAAAACGAAGGTACTGCATTTAGTAAGCTTGTCTATTGATTTACATTTCAGGTATTATTGCTGTTATAAGTGTTATACAATACTCTTTACTTTATTTAGGGACTCAAGTTGAGTGTAATTATTGTAAATACTATTTTTAGAACGTAAGGTTTGGTACTCCTAAGTCGATTTATTTTATTCTTGTTCTGGTTCCAGTGCTAATAATTTTCAGTGTTCCAGGACATTCGGAAAACCCACTCCGAACTTGCTCTAGAATCAAACCTGTTTTGGTTCTAATTAAACACCCGTACCTGATTGTAGCAAAGCGTTTCACTTCTGCCCTTTCTTCTTGTTTACTTTTATATTTCAGGTTGGGCTGCTATAGGTCCGTAGAAGTTTCCTGCTTCCGTTATATCGGTTGACTTCGTGCACTGCAGGGAAAAGCAGGTGGCGCTCTATATTCAATTATTTAATTGATCTACACCCCTCTCCGCATTGGAAGCTAGTCGGCAACCCTTCACACAAAGTCCCGTGTTTCTAGATTTTAGCCCCCGACCAACCCTCTCTCACTTCCTCAAATTTTATTATTTACTTTTCAATCGTGTTTTGCGGGTAACAATTGCTGCAATTTAGTTTCGATAATGCGGGTTATCGTTGTTATTTATTTAAATTGATTATTTAAATTGATTTGCTAATTAACTAATAACAATAATACAAAATTGTTTGTATAAAAATAGTTGTGTCACTGCGGGTCAAACTGGTCCATTTCATTTTAATGGCTAATTTTGGCTGCTTTTCAAGATTAGACATAATTAAAGAATTGCCAGTCTTGTCTCAAACCATCAATATCAAACAATAAGCACACTAGCTTGTGTCACCACGAGGTTCCTGAACCTGAAGATGAACGCATAAATTACCGGAACTACATTAAAAGTAAGACTAAAGTAATTAAATTGTGGGATCAAGTGACAGATTCATCTTAAAACATTATTTATGGCCGACACGAATTTCGACATCCTTTGATAAATCCGGCCACACATTTTTACGACATCCGTCGACCCCAATAATCGAGGAAATTGCGACATCTTCGGTCGAACAAACAATTATGTTTCTTATGGTTGTTTCCACCAACTATTTTAGGGGAGCCCTAACGATAAGTATTCCCTAAAATGACATTTTTACATAGAGAAATGTCAGTTTAAGGCATACCTACCTTTAGGGCTTCCCTAAAATAGTTGGTGGAAATGGCCATTAGAAATCTTGTCCGTGAGAAATTTGAAAAAGTAAAGAAAAGTTTTATCTATCCATTGACGGTCGCAAATCAAAAGGTTTGAAGAAACTTTTAAACGGTTGAACTACACTATGTGAATGCTCTAAGTGAACATGAGCATATAAAACTTTTGTATAAAAATGAAAACTGTAAGTTTCAAATAAAACCAGAAACCTTGTACATCATCAAAAAGCACTTTGTCCATCACTCCAAAAAGTACTTCCCGATACATTCTCTTCATGAGCAAAGCTCTTCTCTGGATCTAAACAAATAGATAGCACCATCAAAATCTTGCCAGCATGTAAGAACTTATGATAGAGATCATCAATAAAAGAGTCTACCAAACATTGAGGAAATATGAAAGATATTTTCTTGGAACTTACTTCACCTAGAACTTACCACTGCACATCTAACGCTTTTTTCATTATATTTTTAACAATGCATCTGTGGTAAAAATCATGAAGGTATCTTTATTTAGAATGAGCAATCCTCTGATACTTACTAAATATATATTTTTTCAGTTTCAAGGTGTAGCATGGTTCACCCTGTGCCTACTTGGGATTATCGTAAGAAAAACGCCGCCAGATAGTATGATGCAAGTTGTTACCTCGTACGAAAGCTACTCATATTACCTTTCCAGGATAATCTACCAAGAATTTTTCGGTAATTGAAACAATTTGTCCCAACCCCAACTAATAATTATGGGACAAACTTCTAGATAAAGGCAAAATCATTTTCTATATTCACATTTTTAGGTAAAAGCACCAGAACTTACACCAAAGTAATTAGACCTGCCGATTTCGAAGCCTTCCTTTGGATCTACGTTGTTCTTAGTGCAATTTGGGTGGTGGCTTCAATTGACCAAAATTTTGGTAAGACACTATATTGGGTCGATTTCATATTTTACTAACCAGAAAACTTGTAGCTCTGAGACAAAAGAAAATAAGTCACAGTCACCTCGCTTTAGTGCTCGGAGTGACCCTATTGGTGACTTCAGTAATTGATCTGGTACTCGTATGCTTGCTGGGAAGAGATTTTTTTAATTGTCCCTTAGATCTTGTCCTAACAACCGAAGCCGTAAGAGAAAACCTTTTCTGCTATTCAGCCTGCAGGCGGAATTGTACACATTTATGAATGTAAATGTAGTTGGTAGAATAGAAATGTTTGCTACAAATTCTGCTCTATTCAAATTTGGATGCACAATTCCGCCCGTGTTTTTCCACAATTTCTAAAACTAATGATCAAAATCAACTTTCAGATATCAACGACTACAGTTGCGACAGTGAAAACACCCCTAGACTGTCAACTAGCTATTGGAATTATCATGACGCTGGCTGCCAGAGGATACGTTTTATGGTTGCTTAACGCTGTGACTGGAATATGTTTGATTTTTTTTTCTGCCAAAGTAAATATACCAATAATTTGTAGCTTTTAACTTAAACTGGGTGGTTTTCATAATAAACTCAGGTTTGGGTATCTCTCTAATAGATGGCGACAACACTCAGATAAACATCTCTCTAATAGATGGTAGCACTGTTATTTTAGTACGCAGAACTGCTTGCGCACAAAAAATAATGGAGGAATGTTCTAATACTAATTCTGAACCGATTCGGAACTAAAAAAACCAAAAGAAGCCGCAAATCATGAAATTCCAAAACGGTTTCTCCTTTAGAGCAAAAACTGAGAGAACCGTTCTAGAACAATCCCAGAATTGTTCTTATATAGTTCTAAATAAACAAGAACGCTGTCAACACAGTTGGATTGCGATTCTGAAAAAAACGAAAACACGTTTTATAACATGCGCATGTGTAGAATGATTCCGAACTAGTTCTGAGTGAAACCAAAACAAAGTTCATGACTCTATTTTCTGTTCTAGGCTCTAAAAAAACCAGCTCTTCTCGCTTACGGAAACAAAACAATTCCAAGAGCCAAACTTGAAGACACGACAGCCCGAAATAAAAAAGCTCGTTCTCCGGCGAACAGCAGCGATTTGGTATTCTACGGTGATGAAAGGGACACACCACCAATACAAGATCCGAGAACTAGAGGCTCAATGCCTGCTGCGTTGAACAACAAAAACCAAAATATTTATTTTTGAATCACCATTGATTGATTGAATCGAGTTTGGTATAAAATTTATTTATTTTATTTATTTAAATAAAGTTTTGTTTGTTATTATAAGTATATGCTTTGTGAGTGCTATGATATCCATGTGAATACTAGGATAGGTATCAAGAATTATTTTGTCTCGTCGAAAAAAGGAAGACACGGCGAATATTGAAGCTTTCATAGAAGATAAGCTAAAATCCATAGAAAATTCAATTGCTTCAATAATAGCTTTAGAAAACACTGAGAACAGGAAGGTGAAGCAGTCTAGCAGTCTGTTGTGGGTCCCTGAACTGCTGGAGTTCCGCAGGAATCAGTGTTGGGACCCCTGCTATTCATCATCTATGTTAATGACCTTTCATACTCAATTCTCGAGGCCATTTTACATCATTCGCTGATGACACTGCCATTCTCTGGCATCACAGGAGCCCCATGAATCTTCGTGACATTGTTGGAATTGAGCTGAGGGCAGTTCATTGGCGGATCCACGGGGGGGGGGGGGGGTAAAGGGGGTAACTACTTCCCAGAGAGGCGTAAAAAAAAAATTATTATTGAAAAAACACACAAATAATATTGTATTGGGCGTGGCACCCGAAAAAAATGTCTTCCTCCGGCGGCATCTGCGGTGGACTCTTCACCTACTTGGTCCTATACTTTGGGTGTGAACCCCTTTAAGTACAGACCACGAGCCGTTACTGGTTCAGAAGCTCTACCCCCCCCCCCCCAGGATGGGGGGGGGAGGTTAGGGATTAGTGTAAATCAAAATACGCTCATCTTTAATAATTTCTAGTGCGGCATACCTTTTTCGACAGGTCTTGAATTATCTGTGTGGGCTTAATCCTAGGCATGCCAGCCTTATCGATAAGGAGTTTTCATTCGGGCTTAATAGCCGTCGTAAGTTGGAATTACTTCCTGAAGTTTCGCTAGTACGCGTGGCTATCATCTTCAGAGGTGCTTCCATGTCCGATTCTGGTAGCAGACAAGCAGACTGACGTGTTTCCGACCGTTAGTTGTATTTATGTGAGTGGATGTGGTGGGGGAGGGACGGGGCTTCGCGGCACGTGGCTAATCTCAACTTTCTCTGTACTCAGTGGGATCTTTCTTGCTTTTTGAAGATCGGGTTCCAGATTTGGTTGAGTTTTAGCTTTCCGGACATGTCTCACTGGTAGTTACTTTCTGTGGAACGGCGATTTCTACGAGCAAACGGACGGTGTAGCTATGGGAAGTCCGCTCAGCCCGGTCATAGCCAACTTCTTTATGGAGGAATTCGAGAGGAAAGGTATAGAATCTTTTGATCATAAACCAACGGTATGGCTTTGATACGTAGATGATATACTTTTGTGGTTTGGAGTCATCGGGAAGAGAAGCTTAACCAGTTCCAGGCTATCTAAACGAGCAACATCCTAGCATATAATTTACCACGGAAAAGGAGAAAAACCAGGAAATGGCCTTCTTAGATGTGCTCATAAAGAAAGCTGGAGAAAAACTAAGCCACACGGTGGAAAAAACGTGGAATTATAACAACGTTAATAGAACGTGCTCCGAACATCTGCGAGCCACAATATCTCGAGCAAGAACTGGATCATCTCCTGTTGGCCTTTCTATCAAATGGTTACAATGCATCTGAAATCGACAGGGCCATGCGACCCAAAACTGCCACACGACAAAACGTGGATGAACAACCAGTGGTGGCTAATGCATATCTGCCTTTCATTTCTCGGGTGACAGACAGGATAGGGAAATTCTTGAGGAAACACAACATAAAAACAAGCTTCAAGCCAACAAGGAAAATACAGCAATCAATTAGATCAGGCAAGGATAAGAGGAACCCACTGTCAAGCGCTGAAGTCTATCGTATAACATGCACATGTGGTAAGGTATACATAGGAACGACAAAAAGATCCATGGGAATCAGGATGAACGAGCACAAAAGAAACTGCGGACTAGGACAATCGGAAAAATCGGCAGTTGCGGAACATGCGCTTAGTGAAGGGAATCATGGAATATTCTTTGGTGAGGTCAAGCTTCTTGCACCGACTTCCGGATACCACAATCCGTTTTGTATGTGAAGCTATAAAAATCCACAAACATACGGAGAACTTTAACAGCAAAGAAGAAACACTAGAACTTAACCAAATCTGGATCTCGATCCTCAAAAACGCAAGAAAGATCCCATTGAGTATAGAGAATCTGAGATTAGCCACGTGCCGCGCTCACACATAAATACAACTTACGGTCGGGAACGTGTCAGTCTGCTACCAGAATCGGACATGGAAGGCGGAAGCACCTCTGAAGATACTAGCCACGCGTGCTAGCGAAACGTCAGGAAGAAATTTCAACTTACGACGGCCATTAAGCCCGAATGAAAACCCCTTATCAATAAACCTGGGCCGCGAAAGCCTCACAAACTTTATCATGCCAGCCTTATTTTGTAACCGAGGTAATTCTGATACTGGCTTTCATTTTTATTTTCGAATGTACTTGGCATTCAGAAAATATATAAGGTCTGTTTCTGAAGAAACCTCAAGCCAGTCAGAGCGAATTTCATTGGTTGAAAACAGTTGAAACCATCAGAAAACTAGTTCCAACCAATAAAATTCAATCTGACTGGTTTGTGATTTCTGCAGAAACAGACCTACCATCATCTCTGGTCAACATCAGCCATCAATTCGCTTGTTACCTCATCCGCCTTGTCATGTAGTTCAGGTTGACAATAATTATGAAATGATTATGAAAAACCGAGTGAAAAACAACCATAGACAAGTTGGCACCCTGAACAACATTAATAAATAGGTACACGGAAAAATACACAGATGATCTACTTGATTTAAATTGTGTTAAGTCTTGTGCTTCATATTCTGTTTCTCTGTTTATCTGTTTTATGGTACGTGCAAAAATCCTTGTAATTTGTGACCCTCTGTTCTCTTGACCCACTTTTAAATCTTGGTTTCAAAAGGCTGAACTTCCATAAAACCGTGTAAGAACCGGCCCCACATGACAACTTATTATCAAGTGGATTTTTTACTGGATCTATAATCCCAGCACAAGAAACAGAGTAGGTAGGTATCCAGAAACATCAGTGACGTTGGAAAATTAGTATTCCAGAAACTGATTAGAGGTACGGCTCCAGTAAAAACCAGAAAAGACTTCTGCCAACAAGTCTATAGTCTCTTGATTACTATAGTCTGTAGTGCCATTATATACCTAACCCATGTTAAAGGGAAGAGCAAAGTTATTTGTAATATTGTTAGAACGTGACCAAGCGGATTTAGGATTCTAATTAATGTTATTTTCAGTTTTGCAGTCAGTTAGCAGGTACATTCTATAAGAGAAGTCTCTTGAATCCTTTGCACCTATCCACTCACTCAAAACAACAAATAGTCCAAATTATCTCCCGTTTCTCTAATTTTTTTGTGAAGCTTCTTCTTCTCGACAATCAATCTACGCAGATCATTGTTGAACCACACCGGAAAGTTAGAAGTTCTGAATTTCTTCACTGGAACATATAAAGTTATCCCCTCCCCACGATGTTTTATATAACCATAGCCTACTCAAGGGTCAAATTATTCAATAAACACCAATTATTCATTCAATGAAATGTAATAGGCACCTTGCATGAAAAATTAAATTGATAACTGTTTATTGCAAACTGTAGGACATCGGCAAAAAATCTATACGTATTTCTACGTACGTATACGAAGATTAAGTTTTGTATATATAGATATATTCAGCATGGACTGACGTCATAGGATATCAAAAATAAGCACATTTCAAAGCGTTGTATCTCCGTCAATTTTTGTCTAACAAGAAAAAGAAAAAATATGTGTTGACTTATTTTTCATTGACAAACGAAATCAGCAATAAAAAAAAATGGATGCAAGGTGCCAATTGCCATTTTGCCATTTTCAAAATCAAAAAAACACTCCCCTTATTTAGAACGTTTGCATTCTACATTATGGCTGAATGTCGTAGATAGATATTAGCTGTGTGGTGAACACTTTTACCCAAAATCATATCGGTGGATCTATCAATCTCAACAGTGCCAAAATTTGAAAACACCAAGTCAAGCAAAGTATTACTGCAATTCATGATCGAAAACTTAGTAAAAAATCTAGATACTTTCATAAATCCTAACAACTAAGAGCTTCTTTTTCAGAGGTAATTAAAAACACACAACCTTTCAAATTGCAGAAAGTTATATTAGAAATAAATAATACATAAAACAATAATACAAAATAAATAAAAACAACGCATAAAATAAAATCGAAATTATTGTTGATTTTTTTGTTTCACCCTAAACCTGCTCGTACCTCTGCCTCTTATTTGGTTCGTCTGCGCCTGGATCTGGTTATTATTGGCTCCTTTGTCCTCTTCTACTATTATTGACAAAGGAGTCACTATTTTCGGTTTCTTCTCCAAAATCGAATAATCGAAAGGCTTATAAGTGTCCACTGTTCCAATCAACGGCGAATCGGCTAGAGTCGGCCTCACTATTTTGGATTTGTAGTCACTATCCAGTGGCGGATAAAGTGGATACTGCGTTGTGATTTCAATGGGTACTGGCTGGGAAAAATGGATAGCGCCATTGCGGTAGCCTCCAGGGTATACTGGAGGTGTCGATGTTTTACCGAAAAGTTCTTGTGATCTCATCGGCACCCACTTGGCTTCGTTGACGGTGTTGAAGTCGGAGTTTTGGTGTTTTTTGTGGTGCTTTTTGTGACTTTTGTGATGGTGGTTTCTGTGCTTGTGCTGCTCTCTTTTGACTTTTGGCTGAAAAAATATTCATTTATTTATTTGTTTATAATTCACAATTATTGTATTACTCTTTCGGTTGTTGTTGTGGAATAATCTTCTTCGCTACTTTCAAAGCTTTCTTCACTAGATTGGTGGTGTTTGTGCTTATTTCTCTTTGATCTACCGCTGTTGCCATTATGATGGTGTTTGTGTCTATATATAAGAAAAATTGTTATATTTGATGAGTTGTTTAATGTAGGAAGGAGAAGCAATTAATACTACACCTTTTCCATATGTATTTCAGAGATCGTCAATTTAATTTCAGAATGCGTCAATTGTATTTCAGATTGGTTTATTTTATTTCACAAAGTGTCAATTGTATTTCAGATTAGTTAATTTTATATCGGAAAGCATCAATTGTATTTCAGGTTAGTTGATTGTAGTTCAGAAAACATGAATTGTATTTCAGAAATTGTCAGATGTACTTCAGAAATTAGTAGGTATCTACGCAGATTTTCCCAAATCAACACACGATAGGTGTATTATGTGACTCATAAATTTTATCTAATACACTACATTGATAATATCTGAAATACATTTGACAAATTCTGAAATACAATTTACAATTTCTGATCTATGTACAAATAAATAATCTGAAACCCAAATGACGATTTTTGAAAGTTTGAAACCATTAATACCCTTTTTCAAATGCCAAAACCTGAAAATAAAGCTTATATCTCTTGATGAATAATGAGATTACTTGGCATGGCTAAATCTTTGGGTAAGTTTATTCTCAATTTGTCAAAAGTGTCTGTGCCCCTTGGAATCTTTTACATATACTTTACAACATTTAAGTTGAATTTTACCTTATTGTGACTTGGAAAAACTTGGAAATTATGTAATTATTAGGTAGAGTAGTTAGGTATCTAAGTTTCTACTTTAATTTTTCTGTAGCTGTGAGTATTGGGATGTTGCAACGAGTTTTAATAAATTTAAACAACATTTAAACTATTGTAGAAACATTGTACTTTTTGGAACTTCATAAAAACTCATTGAAATGACTGAAGTGTTTTATCTAATTTTCAAAAAAACGCAAATCCGTTAATAAAAAAGTGAAAAATTATGTATTTTAGAAAAAACTCCACAACTTACCTATGACTCTTAATTGGTTCCCTTAAGAAAATCATATGATGAACATCTTTTTTTTGTCGCACGCTTTCCACCAAGACTAAATTTGCCACCATCCACAGCAGAATGATTTTTATCACGAAGTGGACACCAAACATGATATTTGGAATTCTTTCTTGTATTTTCTCAGTAAATCTTCATTCCTTCTGTAATGGCAATTGACTATTAATTAAAATGGTATTAGTTACGTTTCGACTCTGAAATTACTATCAGGGCTACAATTATAAATGACCAATAAATTTAGTGTTGAAACGTTGATGTGATTTACTTATTACTTACAAAAATTCACTAAAAGCAGAATTTCGCACGCCCGCTAGAATTCTCGTAAGAAACTGGCTCGAATGTAGAAATTCACCCGGTATAAATAATGAGACTCGGGATGCACCATCAGAGATCCGACATGGTTGGTTTAAGAAAACGCATTGTTTCGTGGAAAATGGTTGCTTATTAGATGCTCGTTCTTTTTTTTCTTTTTAAATTGCGTGCAAGTTTTTGCCTGTGTGCATTATTATGATTGATAGATGCGATTAAGTGCGATCCTTAACGAGAATAACAGGTGTGGATTTAAATAAAATTCAGATGGGTTTTTCAACTTGGATATTTCATGAGAATGTGGAAAATGACGTCCTATGAAACTTGTATTTTAATGTACTGTTTTTTACTACTAACCTGAGAAGTACCTAGTCATTATTCAATCTATTTTTCTAGGAAAAAATTGCATTTCTCTCCCTAGGTGAATAATGAAAATAATGAAAAAATACCTAGGTCAATAATAAAAATGACGTCATGACGCAAGGATATTGTTATGTTTCTATTGGTTCAATTCCATTTTCATGCGTCAAGAAAAAAAAAATACAGGTTTCTGTAGGTATGTACCATCGTCACCAAAAGTATCTGGGACAGCATCATGTTAGCTCTTGTACTATTATACAGTGCCTGCGGAAGAGTCTGCACCATATGGGAAATTTTTTTATGCTCATCCTTACTTCAATTCAGTTTTCGGTATTAGGTTCTGCATGATTGAAAACCAAAAAAACACCTAAAATTTTTGACTCGAGACTTACCTCACACCTGTCAAATGTCATTTGAAAATTTCAAACAAGGAAAAGTGGTATTTTTATAATAAATATGAAAAAATTTTATAAGAAAATATTGTTTCAAATGACATTTTTAGTCTAATTTGATATTTTCACTTTGAAAAAAAAAAGATTTTTATAAAAAAAATTTTTCGAATGTCTACGAAAAAATAATATTTTTAGGATTTCTTTCGCGACCATTTCTCTAAAATAATTAGTTTGTATCTGACTAATGGTTTTTTAAATCCTAATAATCTAATTAAGAGTTTAAACATCAAAAATAAATATTTCTATTAAAATTTTGATACGCCACTGGACTATTTTGAAAATTTTAGATTTCTCAAATTGAAATTTCAAATTGTTTGTTTGTAAACTACTCCTAAATGTCATTTGGAACAATATTTTCTTACAAAATTTTTTCATATTTTTTATAAAAATGCCACTTTTCCTTGTTTGAAATTTTCAAATGGCATTTGAAAAATTTCAGGTACCTATTTTTTTGGTTTTCAGTCATGCAGAACCTAATGCCAAAAACCGATTTGAAGTAAGGATGAGCATAAAAAAATTTGCCATATGGTGCAGACTTTTCCGCGGGCACTGTATGATTTTAAGTGTCAAATATTTGTCAAATTATGAATTAAATGCATTGAAATAAATGACAGTAGACTTGCCCAAGAGATTAATATGAATTATTTTTGTCCCAGATACTTTTGGTGGCGATGGTACATAGGAAGTTATCATAAGCTGTTGATAGAGGACAGCACTTTCAAGAGGGCGTTCAAAAATAGTATATTATGCAATGATCATGTAATGATAGCCATTAATACACGAGCATGTTGTAGGATACGAAACGAGCCGCAGGCGAGTTTCGTATATACCATGCGAGTGTATTAATGGCCATTACATGAGAGTTGCATGCACTATTTTTTCTACTGCCATTGATAAAACTTATATTTAGATATGTCAACATTATGCTTAACTTTGAATAGAGATTTTATACCTAATTGAGTAATCCATGCAGTTGAAGGTTATATTTTTTGTTGTAATTGTCCAAAATATACTATCAAAACATTTTCTGAGAAAGACGATGTGTTTTTGGTGTTTCCAATCCATAAATTGTCTATACTTTATTTTTTCCCAAGATAGATTTTGGCATTGAAAACTTTGAAACATAAACAATAACGCCCCTGATTGGTCGCAAAATGAGGTGTTTCTGCAGGTTGACATCAGTTTTACAATAGCGGCCAATAAGTGGCATTAGCGGCATTGTTTATGTTTCAAAGTTGACAATGTCAAAATCTATCTTGGAAAAAAATAATGTATATATAATTTTCTTGGACTTGTCCGGTAGTATAATATTACCTGCATTTGTCGCCCTTTCTGTAATTTCTGAGGGTGTTAGTGAAAATTCTTCGTTATCACTCAATATTTCCATAATGCCTTATCCCAGACATTAGGTAACTTTCAATAACAATTCGAAGTATTTTTTAAATAAAATTATTGTTTTTCGCTAAATTACCATGGAAAAGCTATAAACAGAGTGCTGTCAAAAAAAAAAAAATTCAAAATGTCTTAACTGGTGGCGCCATCTATTGACAATGTATAATAATGATAAAAGTAAAAATTCTTTCTAATTAGTATTATAATGAAAATCGGTTTCGTAATGAAGTTCATTATGATACAGATTTTAATCGTTTAATAGCGTATTATGAAATGTCAGTAGAAAAAAATAATTAAAGCACAGATTTTAAGCATTTTTTTTCTTTCTACTAGCAGTATTAAAAAAAATTCTATATATTCCTCGGTAGAGAAAGTCATTATATACCTCACGCATTATAAACCTCGGCGCTGCGCGCCTCGGTTTATAAAAGCTTTCGGTATATAATGACCAACTTCTCTACCTAGGTATATAATATACTATTTATCTCTGATCGCATTGCAATATCAATCATTTTAAAGTCTTTCATGTTTCAATTGCTCAGACAATGGGTCCTATGATTGAACGATTATGTTATCCTTAACGTACATGTTAGGCCGAGTTTTAACAGTAACGATACAAGTTCGTATGATGGAAAGTTTTTCATAACAGATTACTGTTATTTCTCGCCTGTTATGTTCTAATTTAACGTATCTACTCAACAGCCCGGATTAACATGCCGTTAAGTGCTTAACGTTCATGTTACCAATGTTTTTCTATTTTTTTAGAGATCCTATTTTGAATAACGGGGTAATTAATTTACATAATACAAGAAGAGAATCAAACTAGGAGGTTCCTAGGTTATAAACTTCATTACTATTTTATGTTAATCAATTATGAGGTACAAAACTTTTATATTAATTCACTATTTAAGGACTGAACTGAACGCTCAAAGAAGGCATATCAGAGATCAATTGAAACTCTAGATAGGGTTTTATTACTAAATATACTAGACTTCCAAAAGTTCCAAAAAAATCGGTGCAGTTTATAATTGCAAGAATAAAGCCCCATTTTAATATTCCTCAAAGACCAAGGATTTCATCCGTTCCAGTTGAACTGAAGGTCTAAAATCTAAAAGTTTATTCTGAATTCTTAATATAGTTGGAACAAGCTCGATGGTTGGAACTGTTTTTCATTTTATATTAGGCAGTGGTTCCAGTAGTGCTTTTATTTTCCATGATGTCCACTCATCAGAGGTGTTTTCTCGCGTCTCGAAATTTTGAAAAATATTTCAGTTTCCCAATGGAACGGTTTCCCAATGACATCATAACTTCTCGGCGCGAGAAAATGGTTGAAAAACTGGATTGGATTGTATTTCGGAACGGTTCGAACCAATTTTGTTTGGCGTCATGGGTTTATCGCGAGAATATACTATTTCAAACCTGTTTTGAACCAATTTCAAAAAAGTGAACGCGAGAAAATAGCTCTGATGTTTTTTGGGGTCCAACACTCAGGGCATTTATGATTTGGAAATGCTAGGTCCCCATACTGTTTCATAGTTATTTTAGATAATCTTTTCCCCCTAATAAATTGGATAAAATGTAAAATGAGCTGCAAAAAGATGTAATTTAATTGTTTGTTATTGTTGTTTCAAGAAAAACGTCACTTATAAAACCAAAGTGAAGCTAGGTACAAATACTTTCTTCCATTCCTAACAGCCAGGTTAACATTTTCTGTTATCGATTTCGTCAATCATACCGATATAACATCCACTGTTATTTTATATGTTATCTATTCCCTGTTAGCATAACATAACAGAAGAAAATTTTTGGTTTTTTTGAATGGTTGATTTACTTTTGGTCTTATTATTAATGGAGGATAGTTTCTCACTTGATTGTTCGTTTTTGTAGGTATTTGTATTACATCTGCATATGATATATTTTGGTTTTTCTGATTTTTTTCTAGTTCTTTTATAGGCTAAGGCCGGGACCGTACTGGCGCCAACATTGACCTCAGTGCGGTCCCGGCCTTAACCTAAGTTGACATTAATTTTTAAGTGACGTAAAATATGTGAATCTGTCAATATTTTGACTGATAAACACCAGTACCACCAGTATCTCGTTTACTCTCCACACAAAAAAATCGCAAAAAAGTTCATCTTTCAACGCTCATATCTCAAAGACCGTAATATCTACAAGATTTCGTCCTATTTAAAGGTTGTTCAGAATTAAATCCTCTATAACAAATCAAAAAATGGGCAAAATCCATAGAGCTCAAAAATACCATGTTAGGTGTGCGTTATCCAAAAAATGACAACTTTTACACTTTATTTTTTCCCAAGATAGATTTTGGCATTGTCAACTTTGAAACATGAACGCTAATGCCGCTTATTGGCCGCTATTGTAAAACTGATGTCAACCTGCAGAAACACCTCATTTTGCGACCAATCAGGGTTAAGCGTTATTGTTTATGTTTCAAAATTTTCAATGTCAAAAGCTATCTTGGGAAAAAATAAAGTGTAGAGATATTCAGAAAAAAAAAACGAAATATCTCCGGAGGTTGTCAGAATTTTTAAAATTTCTTGCGTGCATATTGTTAGTCTCCAAATAGCGAAACTTTTTCAAGCATTTCCGTATCTATTACCGTTTACGAGATGCCCATGATAGACATCCTTATCTTGGACACCCTGTATACCGTTCGAAAGGTTTTTTCAAGCACAAAAAAGAATACAAGTTTTTAGCTACATATAACGGTTTCTAAGTTATTTAGCAAAATTATTGATCGTAAAAATCGAAGGAAAAATCAACAATTTCATTATGGTCCATATTCTCCGTAGTTCATAAAACCTGGCTTAGTGGAAACGCTTGACTTTTTGTGTGACAAAGCCGAGCTTTTCCACTAAGCCAGGCTTTATGAACTACGGAGAATATGGCCCTAAATCTGCAAGTATTTTTGGTATTGTACATAAATGATGATCTGCAATACACTCTTGGAAAGCGCGTTTGGCGACAATAATGATTACGTCATCAACGCCGCTAAATGACCAGAAAAATTTGTGTCCCGGGCTTTTTAGACTCAGCTACCCATGTACTATCTGTACCCAAAGAGCCGGGGCGTATTGGTTGCCACCGTTGCCAGACGTGAAATATTCTGGTATAATTTTCAGCTACCTCACCCCACTAATAGGGTATGTGGAGTGTTCCTATCTGCCTTCTTCTTTTTAAGTAAATGAACACCTTTTTCTGATCTGCTTTGTCATTTGTTGAAAGTTCTTCTTGATGTGACTAGTTTTGCCACAAGCATAACATTTGAGCTCTTTGACTTGCTAATGACACTGCCTCCTTTTGATTCTGCTTAAGTCTTTCCTGTTCTGGATATTACCTCTGTCCCCTGTCAAGGTTTGCTGAGTTGTGGGTGTTGATTCCCAAGCACTTACAAAATGTTTCAGGTTCTCTGGTAATGTCATAAGGATTTTAGTAATTACCATTTTGTCACTTAATTATTCGCCAAGGTGCTTCAGATTTACCCTTATTTCCTCCATGGGAAATAAATTTAGCCACCGTTCCATTCGTGTATCCTAAACTAAAGAACTTGTGTTGCAACAAGTGCACAGTTACTTGAGATTTGTGCTCATAAATAGACATAAGTTTTTCCCACATTTCCGCTGCTGTCTGGCATGAAATAATATGAGCTAGTTAAACTGTTAAACACACTTCTTTTGGATCAGGCTTTTATTGAAGAAACTTCTGTAGTAATACTGAACTTAATGACAGCTAAGGGTTGATTCATAATAATATTCGACTATACAGGCTACACTATTTTTATTTTCTAAATAGTATAATAAACTAAAAACTTGCCTTTTACAGCAACTTCTCAAATTTGTCTTAAGTTTCTTCTTCTTCTATTATGCATTTGCATTTTCTGATTTGAATCCTAAGTCCTTCTCTGCACTCAAATAAATTACCCATAAAAACCGATGAGCTTAGAAATCGAAAGCGGTAAAGCTCCTCTTCTGCCGTGTGAGATAATTTTCCTTCGCGCGTCAGAGAACTAAATATTTCGGTAAACATATGGCAATTAATAACAATTAAAATAATTAAAATATAATGATTTAATATATGATGGTAAAAGTAAAGAGTTTTTCTTTCACGGTTGCAGGTTTCTCTCTAATATAAAAAGTGATTGACATAAATAAAATAAATTAGAAGAAAGCGGTATAAGATTTATAGTAAATCGAACTAGTCGAACCGCAAAAGCCTGGTCAACATGCTAACGATGGAGCACATCATTTTTTTCTTGTCCAATTCTTGATAAAAATGGTTGGATTCGAAGCCAACGGCCACTTCCCTGTTGACGATGGTCAGGATGGATAAGAGGTCGCGGTTTGCGTGATGCGCTTCCAGTTTTCTGGCTAACGATTGGATGAAACATCCTCCTGATTTGGGATCTCTCCAGGCGTAATAACCTGAAAAATAGTTATTAGTGAATGGGCTTTTGGCTCTCGAGTAGTTAGTGTGTTTGAATATGAGATAATTCTATAGGTATCTACAATGGTAGTAACTTTTCAGATTCAGTCATTGATGAATTAGTTTGAAAAGTCTTGAAATATGTTAAGCTGTAGGTACTTTTTAGTTTTAAAATTGGATGGTTTTCTACAAGGACCAAAAACAAGCATGCTATTTATCAAAGATTCCATTATTCACATGAAAAGGATAAATTTTGTGATAATTTGAAAAACATGAAAAAAGAATTTAGACAGCTAGATGATTTTATAAAACATTGTTACGCAAATGCATCAACAACCTGGCCCAGGATTTCAAGAAATTGGGTACTTGTTCACGTCGAGCGCCTTTTCTGGAATTCTTTTTCTTCTTTTTTGCGATTTCCACTATAAATATAATGAAATATTAACCAAAACTCACCCTCAACAGTAGCATACATTATTAAAATATCAGCCATAGCTGGAATCGAATAGATTATACGATTAGCTTCAGAATTTTGGCTGTCTTTCTCTATTCGCACCCCTGGATCGGTTTTATCACCCCTGCAAGCCTAGAAAAAGGAATTGATAATCAATATCCAACAAATATTAAAAAGCTCTCACTTGTATGAAAAACAACTTCGGCTTTCCAGCTAAACTGGGACACTTATCGCCAGCAAAAAACTCTAACATTTCGCCACTAGTGTATTCCTTATCCTTGGCACTGATCCTACCATTAGTCCTACCGTGCGACATTACAGCCACCACCAAACAATCGTTTTCTGTGTGATCCATTTTCGATACTATTTGTAAAGTTTCCATTATTTTTTCTCTAGAATAATCCTCGTAAACTTCGACATGAAACCCAATTTTTTTCAGGACACCCTGTATGGCATCTCTATCGAATTCAGTGCCTTTTCTTTCTTTGTTAAACGGACTATCAAAGTATTGGTGGTTGAAAATGAGGGCTATACCCCTGTTGGAGTGAGACATGTTGTAATATTCATCCTCTGGATCTTGGCCAGGAACTGCATCTTGAGGGCGGATGGGTATCAAACTTAAATTTAATGTTTTTGGTCTAATTTGAATTTTGTGTTTTTTACTTACCTTGGTTTGAAGCCCAAAGCGTCAGTGTCTGACTCTAAATCATTTTTGCTAGATCCCATTTTATTGTTAGCTTAAACCAAACTAAATTTTTTGCTTTGTTTGGTATATAAACGCGTGCCTTATCAATAAATTTTGGTATAGGAGAGGTTTTATCTTATCTATATAGATATTCACTGCACTGCAATTGTGCTTAATTCGTTTCAAATTTTTTCTGACAGGTAATAATCAAATTTGAAGTGTGCTAAATTGTTGCTCTTTGTTCAAAATTTTCCATTTGCCTTCTTTTTCAACTAAGTATTAGTCAACTCACTGCATAAATCAGAGTTAAAAACTTTAAATATATTTTTGTGCAACCGTCCGCGAAATGAGCTTTCGCTGCCGCCACACCTTACGTGCAAAATGTGTCAAACCTTAACAAATCCATACAGTCTTTCTGTAACTTAACATACGTAACACATACAGTACTTGACCTAACGAAAATGATCATGCCATAACGCTATTTTGTAGTAGATCTAGACATCGCAAAGATAAATGTCCAGCGAGAAAATCTATTTATTATATAACTGTGAAGAAAAAGGACATGTCAGCCAGGTGTGTTAATCGATAAATCAAAAGACCGATTCTACCACGATAACAATTGCTGCTTTAGCTTTATTGATGAAGATATCTGCAACTACTGATATTCGAGTTTAACAAAAGTTCCAATCGGAATGTATCAATGGATTTATTGGTCAAGGCACTGGTCGATACAGATAGTTCGGATAGAAAACACAAATATCTACAAAACTGACGGTTACAATATGGCATCTTTGAATTTTAACTCTTATACGTGATATTTCCTTCATAATAATACAAACATATAACATTACTGAACATCGTAACCAAAAAAAAGTTATGTTAAATTGGATATAGGATTCTATTAATGATGTTCCTGGTGTGGTTAAGGGTTTGGGCAAGTTTGACACATCTTCTCTATCAACACTGGAAATATTGTCACAACTACCCGCTTTACGGGGGTGACATGGGGGGTTTGTAGCTTTGGGGGTTGATGGAGAGAAACTCGCTCAGGTTATATAAAAATATAGATATATATTTTCCCAAATATAACCTTACATGTACGCTAATCCTATAAGATACATGACCCTTCGTACACTGGGGTCCTTATAGGGGGCCACACGTCAACGCTGCTCGGGGGACTGTAGATTAGTTTATCGTCACCCTTATGCCTTGTCCAGAGGGGCGTTCCCAACGAGAGGTAATTGCACTGGACAACGATAAGGCTGAAGATACCCAGAGGGGCGTTCCCAACGAGAGGTACTTGCACTGGGGAGACTTAATTCCAGAGGGGCTTTTCCAACGAGAGGTACTTGCACTGGTTTAAGTCTGCCTTTGCTGCGGCTTGCAGCGCAATTTATATCAATTTATTGCTGAATTGCAATAAACATCCGACCGAATCGGCAATTTAATTAATAAGGTTAAATACCGGGTCCTCCTTTCCTAAGCAGCTAGTTGACAATATCTTCATTCTCTGAAAATATAAATCCTTAACTACAGTTTTTTAAAAATGTTATTTGAAATTCTGCATTTTCTAATGCCAACTACTTTCCCAACATAATGTAGGTACAATAGGTACCTACGTTTTCTTGTTGTAAACTTTACTAACAATAATTTTTTATAGGATTTTTCATCTTCTAGAAGTTCATTGAAGCGACCTATCGGCTTTGAAATTCAAATTGATGTGAAATGTACTGTAACATCGATGGTAAGTTTATGTCAGAATCTGAACGATGAATTATAATCTATAGGAAAATTAATAAAATAATGGATGTGGGGCATCAAAATTTATGACGTTAGTTAGCATGTCGCAATATTGCCGCATCAACTTCGTTTTACTTTGACTAGTAGTAAAGTTTGTCATTTGTGGAATTTGGTTTTTTTGGTAGGTATTAGTGATTTTTATCAATTTATTAATAAAAATGTAACCTGGGAAAATGACAAACTCTACTACTAGTTAAAGTAAAACGAAGTTGATGCGGCAATATTGCGACATACTAACGTCAAAAATTTTGATGCCCCACATCCATTATTTTATTAATTTTCCTATAGAACCACTTTGTTCTTCTTGTATTTTTTCACTGCCATTTTGTGTTTTCCTTGATGTAATTTTCTCTCAGTTTAAGTCTTTTTCAATAATCTCTTATTTTTTCCAATTCCTTAAAGTAGACGAAAGTATCGACGACATCGATAACTGAACTTCAATATGCGGATGATAACGCTGTGATGGCCAAACATAAAAATCTATAAATAACCATTCTTTGCAGAACGTAGAGCATTACCCATACCTTGGGAGTCATCAGTCATCTATCAGCGAATGTAACCATTGACACTGAAATCCTTACTTTCAAGTAGGTACTATTATTACTACAAAGCAGAAATTAAGTTGAGTAATTTGTTAGAAGAATAAACTAGTTTAGGAATGGGGGAAATATAGCAGGGTTCAAAGTAAGAAAAGTGAAAAGAGCCCTATTTTTCCTACTGTGAACTTTCTCCAAAAGAAAGTACCTAATACACATCAGTTTTACAAAGTGTTTCAACAAGAAATCTTCCTGGATCTCACATGAAGAATTCATGAAGGCTGATGAAAAAAACAAATTATTCAATGTGTCTCAGACAATGTATTTATTAGAAATTCTAGAGAGAATTCAAGTTCCATGTGTTTTTACACATTCATTGGAAATCGTGCTTCATACATAATGATAAAATACACCCAGGGGCAATTTGGATTAATCAAAATCACCAAAATCTACAAACTAAATTGCTTATAATTACTCAAGCTGTTCAGCAAAGTATTTTCAACAGTTGATGGTCCATCTAAAATTTTTAAAAAAAATTATCCCGCATACCCAATTTAAAAAAATTTGTACTTCACCTATGGGGTACCAAGAAGTATTTCCTGGAGAAGCTTCTTTTCTAGCCGATGCAACTGCAGCTCTAAGCGCTAAAGGCAAAGCTATAGTCAAACAAATAGGCGGTTCGGCAATAGCTACAAAATTTTTATTAATTATAAAATATGAACAAAACAAATAGTTACCTTTTGACTTCAGCACACCTACGGGATTCAAACTCTTATTTGAAAATCGCACTCTGAAATCCTGAGGGATGTCCTTGGCTCCTGGTACTTTATAATTCCAAGGGCGATTAGTTAAGAGTTTGCCTTCTTCATTGAAAATCAGCTCCTCTGTGGAATAATAACCTAAACCCATTACAAGGGCTCCTTCTAGTTGCCCTATATCGATCAAGGGGCTCATACTTTGGCCCACATCTTCCAAAACATCCAGACGGAGGATTTCGTGTTTGCCCGTCAAAATGTCTACTTCTACTTCTAGAGCAATCACAGCAAAAATTGGATAGGATTGTATACCAGGTTCATTGGGAGAGTAACTAAAAAGAATAATAAGGAATTTCCCAAAAACTCTTTTTACTTACAATCCGTTGGCACTAAGACAAACATAGTTCAAATAGCAAAGTTGTATGAGTTCCTCCCAAGTTGCATTTGGGTTTTTATCTCTGATTGGTTTGATGCGAGCTAATAGTACGTCACATGCTTGAATCAATGCCTAATAAAACATAGGTACCAAATTATTAGTGTCAGTTAATTACATAATTACTTACATATACAACAGATTCTGACGTAATACTACCACCGGACAAATCCGAATTAGCTGTAACAACATTATAAGATGGTTTTACAGATACTTTCTCCATGGGAATGCCAAATTTGTAGGCACAAACTTGAGCCACCTAGAATTAGGACAATATTTAAAAAAAAAACAGTTGTTTCTAATAGATGCAGATTACTTTTGTGTTGATTCCTTGTCCCATTTCAATACCGCCATGACTTACAGCAACGCCACCATCTAAATTGTAAATGGATACAACAGTGGTGTAGTTCAGGCCTACTTGCAAAGTGAATCTCATTGGGATTACTGAGAGACCTTTCTTTTTCCATTTGTTTGCCTAGAAAAACAATACAATTTTGGTAGATGATGAGCTCCTAGCCTCCCTCTTCACACTCCAAAAGTTTGAAAAAAGTATTTTGCGTCCTTGTATATTTATCGACGATGGTCAAGCAAATTGAGACGATTCAGTTCCATAGTTACCTGGTTATATTGTTCAATATTCTCCTTCCTTTTTTCAATATCATCAGATTTAATCAAGTCGTCTAAACAGTCCACCAGCAAAGTATTAGCCGGTCCATTCATGTTAGCCCTTCTCACAGCTACCGGATCCAGTTTGAGAGTGTTTGCGATATGGTCCATGATAGTTTCGATTGCAGCCAGACCTTCCACAGTACCCGGGGCTCTGGTATAGCATGCAGCAGCATTATCAGTAGTCACTCCATAAGTATCAAAGGTCCAGGTGTCGACAATGTAACAGTTTTGAAATTGTTCTATCAGAAAATGGTCAAGTGGTTCATTGCCTCCGATACCGAGATCTGTATATAAATTAGCCTATAAAATTTCAAATAAGATTTTAAAAAAATTACACAAATTAGAATATTGGTTACAGTAAGATATTGGATAACTCCACTAGCATTAACTCCAACTTCATATTCAACATAAAATGGGAATCTTTTGCCAATAATATCCATATTATCTTGGAAATTCATCCACATTTTGACTGGCTTGTTTAGTTTAAAGGCAGCCAGAGCAGCTGCACTGGATACAAAGGCATTTCTGGTTACCTTGGCTCCAAATGCGCCTCCTAAACGCCTCACAAACGTATTAATCCTAAAAAAAATCAATACCTATAATGTTTCTTGACCATGAAAAATTCTTACTTTTGCGAAGGCATATTAATAACTTGAGATATAGCTCCTTGTATCCCATTCATAAATTGAGTGCCAGGAAAAACATCGAGCCCATCTTCCGTTGGTATTACCACACAGTTTTGAGTCTCCATGTGGAAATGGTATTGGCCACGAAGGCTAGTTTTGCTTTTAATAACGGCCTTAACATCCGTACCTTTAGATTTAGCCACAAAACTAGTATGATGCTTGATTCTGCTCGTTTCATTCGCAGCTAAAACATCTTGAAGCGTGAATAGAGGCTTTTTAGTGGGTGGTGTTGTTGAAATTTCGACTAACTTAGCTGCAGCTTCAGCTGCTTCAAGGTTAGTGGCTACTACAATACCCACTGGCTGAGAAAAATGCTGCACAGTTTCGTTGCAAAACAATTTTTCTTCTACAAGCATTTTTAGGTTTGCTACAGCGATATTGTTCAATCCAGGAATATCTTTGGCCGAATAGAATGCTACAACGTCAGGATTATTTAAGGCTTTTACAGGATCTAGGTTGGTGATAGTTGAGCCTGCAATAGCTTGAGCTTTAACAAAGACACAATGCAATTGGTTCGGCAAGTCTGGCATGTCTAGCAAATATTCCGCTTCACCTGAGGCTTGTGCCAGAGCTTCTACTTTTATAACAGGCTGAGTCAAGGGATACAATTCCTGTTTGCTGTAAATTTGTTGAGTTCCAGTAGAAACTGGTCTGGATATCAGAGTGGCTCCGCTTTTGTTTCTTTCTGATATTTTTTGTGGAGGTGCAATGCTTAAAACATACTGCAAATATCAACTCAATAAAGCAAACTATATATTTGGATTATTTCACCTTGTAAAAAAGATTGATCGCTAACTGTTTCCTGAAACTCGGACTCGGATCTGGCAAAACCCAATCGGGATTGAGCTCTTGGTCCAGAGATTGATAAATTTGCTGCAATACGTTGTCGTTGAACAAGGGCTTGTTCAATAGTAAGGCTTCGGTCTTGGAAGCGTGCACGAATGTCGGATTTATGGCTCCATAAACGAGTCGGGCTGATTTTACTTGGCCCAAATTGTTGATTCTCAAAAGAAATCCTGCGTTGATCATTGCGTGAGCATGTTGAGCTCTCGGCATGATCTGAAACAAGAGAGTGAAGATGGTAGAATAAGAATTTACACCTACACTGCAAAAACTTCACCAGGAAATCATAGGACTGGTGAAACTGTATGGTTATATTATCTGCCCTAGAGGATGCAACTGTGGAGGAAATGATGAAGGGCGCGGAACACAAGCTTCAATTTGAGAGCATAAATTTTCACCCAAGCATGCTGGTGATTGATTAACTCACCAAAGAGACAGTAGAGTGGCTGATAGACCACGTTTCCTGGTAGGGAAGGTAGCTGATGATGTGCCTGGGAGACGACAGTCTTCGCCTCAAGAAGCGAAGGGCAAGATCTCCAAAAAATCATTAGCTGAGTCAACACCCAGAACGAGGGGCTTAGCACCCAACTGTGGAAGATATTGAATTACAAGAAAGAATTGAAACTATCAAGAAGATGAGTCACAATATGTTCTACAGGTTCGGGTACTTGGCCTGTGAAAGACGAAAGATGCAGAAGAAACAGGCGAAAAACTAAAGGAAGAAGGAAAAAAATAAACCCTTGAAGAAAAGGAAAATACTCTCACTCCAGTGAAGGAAATTCCCATTGGAAGAAAAATTGCTTCTGGGCGAATAGGAGCCGAACACTCCTCCACACTAGAAGAGACAATAACAACAGGTAAGATGGCAAATTATACCAAAATAGCCCAGGTGAACGCGCATCCTGCTAGGGAAGCATCTGTTGTCATAGCTCGGTTGTTTTCGTCTGCACACTTGAAGGTCGTATTAATCCAAAAACCTTAGTATATGATGGGCAGACAAAGGTCTACCATGTAAAGGAACAGAATTAATCTGAGACTGGGACAGTCGGCGTAACGACCCTAGAGCATGCATTATCCTGAGAGAAAACATTAATCTTTTAAGTGTGACTTGGTCATTGTTCGTGTAAAACTTATGACCGACCAACCACACCGCGACTTAGTACTGGCATCAGGCTAGTTCACTGTAGATGGGCAAGCACCACCAGAAAAATGCAGAGATTAGTCGAGTACTGCAATAAGAGCTCCTAATTGGATGTGATGCCAACGCCCACAACGCCATTTGGGAAAGTATACCGACACAGACCTAAGAGGTGTGTAACTGGTGGAATTTATTTTTTTAACAAACCTAAATATACTCAATGTAGGGCATACACCAACATTTGTTACTGGGGTCAGACAGGAGGTGTTAGAAATAACACTTTGTAGTCCAAATATTGACCAAAGGATCAGGAATTGGAGAGTCTTCAATGAACCCCTCTCGCTCTGATTACAGAATCATAATGTTTGACGTAAAAGGAGTGCAGGAACCAACTATTTCGTATAGAGACTCCAGAAATACGATCTGTGAAAAATACACAACCAAACTGCAATGCAACCTAAAACAAACTAGGTAATGCAAACTAAAACCCTTTAGGTCCTTAACGGAGCAATCATGGAGGCATACGGCTGCAGCTGTCACGTGAAACAACAAGTAAACAAAAAAAATTGCCCATAGTGGAATAGTCACCTGTCACGGCATTTATGAGGGGGGGCTGAACAACCCGCCGGTGGCGAAAAAACTTCTCCAGAAGCCACGCCCAAAAACGTTTACCAGCATTCTTTAATTTACATTCGGACGAGTGTCTAAGAAGGAAATGGTAATACATTTCAAACAACGTAATTCACACCTTTCCATATTCGTTTTCCAGCTGCAGGAACTAGTGTTGCTTGGTGCTGATGTAAGTTTTTTGCGCTGTCTGCTAAAATTGGAAAAAAAGGACTGCTATAAGGGTAAAGAGTAGAGTGTTTTCACAGCTATCAGAACAATACCCACTTCTACCACGTAAAAGCCCCCCTCCAGCATAGCCATGATAGCCCACCATTAATCTATTTTCAAAAGGCGCCGCCAATCTAGAGATTTTCCCACGGTATCGAAAAACTTCCTAGGCTCAAGTGCCCCCAGCTATCAGACTAGCAGATTCACAAGCAAAATATTTATTATTGCAATAAAATTATTGCACCTGTTTATGACCAATACCCACCCCACAGCTATCAGAGCAATACCCACCTCCACTACGTCAAAAAGCTTCTACTCTGAAGAGGTACCTCTTTCCATATCCCTTCACTTTCTTGGAAACTAAAGAATATTTCAACTATTCCTGCATTTGTATTCGTCAATAGTGTTCTAAACTCCAATAATAACATATTGCTTGTGAATCTGGTGGACCACTTACGTAGTAGAGGTGGGTATTGGTCTGATAGCCGGGGGCACTCGAACCTGGGAAGTTTTTCGATACCGTGGGAAAATCTCTAGATCGGCGGCGCTTTTGATCTGAAATTTTGGGGATTTGACCCGGGCCAACCCCAAAATTGACGAATTCGAATACAAATGGAAGAATTGGTTAAATATTCTTTAGTTTTCAAGAAAGTGAAGGGATATAATAAAGTGCCATCTCAGGGTAAGAGCCTTTTGAAAATAGATTAATGGAGGACTTTACGGAAGAGGGTTTACAGTGCAGGTGGGTAAAAAGTGCCTCCTCAGGGTAAGAGCTTCACGGAAGGGGGTACAGTGGAGGTGAGTAAAGTCCGCCTTACGAGTCTAGGACTATGACGTCTAAAGAGCAAGGGGTCATAACGCCATTCATTTCGAGCTTTATGCTGCCTGTCATAGACGAGCGTGCAACGTTTTTGAATATTACTTTTTCCTTATAAATGTAGGTGTATGATATAAATACATATTAAGGTATTTCTTATTGGAAGTCAAATAGGCAATATTGCAATTTTTTTATCCGCATTCTTTCCATAGTGCTAGACTCGTAAGGCGAACTTTAGTGGTATGATGGCTGTGCTGGAGGGGAATTTTTAAGTGCTAGAGGTGGGTATTGGTCTGATAGCTGTGAAAACACTCTACTGTAAAGTGTGGAAAACTCTCCTGCAGATATTCTTTTCCAAGCAGCATGTACTGAAAATCTGCGTTTTACGCTGTTCTTCATAAAAGATTTCTGATTTTCTTCATCTTCTTGTTCTTCTAAACAAAGTGCCACCATGTTCTGATATCTACTGCCAGTACTGGATTTACTGTGCTGATTTTACTGTCATTTGCCGTTCCAATTTCAACAGGGTACTCTTGTGGTCATTCAGTACTGAATCGACTGAATCCAGTGTACCTACTGAAAATAATATCGGAACGGCGTCCAGTAAATTCAGTACTGACAGAGTTAATATCGGAACATAACCTATATAAGGCTATGGTCCAAACATAACCAAACGTTAACCATTAGCTCTGTTCCAACAGACATGAGAACCGTTCCAGAACCAATAATTTCCAGTTGCCCACCTATTTTTCAATAAGTTGAACATTTTTCCTAATTGACAAATGAATTGATCGACTGAAAATTACCGTTCTAGAAAGGTTTTCATGTCTGCTGGAACAGAGCTAAAGTAACCAAATCGGTCAACAGATGTTTACTGAAAATTCCGGTTACTTTGGGGAACGCAAATATGGAAATAAAACATAATTGACAGAAGTTACAGATAAAACCTTGATAAAACCAACAGAACCGACATCCGATGGCCGGTAACTATTTTGATATTTGGTTAACCAGATTTTAGGAACCCGAGGTACAAAATTAACCAGTTTTCCAGGAACTAGAGAGGATTATCAGTTTTTAAGTCTATGCTCGTGGGTGCTCGAGCTCCCGAGCACCCACGTAGTCGGCGCCCCTGTGAGGAAGGCCAAAGGAAAAAACTTCAGGGACTTCTGTGAATCTATCACAGAAACACCATCAGCAGCCAGACTACTAAACACTGAATGGCCCAGGAAAATCAGGCAAGAAAACTGGGAGTTTGCCTCCTTCTTGGACTCCTCAGCGGGTTACTTGGGCGATTAACTCGTTCCAATCGTTCAAGTCACCTGGAGTTGACGGCATTTTTCCAGCCCTGCTGCAAAAAGGGCAAAATGGAATCATGCCCGTATCTAATCAAACTCATCAGATACAGCTTAGCGACCGAATACATACCCGCAGTCAATGGAGAAGATGTTATTATTAAGATTTTTGTGATGTTTAATATTTCAATATGGTGTAATATTCCGAGAAAATAGACTCATAAATCACAATGTCCTTACTGTAAAAATTTAAACAATAATTATCAAATAATCTAAAACTTAATTTCCGGTATTTTAAATCAGTATCGATAAATTAAAAATGAAACAAATTAACGCTAACGTATCTCGACATCCAGCGTGATGTCATCCTAAAACCCGATCAATGAACTTTTGTTAGCGAAGGCCATCGGCGTACCAAAATTGAGTCGAATGAATTATGGCATTCTTGAATCCAAACGTTTTGACCTCAATAAATCAGATTATTGCGACATAATTAATTGATTTCAGGTTAAAAATGATATAAAATTCCAAGGAAATTGCATCATCTCAATTGTCATGGACAAAGAGATTGGGGCCATCGGGTTTCATATAAATATCGCGTTTCTAGAAGGAGCAGTTAGTACTAGTTAACAGAGAGATGAGTTCGCAGTCCTGTGCAAACTGAATAAAGATTTTTTCGAAAAGTTTCTTTTCCGGCCTCGGTAACAGTCTTTGAAAAAGTAGCGGAAAGTTCACTGTGAAACTTTATTACATTAAAATTATTAACTTGAGTGATTTATAAATGAAACATTATCGCATAACTTTAATTGCCTTCAGATATAATGACATTTAATTGTGCAAAGAAAATATGAAGGGACTTTATAATGGATTTAACAGAACATAAATAGCTTCGATTGAGTAGGGATTATTGAAGAAGTTTGAACTGGTTTGTCCAATTGAAAATTAAGGGCTATAATAACGAACTCATAAGAATTTAAATAATTTTTGTATGTTATCCAGGATGGCGAGAATTTGTAATTGTTCTAATTAAATGGAATAGGAAATCTTGAAAAATAGGATTGTCTTAAAATATTGAAAAGTTGTTGAAGGAAATTTATGATAGTAATTTGTTCTGTTGAAAAGGAAATGGGATGTGTAGAAAAGAAACTTGTGTTTGAAACAAGATTGTTGACGAGTTTAAAATATTGACAATCAATATAAATTTAGCACAAAATGGGGCATATCATGCAAGAAAGAAACACATAGATGTAAGACATAACTTCTTCAAAGAAAAGATGACTGAAAAATTATTTCAGGTGAAATATATCTCTACAGAGAAGCAAATTGCAGATTCTTTAATTAAAGCTGTCAATAAGAAGAAAACTGATTTGTGTGCCAAGAATCAAGGTTTAGTTTATTTTAAATAGAGGGGCTGTTGAACTATTATTCAAAATACTGTGTATGAACCTCAACTTCTTATGACCAGTTTTAGTTTTTACTTTTTATATTGTTTTGCCATTCTGTCTATCATCTTTCAAGTTTAATAAAAGTTCTCTAAATTTTTTCTCTTGCATTAACTGATATTTCACGCAACTCCACAAAGATTCCCTCCCGACAGGGTTGTAACGTAACCAATCAATCCTATGATGGATGAATACCATAATAGTGAGACCTATCATCAAATAGCCTGGTAAAGCCGAACCCAGCTAGGAAAAGTGCAAAGACTCGCATGTCTTTGTGTATAACAGGAGCAATGAGATCATGCCCAATCGTGGCACTTGAAGTCATCCTAAACCTCACACCACTCCACATAATAGTGAAGCGGGTTGCCCTTGGATCATGTCGACTGGTGAAGATAGGTTTACAAGGGAAGACGTACTTTGCCAGAACTTTTCCCCTACCGAACTGTGCACACCTCATGGATTATTTCGATGTTAGTGGACAGAGCAGATGTCAATAGCAAAATTAAAATAGGAATCTCCTCTTAGAAACCAAAGCATAACTTACTGCTGTTTAAAGATATTGAAGAGTCCGTTATAAAACTTTTCTGTAACACAAAAAGAGCAGAAAATTGATGAAATTGCTTGAAAATCTAAGAAAGACAAATATAATAAAGCTTGGACAGGAAAACTACAAATGCATGAGATGAGAGGCAGAATGTTAAGAGCAATTTTCCTTAACAAAACTATAAATGCATTCATCTACCTGACAATGGAAATGAATAATACAAATGCCAAATTCCAGATATAGATTTCATATGCATAAATTACCTTATAACTTCCGTAATAATAATCAGAACCGTATGCGGGTAAATGTATTTGTTTTATCACTTTCTTCTTCATATCGATTCTCAAAAACTCTCGCGGAGACACTCTTATTTCATTTTCGTCGACATCAACTACAATATTACAATTTAATTGTAATAAAACAAACAATGAAATTAAAGTTTACCAATTACTAAAGTAGCTGCTACAGTTTCTAGTATCAAAAACACATCCGAAGGGAATTCGTTGTGATCGTGCTTGATCATTAAATTGCCCGCAAGAGTACCAATCTAGAAAAGCAAATATTTTACCATCAGTTGCAAATTTACTCACCAAACTTTACATTTCTGACTGGTACATGTGCAACCAAATCCAAATGATCAGCCATTTTGTCCAAATAAACAAACTTTCTGTTTTTCCTGGCAATTTTCCTAAATAGGCTCATTGTATCAGTTAAATTCATATTTCCACCTAGTATCAAACTAGTATCTAGTACTGTATAAGTAGTCAGCTCTTTTACTTCGGTAACGTCGATGTAAATTTCCGGAGTGGTACTAGGAGTGAGCAAATATACACCTTAAAAAAATTTATGAGAAAATAGTGTGATGAATCTAATCAAAAATTCGTCAACCTCTTGAGGTGTTTCCTGCTACAAGCATATAAAGCCTATTTCCGGTGGTTCTCAAAATTTCCAATAAGTCAACCAATTTGTAAACTTTCATCCATTTGGCAGGCTCCAAATCGAAATAAACTGGAGTTTTTTTGCAAATTTGCTGGCATTTGCTTGCGCATTTCGTTTTAGAACACAACCCAACATCTTCTACATCATCAATTTCGATTATATCATCTACAAATAAAATCAATTGTTGATAAATTAAACAATATTCACAAATTGTACCAGAATCGGAGGCTAGTTTTTTGAAAGCAGTCAAAATTGGTCGATAACCGGTGCAACGGCACAAATTGCTTCCAAAAGAGTTTTCAATTTCGGCTCGGGTTTTCGGTCCGGACTCGTGCAAAGCGTACATGCTCATCACCATGCCACAAGAACAGAATCCGCACTGAGTGCCGTTATTTTCGACCAAAAGCTTCTGGATGGCGTGGTAGCCGATCAACGGATTCCCGATGCCTTCGTTGGTCAAAATTTTCCAGCCGTGGCAAGAGAAAATTGAGACCAAACACTAAAATAATAATCACTAATTAGATTATTAGGAATTGAGTTTGTTAATTAAGTACTGAATTGACTGCAAAGACTTTTTTGGTGCCATCTGCTTCTAGTACTTCTACTGCCACTATGCAAGCACCACAACCGCCTTCCAGGCACATTTTTTTCGTCGCTGTAAAGTGGAGCTTGTCTCTGAGATAACTAGTGAGGGTGGTTTGAGGGGTGACATTGCTAGAATTAACTTCAAAAAAGTGTTAAATATACAAATTAACTTTGCACTTACCTGTATGTTGAGTTTCACCCAAATAAAATTTGATTTCCGCTTCCCTAAAGGAAATTTTTGAGTTATTCAATTGGTTAACTTTGGGTTTTTACTTACAGCTTCATCATTTATTGGTCCAACACAAACAAAGATTGAATAATCTTTTAAAAACTGGATGTCAGAGACTAAATTATAAGAGAATGGCACATTAAAGATTCAAATCAGAGGCGGGTATTATTAATGTTACATATAAGCTTTAAAATGTATTTGGTACTCCTCTGATTTATTTGCAATAACTTTTTTTTGGAATTTGCATTGTTGTTGCGATAAGGTCAAACAACTACTAATTAGAATGTTTTTGGTTATTTTTAAATTATTAGGTATTCTCATCGAGGGTATTTTAATAAACCGGTTCAAAATGTATAGGCAAACTTTCGCAAAGTAAACTAAGCTTAAGACATTCAAGCTCCTATTTTAGTTTTTAATTTGAAGTATGAGGCTTTTGGAACCCTTCGGACTATGGTTTTTTAAACGTATGTCTTAGCAATATTTTTCATTATTTTTGTCAATGAACTTTCCCAGCTAGCACGAAACATTGTCAGGCTTTTATGCGATGTTTTTTAAATGTGAACCAAAAAACATTTACCTACATGTGATTTACCTTCTGTAATGTATTTGAGTACAATTGGTAACATGTCATTCTAGAGTTGCCTTTAACTAGCAATTATAGTTACTATGGTGTTTAGTCTGGACGTGGTGTTGACAATGTGCAATTTAGATTAAAGATGTTGCTTTACATATAAAGCCCATAGTTCTGTGTTCCAATAGAGTATTTGCCTTTAGTGTTGTATCATTTAATCCTCTACACACCATACACAAAATGGTGGCAGCGTAAAAGCGCGCTAAAGGTAAAAATAAAATCGGAAAGTACCAGTTTACTAGTGATATCGACAGCAAAAAAGGCAACCGATCGACGTTCTTGTCTGGCAAAACGTAACCGATTCCCTACTTTTTAAGGCTGGAACTTGTGAATCTACTAGATATTAGTAAGTACAACTATTTTCATAAAAATGGCTGAGTGGAATGATTGCAAGCCCTTGAACAATTTCAATTTCCATGAAGGCAATGTTGCTGATAGATGGCGATTATGGAAACAAAAATTTAAATATTATCTACTTGCAAGTAATAAATCCAAGGCAAGTGATGAAGTTAAAATGGCAATTTTGCTCAATTACCTAGGTGATCAAGGGATTCAGATCTACAATACATTTGAGTATAGTGAAACAGAAGATGAAACAAAGTTGAGTTGTATTTTGGAGAAGTTTGAAGCATATTGCAACCCCATTAAAAACCTAGTGTATGAGCATTATAAGTTTTTTAAACGTGATCAATTTCCTGAAGAGTCTGTAGATCAGTTTGTAACAGCTCTGAGGCAGTTGTCCTCTACATGTGAATTTAAAGAACAAGATGTTCTTATTAGAGACAGAATTGTCCTTGGAAACAGTAACCTGAAAATACAGGAAAAACTGCTTCAGTATTCAGATCTGGAATTGAATAAAGCAATCAAGATAGCTAGATCCATGGAGAGCAGTGTAGCGACATAACGAGAAATCACAAAAGCTGCAGGTGATTCATCAAATGTAAGTGCAATTCAAAAGCGATATTTTCATAATAATCAAAACTCTGGACAAACCTCAACAAGATACAACAACAAAAAAGTGTATAATCAAAAGTGTTGTAACCACTTCTGTGTTGTAGCTAATAGAAGCACTCCTCGAGTAGCTTCTGGGAGTGGGACTGTCAATTGTGGTAAGTGTGGCCTTTCACATTTGAAAAATAATTGTCCTGTATATAAACGAATTTGTTTAACTTGTGGACAGCATAGTCATTATAAGAAATTCTGTCCAAATTTTAATTCAAGTAAACATGTTCACGAAGTCGAAATAGAGGAACAGTTTGTTGACAATCCATGTAATTGTAGTCATTTTTGTCAACCAGATCAGAACCAAAGTAATTTGCAAGCCTCCAATTCAATTGATTCAACAGCTGATAGTGTTGACAAGAGTGACTCGGATGGTGATGATGATTTCCAAGTGTTATGGTCTATTACCAGACAGTGTTTGCTCAATAGAATGGTATGAAACGATAAATATAAATGGTTCAGGTGTTAATTTAAAAATTGATACTGGGAGTTCTGTAAATATTCTAAATTATCAAGATTTTAAAACTTTAAAGCTAAAGAATGAAATGCTCTTAACTGTTTCTTCAAAACTATTTTCATATTCTGGACATAACATTAATAATGTTTTAGGACAAATTTGTGTCAATTGTTGCTTCAATAATATCAATAGAAATTTGAGTTTTTAGGTTCTAAGTAATAAAACACCTAAATCAATTTTGGTTCTCCCAGGTGTGAAAGTTTTTAAAATGATAAATAAAAAAATATATTCGGTAATACAGAAATCAAATATCAATAATAAAGACATCCTAGATTTGGAAAGTATTGTAGATTTTCATTAGAGTGTTTTTGATGGAATTGGGAAAATTAATAAAAATTGTAAAATTATATTGCAAAACAATGCAGTACCATGTGTCAGTGCTTGCAGGAAGATTCCAATTGCTTTACGCGATAAAGTTAAAGCTGAGCTCAGCAAGTTAGTTTCTGAAAATATTCTTTTGCCTGTTGAAGAACCAACTGATTGGGTTAGCCCAATTGTAATTGTGCCCAAGCCTAATGGATCGATTCGCTTATGCATGGATCCAAGAAACCTAAATAAATATGTAAAAAGGCAATTGTGTCAAATTCCTACTACTGAATATTTATATCAAAACTGGCTGGTGCCAAGTATTTTTCATTGTTGGATGCATCTTCGGCATTTTTACAAATACCATTAGATAATGAAAGTTCTCTTCTCTGTACTATACTAACTCCATATGGAAGATACAGGTATCTTCGTCTTCCTTATGGACTTAAGTCAGCTCCTGAAATATTTGAGAGATTCATACAACAAACACTGGATGGTGTTGAGGGTGTAGTTTCTTATTTTGATGACATTCTTGTGTATGGTAGGAATATTTCTGAACACAATAAAAACCTTGACATAGTGCGTTATCTAAGCTAAAAGCAACGGGTCTATCGCTCAATTTGAGCAAATCAAAGTTTTGTAAAAATGAAATTAAATTTTTGGGGCACATACTTAATGCATGTCTCCGGATCCAGTCAAGACTGAGGCAATTGCTAATATGTCTTCTCCTACAGAAAAAAAAAGTCTTCAAAGATTTCTTGGCATGATTGTGTATTTATCAAAATTTATTCCAAATTTGTCCAAGAAAGCACAATATTGAGAAAATTATTGAGTGACAAATTTGTTTGGACGTGGACCGCAACTGAAGAAGCCTGTTTTGTTCATCTAAAACAATTAGTTTCCTCAGCTACAACTTTATCATATTTTGATCCTAAAAAGAAAACTGTTTTAGCTGTGGATGCTAGTCCTTATCGACTTGGCGCCGTTTTGGATCAAGATAATAAACCTATAGAATTTGCATCTGTGTCCCTAACCCCCACTCAACAAAAGTATAATCACATAGAAGGAGCTTTTGGCCTTAGTTTATGGATGTGAGCGTTTCCACTACTATCTTTATGGGCAAAATTTTGAACTTCACTCAGATCATAAACCTTTATTAGGATTATTAAAAAAATCATTAGATGATATGTCACCCAGAATTCAAAGACTAACAATAAGGTTGCTCAGATATCAATTTAATCTCGTTTATGTTCCAGGAAAACAATTATTAATTCCAGACACTTTAAGTCGAGAGCCTTCTAGCAATTATGTCAATACTAACTATTTAGAATCAAATCTGCATGTATATTCGGTTATTTCAACATCCAAAGAAAATGAAAAAAGATTACAGGCTGCTATTTCGAATGACCCAATTTTACAGAGGGTAAAATATTACACTCTAAACGGCTGACCACAGCATAAAAATAACCTTTTACCTATGATCAAGCCGTTCTGGAATTTCAAAAGTGATATTTATCTTCACAAAGATGTCTTGTTCTACAAAAAAGGCTTATTATCCCAGAATGTCTCAAATCTGAATTTTTAAACCTTATCCATCAAACTCATCAAGGTATTATATCCTGCAAGAGAAAAGCCCAAGAATCCATTTTTTACCCTGGATTAATGACTGACATTGAAAAAGTGATTTTAACTTGTCCAACTTGCCAAATGTATGCCAAAAGTAACCAAAATGAGCCTTTGACTCCTCATGAACCACCAATGCTTCCTTGGCAAAATATTGGAGTGGATTTTATGTTTGTGAAACCTCATAATTTCATAGTTATTGTAGACTATTTTAGCAAGTTTGTTATTGTCAATAAATTAATAACCAAAACCAAAGATTCTGTTATTTCTTGTCTGAAGAATGTTTTTACAAATAATGGCATTGCTCAGGAAATTTTTTCAGATAATGGTCCACCATTCAATTCTCATGAATTGCGACAATTTGCAAAAAAATATAACATTGACTTGTCCACATCTAGCCCCAATCATCCCAAAAGTAATGGTATGATTGAGAGTACTATTCAAACCATTAAAGGCTTGTTCGTCAAAGCCATACAAAACAATCAAGATCCATTTTTATCGGTTTTAAGTTATAATACGACTCCTAAGCAAAATCTTCCTGCACCCAGTGTACTTTTAATGGGTAGACAATTGAGAACAACACTTCCTGTACCAACTGAAATCTTGCAACCTCAATATCTAGGTATTGAAGGCATCAATAAAAAATTAAAAGTCGCTCAATATAAACAAAAACGTTATTATGATCAAACTGCAAAAGAGCTGGCAGATCTTCATCCTGGTCAAAAAATCTTGTTACAAAACAAAGTGCGAGAATGGAAATTAGGTGTAATTATTGAGAAATTAGATTTTAATGATTATATTGTTCGAATAAACAATACCGATTATCGCAGAAACAGGCATTATCTTAAACCCTACTTATCTCCGTCTAATGTGCCAACTTGAGGTACCTTTGTTTGTACCTCTAGTCCAAAAAGATGTAAAGACTGATGTAAAGACTAATAATACCACTCGTGTTAGTGCTCCTATAAGTGATAACGATCGTGATAATATTGATCGTCATACTGACGTACCTTCACAAAATGAAGAATATTTTATAAATGATAAGTCATTTATGAAAAATTCTCTAGAGACTCCTGTCGGAGCTCCTTGTGTTACTAAAAGTGGTAGAATTGTTAAGCCCACTATAAAAGAATGATTCTTCAGTTTATAATAGTTTAATAATAAATTAGTTTGTAGATTAGTTATTGATATTTGGTATTTTATATTTGTCTTTCCTTAAGGAAGGGCGTGTAATGTATTTGAGTACAACTGGTAACAACATGTCATTCTAGAGTTGCCTTTAGCTAGCAATTATAGTTACTATGGTGTTTAGTCTGTTGTGGTCTGACGTGGTGTTGACAATGTGCAATTTAGATTAAAGATGTTGCTTTACATATAAAGCCCATAGTTCTGTGTTCCGATAGAGTATTTGCCTTTAGTGTTGTATCATTTAATCCTCTACACCCCATACACAACACCTTCAACGTTTTATTGACGTTTCACATGGAATAATATTGTCTTGCGAATGTTTTATTGAAACTTTCTTTTTCAACGTGCCAGGAATGTTACGGTTACGTTACACTGCGATCCTCCATTTTATATCCCAAAGAGATATTTTATAAATGTATTTTGTTAATTTACCATGAACGTCTAAATCTAACGTCGCTTGTAACACCTATCAAAATCCGAGATAGAGTTACATCCTTCAAATCACTTTGCTTTCTTTATCGGATGTTTAGGAAACGTTACAACACAATGTCATCTATAATTTTCATTCAAATATTCAGTGGAACTAGTGATGTGACATCGGTGCTCAGACATCGATGTTGAACATCGGTTGTGACATCGCTCGATACTATCGATGTCAATAAAACATCGATTGAAAAATATCGATGATTCGAAACATCGATGTTCAATGTTGAGATTACGTTTCTCTGGTTACTTTTTGGTGTCCTTGTAAAAATACTGATTGAAAACTCATTAATATTTATAAAACAAAGATACACTTATACAAGACAAGAAAAAACCTTCGTCTGAACAAAAAGCAAAAACACGAATAAAATAATTACAGGATGAATAGGAATCAAATTTTATAAACACCAAAACTCCTAGAGTTTCCAGAAAATACGACCTACAACAAAACTGTGCAAATACCAAGGCTAATAATTTTTTCCTTGCCCTTTCAATATATTTCTTTTCTGAGTGTAGGTTTGGCCAGTTTGGCGTACTTTTCGCAATATCCAATATCGATAGTTCAAACATCGATATGTCGATGTTTTGTAACTTCTGACATCGATGCTAAAACATCGAATATCGAAAGCAATAACATCGATGTTCACGATACATCGATGTTCAAGTCCCATCACTAAGTGGAAGTACTTTATAACGGATTTTTAAACATACCCGAGTTATGTTAGAACAACATTTTGGCAATAATTGAAAGAAAGGTTCCTTGTTCCCCACCTGTTTTTTATCATTCCAAGCGATGCCCACTGCCTGCACGCGTGCGAGCACCTAACTTTACATTTTTGGGGCTTTTCTACGATTTTACCTTTGTGCAATGTGCAATAATAATTATTCTTTTGCTGTGATTGTGTAAATTAGTGTGAAAAAAAAAAGTAAAAACACTCTCCATTCTTGGTTTTGCTTTGATTAGGGTCAACGACTGGAGAGGCGGTAAGTACAAACATGTTTTTGTACCCATTCAATTATAATATCAAATAAATATAGGGTATTTCAATATGCATCGTTCGCGTAAGCCAATAAAAGCTCTTTCGGAAAGGCAAAAGAGAAGATTGAGGCAGCAGATTATAAAAGGCCTAAAACATAATTCTGATTCGGCCTTACTATTGTCCTCATCTCGAGCCTCTTCTAGTCAAAATGAGCCGCTTGGTCCTGCCCCAACCCCAATCAGGTCTCCTCCTGAATCGTTAGGGTCTTGAAATAGTTATTTGTGTACCAAGGCCGTAAAGTTGATCTTTTTTGGCCGAATCAGAAATTTGCGGCCGAGGCGCAGCCGAGGTCAAGCAAATTTCAGGTGAGGACAAAAAAGATCATTCGGCCGAGGTGCATACAAAAGCGGCCGTGAAGTGAAAGCGGCCGTAAAGTAATAAAGTAAATGCGGCCGTGAAGTGAATGCGGCCGTAAAGTAAATGCGGCCAAAAAAGATATACTTTAGGGATGATATTGAATCCGTAAAACTAATCTTTTTGTGACAGTCGCCTAAAAAGTTTATTCTCGAATTCCCTAGCTGAATTGTGTTCCTGGACTGGCAGGAAAGGAAATTTCGAAGTGGGGAATTTGAAATTGATGCAGCTTAAGTATATTTGGTAGGAAGTATTAAGCCTTCTGCAACAATTTATGTGATAATGTTTTATGGAGTAGAAGTAGATAAAAATAACGTAATAGGCATGATTGTTTATGAAAGACTACCCTTTGTCACCTTCTATTAGAAATTATGTACATATATACTAAATATTCTTCGACATATGACAAATATATGTCTTATACATTATTTTCAGCTACCACACACCATATGTTCAAATGCTCCACTAAGGCGGTTGAATCAATTGTAATGGAGTGGCTTCGTCATGCCAAACAGAGATGTTTGAGAGATGAGATCAAAAAATGAATATGTAGTGTATTATGTACGTATATGTACCAACATAATACCTAATCCAATAAAATTTGAATCAGCAAGCTAATTGTTTTTTTAGTTAGGATATTTTCAATGTACTATTTTTTCTCCTAAAAGTTATACCTATTTACGTTTATTGAACCTGCATAAATAATTCATAACAATATAGGTACTTCATATATGTTTATTGATGAAGAAAATATTCATTTTGATATGTAAAAAATTTAGTATTTTTTGTAGAATTAAGAATATGTACTTATACCTCTAAAGTCTAAAGTAGGTATGTATTTTTTTTTTATAAGATTTAAATCTCTACAAAAAATAATAATTTTTCACCTATTAAAATAAATATTTTCTTTGTTAATAAACATAGGTAATAATGTAGCTTATTATAGAAGTTCTTTGAAAATCTAATAGTAATGTTGAAAAGACTTCAATCTGTAATCTCTATGGGATGTTAGATAAAAGTCCCTTTTTGATGTTCTGTCAACGTTCAAAGCTAAGTTCTATAGATGTTCACATGCAACCCTATTGCGAAGTACTGATAACCTCGCGTTGTGATGTTACGTCAACTTCTGTAGGTAACAACTATAAACTTTCATGTGTTGCGGACATTCGGCAGTCACATAGACGTTACATAAACATCAAAAGAACATCGCATGGGAAGTTGAACTTCCCCAGCGCGCTTCCCATTAAATTATTTCAGAAGTCTCATAAGTTCATGAATTGAACTGAAATTCAACCAATTGATCATCAACAGAAATTAATTTTACACCTTCATAGTGCTGAAGCAGAAAACTCTAATTTTGGACCATCCTAAAGTCTGTTTTTTTTTTAAAGATAAATCCCCAAGTCAAAAATTTAGTAACTATGTTGGCAACACAAGCCTTTTTTAAATAAAAAATTTGAAAGCATTGAGAATTTTACATTGTATTGTCAACATAATGTCATTTTGACTTTTATCTTTTAAAAAAAAACAGATTTTATATACAGAGGGCTGGCAAAAACCCAAACATTTCTATTGGGCTTATGTGGGTTATTATGATTGTGTTCAGATTTTAATTTCAATGATAAAATGTCACTGTGTTGTAATTTTGCTTCGTGCTATACATATAAAGCCCTGCAATTTGCATGCCAAATCGCCTAGATATATTTTATCACAAGTCTTCAGCCAAGAAAAATAACCTTTTGTTGCAGAAGAAAAAGCTGGCTTCTTGCGCTATTGGCAAGATGCCGAAACCCCCTATTTTTGATCCTAGTCCTGAAAAGATTCCCGATTCTAATTCCCAATATCCTAAAACCGAAAATGAAATGCAAAATGATGACTTGAAAGTTGCGATATCGCACCCTAGTTCCTTTATCAACATTTCAGTCACTAGAAAGGAGGTATGAGGTCTTAGAAAAAGAGAATAAAATGCTAGAAGAATAGTTACAGACTTTACAAGCCTCATTAGATACAATTCTAATGGAAGTTAGAAGTAATAATTTATCAAAGACAAAAACGACAAAAACTAACAAAAACAAATGTATTGTAATGTAAAATTGACAAGAACGTACCGACACCATCAGGTACAGACACAGCCTCCTATAGTTAACAAGCCATGAAATTGGAAATGACGGCAACGTCGCGTATGGTGCTATTTTGTTATTGGGTTATGTGTTTCTGTGTATTGCTTTCATTGTGTATTGTTGCAATTTAGTATTTTTATGGGCATTATTGACGAAAAAGTGGATAGAAACACACCAATATATTGCCCATATTTAGCTGATACCTGTTCCTTTGTGCTTTGATTGCAAATTTTTAGCAAATGGGTACAGGAGCAAAAATGAAGGTAAGGTAAGGTAAAACAATAAAAACAATATTAATATTTGTCTGCAAGAGCATAGGTCTCGATATATTACCTAAGATATTTAAACTTGTTCCAGATGCCATGAAACTACTGTGTTCCTGGGTGCAAATCGAACTATTAGGAGTTCCTTAAAAACTGAAGAAATGCAAACATTTTTATTTCCAAAAAAATTCTGAAGTGCAAAAATGTGGATGAAAGCAATACACCAAGATAATTATACCCGAGATTATACAATAACGAAAAATTCTGTGGTGTGTTGTAAACATTTTGAAGAAACCGAAATAATTAGATTTGAAACAAACAAGGATAAAGGCGTAGTTCGAGAGTTCAAACTAAAACGTCCAACTCTTAAAAGTAGGTACCAGGTACCTCTTATTTTCGAAAATCAGCTCAAGTATTTGAATGGACTTGCCTTCCGAAAAAATCCCGAAGAAAGAAAAAGTTAGATTTTCAAAAGACATACTGAAACATAGAACATAGGCCTATAACACTTTAGACTCTAGAAATATATTCATTTAAATCAATTATTTACTGTTCTTATTTACACAAATAGTTAAATTATTCATTGAATTACTGTTTTTGACCCTTTAGTACAATAAATTATGTATTTTTTGTGATTCATATTAATAAAATAAAAAATACCTATATATTTATACAAACAAACACCACCAGCACCACTTGGCGGTAAGATTGCGGTGTTGCCTTTTTAACTTCATGGCTTGTTAAATGTAGGGGGCTGTGGTACAGACCATGACAATGTGATGACATGGACATCCAAATTGACCGCCCCGTATCTGTTGATGAAGATGTCATTTCCCACCAATTGATCATCAACAGAAATTCATTTTACACCTTCATAGAGCTGAAGCAGAAAACTCTAATTTTGGACCATCCTAAAGTCTGTTTTTTTTTAAAGATAAATCCCCAAGTCAAAAATTTAGTAACTATGTTGGTAACACAAGCCTTTTCTACATAAAAAATTTGAAAGCATTGAGAATTTTACATTGTATTGCCAACATAATGTCATTTTGACTTTTATCTTTTAAAAAAAAAACAGATTTTACATCACGTGAATAAATTGGATTGGAATAAATTAATTCAGTCGTCCTATAAGGGGACTTTTTTCTCATGAATAAACTATTCATTGCTGCACAACGAATTATTATTTGTTATTAACACTTTAAGCGTCACTGATTGCAAATTTTAAGGACGGAAATTTAAAGGCCTATTATAACGTATTTGAAAAACAATTCTTGCCCTCTAATTCAATGAGCTATCTACCTACTATGAATAAAATTATACAGTCTAAGCTTCAATATGTTGCCAAATTCCAGTAACTAATGCGTTTCGAATATATTATTTATTCCAAGAAAATCCCCAATAATAATGAACCAAAGATAAATTAGCAAGTCTTAATCAAACACACCAATCGTCACTAGGTGCTAATCAAAAGTGGATTTCGCTTACGCTATAAAGACCCAAACTTTACCTTTAAAATTTAGTTAAGTAAATTTAACTCAACAACACGTGAGATCAAAATTTTCCTAAAAACATGCAAAAATACCTAATTTTTGCTTTTCTGTTGGCAATTAGTGCCTGTGGAAGTCCTCTAGTCCAAGAAGGCCAAGAGAATAGTAGCAATGAAGAAGCCACAGCTGCTGTCGAAGAACCACAAGTTAATGGAGTCAAAGATCTGTAAGTAATAATTATTATTTTTCGTTGTTTACCTTTATTAATTATATTGAATAGAACATTTCTTCCTTCTTATATACATATACTATTGTAGCTTCTAATAAATAATTGTTACAGATACGTTATCAGAAAAGTCGTCTACGAAATTGGCATTTTAACTGACGCAGACAACAACACAGATTACGACAACAAAACGTAAGTTTGTGACTATTTTAGTTCAAAATCAAACATGTAAAATTTCCTTTTGTATTTAGTCACGAACAAATCGATATATCTTTCTTCGACCCCAAAGACAATGGTTCTTTCATCGACCTGTCCAATATTCCTCTACCACTTGAAACCAACGTCACTGGTACAGCTCTAACAGGAATTTTACCTTCAAATTTGGGAAAATTCGTTTTCAGCAACAATGGAAGCGTAGCTGATTTGAAAGAGAGCAACTTACCGGTTTTTCCTGACAAGCAAGTTAAGGTCACCAAAAATATTTCTACCAACGACCAAGAGAAGAGTTCGAATATTTTGTCTGGTATGTATCAATGAAAATTTTAACATATACCTACCTACTTACATTACTAGAGATTTAAATCAAAAAATTCTAATTAAATTATAATTCTTGTATTAAAAACAATATTTCTCTAATAAAATTGTATTATTTTTAGGTATCAGTGACGTGTTGGGCCTTACAAAATTGGTGAAACACAAGGCAAACACGACCAGTGATAATTCTGCAACTAATTAGGGTAATTTTTGTTATTGTTTATTGTAATATATTTGTGTCCCTGTCTGTTTTTTTTATTGCTAAAAGTACAAAAGCCAATAGACTTTGAACTGGTAGAATCTAGGCGAAACCGACACGATTATGGCGAATTAACCTTAGTGAGATTATGCCAATACATGCTAATACCATTAGTCTATTTGTGTTGTTTTTTTAATGACATCATTACATGTTATTATCTATTTGATAGTAGTTAGAGGTTCAATATTTGCTCAAGTTTTGTTTAAAATAAAACATAGAAATGTTTGGATTATATTCTTCTATACCTAAGCCCTTGGCAGACATGATGTGTTTTTTCTCTATTGCCCTTTTCAATAGACTTTGATTGAGGAAATGTTTCGATCCGGAATTTGAAATTTGATCAAAATAGATTTGTAACTGAACAATTGAAGTATATACATATTCAGCTAAGTATATGCTTTTCAATTTTTGGAAATAGGGTCTTGTATTTCGACTTTACTTTCAACATGGATTTCAGATAAATCTTTAGCATTTCTATTTATTGCAATAACTTTTATTTTAATTTGTAATTTTTAGGATTCGTATTTATTTTTTATTTTTTTCAACTCTGGAGTAAATACTTTAGAATGTGCTGGAACAAGAGAGCGAATGGGATGACAATATAAAATTTCTGCAGGTGATTTACCATCAACTTTAGGTGCATGTCTCCACTCTAAAAGTCGGAGCATATTTTTCTACATCCAAATGTCCCCCTCCTAAACATTGTCTCTGCATGGTGGTGGATTATTTGTTTTTCATTCTTGCATGTATATCCTGTTTTTGTATCGCTTTATATGGAGCTCAAGGGGTAAAGGGCCATACAGAAGAGCAACGAAGATAACGAATAACCCTGGTAGATGCCGCTTCTTGTGCATGTCCTCGATCCTTGACTGTGACGGTTTTATCGTTCATCCTAAGATTCAAATCGGTTTTTCAGGTTCTCATTGATTTAGTTATGAACAAAAGGAGAGTGGCGTTTGTTCTATATATGTTGAGCGCTTATATCAGCCAGCTGTGCGGCACGCTGTCATCTATCATCATGGTGGATGGTTTGATGGTTAGCAGATGATCCTTACAGTCGTAAGTGTTTTTGATGCAGCTTTTCTGCTCGTTTGGTATTAGCTTATTTTGCGTAAGATGTTGTTGAATTCTTTCTGTTATAATCTTTGTGAGCAGTTTGTAGGTGATCAAACACGTAATCGGCCTCGTGTCTTTTGGGTGACTGGCTTTTTCACTTTTGGGGATCAGGTAAGTTTTCCCTCTGGTTAGCCATTCGGGAAGATTTTGTTTGTCATATATTGTCAATATATTGTGCGTCGCGTTTAGTGTTTTCCACCAAAAGTTGGGGATTCCGTCACATCCTGGGGGTTTCTAGTTTGATGTGCTGCCTAGTGCTGTCACAACCTTTTCCTGTGTGATGTCTGGCCTTCCATTCTTTTTACCGTTGATGTCAGTGGCGGCCAGTGGCAATCTAGTGTGGTTGTGCGCTCTTGGAAAATTTTTTGGAGGTGCCACGGTGCCACGTCCTGTTCTACATTTATTTTGTATGTTGAATTTTTTTATCTTTACTTTATGAAAAATTATCGAAAACAAAAATATATGTATTTAAATGGGGCTTGAATGTTTGTATTCTAGCCATAATACATAATTGATATTGAAATTTATAATTAAAAAAAAAACCGCGAACAACAGAGTTGTCAAACCGCCAAAATGGTGAAAAAACATCGAAATATTCTCGATTGAGTGGAAACAACATTGGAAGTGTGTATTCAAATAGCGCACGGCGCATCCCTTTCATCGGGCGACTTACCGTATATTCCCGATCAATCGCACAGCGAGAAAACACATTTACCCAGAGCGCCGAACGATTCCACACCGACCACCCGGACCACCAGCACAACCAAGCGGGAGAAAAAAATATACAAGACAGGCGCAGGGCGCGCTTTCGTTCCGTTCGTGCGAATTTAAAAATAGAAAAATGAGTAGATATTTATCCTAATTTAGAAAATTGGGTAGGTATTTTTTAATTGAAGTTTCTTTTCTTTCCAAAATTTTAATTTTATTTTCTTGCTTGGTTTTTGGAGGCAGTGCGCGCGCACGAGCGCACTTATTGAGAAGCCGCCCCTGGTTGATGTTCTCTCGTATTCCGTTTGTATCCATTCTGCTTTTGTGTTAGGTATGGTGTCTTTTCTCCGTATCTGCTGCCAATAGTCTCTTACCTCGTCTTCCGATAAGGCCTTATTGATTTCGTTGTTGCTCCCTAGTAAGCTAGCATAGAGCTTGCTTGTGATTTCCTGAAATAGAGTTTATCTTGTTGGAATTGTAGCGATCTTTTTATGTACTTACTTAACTTGGCTCAGCAATTTGCTGTTTCAGCTTTTCTGTGCTCTGGGTATAGTCTCTTTTGTTTTTTATGTTATATTGAGCGTATAGTTTCTCTTTGCCTTCTTCCATGCGTTTTGATAGTTGGGGCTTTGAGCATTCTTTCAATTGCCATCTTTTTTGGGGATTAGGATGTTTTGCACTGTCTTCGTTGGCTGCTGCATATGTTAGTTGGTTTAGTTTTGTTTTATTATTGTACTCATCAGGGTCCTCATCGAGTATTTCTTGCAGCGCTTCATTGACTAGTTTGATTTGCTTATTGGCTTTTTCTCCGTTATTTATTTTGAGCAGTGGTTCTCTCTGTATTTCCAGTTCTGTGTTTTGATCATTGCGTACTCTTTGCATGATTTCATGCTTGACTCCATCTTTGTCGTGTCGTTTTTTGCTTTTGCTTCAAGCCATAGCGATTCAACTGAACCTGTTGTTTCAAATTGTTGACTTATGACTGCATACACATTTTTTTTTGTTTGTTTACTTACTTACAAAATAATTAAATCTTGGTATTAAGTGCATATGTAATGTACCTAATTACTGTCTAGAGAATTGCTAAATAATAGTACCTATATTACAATCCGAGACGGGAAATGCTTCATTGCTGATCGAGAGGTTATATAGACAGCAATGAAGATTCCCGTCGAGGTTTGTATACTATTTTATTTTTAACCATAATTTCTTGAAAAAAATAAAATAAATACGGTCGGAAAATGAGGACGGGGAATGAGGACGGGAAATATTTCCCTGCTCCATTTCCCGTCCTGGGACAGGTAATGGAGCAGGAAAATGAAAAGACAGAAATGTGACATTTTCAAATTTTTGAAAAGTCAGCAATGACAACATTTCAGATATGGTTAAAAATAAAAAAACTTACTTTACTTTTTTTAACATGTTCACTGCCTTGTCCAGATCACAGTCTTTTTCATTTGGTGAAGAAATATTTTCTTTTATTCCAAAGAGAATGACGTTTAGGGCTGGCCTTTCTCATTCGGCTAGTTCGTTTCGGTTCCAGAGATGTTATTTTCAATCTGTGTATAATTTTGCTTGAATTTGGTATTCGGTAATAGAATACTGAGAAACAGAAGGCCATCCTGAGAGGCGGTCCACGTAAACCATATAATGTTTGTCAGCACAACTAAAAGTATCAGCTGAAACATCTTGGAATAATTGATTTGGTAAAGGATCCACTATATTGGAAGTTTCTTAAGCTTCATATTGTGATAGTCTTACTTCAATATTACTTGAAATATTATATAATCAATTAGACTCTTGATTGATTCACTTCTCTTGTATGCATATCCTCGAATAAATATCTTTCAGCCTATTTATAATATTATTATCTTACATAATTAATATTTATATATCCAATAAGAATTGTTTTATATTGATTTTAATCTAAGAGACAGCTAATTTTTCTTCCATTGGACACAAAAATAATTTATTCCACGTTACTAAAAACACACCGACACAAATTATATTTCAGGCAACAAAGACCAAAAAAGGCCGAAAAGGGGAAATAATTCGTGTAGAAGCCAATTTTAATATAGATGTATGGTGAGGTGTCCTGAAGAAGATACTAAAAGTCCTGATGAGTGGGGGGCGAACTAAGGTGGTTGGGGTCTCTGAAGGTCTCTTTTTGCGTTTTTCTTGAATTACTTGAAAACTAGAGCCTCTAGCGAAAAAATACTAGAGTAGGTACTATGTTATTCTTCGAAAGATTTCCTACAAAAAAGATTTCAGGTAGGTACATATTTTCTCGCGATAGAGAAGATATGAAGGCGGGAAAATGGATATATTTTGAAAAATCGCATTTTTATGTTATGTCACTATCGATAGTAATTACAACGATCGTGAGAAATACGGTTTGGGAGAGCTAGCCATACATTAATCAGAAAAAAACAGTGCGCGATTGTTTTTATCTGTCCAGTTGTATGTAACTGCGTGTTTTATGGTTTGTGGCCATGGCTGAAAAGTGTTCAATTTGTGATAATGAAGTTTTAAAGGATTTGTATAAGCTAGGGAAAAAAGGGATGATTGAATTGCTAAAGGCAAGCGAGTTAAGGAAAGATGGAAAACATGAAGATTTTACAAGTAAAACAAGTGGTGTTGTTCACTCTTCTTGTAGAAAGGAATATATTAGAAGTGACACAATTAAAAAACTTTCACAGCAACCTTCCACATCACGTGATGTCCCGTCTTTGCGTTCAGCACGTGAGAAAGTCGATTCTCAAGTGTTTCTTCTGCATAGACGCGTTCGATGATGAGAGGGAAATAAAAAAACCTTATCATTCGTGATGAGTGGTTTTTAAGGTTCGTACAATTACGTTTCACAATTCTATTATTGTTCGTGGACAGGAGGAGAAGGATGGGGGGACGATGTAGTAAGGCGTATTTGGAATGTCGGGGATTTACACGCAGCAGATGCAATACCTATATCATGAGGATTGTTATAAAAAGTCTAGTTGTATAAAATGAAAGAGCAGCCACCTTCGAACAGAAAAAAGGACGCCCTCAGGATGAAGAAATTTCAGCAGCAATAGAAGAAATCTATGAATACATAGAAGGGAATGATGATTGTCAATTCTCTATGTAGCAGTTGTTGGAACAAATTACGGTAGAACTTGAACTTTCCACCATCTACCACTCTGAACAGCCTATCCCAAGTGAAACATTTTGTCAGTATATCTTTGATAACGCGGATGTCAACATCTTCACTATCGATGGCTGGAATACCTTCCACAGCATGGGAGCTATTAAATGAGTTACACCAGCCCCAGTTCTGCTTTCATCCGCAAAGGTCGAAAGACTGAAATATGCTCCCTCCCAGAAATGAGCCAGCTTGGAGCTTTGGAACTTCAACCATTTGATCATAGGGTAAACGGCGCACAGTGGCGTAGCTATCGTAGGGCAATTTGGTGCGGTGGTAAATGGGCCCCGAAGCCACGCGCAAAAATTTGTACGAAAAATATACCAACTAGCGAAAACTCACAGGGGCAAAAGTTTTAAAAGAACTTCGAAATAATTTATTAAAGCTGAGAGATTAATACGAATAAATTAAAGGTGAAGCAGTGGAATTAGCAAGTAAGTGGAATGTTAATCCAGTGTTTCCAGAAAAAAGGCAAGTTCGACATAAAAAGCATTTCGATGAACTCGCGAACGATCACAGATTTGAGAGCTCTGAAACCAAATTTAAAGTGACTATTCATTATCGTGTAATTGACGAAGTAGTTGGTCAACTATTACGACACAGGTTGGTATGGAATATGTTAAAGATTATTTTGACTTTTCACGACCATATATTATTCTAACTTTCTCTGAATCGACAATCGTTGAAAAATGTAAAAAATTGTGTATCAAATACTTTTAATTAGTCAGTCATTCTCTAATACCCCGATATGTTCACTTTATATTACTTTAGCCAAGGATCATCTAAACGATTCTATGAGCGTCAGGCAATATTTTGAATTAATACTTGAAAAATTTGGAATATCAGAAAGTGACTTACATCTCAAATGTATATGGCATTCTTATTATTCTTGCCTATGACGGTTGCCACTGTTGAACGCTCCTTTAACAAATTAAAAATTTTTAAGAATTATTTACTGGGGGGCCTCTGCAATTTATTTGCACCGGGGCCCCGTCCAACCTTGCTATACGCCACTGACGGCGCACTGCAGAAAATTATCATGGAAGACTTGGCCGTGCTGAATCATCTTATTCCATCGGACATATTCACACCCACGCTTTCAGATGTAATGTGGACGAGCGGTATAACTGGCTACAGGTTTTGGAACCTACTCCAGATATGCCAACTTTTCCGATACAGAAAAAAACTGAAGCATTTTTTCTTTCATTCAATAACTCAACACCTAGCGACTACAATACCATCAACACTGCATTACAGTTTGCTTCAAAAAATGGTTAGGAGGCAGCTGCTGCAGCAGCTTGTTTTGTAACCTTTGATCAACCTTTTTACTTGAAGGCTCGAGAAATAACATTTGGCACAATTATTGTGAGACTTGGTGGATTTCACACATGAGGTCTATTGGTCACACAATGGCTGGATCTCGATTAAAAGAAGTATTATATTCAAGTATTTGCTGCGAATTCAGCTGACAAAATGTTGACCAGACATGCTTACAGCAGAGCGATTCGGGGACATTTACTCGTTCACCTTGTTTTATATTCAGCATGATAGCATCACTTACTCCAGACATATAGGAGAATGCTGGTTTGGTATCAACTTCGAACAAATTCAAAAATCGGCTGGATACTGTCAAGGAAAATGGGCCTACCGCTACTTTTATGGGAGCAGTATTTTAATATGGTGACACTGATTAGGAAGTTCATGGATTCCGAGCGACGTGGTGATTGGCATGACCACTTGGCGAGTGTACAGGAGATGATCCCATTCTTCCATGCGAGTGGGCACTTGCAATATGCAAAATGTGCGCACCTCTACGTGCAAGATATGATATTATTGAAAGATACCTATCCACAGGCGTACAAGAAATTTTTAGAAAAGGAGTACTTCGCTATTAATCAATCTGGTGCACCTTGGACAGGAGTATGGTCTGATATGACCATAGAACAAACTCTAATACGCTCCATGAAAAGCTCAGGAGGCCTGACGCGAGGAAAAGAAATTACCCATAGAGAAATATAATACATAATGGAATTACCGATTCTGCAATCGCAAAGTGAGTTGCTGGATCTCCGGGAGGCATCGTCATCTGCGCATCATTAGAGGAGTTTGCTGAAGTGATTTTTGAAAGTGGAGAGCAGCACATTGATTTTCGCAAATCACGGCAACAGAGAGATTCACAAGTCCGAGCAAAGATCAAGGAATGGTTCAACGAGCATCCCCCTTTTCCAAAATTAAATTCGCTGATGTTCTCTGTCGAAATTAATTGTCTCCAAGCTCTGGATATTGGAACAAAAATCATGCATAGTTTTATTGGCAGCAACTTTAATAATATGAAGCAGTCTAGAAAAAATGTGGTTTTATCACTAGCAAGTATTAGCAGTATCATTAAAATCAATGGCGAGAAAGTTACCGTTAACCCTCTGGCGATTTTTCAAAGAACTCTTATAGTAGAGTAATAAAGACTAAAGATTAAAGATATAGCAGATCTTTTGACATATGAACTAACTCCATTGCCCCTAGCTCTGTTCACGGAAGGCGGAATGAAGGGAAGAAATCTTCCCTCTATGATGTTTTGCCAGTGCACGAGAATGCAACTCTTGATCTCAAAACAAGCATCAATGGGCTTGTTTCTGCAGAAATCACAAACCAGTCAGAGTGAATTTCATTAGTTGCAAACAGTCAGAAAACTAGTTTCAACCAATGAAATTCACTCTGAATGATTTGTGATTTCTGCAAAAACAGACCTAATATCGTAGACGGTGGATTCCTTCTCCATCGTGTGAAATGGCAAGCGTGCCACAAGACTTCTTCAATTTGCGATCAGTACATTGCTTATGTAACATAGGTACTTATAAAGTACAGGACATTATCGTCTGGACTCCTTAATGGCGTTACAGGTGTCCCATCAAGATTTTCAGCATCAGAATCATCGTAATTAAATTGTTCAATTGTTGCAAAGGATCAGGTTGACTAGATTGGTCGTTGTTTTGATTATTAGGTTCATTTCTATTTATTCTGCATTCCACATTCAACGTTTTTTGATGCAGAGCAGGATCTCCTCTTGGCAAAAGGTGTAAACACAGTTGTTTCTTTACCATTAGCTAATCTGATATGAAGATAATCAGAATTAGCTTCTAGGAGTTGCACTCCTTCCACGATCGGCTCATACTTGCTTCGTCTTATATGCTTCTTTGGGAAGACTGGACCAAGAACACTCAACGAGGTTGGAATCCAAGAACCATTTGTTGATCTTCGAGGATGACAGAACATTCTTTCATGTGGTGAACAATTTGTTGCTGTACATAACAAAGACCTTATTGAATGTAAAGAGTCGACCAGTACCTATCTATATCCATGTTTATTAATTTTAGAGCTAACTGAATAGTTTTCCATTACCATTATACCGTTCAAGCTGCCAGTTTCCTTGGGGGTTATATGGAGTAGTGCGACTAGTTGCAATCCCATGTCGTGTTAGGAATATTTTCAGTTCTTCAGAAATAAATCATGCCCTTTTATCTATGCAGGTACGCTGATGTCCCAAAAACAGGAACAAGTCGAGTTAAGCAATTTATAATTGTTGATGAGGTCATGTCAGGACAAGCAAAGGCAAATGGAAACCTGGAAAATTCATCCACGATGGTCGAAATATAGCAATTTTGGTTCTCAGATGACAATAGGCCTTTAAAATCTACATTTATACTTCAGAAATTAAGGGGCAGTAGCTTTTATGATGGTCTCTTGATTTCTATGGAACCTTGGTTTGATCTCAGCAGAAACGGGACAGGTATTTAAATTCTCTTGATAACGTCTAGTGAGAAAGGCAGATTCTTGGACCCAGTCATACAGTCTTGTTATACCATAGGATGACAGAGAGAATTATGTAGATTATACAATGTTTTGTCGCTAGAGGAAGGTAAATTCAATATTCTTGAAAATGTATCTGCCACAATGTTTCGATTTTCAGATCTGTATATGATAGTATATTTATAAGTTAATAATTCCAGACGCCACCGCATTATTTTTTTCATTTTTGATTTCAGATTTACTTAGTGAATTATACATAAAAGCAACCAATTTCTTTTCAGTTAGGAGCTTAAAGTAATCCAAAAATATCTCCATTCACTTACGGCGGTGCTTCCAGTATAGCATAGCCTTCTTTTTCCACAGAAGATTTCCGATTTCGTCAATGTTCTAGAGAAAAACGCCACCAGATTTTGTGAGTTGAGCGGCAATAGCATATTCCGATAACAGTAAAAGTGGCTTCATCGTCAATGAATATAACAATAGCGTTTTGTATATCAGTCTTCTGTGCAAATGCAGCAGCTTCACAAGCAGACAATGGAAACTTTTAATCTTGAATCAGTGGATATATTTTCTCAGAAAACTTATGTATGAATAAACTTGAAATAGTGGGCAAACATCTCTTGAACTCTCCTGAACGAACATTATCTGTAGGTAGAGGCAACGGAATCAGTGGTTTTAGTCTGTCTATATCTGGTTTGATTGATTTTCGTTCTATTGTATGCCTTAGTAGTAGTATATTAATTTCAGTCATACCAAAGTTGCATTTCTTTTTAATAAGCGTCAGACTAAACAATTTCTGAAGATTTGTATCATGTTGTTCTTTATTTTTATCACAGATGGTTCATCAAAAAACGCATTCTAAATGTTCTTGTTTGATAATTTTATTCATATTTTTCTGAAAACAAGCAACGACATTATTGGTACAGATTTTCATATGCTTCAAGAGCAGTGTATATATACGTTCATGCTCTAGAATTGGTATCTGGTGATATGTACTATGAAGATGTATCGAACTGGAGTATTCATACTCAAAAATTCGGTGGACCATATCGTTAATCCTAGGTGGAATGACCCAGCTATAGTAAATATAATTTTTCACTGGATATTTATCTCTGAGATGTCTGGATCTACCACAAAAATAACATTTGGAAGCGACAGCTGCTATACCATGGTCATTTTCGATCTGTTCATTCGAAGAAGAATTGTCAGGAATTTGATGAGAGATCGCAGCATTCATATTTGAACAGAAAGGTGTAACATATGATTCTGTCTTGAGAAGAAGTAAGACCAGTGATGAAAGTATCTCTGATGTTATATTGTCTCTATTTTGATCTGCACTGACTGCTTCAAAGTTGCAATTTTGGCTCATAAGCTTCAGGGTTTCTAAATATTGATCTATTAAACTCACCAACTTATTGTTTTCTTGACGATAATGAGTAATGTCTGGCAAATATATCATTCTTTTGGCTTGACATATAATATAGATATGGATGTTTTTCAAAATATTAAAAGCATCTTTATAAATGACGCATTCATTTATATATTCAAAAATAGCAGGACTAACGTAATTGATTAGCAGATTAGGTTTATCTTTATTTTCTTCCACTTTGGTAGCTTCCAAAAAGTTCGATTCCAAATGAATCCATTGATGATCGTCATTGCTGGAGAGTGGAGTTGATGTCTATATCAGGACATTCTAAAAATTTCTATACCTATAACACAAATGTCTTTCTTTTATCAGGATCTGACCTATCTGAGTATTTCAATGCATAATGCATATCAATAGATTAATTATCTGAGATTTAGGTTTGTTCTACCAAACATTTAAATGTAATGTAGAACAATGTGTATAATTCGCGATATATATTTTTGCACAAATAATATAAAACAGAGACTAGAAATTGTTTCATCGACATTTTACCAACTGAATTTAATTGATAAAAACTTCATTTAAATTATTTGTGCATTTTATACATTTAATTAGTAACTAAAAACATAAAATTTATCATTAAAACATGCCACCCATTTTTTTTTTTTAACAACTCAACGATGATATCCTCTGCAAATTATCGGTTCAAGGTTGCTTCTGGTTGTTAAAATTATCACTCTAGGAATAAAACATTTGTTGTTTAAGTATATTTTATTGTTGTTCTATGACTATTGTAAGTTCAATAGTCGATTGCGAAAAATTATTGTTCTGAGAAAAAAAGTGAAAATTTGATTCCAAATAAATTTTTCCTACCCAGTACAATTGTTTAACGATAATTATGCATTAGAGCTATCGACAAACGAGTACTGTTGGTACTGGTACCGGCTGTACACGTAATTAGTGCGCCTAAAGTGAAAATCGACCCAAAAAGAAAAGCCGATTTTCGAGAAAAAAATTCCTGTGACAAAATCCCTACTGGCTAAAAATAATTTTTCGCGAAAATAATTTTAGACTAATGGCGAAATTATTGTGCGTTGTGTTGTGCGTTTTCGATGGGAAATTCCCACAATAGTGTAATGGTTAAACCTGCTATGGACTGTACAAATGTGAGTTAAACTTTTGTAGGTTATTTGCATCCCTCACTTTGGTACGTCATGAAAATCAAGTTTAATACTTTGTATGAAATTCTGGCTTCAATGACTTTTCTGACTGTAAAATATATACCAAAACCTGAGTCAAAACCAATTGGGTAAAGTCTATGAAAAATTCAGTATTCTTTCAAACTATGTATACCTACTTTAATTAAAGCTAAAATATGAGTCAGGGTATGAGCAATAAATACCCATTCATTGATAACATGTGCGAGCATAAAAAAAAATCCAAAGCAAACAATAGGGTTTTCTTTAGAATAGAAAATTTAATTTTCTTTAGGATTCATTTTTTTTATTGAAATTGCCTGCTGAATCGTTTTCCACCTACTCAGTTCTTTCACAATCGATTGACTCACAAAAATGCATGGCTCACGACTAAAGCCAAATTATTTGAATATTTCCTGACTATTTTTTTGCAGTTCTTTTTCTGGGTTTTAAATGATTTTGACTCTATCTTGTTTGCCCCTATACTTTTCTCCCTACCTACCCTGCAGTAAAGACATCTGCGACATTTACGTAAAATTTATATAAATTTGAAATATATTTTTTTTCACCAGCATCGGTTTTATGGCAAGTTTATGTAAATACTATGTAAACTAGTTTACTGAAATTTGTTGATTTTAAATTTGAAAATAAAACAAAGGCAAATTTTATCAACCATTTTCCAGTGGTTAGTTCATAACTGTTATTCGAATAGAAATGAGGATATAAATAATTACACTATGTAAGATTTACGTAAATTAAAATCACATTTATGTGATAATAATAACTATTATTATCGTTTATATTGTGTTACATTTATGTAGGTTTTTGATATCATGTTAACGTGAATCCTATGTGAATACTAATAATATTTAGGTAAAATTTATTGAGCCAGGAAACGGTTCGAAATTTCGTCCAATTGTAGATTGGGGCTCCAAAAAAAAGTTATTTGAGGCACCGAGCTCTAGGGCTACGTTTTCGAGATAAACGGGTTTGAAGGTTTTCCAAAATTTGAGACAAAGTTTCAAATATGAGGCTCAACATCTCGAAAATCATTCGAGATAAATCATTCAATTTTTATTATTATTATTATTATGTTTGTTTTATTACTCGGCTCTTTATGTCCGGTTATTTTCTGTTCCAACGGGTATAGAATACCAAGTTTGAACAGAGAGTACTATTGTCTCAAGAATAATCTTACAATGTTGCATGTTTTGAGAATAACCGCCTTCTGATCTTAATGATGTATGAGCTCGTTCAAGCTAAGATTCTTAAGATGTTGCATACATTTTATGTGGGTGATCCCTGTGATAATGCCATATGGTACCAGGAGAAAATGTGGCTCATCGTTGCCACATTTTGCACAATATCTTAAAAAGCTTAACAATTGGATATTGTTTTAAAAATCAAATGATTGCTTCGAGGAAATCAGATAATCAATTGAGAATAATATAGGAATATCCAAAAAAATGGAAATCACCTGGTAAAATATTTAACAATCATAAGTAACTAGTTGTAATTCTTGGGAATACATAGGATTCATTGATCAGTGATTGTAGTAAAATTCAACTTTGAGACTCAATTGATCAAAAAGTATTTGAGCTACCAAATTCAATTTAGCACAGAATTATAGAAAATTTAATGCTCTTTTCAATGATATACAATATGTTTTAATTTGCTCAAATTTCAATGAAGATATGGGCAATTGTTCATGAACATGTCAGGATTATTTTTTTAAATTTAGATCCAAAAAATCTTTCTTTAAAATTGTCATTTTGAAATGATGTTAGATTTTTTTTCGACTAATTTAGACCCGCTCTATCGATTGGAAAAGTTAAAATTACGAAAATTTGAAAAATGAAAATTTTGAGTTTTTAAATTTTTTGGATTTTTATTTCAAAATTTTCAAATTTAATTTTCTCGGAAACCGTCAGGGATTTTGGATCATTTTTTTTTGAAATTGTAGCTTTTAATAAGGGCTTCAAAATGGTACTCAGTTGAAGTCGCTGGTATTTACGGTTTTTAAGAAAATCGAGTTTGAAGTTTTTGACTAAATTTCGAGTAAAAAAACTTTGAGGCTCAATTGTGCGAAAACTATTCGAGTTATGAAACTCAATCTAGCACTGATTTATAGAGAACTTAATGCTTTTTCCAAACATATATAATTTATTTTGATTTGCGCAAATTTTAATGGAGGTATTGGCAATTGCTCCTAACTTTGATGGAATTCAAAAAAAAATTTAAACCTAAAAATTGAGATTTTCTTTTTAATTTTTTTCCCTTTGAATTTTTTTTTCAAAATGTTCAAACTCAATTTTCTCGAAACCCGTCAAAGATTTTGGATCAATTTTTTTCAGGATTATAGCGCTTGATGAGAGCTTTGAAATGGTTTTTAGTTGAAGTCTCTGGTGTTTACGGTTTTTGAGAAAATCGAGTTTGAAGTATTTGACTAAATTTTAACTAAAATCCAACTTTGAGGCTCAATTACTCTAAAAGTATTCACGTTATCAAATTCAATACAGCACTGATTTATAGAGAATTTGACGCTCTTTCCAGCTATATATAATTTATTTTGATTTGCGCAAATTTTGATGGAGGTATTGGCAATTGTTCCTAACTTTGATGAGATTCAAAAAAAATTTAAACCTAAAAATTGAGATTTTCTTTTTAATTCTTCTCTTTGTTGAAATTAAGATTTTGTAATGATATTAGAGTTTTTTTCGACTAATTGAGACGCGCTCTATCGATTGGAAAAGTCAAAATTCAATAAATATGAACAATAAAAATTTCGAATTTTTCAAAAGGTTACCCCTTTTGTTTCAAAATCTTTGATCTTGGATATCTTAAAATCTATTAAAGATTTTGAATTAAAATTTTCAGGAAATGTAACTCTTGACAAGGGCTTTAAAATGGTATTTAGTTAAAATCGCTAGCTCTTATGGTTTTCGAGAAAATCGAGTTTGAAATTTTTGATAAAATTTGCACTAAAAGTTTACTTTGAGATCCAATTTCCCAGAAAGTATTCCAGTTATCAAAACCATTTTAGCATGGATTTATAGAGAATTTAATGCTCTTTCCAACCATATATAATTTGTTTTGATTGGTTCAAATTTTTTTGAAGATATTGGCCATTATTCGTAATTTTATCAAGATTTGAAAAAATTTCCAGAACGAAAATTGAGAATTTTTAGCTTTTTGAAATACCCATTTTGAAAGTGATGTTAGAATTTTTTTCGATTAATTTAAACCCGGTGAATCAATTGGAAAAGTCAAAATTTCGAAAATATGAAAAATGAAAATTTCGAGTTTTCGATTGGTTCGACTGAAACCCCCCATAAGCAACGCTACTGGCCAAACAAAATACATGTTGCCGACTCAAAAAAAAAACCGTCCAATAGCAACAAGAGCCTGGAATAAACAGAAATTGAAATATAAAAAGGGAAATATATATAAATATATCAAAAGAACAAATACAAATTTATATAAATACTAGCTAATGACCCGCTGCGTTGCCAGCGTGTAAATACATTTTGAAATAATACACTTCTTTTCAAATTTTGTTGTTGATTTTCTATTTAATTTTTTTTTAAATCCGATATCAGAGTCGCTTGCCAGTGAGTTCAGTGACGCATTTTAAGCACTCCAGAGCTGCTCTAGAGCGCCCCGGGCTGTTTATAGGCGTTCCAGTGTTTCAGAGTTTTACGCAACCGAACTTTTTTTTTCGGGATTAAAAATAGCCTATATCACTCTCCCAGCGTTGCCAGACGTACGACAGGTGTGGTATTTGTACGACAATTCGGGGCATGTTCGTTACAAGAAAATCAATGCGTACGGTAGTACGGTAATGTACCACAGTTTTGAAATCTTGGGTTGAGTGGGTAATATTTTATGGTAATATGTACCTTTCTAAATTCTCCTTTTTGCTTGTGAATGTTGGCCAAATTGGGAAAAAAATGTAGAACAGAGTCGCTTGGAAACAGTCTATAAGGCAATTTTTCGCGAGAATAATCAAGCATAATCGATTTTGCTGGATTATGTGATGTGTCAATTGTGTCATACTCTCCTTACTCCGTCGGGGACCAAGAACACCTAATTTCTTCTGTAAGAACAGACCGAAAATCATTTTTTCTATATTCAAAATCGACGAAAAAATTAACTCATAGCACAGCCTGAATCGCGAGCATTCCATCGAGGTCTGCGGGTGACGTCATCATTATAATCTGTTGATAGTGACGTCACTCGCAGGCCCAAAAGTTCATGGGGAGGGAGTTATAGGGGAGTATGACACAATTGACACATCAAATAACCCAGCATAATCAGATTATGCTTGATTATCCTTGCGAAAAATTGCCTTATAAGCTTGAGAAAGTTGAGCATTTATCAATGTTCGAGGATTATCCCGATAGAAATTTTCTTGTCAGGAATTTTCATATTAAGTTAGCAATTATTGTCAACGTTACAAAAGAATCTATTTCCAATTTGACTTATTATCCACAAAGTATTTTAACCCGGGAGTACACGCGCGTCGGTCAAAAAGACCGACCATTGATAAAATCAGTAATTACGCCACTGGTATAAGGGTGGCAGTTTTGTCCATCCAGGAATGCCTGATGCAGGTTTTCCACTACCCATTGGCCCAAAAATATTTTGGTTTTTGGTTGAAGTATAGTTCGTTGTTTTCATAGTCGTTGCTTTTGACTAGGAACGTGAACCCGAGTATCTAAAATATTTGTGTTCAAAATTGGCATTTTCTGATATTGGGAGTACTTTTGGCTGTCGATAACACGGTAACTATACTGCATAATATAATTCCCTTTGTAATGATTATGAATCTAGAAATTATAGTACATGTGCACTTTTTTCGCGGAAACGATCCCAAAGGTATGCTGAACGCTAAGGCATGACTTACGCAGGTAATATTTGAAAGTTTCATGACTCTATGGATTAGTAAACCTGCGTAAGTCATGCCTTAGCGTTCAGGATACGTTTGGGATCGTCTCCGCGAAAAAGCTAATAATTCATATAAACATTTCAGCAGTCGGTCGTTTTGACCGAACGCGTGTAACGACGTAATTTTTTTGGCGCGTGTAATGCCGGGTTAATCGAGATGACTTTAGTAAATTTATTAAATAGTTTTATTTGATTTCCGGACACTCCCGTTGCTGTAATTTTTAATGTAAGGTCTATTTTCAAGTTTTCAACATTTTGCGCTCTCAAAAAATCATATTTTTTAAGTAAATATATACCTGCTTAAAATGTAAAGTAATGTGTACCACAAGTATTTGTGGCGCGTACGTCCCTGTACGACAGTTTTTGAGAATTGGGTACCACACTTTCATATTTAGAGTCTGGCAACACTGCACTCTCCTCTATAGCCGATTCGATTGACCGGATTAGATCGATCTGGTTCAATTTAAATGAACCACACTAGATCAGAAGAAGTTCACTTAAATTGAGCCCAAATCGATCTAATCTGGGTCAATCGAATTCACCTTATATAGAAATACGTGGTATTAATTTCAAGATCGGTTCAGCCGTTCTTGAATTCAAAAAATAATAAAGTTACGTCGGTTGAATGCAAGCCTAAATAAATGAAATATGTCAAAGTTATTTCATGCTGTCAAAAAAAGTTGGGTTATGTTGTTATGTAATGTGAATGAGTTTGTTTACAATTAAATTAATAATTAATTCAAAATTAATTTCTTTTTCCGAGATGCGTAACTTATCCACAAACCTTCCTTGAGATGGCCATAATAACCTACCAAAGTTTCGTCGTAATCGGATAAGTGGTTTTAGAGCGCATATCCGGATACCCCGTGAACTTTGATTTTTATATATATAGATCAAAGGACCTCACACACTACTTATAATGGGTATTTGGTTTTCTGTCAAACAAATGAAATTTGTATGTTAATGAAGTAAAATTTTAATACATTACGAGGGATGTTTATATTATGTATGCCATTATTGCCATTGTTAAAAATATTCAAAATGGGCCACTTTCACGTGCCAGGAATATGGCAAATTATGATATTTTTTGATACATCCGAGAATGAACAATATTTTGCAAGATTTTAGTCAGATTATTAAATAAATTAATAAATAAAAACTAACAGCTGTATGCAACATCCTCTTTTAACTTAAAAGCGCTTTTTAAAACTGGTCACTTTTAAAGATGTGTATTCTAAACCATGCAAATTTTCAAACGTACCAGTTTTAAAAAGCGCTTTTAAGTTAAAAGAGGATGTCGCATACAGCTGGAAGAATTTAAACGAAAAATCACGTGATTGAAAACGCTCTCTGATTGGCTAAAGCTGATTTTGACGTTTTTGTTGCCACATGTAGAAATGCGAAATTTAAATGAGTTTATAAGGGTTATACCTATCCTTTAAAGGATTCAACACTTTACAGACTTTATACAAATCAAAAATCGCAATAAAACGGCATTTTTTTAAAATAAAAAGGCATTGACCTCCATTTTGAATTTCTTTTTGACAGGTCGTTGGATTGTCCTATTGTCTAAGATTTCTGAAATGTTTTGTTCTTATATGTATGTGGCAAAAAGTAAATAAAAAGTATGTTTGTTGATTTTGTGCCGCGCTGACGGAGTAACAGTAACATTCTAACCTGCAGCTGGGCACTGTTTAACATTTTGACCTTAGATTCGGCACTCCACATACCTGCTGCTACTGAACCATTCCGACTTGATGTTCAGCACCGTTCAACATTCAAGTACGGATTTCGGCTCTCCGCATTAATTGGCGATCCAAATTCAAACGGACCAATGATATATGCCTAGGTGTCGAGTCCTATACCGAAATGTTTATAGATGCTACCGGGATAAGGGCAATATTACGTAATATTACGTAAATTAGCGGTAATTTTACCTTCGCAACTCTACACCTGTCATAAAAAGAGTTCCTCAACGGTCGGAAGTGAATGCTGATCGACAATTAATCTTGGACTTATGTTACTTCAAGAAGCACCACAAATGCGAACCCTTCCATTAGATTTAACAATCGAAACAATACATGTAGCATACTCAGAACTATTGGCTTTTACAGAACGCCTTGTTCTTCTATAAATTCTAATTCTTTTTCTGTTTTTGGCATTAGAGCACAAGATACCCTTCTGGATTTAATAAAAAATTGGTGTAGCATTAGTTTTAATATTTGCTTTAGCTTGTATATTTTTAATTATACCGCTGTCATCTGTAAAAATTTAATCATATTTTTTTGCTAGATCATCTGACTTAGATTTGCAAGTAAATTTATTTTTGTCATACGCTCCCAAAAACAGCTATTTTACGGACTCATTCAAGTCCGTAAAATGCTTCTTTTTGGGATTTTTTTTTCTTTCTGGATGCACCTTTATGATTTCAAAAATTAAGGAAATTTTGCAAATTTCAGCGTTCTGAAGAATTCTAAAAAGCGTATGACAAAAAATAGTGTTTGTCACACGTACCTAAAGAAGTTTTTCAGGACTCATCTGCTAAGTACTTGTGACAAAAATAACTATTTTATTTGGTAAAACCCGAGAAATATCTGAAAGTAGTAAATTTAAGTATCTCAACCATTCAAGACCAAGCAAAGGTGTGTACCTATGCCCTTCTATGATCGACAATGTACAAATTCAACTTTTTGGACAATTTTTTATACTGTACATTTACTTCAACAAAACCTAAGACCTGGTTATTAGATTTACAGAAACTTACTACATTTAAATCTGTTTGTTGTAGTATATCTGGAAACAATTTTTCAAACATTTGTATAACTCATCAAACTTACTGCTGTAGCAAAACGCCCCAAGTACTCTATGTAAATAGTTAGATGGTAAATGGCGAGCGGTATATTGATGGTGTTTATATACTTGGAGTTGCTATCTAAAATCTGTGGAAGAGGGTATATTTGCAAGAGAGAGAAACAAACTAATGAGGTGTACTAAATTATATTTTATTTTACATAAAACCCAAAAAATCAGCCAAATATCTTCCAATAGTTTACATCCTTCTTTATTTCTATAACGTCAATACTTCACATCCGTTCTAGTTTGTTATTTTTACGGACCACTGAAATATCCCTACTAAATAAGAAACGCCCTATTCATACTATTTCTCATAAATTATAATTTAACTCATCTCACTACATCCGAATCATTCCTAATAACTATCAATCAAATAATTCTTTAAAATCTCTAAGCCCTTTACTTATGAAAACCCAAAATAATTACCTATTTGTTTATCAACTAATTTATTCTTATAAAATCTTACAATAACTTCTACTTGAAAAATAAACTCCCTAATTCAAAATTCATTTCATGAACAATAAATTCTTTTAACAACTTTCCCATATTTAAAGACAATTCTATTTCATGAACAAGTTTCTTTTCGAAACATCCTATTTCCTTTTAATTAGTTTATTTAATCAGAACAAATTCTAATATAAGTTTCTTTTTAACAAGTTTCCAATATTTTAAGAAAACAATTCTATTTTATGTCATCAAGTTTCTTTTCAAAATTTCCTATTGCAGTTAATAGTTTATCAGAACAAATTCTATTTTCGGATTCCTATACCTAGCTAATAAATTCAACTGTTTAATTCATAATTCCAACTCCAAATTGTATATTGTTAAATGCATTAGAAGTATTCTTCATATTTTCTTTGCACATTTAAATGTCATTATATCTGAAGGTAATTAAAGTTATGCGATAATGTTTCCTTTATAAAACACTCAAGTTATTAATTTTATTGTAATAAAGTTCCACCGTGATTAAAAGTCAAAAGTTTTTCTAGTAAAATTCACACAAAGTCATGTTCATCAAAAATAAATCTTGTCACTATAGAGTACTTACATTTTGTCCATAAAACACACGTAAAATTACTTAATTAATTACTCAAAATATTTAGCTAGCACGCACATAAATTATAGAACGAATTTCAATTGTTATTACTTTATTTCAAAACTTTCCGCTACTTTTCTAAGTCAACTCGAACGCGTTTTCTCTCCGAGGCCTTACGCCATAAAAGAACTTTTCGCGAAAACAGACAGACTTTAACTCAACTGGACTGGACAACTCTCAACTGGCAACTGTCCCCCCGGCAACTCAAATGCGGTATTTATATAAAATCAATGCTCCCAAATCTCTTTGTCCATGACAATTAAGATGATGCAATTTTCTTGGAATTTTATATCATTTTTAGCCTGAAATCAATTAATTATGTCGCAATAATCTGATTTATTGAGGTCAAAACGTTTGGGTTCAAGCATGCCATAACTCATTCGACTCAATTTTTGGTACGCCGAAAGGCCTTCGCTAACAAAAGTTCATTGATCGGGTTTTAGAGATGTCATCACCTTGTCCTTGTTTTTATTATTTTTAAGAATTTACTTTAGAAGATGACAAGCGAGGGGGGGTCGAATTACGGTAGCGTTAATTTGTTTCATTTTAATTTATCGATACAGATTTGAGATATCAGAAATTCAGTTTTTGATTGCTTGATTGATTATTTAATTTTTACAGTAAAGACATTGTGATTCACGGGTCTAATTTCTATTAGCATCAGCTTCAATTTCGAGAGAACTTTAATTTATTTTCAAAGTAACCATAAACTTGTTGTGAAACTCAATATGGATATTCAACAGCCAAAATTTACTCAACTTTGCTTGTGGTTTCCTCAATTTGGTGCGTTTGATTGCAATTATCATTTTTCATAGAAAAATTGGTAAGATGCCCTAGACTTTCACGAAAACTACAAAAATACTTTTTATCGCATCGATTTGCTAAATGTTGGGTAAGATATATTCTTATTGGTACCTCAGCTGGTTCAAATCTAACAAATTTTTGGAGTGATCTAATTCAGCAGCTATCCTTCTATGCTTTTGGCAATGGCTATTACAAAGTTAGTTTTCTAATTTCTAATAATCGACTCTGAATATCTTGAGAACGAAAACCAAAAGCTATCGTTTTCAAAATTGCATGTCTTTAATTTTCGTAAACTTGTTAAATATTCTTATTCTTGTACCATTTTACCATCTTGTTATTTCCTTTGTGAAAATCTAAAAATTTTAGCTTTTTTTAATGGTTCTGGATTGTAATGCTATAGCATAAAATCTCAACAGTAGCTTAAAATGTTATGTCATCAGGTTTTCCAGTATAGGTGAAATTGTACCGCAAAGTATATTGTAACCATCTGAACCCATGTAAGAAAGTAAATATGCCATTTTCTTACCATCTGGTATTTCAAACACGCTAAATATACTTTCTAAATGCATAAGCAAACGATTGAATCGCTTAGTTATATCATAAGATTCAGCTGAAAATACTGTATGGACAGCATATGTACCTAGACCGAGTAGAACTTGAACTGCTTGTAGCAGGACAACTTTTTTTTGAACAAATTAACTGACCTTCCAAAAATTAACTTATTACATACCTATTCAAACAAGTTTGGATTATAAAATAACTCTAAATTCGCTGATCAATTTTTCTGGAGAAAATCCAGCTTTTGCTTCACTCTAGAAAAATCGTCCAGCGAATCAAAAGCCAATAACAACAAGAAAAATTTGGACAAATGATCCAATAACGAACCAAGGGCCAGTTTAATATTTGATAAAAATTTAGTCTACATTCAGCCCCTGATTTGATAAACTCCTACTACTGATCCGCCACTGCATCCCTTTCAAAACTCCCCTGTATAAAAGCGTCGCGACGTCGATAGCAGCGGCCCTGAAGAGGTCGTCGTCGCGACGCATGGTGGATGAACACTAACGCAAATATAGACGGTATCGAACAGCTGTTGTCCCTTCGAAAATACTTTTGTTTCGGGTTCGATGGAGTATTTTAAGGACCGTTTTTTATTTAAGTGCCAAAGTTCAATAATCTATAGGGTGGGCGTAATGGTTTTTCAATAAAATATGTATGAGCACGTATATAAGAAGACAATGGCGAGCGGCAAGGGAAAATCGCACAAATAAAGCACACTTTTGCAAAAGCATTTTAGCATTTTTTTCGAAAATGAGGAGGCAAAGTCATCAGAATAGTCAATCGCAGGCTCAGAGCAGTGACGATGAGTGCAGTGTGGCGACGTCTAGTCCTGTAAGTTTTCATTTCACATTATTTCATTGCATCAAATTGACTCAGTTTTCTTGATAGCTTAAAAGATTTTAGATTTTTACTTATTATTAAGTGATAAATAAATGTTAGCACAGTACTCATGAGTCTTTTACCATAAATCCAAGTCAGTGGAAAATTAGCTACTATGTAAATACCTTGTTTCACAATTTTACTGCGCAAACTGCTTATTTTCAAGAGCCAAATTTCAAAATTAACTTATTTTAATGCAGACACTTGAGCTAAAAACCAGTAATTTCAGGATTTTTGCATAGGCCCAGAAGAAAATATCGAGAAAAGGAAAAAAGAAAACTGTACAAACATATTTTACATACGAGTTGGCGTGTGTAGTATCGAAATTTTCAAGTTCATAATGTATAGGTAAAATATTTTTTTTTGTATCGCTTTCCTTCATATCATGAGCCATATAAGTGGAACAGACACACATACAGTTCTTCATATGTACCTACTAAAAATATTGTTTGACGAAAATAGGCTCCAAATAAGGCATAACATCAAAAGTGCCCTGAATATTAACAAAAGTGAAACTTTCAATACATTTTCGGGTTATTCTCCGATTGAAAACCCTCAACGAATAAAATACTTGTCTCCTATGAACAATCATCAGGCTCATGATTCATGCATGTTTCGTTCCAATTGTAGGACAATGGCAGACATAATAATATAATCGATATTAAAGTCACGCACTATATTCATATTGATTTGTTGTTTGATTTATTATTTAAATTATGTGAATAATTTTTTTGTTAATTGGGATCATTCTGGTGGTCTGTAACACAGGCTATCGATATTTGATAAAAACCTTCCACCTTCATCCAAGGAAACGTTGTGGAAACCTGAGAAAGTTGAAATAAAAGTATTTTTTTGTCATATAGGTACATTTCAAACAAAGCCTTAAAGATGTCTCTAATTCATGAACATAATTTAACATTCATGATAAAAGAAAGACGAAAGTCTCGAGAAAGTGTATGAGAAACTTCCAAGAAAATCAGAGGAAGTTCGATGGAGATCCGTTGATGACGAAAACGTATTTAAAATGGCCAGGAAAACAAAAAAATCTAAAAAAAAGACAACAAAAACCTTACAAAACTCGAGAGATCAATTTTAATGAATTTTTAGATCTGAAGAAACTAGTTCTACAAACAGTGTTTAATAAGAAAACTGACAAAAAAGGAAAAAGTGTTAATTGGCTAAAAGTAAAGGCTTTTAAATATGACAAGCAAAGCAATATCCAAACTCCATTTTCTATAAGTACAATTTTATCGACGGTTACACAGAAATTGACGTAAATTTTGTCAAAGGAAGTTGCAGAAAAAAATAAAGAGACAGACATACAGATAGCACAACTATATTCAAAAAGGTTACCTATTTCGAAAGCCAAGAAGAAGGATCTCTTGAAGCTTTGTGATAAAAACATTATTCCTCACCAACTTCAGAAATGGTATCAAGATTTGCCGTGTGCAGAAAATGTTGTGGATTCAACTGCAGAACCAGGTGCTGAAGACTCTGATGTAGAGGAAGATGATTAAGAGAAAGCAAAAAAACCAGATGTATTATATAAAGCAAAATGAGCTCTAACCAATCAATGAAAAAAAAGATGGCGTTCCCCTTTAAAAAAAAGATCAATAACGTCATATCTTGAAGAGGAATTATTTTTTTTCCTATATCTCTGCGTAACTTTTCCCTGCACGTCTTCTTATGCCTATTTCCAAAATTTCATCAAATTCCATCGAGCCGTTTTCTCAGAAAAATGCCAACACACACACACACACATACATACATCCAGGGAAAACAGTCCACCCCGATTTATTGGGTTTGGGATAAGAATCTGGGAAAACGCTCGGAAACGTCGATTTTTGATTTGAGGGGGAACTAAAGTGCGTTTTCTTTTAAAGATAAGAGTCAAACTGACATTAGGTTGGCAATACAATGTAAAATTGTCAATGCTATCAAATTTTTCATGTAGAAAAGGCTTGTGTTGCCAACATAGTTACTAAATTTTTGACTTGGGGAATTATCTTTAAAAAAAAAAACAGATTTTACTTTTCAGTTTTTTTCATCCCCGTAGCTTCAACCCCCTAGCTACGGGGAGAACAACCCCCCAAATTTGAATAGGGGTCATGTCATATCTATTTTTAAAGGTCTCATCGAGTTCTTTATGCCCCTAGAATTTCGTCTCATTATTTCCTTTCGTAACGAAATGACAGCTTGTCAAAATATTGGAAATAGACTATTAGTTTTAGTGGGAGTAAAAGCGATACTTACGTCCCCTAATAAAAATACTTGAAATGAAGTTTTTTCTTATTATTATTAATGAGGTGTACATGAGAATTGTAAATTGTAGGTATTTTCACTCGTATTTTTAATAAGGAAGGTATAGTATTTTTAATACCCATTTAGAATAATCTCATCCTTATTTATTAATCACGAATCAGATGAAACAAAAAATTACCAACAAAAACGAATGTCGATTGCTAATACGTCAAATTCATGTATCTACAAATAGGAAATTCCTAACCCAATTTTATTTGTGTTTTCAAGAAGCGACATACGTTTTGTCACTAGAACGACTGGTACTCTTCTAAATAGGTATTAAAAATTCTATAAGTACTGCTTTTACTCCTACTAATACATAGTCCATTTCCAAGATTTTGACAAGCTGTCATTTCGTAACGCATGAAAATAATAAGATGAAATTCTAGGGCCATAAAGAACTTGATGAGACCTTTAAAAAGAGGTATGACACGACCCCTATTCCCTATTCAAATTTGGGGGGTTGTTGTCCCCCTAGCTAGGGGGTTGAAGCTACGGAGATGAAAAAAACTGAAAAATAGTTCCCCCTCAAATCAAACATCGACGTGTCCGAGAGTTATCCCAGATTCTCACCCCAAACCCGGGGTGGACTGTTTTCCCTGGGACATCCTGTATAGTTCGCCGTTCCACTAGGCGAACTGCAATACAATTTGCTGCTTTGCCAAACTTGACGGAAACAATAATAAACAAGTTGGTGCCATATTTTTTTTTGCTATATGGGCATGTGTATTATTTTGAAAAAAGTTCGAAATAGAAAAAAATTCGGCAACATTGCGAAATGATAGACGTGGAGAGGCGTGATTATTCAGAGGCATGATTCTATTGGTTAGAACCTGAACGACAGCGAGCAGTGGCGTGGTTATTAGCGAAACTAGATAAAAAAAAATTCTAATAATTTTATTCGTTTATTTCCTTGGTGTTTTCGGTGCTACTGAACCCAAAGACATGGTTGTCATCAGGCGGTGTCAGTCGAGGTGTCAGTGAATATTTTTAGGTTACGCCCCATTTTTCTTCCCCCTTTCGTCTCTACCAAGTTACCACTAGCCAGACTATATAGTCCCAGAGACGGCTGCAGAGAATCTGTCGTCATAAGGTGGACGAACGAAAATAATATGAGTATTAGTTGAGGCACTAATTAAGAGAATACGCGAAGGCTGCCTGCAAAAATCCTGCCGAAACAGTGTTTTTCAAATTTTTTTATTAGATGAATAATTACTTTAACTATCTTTTAGAGGTGGACATGAAATGAAATCACCATGTTGTAGGGGAGCGTGAGACGAATTCAACCATATAAGGCTGCCTGCCCCCACCCTGCCGCAACACCCTTGCAGCCTGGCTAAGAAGGTCGGTTTTTTATCAACTATCGTTATCAGGTGGACGCATAAATTAGGTCTCAAATTAAAGGTCTCGATCTCCTCTTTCCATCAAACTAAGGCTGCCTGCTCAAACCCTGCCGAAAAGATGTGGTTGCCTCGTTTAAAGTTTCCGGTACGAGCGCCGCGCGCTAGGTATTTGCGGAGCACGAGGTGTTTAGTGGCGAAAAAGTCGTCTACAAAACACCGAAACGAGTTTTTATTTTTGCTCCTTGTAGTCCTTGTGACTTTGCGTTACTTCTTATATTTAAATTATTGATAAGGATCTATAAAACAACACGTCATGAAAAGCATAGTTTGATATCAAGAGGAATTCAGGCAGTGGCGTAGCTAGGCGTCGGCGACGTCGGCCACTGCCGACGGCCTCGCGCCCTAAAGAGCCTCGCAAAAAATAGGTTACCGAACCTAAAAATTGGTACTTTTCGATTTTCCAAAATAAAACGTAGAGAACAAATAAACTTAATCCTATACGAAACTTAACTAAATATCATAGAATTCACTAAACATTATTAATTCTACTGCAAAATAACCTAGAACTCTCAAATCATATGGTTTTTATTTTTTCGATAGATTGTCGGAAATTGAAAATTGAAAAATATTATTATTTTTGATTAAATATTGTTATTTCGTACGTAGTATTCTGAAGTATTAGCATTCTTCCAAGTTCCAAGGCTTTAGATCAAGTGCCTTAGAATCCTGGATTGGTCTCCAAAACTATGGTCTTGAGAGTCTTTATCCTTAAAGCATTTCGAAACCTTCAGGAATTTCAGAATCTTCAGTCTTCAATGGCCCTAGAATAATTGATCAAGACGCCGACATCTTTTGCATCTTCTGATTTTAGCTCAGTAAAGTCCTTATTTCAAAATATTTTGAAAAATGAGCCTTCAGAGACTTCAAAATCCTCAGAGTTTTCAGTCATGAGCTTCAAAATCCCTAAGGTGTTAAAAGTATAAATATTCTTCCTAGTTTCAAGGCTTTAAATCAAGTGCGTTAGAATCTTGGATTGGTCTCCAAAGCTATGGTCTTCAAAGTCTTCTTAGCTCAGTAAAGTTCTTATTACAAAATATTTGAAAAAAAAATAGTCTTCAGAGACTTCAAAATCCCACGAGTCTTCAGTTAAGACTTTCCAAGATCTCTAAGTTTTGCAAAGTATAAGGATTCTTCCAAGTTCCAAGGTTTTAGATCAAGTGCTTTGGAATCTTGCATTGGTCTCCAAAGCTGTGGTATTTAGAGTCTTTATCCCCGAGACATTCTGAAACCTTCAGGATCTTCAGAATCCATAGTCTGCAATGGCTTTAGAATAATTGATCAAGACGCCAATATCTTTTGCATCTTCTGATCTTAGCTCAGTAAAGTCCTTCTTTCAAAATATTTAATAAAGGAGTCTTCAGAAACTTCAAAATCACCAGAGTTTTCAGTCATGAGCCTCAAGACTCTTCAAGAGGCTCTCTAAGGGCATCGAAGTATAAGGAATCTTGCAAGTTCCAAGGCTTTAGATCAAGTGCTTTAGAATCCGGCATTGGTTTCCAAAGCTATGGTCTTTAGTCTTTATCCCCAAGAAATTTCGAAATCTTCAGGATCTTCAAAATCTTTAATCTGCAATGGCCCTAGAATAATTGATCAAGACGCCGACATCTTTTGTATCTTCTGATCTAAGTTAAGTCCTCATTTCAAAATATTTGAAAAAATGAGTCTTCGGAGACTTCAAAATCCCCAGTTTTTAGTCATGAGCCTCAAAACTTTTCACGATCTCTAAGTTGTTCAAAGTATTAGGATTCTTCTAAGTTCCAAGGATTTAGATCAAGTGCCTTAGAATCTTGCATTGGTCTCCAAAGCTGGTCTTTATAGAGTCTTTATCCTTAAGACCTTTCGAAACCTTCAGAATCTTTAATCTGCAATGGCTTTAGAATAATACCGTTGATATACGGATATACCCGAAAAAAGCGGCGCGACACTCAAAAAATTCCCGCCTTCGGCGGGCCTGCCGGCCAGCGGCTACCCGTCCCTGTCGTTATATCCAGCTTTTTGTCATAGGAAATATTATTATTATGGCCACCCTACATAAAAAGCGCCTCGCAATTCAGATGTCGCCGACGTCCACGTTTGTTTTGGCTACGCCACTGAATTCAGGTCCATGATGGGGTGGGGAGGTTAAGGGGTAGATGTTGATTGGTTGCTTAAAAAAAGAAAGCATGAACTTTTCTGAAAAGAAACGTTTATTAAAGTACGTTCAGTTGGTGTATATACAGTAGGTATGAGTAGATTCTTGATATATCCTGATAAAACAAAAATAAAGAAATACAGGACTCAAGTTGCATATATTCCTACATTTCAAAATTTAAAAATAGTTAAACCTAATTTTTAAAATTCCATAATTTTCACAACTGCCAAAAGCTTCAAAGAAATTTATTCTTTTATGTTTTAACAGAAAATGTTACTGCAAATTTAACTTTTTTTTTTAATTATTGTAATTAATACCCATTCTTTCAATAGCCTTGGAAAAAGAAATAATCGTTTTCGAAAGCTCGGCCAAGCTTGCAGAAAAGAGTTTTCTTCAATTGCTTAAAGACTGAATCCCTTAAATGTCAGTTTTGACAGATGTATGAAATTCTCAATTTACTATTGAGAATATGATATGATATGCCAACAATAACCTGACAATTTTTGATTGTTGTTTGAATCAATCAGGTTATGTTCACGCACTAGTGCAAATTATCGCGATAATTGCACAGTAATTGGTGTTTTGATATTTTTTGACAAAAAAATTAAATTTTTGATTCATGAAATTCTCTAATAAAATACAACTCGTGCAACGGAGATATATTTATAATTTCCGACAAATTTGCACCCATGCGTTTTTAACTGAAAAAGGCACTAGTGCACTACGTGCAGTCGTGCATTTTTTCAACCAAAAATGCATTCGGGTAAATTTCCCAAAAATTATCGATAATTTCCATTGCACTCGTTATATTACTATTGATAATTTTCAATGCACATGACTACGACTGATAATTGAAAGTACATATCTTCATTTTCTGCGATATTAGTTGCGAATTTTATGTCAGCGCATGCGTATTCCAATAATGCTTTTAAGGACTGTGAAATGCCAAGTATGAAATTGAATTTCCCAAAGAAAATGTATTTTACTGTTTCTGACTGCGTCTGGCCTTTCAGTAGTCGAATATTACTCAAGAAAAATGTTTGTAGGGAATTAGCTGTTTATGCAACAAGTTGTAAAATGAGTGTGTTGATGTGAAGATTGGTCCAATACATTACGTGCAAAAAACCAGCCTTGCGACGTGTTTCATACAGTATTTTTTGTGATTCATTCAAAATATTTAAAATTCAAAATACTTTTAAACTCATTTAAACACTCACGCGGAACGCACTCTAAATCCCATTTCAATACTCAGGGATGAAATGAGATCTCATTTTAACACTGTATTAGAACACCTGCTTATTTTGGCGTCTGTGTTAAAATGAACCACTTTTGACAACAAGTCAATGTCAAAAAGATGACATTTCCTAACTAAATTTCAAAATATAAATTTTTATAGTCTATCGATGAATAATAAACGGTCAGCTAATGACAGATTTTTGGTGACTGGTTTTCTCTTCTCTGAGAATTTAACCACTGAAAATTATGTGAGTGTCGAGCTCAAAAAATGAAAATTTAGCGACTGGACTATTTTTTTCTGTGAAAGGAAAATTAATTTTACATATACATACCTATGCAGACGTGAGGTCGCTAAATTTTAATTTTTTGAGCTCAACACTCAAAATTTGTCATTAGTTCACGGTCTATAATAGGTACCTACATTCTTTAGAAAAACGTCGCAGTCGGTTACTTGACTGCCCAAATTAATCGCTTTCTGAATCCGAACTATCCAAAGTGTTATCTAAATCTTCATTCTCATTTTCATCGGATTCGTCAGTGTTCACCAAGACATCATTAACTGTCATTGGCATCGAGTCACCGACAAACCATAATGGGATATATTTATTTTTTTCAAGAACTTTGTATCGAGCTTTAAGGACTGTTACTTTTTTATAGCACATCACATGATAGCCGAAATTTTTCTCTGCCTGTGTGCGTCGCGTTGTGTTAGATCCTGACGTGTTGTTTTATAGATCCTTATCGAAAATTTCAATATCAGAGAAGTAACGCAAAGTGACAAGGACCAAAAAAAAAAACTCGTTTCGGTGTTTTTTAGATGACTTTTTCGCCACTAAACACCTCACGCTCCGCAAACACCTAGCGCGCGGCGCTCGTACCGGAAACTTTAAACGAGGCAACCACATCTTTTCGGCAGGATTTGAGCAGGCAACCTTAGTTTGATGGAAAAAGGAGATCGAGACCTTTAATTTGAGAACTAATTTATGCGTCCACCTGATGACGATAGTTATTGATAAAAAACCGACCTTCTTAGCCAGGCTGCAAGGGTGTTGCGGCAGGGTGGGGGCAGGCAGCCTTATATGGTTGAATTCGTCTCACGCTCCCCTACAACATGCTGATTTCATTTCATGTCCACCTCTAAAAGATAGTTACTGTAATTATTCATCTAATAAAAAAATTTGAAAAACACTGTTTCGGCAGGATTTTCGCAGGCAGCCTTCGCGTATTCTCTTAATTAGTGCCTCAACTAATATTCATATTTTTTTCGCTCGTCCACCTTATGACGACAGATTCTCTGCAGCCGTCTCTCGTCACCTTGCCAAAAAGGCTTAAAATGATCCAAAACGTCAAGATTTAATGAAATTTTGACATGTTCAAAATCACCATAGCTTCCTATATCTAGGAAGCTAATTAATCATAACTTTTTTATTGGAATTATTTTTTCATTTTAAGACTTTTGTGACTAGAGCTGTGTTTTTTTTTTTCAATAAAAAGTAATTTAAAAACTGTTTTTTATTTTCATAAAAAAACACTTAGATTAGCGTTAAAAATTATTATATTCAGGCAAAACTAATTAAGTCATTTCTTCCAATCAGAATCAATTAAGTCCTAGCATCCATCTAGAAAAAAATAGTAAAACCAAACTGTTTTTTATTCAAGACAAATTATTTTCTTTAGATGCGTTCTTTAATATACGCTGTTTCATACTATGTAAAATTCGGCAAATTTTAAACTAAGTGTGCCTTAAAACTCTTCTCTAAATTTATTTATTTTTGAAATGCCTTTTTTCGCAGAACTAACTTTTTTGACTTAGTGGTTTTTGGCAGTATACCGACGATATACTATCTACCTTTAATTATTTCAACCTTTTCTAAGACCTTAAACCTTTAATGTATATTTGTTCTTTCATATTGCCCACGTTTAATCAAAAAATCTTCAAATCTGTCTACATTCAAGTACAATTTTATATTTTATTCTACACTATCATACAATCTAAATGACATCTATCTAGATTACATAAGAACTCATGACCTGTGAGTAGCCGTTAGAATTTATACATTTAATTTTATATTTATGTTCAACAATTTATGTATTTTAGTATGACTGACGAAGCAATAAACCAATTGCGAAAGCTTTTATTAGATAACAGGGTCGTGTACTTTTTATCACTAGCTTCATCCCCACGAATAATAACATTAACCTACTTATATGTATTTTTCAGGCCCAAATTCTAGAAAGAGTGCAATCAGACAAAGTAATAGTGACAAAACCAGAAGAAGACCGCAGAAGACGTACAATCATAGTGGAAAAGAAAAATGGCAGCTTCGGCTTTACCATTCAAAGTTACGGCATCCATTACAAAAAGGAAAAAGAGATCGAGATGATTACTTATGTGGATTATGTTGATTATGATGGTCCAGCATATAGGTAGAAAACCTTTTTATTGTTTTATCCGGTAATCATTTAAATTTTTCTAGGTCTGGTATGCGAGAAGGTGACGTCATTCTCTCAATCAACGGCACCGACATGGAAAAAGCCGATCACAAAACCCTAGTCACTTACATAAAAAATTGCGAAGCCAGAATGCGCATGGTCGTTCTATTCGAAGACTGCGTCCGAAAAGTAGAGTTGCACATGCGCTACATCAAGCTACAGAACGTCCTGGAAAGCAAGATGGACGAACTGGAACGGTTGTGCATCAAAGAGAGACAACTGTTGGAAGGCAAATGGAAAACGCACAGTCTACCAGCCAGGAAAAAGGCTTCGCAGAGCAACAACAGTGGACCTCCCACTCCACAGGGCTACTATACGTTTTGTAGGCCTACAGTGTCTACTGAAGATGTAGCTAAAGTGGCTCAGAACAAGCAACAGTCACCTTTGGTTTTTACTTATCAGTATCTTGACAGTGCTTATCGGTACATGCTGCAACCGTCGACTAGTTCTAGTGGAGAATATTTGCTTACTTTTGAACCTCAGAGGTAATAGTATAGTAAATATATTTAGCAACTGCAAGGATTCCGGATCCACTTTTAACTCAGAACACTTTTATCTAAACTGACTCACCTACAAACTGCAGTAGTGGCGTATGCGCTGCGGGTCAATAAAAGCAATGGTCTAATTCTAGCCGCTGCATTCAGATGTCGTTATCGCCATGGTCAGCTTCTCCACTTTGATTCTAGTAATATACGCAAGTTTTCTATGTAGTTCCTCTTTCTAATCGAAAGCGAGTCTCATAGGTATTTCAGATATTCTTTTGTCCTCGATCTTTATTCTGGGTTCACTTATGTCTTTATGTCTGGGTATGAAAAATGTCTCTATTTTGTCTTGATTGTATTTGACATCGCTAGCCTTTTCCCAACTTTTCCCTTGTCTTGCACGCTTTCTACTTGCGTTCAATATCGCCAAGGAAGCCTACTATAACTAGCAATTGGTCGCCTGCATATATGCTTGCGTCTCAACTAGTCTCTGATTGCTGGTTCTTTGCCACTCCTCGTTTGCGGAACCAGCCCTGCATGACTACTGTCCATAGCGTTGGTTCAAGGCTAGGACCTCTGCGGGCAGCCCCTTATCGTCATTGTTCATTTGAATTTTGAATCCAGTTTCTGTGAGATGTTGGAAATTTTTGAAAGATAAGTAAACCAGATGTTCTTGAAGTTATGTGCTGTACACTAAGCAATTTTCTCCTTGGAGCTTGGAGGCCTTTCAAAACGTTATCCATTACCGTCTGGAACGTAGTTGAAGCGTTTTTTAGTCCAAAAGGCATCCGGACATACTCGTAATGGCTGTTGTCGACATTGAAAACAGTTTTGCATATATCTCCCTAGTCATTTCGATTTGGTGGAAACCACTTCCAGATGGAATTGGGTATTTATCGGCGATAGTTTTCTCGTTTACTTTCCTATAGTTCACTATTATCTGCCATTTTATTTTTCCAGAGGTGTCTGGTTTTTTGGAATTATCAATTTCGGGGAAGAACAATAAGGTGACTGGCTTGGTCTGATAATACCTTGATCAATTTCCTCTTCATGGATATGTGGATATCTATATGACTTGGTGTACACTGCAATCTCATCTTTGGTTTTAATATGGTGTTTGATTTGGTTTCTAAAGGTCAGGGACATGTCTGGATGATGAAAAATGTCTGCATACTTCCTACAGTTCCTACATAAATTTTGTTTTGCTTTTTCTTCCTCGTAATTCGCACATTGCACCCTCTGCTTTATCTTGTATTTACGACAGGAGAACTTTAATATCCGTGTAACTCGCATCTGTGTCTATATATAATTGTCTTGCCAATAATCTCAATGATGACACGATATAAAAATTCACTCATCACTTATCAAACCGTACACAGCAAATCTCGTTTTTAAACTGACTTCAAACTGACCACTATGCCGTATTTTTAAACGACATCGTATTCCGCATTTATCTAGACGAATTTTTGTTTCAAAATTTCAAATATAGTAATGGAATTCCTAGAACAACTGGCTGATTTAGAATCTGGCCGGGATCTCGATGCAATTCTATAACAATATTCAATTTACCATTACAGATACGACAGGAACGATCCAAATTTCATAATCAAAACCCCCTGCGAACCAACCCCACAAAAGCAACCTACAAGAAACCATCAGCAAACCGCAGAGAAATCCAAAAAGGGCCACGGACCTTGTCACAGCTACGGCGGACACTTGTGCAACCCTTGCGTCAACGTAAACAACACCAATAATGGTAAGCAAATCAACAAACTTTTGCCATAAAAATCACAATTCTGGAAAATTCCAGGTGACAATACAAGCTTGGAAGCCTACGATTTGGCCAGTCCCTGTTGCGATCCGCACTGCGTTCCGGCTCGCAGGCGATCCAGAAGCCAAAAAGACGCAAGAAAACGAGAGTCAAAGACTGAAGAGACACAGACTGAGCCTCAGCAACAAGCGCCAAGACCACGACCGCATTCCCAAATATCTCAAGGCTACGCCTCGGTACCAAGACGGTACTTTCACATCGGCGCTGGTCTAGTGAGTCAGTGCAGTCTGCATTCCTGTACTTCTAGTGAGCTGAGCAATCCAGCGCCTAATGCGACTGGCGAGAGTAGTGCTAATAGCTACACAACTTCATTGAGTACCGATACACTTTACTGGGACAATGACAATGCCTCACGTCAGCTGAGTCAGAAAAGCAATTCAAGTAAGCATGAGCAAAGATACTCTCAGCAACATTACTCGCAAGAGCCTATTTATGTTCAATACAATCAAGTGAAGCCAAAATCTTGGGATAATTTAACCACAAAAGCTTTTGGTGGTTACGGTTTCGGTTATGGTTACTTTGACGCTTCAAATAGCAAATGCCAAAAAGCCAGAAGTTCTCAGAAGCCACCTCAAATGCAATACGTTCGTGTGGTAGATAAAAACGCACCTCAGTATACTCCTCACACTCAGCGTAGATACTTTCAGCCGACAAAAAGCACTGAAAGTCTTTTGTCGGTACCAAATAAATACTCCAACGAGAACCTAACTGATTCTAGTGCTAGCTGTGAATGTTTGGACGCTAGCTCTCCAGGACCTGATAGTGGGGAGAGATTTTTTCAGCAGAGTCCTCGTCAGAGTGTTTTAAGCCCTACGGATCCTAATTTTGGTTACTATAGCGCCGCCAGGCGAAGTTCTAGGACTGAGGCTAGTAAAAATCCAGTCTTGACTAGTTCGGAAGCTACTAGATTGTAATTTGTAGAGTATTGGGATTTTTTTTTGTACACATTCAGGGCTTTTTGTAAACCTTTTTGGAAATGTTTCAACGCACAAATGTTCTAGGTTTCATTTTTAGTGCCATTTTGTTAGGAGTGGTGAGCCGTGTTCTTTCAATCCATGTCTAGAATTTTTAATCATGTCTGATTTGAATAAGGATTTAAACATGATACAAAAAAAGAAGAAACTCAAATAATAACAAAATTAAATCCAGTGGCTTACCTACCTTTTACTTACCCTATACTTTTAATTATAGTTTCCACAATCTAAATGTTATAATTGATATTGTACAACGATAATGAATGTATAATGTAATGTAATGTATTTATAGAAATTTTTAAATAAAAATTTTGTTACGTTGTTTTATACAGAGCATTTTCAATATTTACAAAAATCAACTAGTACATGTTGTAATCAGCATAGTTGCTTTTCGGTCTGAGTACACCCTTAACTTTAGGTGATCCAGGGGGCGAGTAATCGGGATCCGGAATGAAAGGCGGTGCCACGTTCAATGGTGGGCTTCTTTGTCCTGCTTGTTTGCCTATTTTGGCTGTTCTTGCTGGCGGGGTATAGCTGTAGGGTCTTATTGGGTCTGCTTCAGGATATGGTCGAAGATCTATAATAAAATTCAATTTTTAAGTTACGATATTGCTGGAATTGTATTCTAAGACGTTCAATGACCAATATACCAGTTAGTTCAAAATATTCCAGAAAGATCTTCCTGAGGTCATCAAGATAGATATCATAGAAATGCTTCTAAAATAAACATTCTTGGAATATCTTTGAATTCTTTATAGGTAAGTTAAACAAAATTTAGTTGTATGCAGTTACAGAGTTACTAAGCTTCAAAGTAGGGCTTTAGTCAAATTTTTATCGGAAATTTTAAAATTTATTTCCACAAAAACTATAAGCTCAGAAATGTTGATTATAATCATTTCTGAAGCATTTGGTAAGAGCCATAGGTAATCCATGAAAATTTCATCATAATGTGTAGTAGCTTGGGTACAAGATATGGAAATTTAAAATTGGGTACCTACTACCTTCAAGAAATCCAAAATTCAAGATTCTATTTCTAGTCTAATTCAAATTTCAGCTTTTGGAAAGTCGGCTAAAAGATTTTTAAACTTCTCTGATTATTGAATTTCACGTTAATTCTACTAAGCTCAAGCAAGGAGATACTTTTTTGAGCCGCTCTACCTGAACTTTAGTCGTAAAATAATGTCACGGCTCTGGAGTGCGTGACAGAAATCTTGGGTCCGTTTCGTTTATTCCAAAATCAAAGTCCAATTAACACAGCAATAATTTATTCCACCTAACTATACACTCTGACGCTAATTACTTTAATAACTAACTCAACAATTAATCTCTTTACAACTCGCAACAATAATCACTATCTAGCTCATATCACAGTCAAACTTAAACTTAAAACTAACCAGTAACACCGGCCTTATATATCCCTAAATCTATTTATGTATAATATAGAATAAACGCTATAATCTTATTTTCCTGATTAAAGTAGATTTTACTAGATGATAGGAATTAATTTCTAGGATTCTCGATAGGCTGGTGGATGCGCCGTGACACTGCCCTTCTCTTAAGGTTGATCGTCCCGATCAACTTCACGCCCATGATATTTCGTCAATCTGTCTAGATGTACAACTTTCATCTTACTTCTGGTGTTGCGTTGATTTCGATAAGCCAAATCATTTATTCTCTTGATTATTCTGTAGGGTCCTTCCATGCTGAAGATAACTTCGGCGACACTCCTTTCTTTCTTGCGGGATTATACAGTCACACTTAATCACCTTCTCAAAATCCGGCCGAGTTGGCTTTCAAGTCGTATCTGGTTTTCATTCGGTCACTAGCCAGTTGGATATGCTCCCGAGCAAAATCATGGATACCCAGAAGTCGTCCCCTTACTTCGTCGACATAATCTAGAATTTCTTTTTGTTCTTCTTCAGGTATTCCAAACATCAGATCGCAAGGTAACCTGAGTTCCCTTCCAAAAACGATTCTAGCTGGACTTTCACCTGTTGACTCGTGAACAGCTGCTCTGTAGGCCATTAAAAATAGAGGCAAGTGTTTGTCCCAATCTAGCTGGTTCTTTGCGACCACTTTTGTCAGGTGTTCCTCTATGGTCTTATTAAATCGTTCTACCATGCCATCAGACTGTGGATGTAAAAGTGTTGTCCTTGTCTTACGAATACCAATGATCTCACAAATTTTCTTGAAGATGGCAGATTCGAAATTTCGTCCCTGGATCTGAGTGTAACTCTAATGACGACTTCGTCCACTAGTATCTGGGCAACAGTGATGGCTTCTTAATTGGGAATAGCGAAAACTTCTGGACATTTACTGAAGTAATCCATGATAACCATGTATTTGTTACCACGCTCTGACTCAGGGAACGATCTGGCAACATCTATCGCTATTCTTTCAAATGGGAGACCGACGTTGTACTCTTTCATGGGGAGGCCTTAGTTTAGGGCCTTTACTGGTAGCACAGATGTCGCATTTTCGGCACCAGCTTCCAACATCTTCGTGATAGTGAACCCAGTAAAAACGTTCTCGAATTTTGTCCAAAGTCTTGTTAACTCATGTCATGAAGTTCCGTCATGTATTTCTTTTAATACATCTTCCACTCGATCTTTTGGAATAACCAGGTGGCTCTGTAGATTTCCCATCGGTACTTTCCCAAACTCTTTTAAGTAATCCATTTTCTACAGCCAGAGAGTTGCACTGAGCCCAAAACGCCTTGTAAATCAAGCTCTTGTTCGACACTTCCTTCCATTCTAGTCTACATACATCATCAGAAACTTACGTCTGTCGACGTAGAGATACTTATGAAAATGGTCGACTGCTTTTACTATGGCAAGCAACTCTCTTCTGGTGATATAATAATTTCGCTCCGACTTTGATAAGGTTCTGCTATAGTACTCTCTACGACATACTCTTGTGAATTTTGGATTTGTGAAAGGACAGCTCTAATACTGGTGTTGCTTGTATCTATGTCCAAAATCAACATGCCTTTCTGATTAAGATAGGACAACACTGGGTTTGTACATAATGCTTCTTTCAATTTTCTTAAAGCAAAATCACATTCTTGGGTGCAATTGAATGTTGATTTTTCTTCCGTTAATCGATGAAGCGGAACAGCTATGTTAGCGAATCCTTCTACAAATCTTCGATAAGAAGAACATAATCCGAGAAAACTCTATAGTTCATGTTTGTTGCTTGCACTTATTTGGATTGAGTTTTAAGTTGGCATTTCGGAAGCGGTCAAAAACTTTTTTCAGGTTATTGAGATGTTCTTAAAACGAATTTCCCATGATCACGACATTATCTAAATATACCAGGCAAGTTCTCTATGTGAGGTCTCGCAAAATAAGATGAATCAGTCGCTCAAACGTAGCTGGAGCATTACACAATTCGAAAGGCATTACGTTAAACTCGTATAACTCGCTTCCGGTACTGAAGACAGTTTTCTCTTTGTCATCTTTCTGTATTGCCACTTGCCAGTATCCACTTTTAAGATCCAAGGTGGAAAGTCATTTGGAGCCCGATAGAGTTGTTGATGTATCGTCTATCCTCAGGAGAGGGAAGCTGTCCTTCTTGGTGACGTCATTAGGCATTCGGTAGTCCACACAAAATCTAAGATTTGCATCTTTCTTCATAACCAATACTACTGGCGCAGACCATGGACTATTTGATTCTTCAATAATTCCTTTTTGAAGCATTTTATCAATTTGGGTTTCCACTTACTGTTGTTTAGCTACTGGCATACGTCGAGGTGGTTGTCTAATTGGGTGTGCCAATTTTGTATTGAATTAAACTAATCCGTCCGGTTCGATTAAGGTACGGTTTGTTAGGATAGTACGCGATGCACAACTGTTTTGTGCAACTGACAACATAAACCACCATAAACGTCGTCATTGGTTCAGGTCGTTCAGGTATATGACGTACACCAAGCGTACACCTGTTTTCTGACGTCAGAAAACGGGTGTACGTCATACCTGAACCAATGACGACGTTCACGTTGTCAGTTGTGCGTCGCGTACTATCCTAACAAACTGTTCCTTTATCCATCACAAATATGTCGGCCTCTTTGAAGATAAAATCTGTGGCTTCCTGAAGTCTATCTGGATCGAGATGTTTCCATGATTTCTCTAAAGCCTGCCTCAAGGTGTCTGTATTCAATTTCGATTTTTCAAAACTTCCCTTATCTGATAGGTCACAGTTCGATATTTGCTTAACTGATTCGAGAGTTCCAATAATATCTCCTTTTATTTTTATACTGTTTCGGAAGAAACATTGGCAATTCTTATCATAATGTCTCCATTTATTCTTACTAGCGTCAACGAGAAATTTTTCTGGTTTAACTTCAATAAAATTATGTGTCAGTCCAATGCAGCACCCAGGGTTTGTTGCCAATTTTCCGCAAATGATCTTCTCAGTACTTCCAGGAATGGGTTTGTGGTCAGGATTCTAACGGTTTGGGATTCTTCTTGCGTAGTTAGGACAACTTTTTCATTACCAAATTCAAGAATGCTCATAGAAAGATTGAAAGAGAAATCAGAATATACATTTTTAAAAGTGACCAGTTTCAAAAAGCGCTTTTAAGTTAAAAGAGGATGTTGCAAATAGCTGTTAAACTTTTGTATTTACAATTTTTTGATATCTTTTCACATAACCCCTGTAGTGGAGGGGGGAGGCAATATATGGGGAAAACTCGGTGTATGCAATGCCCGCATAAGCAATGTTAAAAGGAAACGAAGTTTTGTCGGTTACAACAACCCAAAAGCGAAAATGAAGACTTTTACCACACATGGACGAAACCTACATAGTAATAATAGGATAACTGGTAACTTATTCGAATGAGAACCGATGTCATAAATGTGTGGGTCTATTGGAGGATTAAGAAGGTTGGCAATGAGCTGAGAACCACGCAACTTCCTCTAACAACACCAAAACAAAAATCAAAAAGATTTGTAGGGTCGTGGTGACTTAGTTGGTTAGAGCGTAGCACCGGCAATGCTGAAGACGCGGGTTCGAATCCCGCCCAAGACCAAAATTTTCAATTTCCACGGTTGTTGTAACCGACAAAACTTCATTTACTTTCATAAGATCTATTATTCAGATGAAGGATCAATGTTTCGAAACGGACGTTCAGAAAAGGGAGAAACAACTTCAGGAAGATATGAAAAAAATTAACCAAAGAGATCCATGAATAAACAAATAGTATTTGTTCTGTTACCCTTTAGAACAATGACATACGACACACTATAGGCGATAATTTTATTTAATGGGCGCAAAAACAGGTAATGTGATGGTAACAGTTAATTAATTAAAACAAAACACATTTTTGTCTTTATAAGATAGGCACTGTTATTTCAACTACAGTCACTGTGATAAAATTGTGTATGGAGGACCTCAGGCTCAATAAACCAGTTAAATAACATTTTAAGTATTGCGAAACAATCTGTGCTAGTTGGGGTGGGGGTAAAATTTTTGATCTTCATCAATCAATGAATAGACCCAAAAATTCCGATTTGTCACTGACTCATTTTACAAAACCAAATCATCCACCTTGCAATTGAAGTCAATGAGATGCGTCTTTGACATGTTCAAGACAGAGACGATTTGCATCGCACCCAGTACCTACTTAATTTTTTTCGGATCGGATGAAATGTCTTGTACGGTGGTGTTGTCCGCGAACAAAGTAGAGTGCTTTGTGATATCTTGTTGGCTGAGAGCATTAATATAAATTGAGAAGAGAGCTGAACTGGGCCTAGCACTGATCCTTGCGGAACTCATGAAACGCATGAAACCTTGTTTTTGGTAGATGTCTTACCATTCAGAACACGATCACTGAGATAGCTCTCAAACCACGAGAGAACTCTTCCCCCAAGAAAGTCATAGGTGAGAAGCTTCCGCAACAAAATCTTACACACAATCGAACGACTTAAAAAAGTCAAAAAACACTGCAGCGGAAGCATCCCTCCCCCCTTTAAGAACCCCGAACAACCCCGACAACAGAGCTGTCAGTACTTCAAGTAAATTACTTGGAAAATGTATTTCAATTACTTTTTAGTATTTGAAGTACTACAATTCAAATACTTTTGTTTTTGGATATTTGTACTTGCATCTGCAAATACTTTTAATAAAGTATTTGTATGTGGTACTTGGATTTACAAAAAAAACTAATTCAAATACTGGGCATTTGTACCTACTCAATATACTGGATAAATTTTAAATCGTTAAATTGAAAGTAACTACAATCTGCAACTGGAATCTTGTAATTTGGAATCTCTGTAGTATTTTTTTAAAGGTGCCGTAAAACGGGGATACTTTGTGACATGTTTTGAGGTTTTTTTAAATTCTCGAACATTTCTTTGCCATATAAAATTCTGAAAAAAAAAACACCATGTACCTATATCCGTTCTTTCGCTACAGACTGGCAATTCTGGAAAATTGAAAAAATAATGATAATTCAGCCTTTTTTTAATTTGAAATTGTCCCAATTTTACCCCGTGCTGCAGGGTAACTTTGTGACAGTGCGTTTTTACAATGAAAACATAATGTAACCCCCGGCATTTTTAGTCTGAAACGATAGGAAATGTCAACAAATATTTGCTTGAGAATTTCATACGTCTGTCAAAACTGGTATTCCAACAATAAACATGTTTTGATTGTTGATTTGAACCAGAGCTGGGCAGTGCTTTGTGCTTGTCAAAGTGCTTGAAGCACTTTGAGGACTTGAAAGCCCTGTGCTTCAAGCCCTTTTATAGATTTGTAATTGGGGCTTGCAAAGTCAATTACTTTAGAAAAGTGCTTGGTAATTTGTAATTGAAAAAAGCAATTCAAGCCCTTTCAATGAGCTTCAATTACTTTAAGAGGGCTTGAAGCACTTTTGGGAGCTTAAAGCACTTTGAAAGGGCTTGAAGCACTTTAAGAGGGCTTGAAGCACTTTTGGGAGCTCGAAGCACTTTGAAAGGGCTTGAAGCACTTTAAAAGGGCTTGAAGCACTTTAAAAGGGCTTAAAGCACTTTGAAAGGAACTTGAATTGACCATCAGTCAACCTATCCCCCACTTAAAAATTTTGGATCGATGTGTTTTGTCGCTTAATTTTTTTTTCTATTATTTGAACTTGAACCGTCTTATGTCTTTTCTCCCTTAACAATGAAGGTTTTGGGTTGTTTGAGCTTAGAATTGAATTTAAAAAAAAAAATGAATTAACTTATTATTCAAATAAATAATTAATTTATATTGGTACCCTATTTAACTTTATCACTGGATTTTTTTCATTTTTCCTTATTGAACATTTTGAAAACCTTAAAATTGAATTACCATGTAGTACCCCAACTACCCCAAGTACCCCAGAACTACATCTCAAAAAAAAAACATACTACTGCTACTCTGTGAAATGTAAAGTTCATGTCTACTATACCAATTCAACTGATGAGAGTACGCGGTAGCTTATGCCACTTTGAGAATTTTATTACAAATTCAAAGTGCTTTAGGCACATTTAAAGAGCTTCAAGCACATTTAAAGAACTTCAAGCACATTTAAAAGGCTTCAAGGCACTTTTCAAGGCTCCCCAAGCACTTTTGATGTGCTTCAAGCACTTTTCAAATCACTTTGAGGGCTTTGTGCTTGCCAAGCCCAAAGCACTTTGAGGGCTTTGTGCTTGTGAAGCACTTTTGAAAATAAAAAGGAATTTGTGCTTGAAATGTAAAGCACTTTGATAAAGGGCTTAGGGCTTAGTGCTTCAAGCCCTTTTACTGAGGGCTTTGCCCAGTTCTGATTTGAACCAATCAGATTGTAATTACGCGATAATTTGCACTAGTGCAAATTATCAGATAATTGCATACTAACTGGTGCGAAACCTGGTGTTTGGACATTTTTTGACAAAAAAATTAAATTTTTGATTTATGAAATTCTCTCATTAAATACAACTCGTGCAATGGAAATATATTTATAATTTTCGACAAATTTGCACTCATGCGTTTTTAACTGAAAAAGGCACTCGTGCACTACGTGCACTCGTGCTCTTTTTCAACTAAAAATGCATTCGGGCAAATTTCCCAAAAATTATCAATAATTTCCATTGCACTCGTTATATTACTATTGATAATTTTTTCATATTAGAAACACAGGTATATATACTGATTTAGACATTTTAAACTTTCATTGTATATTATACGATATAGTATTTATCACTCGTATATTCAGCCAGAAATTGGGATGTGAACTTCATCCATAGGAAGTCGTCTACATTAAGAAATATGTCCATCCTTTCAGGTTGAACATAAGCTTTATCTATTTACTAATTTTATGTATGTCACAAAATTGCCCTGGAAACAGGGCCGATCGAAATCGGAAAGTTACTCTGTTTTGTTTATTGTTGAAAAAAATATGTTAAACTGATAAATCGTAAGCGTATTTACGTAGATATCCCGACAAAAAGGTGGTACCTAAGCAATTGGAAATTCTTACGAATTTTTCTGAGGAGGTTTCAAACCCAGCTTGCCAAGCGGCTTTTGTAGCGAGCGAGGTACCTATATGTGTTTCCATCTATCGGTAGAAAAATTTGGCTTCGCGCACAGAATTTAAAATGTTTGCCTAATTTGAATTAAATTTCACAATGTCACAAAGTTTCTCCCTTATCACAAAGTATCCCCGTTCCAATTTTCAGCCTTCAATACAATTTAAATAAAATCCTTGAATAATTTGAATTCCTTTTAAGTGGATACTTGAAGTACTTCTTATTATTTCAAATACACCATGGGTATTTCAAATATTTGAAATACTATTTCCCAGTATTTGTGACAGCTCTGCCCGACAATAACTAAAAAGTCAAACATTGCGTCTGACGTATTCTTGTTAGTCTGGAAGTATTGATTAACAGTTAAAATGTTGTGTAGACTTAAAAATGATAAAACACGATGCTTAACCAGACATTCAACAAGTTTATTAGAAAAGCAGGAAAATTGGCCTGTAGTTTGAAGGGCAGTTGTGATCACCTCCGTTGTATAAAGGAATAATAATTTTAGCAGATTTAAAACAAGATGGAACGGATCCAGACAGAAAGGATATATTGATAACATTGGCAAAACTGAGACTGCGTTAAGGGGTAGCGACTCCAATATCTTGACAGAGATACCATCGTCATTTGCTGCTCTCTTGTTCTTTTCTAGGTTAATCGTTTGTCTAAGTTCGTGAGGGGTAGAGGTAGGTGGAATAAATATATTTAGAGATTCAGGAATGCTAATATCAAAAAGATAGGAGAGCGGATCTATTTGAGAGCTGAAGTATTTTGTTAGGATATTGCCTATATGCTTATGGAGCAATAATAACTAGGTATTAAGCAAATTTCTGTCTAAGCTGATCATTGATGTTGTTTGACTTTATTACTAATTTCGTTTACGATTGTCCATGATTCACGTTGCTGCTTTTTTATGAGAGTTTGTAGCGTTCAGAATAACTTTTGCCTTAAAAATGATCGTTCTATTGATTTTTCTGTATGTGTAGTAGAACGACTGAATCCATGAGTTGTCAGTGTAAGATTTTCTGGGGCTGTTCAGAAAACGTAGAATAGAATAGAAGCGGAAGTTGGGATTTCCAGTGTTAACCACTTTTTGTGGTCTTTGCGTTTCGGTCTTATCCTGTGCACAGGAAAGATAGGTAACATTAACAGTGTTTACCAAAGCTGAGGGAAAAGCCAGCAAAGGGTTTGCCCTCTGAAGAGTAGGATCCCAATTGAAAGTCACACAGGCAGCGCTAAAGTTGGCAAAATTGCGAAAGCTACAATTTCTTCCAAAGCTATAGTCTCAGATGATGTAAGGTAAGTGAGCGCATTGATTGATATCTTGGCGATAACAGCATTATGATCAAAAAGACCCGAGTCAAAGACATCACGAGAAACATTTCCATAAATGCTAGAGACGATGTAATCTATTCTAGTGGAAGAGGTTTGTGTTACCCTTCTAGGACTATGGACAAGCATATTGAGTTTAAAGGACTCAATCAAGTTTGTAAAGTTATCCTCAAAATTTATATAAGGATCTCCGCCAAGTACGATTTTTGAACGGTGGTCTCGGGAGTGTTTTGTGACTTGTCCAAGGCGTTTGATTGTGTGCATTACGATATACTGTTGTGGAAGCTTGAATGGTATGGTTTTGGGGCGCTGCTTTGAGATGGTTTCACTCCTACTTGTCGGGTAGATCGCATACCATGAGATTTCAGGATGGTGAGTCGAGTCAAAACGAATGAACATCAATGTTGGGATTCCCCAGGGCTCTGTATTGGGCTTTTTTTTCTCGTTTATGTCAACTGCCAAGTATACTTTTTTCGGTCGTATATTTTTGAGTACGATTCAGATGTGGAAAAATTGAACAATAACGCCAATGCAGATTTGAGGAGGGTAAAGGCCTGGTGTGACAGCAAGTTATTATCGTTCAATATTTCAAAAACCAGTGTTCTGAACTTAGGTTGCGAACTAGAGAATGTTTACCTGGATGATAATTTTGTAACTCTACAAAACCACAACAAATTCTTGAGCCTTAAAATTAATCTCTCAAGTTTGAAGATTACATTTCTAATTTCGTAAAAGGATTTCTTCGGGATGTTAATCCTTAAGAGTGATATCTGGGAGATTGTATGTCTCGGTTGCTAGGAATTCATACTACGCTTTGGTGGAGTCTCACCTACGTTATGGCATATATGCTTTAGGGAATAGGGATTCCCACTGAACATGCAATGTTACGAAAGCCTAATGCAATATTACTTTGATATGCTCTAATCTTAGTTTCGCAACATTACAATGTAATATTGAATTATTTTTGACACAACATTACGTTAATAAATTACAAAATGGAATATCCTTGAAATTTTAACGCATATTAGAAATTATAACTTGTACGCAAATTAACATTGTAAATATGCATTTAAATTGAACTGGTATAATTTTTGCAATGTTATAATAACTACCAAATGTAAACTTGCTGCAAAATTGGAAATATAACTTGTAGGTAAGGTTATATCGCAAAGATGCCTTAAAGTTGTGTTGATATTATTTTGCAATGTTATAATTTAATATTGAATGTAAACTTGCTGCAATATAGCAGACATAATATATTGGAAAATCGAAAGCTTTTTACTTTATAATATATATTATAGCTACATTACTTTCTTATTGCAGTAAAGTTGCGAACCCAATATATTTGTAATAAAAATGCAATATTGCAGTAAACTTACTAATAAATTGCAAGTAACCCTAAGGTATATTTGAATTTGTAACCTTACACTCGTAAGTTTGCTAAAGTTTTGATCTAATATTCCAGTAATATTGCTGAAAGGTTATCATTTATAAACCTTGCATTTGTAATATTACCCTAAGGTTGTTTCAGTACTTCCCGCAATACTGCGTCAACATTACAGTAAACTTCAATATAACCTTACAAGTTTGCAGTGTAATGTTACCTCATTATTACTGTAACCTTATTTTGTTCAGTGGGATTGGGTTGCGAGACTATTTGCAACCCTATTTTATAATGGAATTGACTTTTCATTACTTATAGAGACACGTTCCTGAATTCTTGTAGCCATGATAATGACAGGGAATATTATTCAAATGTAATTTTGATTGATTCTTGTACTTACTAGGTTTGTTCTGATTCCTATTGTTCCAATAATTATTACCGTCATTAGGTTTTTTAAGGCCAGTGGCGGCCAGTGGCAATCTAGTGTGGTTGTGCGCTCTTGGAAAATTTTTTGGAGGTGCCACGGTGCCACGTCCTGTTCTACATTTATTTTGTATGTTGAATTTTTTTATCTTTACTTTATGAAAAATTATCGAAAACAAAAATATATGTATTTAAATGGGGCTTGAATGTTTGTATTCTAGCCATAATACATAATTGATATTGAAATTTATAATTAAAAAAAAAACCGCGAACAACAGAGTTGTCAAACCGCCAAAATGGTGAAAAAACATCGAAATATTCTCGATTGAGTGGAAACAACATTGGAAGTGTGTATTCAAATAGCGCACGGCGCATCCCTTTCATCGGGCGACTTACCGTATATTCCCGATCAATCGCACAGCGAGAAAACACATTTACCCAGAGCGCCGAACGATTCCACACCGACCACCCGGACCACCAGCACAACCAAGCGGGAGAAAAAAATATACAAGACAGGCGCAGGGCGCGCTTTCGTTCCGTTCGTGCGAATTTAAAAATAGAAAAATGAGTAGATATTTATCCTAATTTAGAAAATTGGGTAGGTATTTTTTAATTGAAGTTTCTTTTCTTTCCAAAATTTTAATTTTATTTTCTTGCTTGGTTTTTGGAGGCAGTGCGCGCGCACGAGCGCACTTATTGAGAAGCCGCCCCTGTTTAAGGCTAACTTGAGGCAATTCTCTAGTATTATCCACTCTGATATTATTATTATTTGGGTATCTATTCTCCATAAAATTAGGCCCAGTAGATGATGTATCGTCTTCCACGAAAGCCTTATTATTATAACCATTACTACCACTATCATTGTACAAAGAAGGATCAAGCCATGGAACTGGCCTAAAAGAATAAATTTTTGTTAGAAATTTGTTTTTAGCATTAAAATTTCAATTACGCTGTCGCATAGGCATCAATTGGAGGTCTGTTTCGGTTACCAACATCCTTTTTGTACAACTTATGACAGTATTTGCCTAAAATTATGGCAAATACGACGTTTACAATCCATAATACGAATCCTCGAGCTGCCAGAGTTATTACTATACCAATAGCTGTAATTTCTGTCGTCTGTAAAGTTTTTAAAAATCAGAATAGGTAGAAGATAATGAAGAAATACTATATTCTAATATAGTTTTGATGACTATTTGAACATTTTTCTTTTGGATCTCTTTTGTAGTACCTATTTAGTGAGAATTAAAAACCTCAATGTTAAACTCACGTCAGCATTTCCTTTATTCTTATACTGATCATAATCATAGGATATCAAGCCAACAAGAATTAAATCAAGCAATGACACTAATCCAGTAATCAAAGTCCAGCCTCCAATAGCTTTTCCGTAAAAATTGTGTCCTTTCCCTGTGATTGAGGCTGAAAACCAAAAAATATATAAATATATAGTTTTTTTTTGTAGTTTGATGAACATCTTACCCCACAAAAGTACAGACGATATTAATAGCCAGCAAAGACTTAAAGCAAGGTGAATGTATAGAAAGTAGCTGAATTGGCTTGATCCTATAATACTTTCAGAATATTTGTCTAGGATCTCTTTACTTAAATAGAATGAATATATTGAATATCCTATGCCATTTGTTGAAGCAGTTGGAATTATTTCTGTGTAAAATAGTATACCAACAATACTACATAGAGTCCAACCAAGTCCTTGAATCTAAAAAAAAAGGATAACAGATTAAATTTTTGCTAATTGAAACAATCATTAATTAACTTACAATTCCTAGAACACCAGCAGTAGTGACCAAAGGAGTCATAAGACTTTTACGTTTCGGCACAGCAGATGCCATCATCAGTGAAAGTTTTTCTTTTTTAGAAAAATCACTGAGCTCACATATCCACCTTCACACCTCTGACTCACGTAAACTAATTATTATCACGATAAACACAGTCATATCAAAGCAATTTCGGATTTTGTTTGATAAAATATATGATGAGAAAACAATATAGAAAAGATAAAGGTGCTTCATTTTTAGATATTTTTGGTGATAATAAATAATACCCGACTAGATAAGAGACCTGGAGTAATAGGTAGGTAATTTTTCTTTTTTTAATTATTCCGATAGATGATGCAGTAATAATTGGTAAATAGGATTACTAATGATAAATCATTTTTATAGAGAAAATTCACAATTCCATTGTCCTTCTGTGTTATGGTCTATGACACCGACTTATGTTACATTGGCATATTCGGACATGCTACAAGAAATGAGAGAGACATGCTAATCAAGTTCTTAGAAAGAGCACATTCACCCTCTTACATTTTAATTTTTTTCTGGAAAACTGAGAAAGTGAAAATTTTGAAATTTTTCCAGGAGAAAGAGGAATGAGTGGAGTTCATTTTAACAAAATTTCAAAATTTTCCAATAGAAACTCACTCTTGGAAAAATTCTGGAAAAATTGACTTGTTTTTAAGCAAAAGTAAGGAAAATTCACCCTCTTAAATTTTAATTTTTTTGTGAAAAACTGGAAAAGGTAAAAATTTGAAATTTTTCCAGGAGAAAGAGAAAGGTGTAGAGCTTATATTAACAAAATTTCAAAATTTTCCAATGGAAAATCACTCTAGGAAAAATTCTGGAAAATTAACTTGTTTAAGCAAAAGTAGGGAAAATTCACCCTCTTAAATTTTAATTTTTTTCTGAAAAACTGGAAAAGGGAAAATTGTGAAATTTTTTCAGAAGAAAGGAAGGTGTGGAGCTCATTTTCACAAAATTTCAAATTTTTTTAATGGAAAATCACTCTATGAAAAATTCTGGAAAATTGACTTGTTTAAGCAAAATTAAGGAAAATTCATCCTCTTACATTTTAATTCTTTTCTGGAAAACTGGTGAAAGGAAATTTTTTAATTTTTTCAGGAGAAAGAGGAAGGTGAGTAGTTCATTTCAGCAAAATTTCAAAATTTTTTAGTGAAAATTACTTCAGGAAAAATTCTGGAAAATTGACTTTTTGAAGCAAAATTAAGGAAAATTCATCTTCTTATATTTTAAATTTTTTTTTTGGAAAACTGAAAAAGGAAAAATTTTGAAATTTTTCAAGGAGAAAGAGGAAAGTGAAGAGATCATTATAAGAAAACTTTAAAATTTTCTAGTGAAAAATCACTTCAGGAGAAATTCTGGAAAATTGACTTGTTTAGGCAAAAGTAAGGAAAATTCACTCTCTCACATTTCACGTTTTTTCAGGAAATTTGGCGAAGGGAGAATTATGAAATTTTCTGGAGAGAAAGAGGAAAATTAAGAGCTCATTATAGGTAAATTTCAAAATTTTCCAGTGGAAAATCATTCCAGGAAAAATTCTCACGAAAATATACAAAACTGTACGATTATTCAAAAACATAGGATTGAATTCATACTAACATGGAAAGGTTGAGGGGGTAATCAGAAACAGGATGAAGAATAGTTATTAGGCAGCAACAATAAATTGATGTTTGTTTAAATTGATTTGTTTTATTTTTCCTAATTACCTCAATTTTATTTTTCCTAATTAAACAATTTGAAGCAAATTTAATCAAATTTTCTTACATAAAAAGCAGAAAAATTTATATTTTGTAATTAATTTTAATTTCCAATAATCCTTAGTGAGACAATGCAAAGAAAATATAGAATACATTTTTATTTATATGATAAGAATTTTGGTGATAAGATAACTTCTTAGAATATGATTACCTATCTAAACTGATTCAAGCCTTGTCTTAATTTTTTTATGTTGAAAAATTAAATTATATGTATAAAGACATTTATTTCTGACCTTTATAACTGATATCAAGGCCTAAGTCTTAACATATTTTACAACTATAAGGTTTTCATAATGAAATGGAAATATTAGTAAAATACTAGAAAAGTATCTACCTTGAATCACACTTCAAAAGCGAATTTAAAAAAAATCCCATCGTTCTGATTCAAAAAATGTACCATTTCGATTGGTCCCAATAATTCATCTTCCCCAAATAAAACACAAAAAATCTGAGGTTCAAACCTGACACTTATATTACAAAAACATTTATCAATACTCCGAAATACAATAAACATTTTCCAAATAATCAATAGTCAAAGTTGTACTCGAAATAAGATGAATCAAAACTGTGAACCCTTACAAAACCGTCCTCACCACCTGAAGCATAAGATTTTCCATCAGGATGGAAACACACGCTGTTGATTGGCCCGAAATGGCCTTTAACACGAGCGAATTCCTCTTCGAACACCAAATGGAAGAATCTAGAGTCGAATTTTCCTGCTCTAGAGCTCGTAGTGGTTACTTCCATAGCTTCTTGACCTCCACCAAGCACTACATGTTCTGCAATGGGACTGATCGCAGCTGAATTAACAGGGCGTTCCGTTTTGTAGGTTTTTAGCAGCATAAGGGTTTCAGCATCGAATAGTTTCGCTGTGTGGTCCTTGGAAGCTGTTATAAACATGGTGCAATCCTTATTCCATTGCATGTCGTTGATTAGTTGATCGTGTTCTTTAATGCTGTTGATTTTTTTGCCAGTTTTCAAATCCCATTGGATGATTTCCCCATTTTCATGGCCAGTTATGAGGCTTTCGTCCAAATTGTCCCATAATATCGAAGAAACTCTTGAACCACTAATTGGGATTCTTAAGATGGGTTCTTGACGTGAAAAACTATCATCGATAGTCCTCACATCGATGATGAATATTTCACAAGGTTGCTTCATGGCTTTATCAGTTGTGTACACAGCCATGTTAGCTGAGTAGCTGAACATGCAAGTTCTTACTGAGGATGCAGTGGGAATATTTCCAGTTTCCTTGCCTGTTTCGCAATCCCATATTTTGCATGTGTTATCACCAGCGCCTGTCATGCATTTAGTGGTCGTCCAGTCTACGTCGATACACCAAATAGCCCCCTGATGTCCGTTGAAACTTCCCAATCTTTCTCCATTGAGGGAATACCAAACGTTGGGTTTGTTATCCTTGGAGGCAGAGAATAGCAAGTCGCCTTCGCGGTTGTATTTGATTTGGGTGATGGAACGTTCGTGTCCTTGTAATATTAGAGGTTTCTAGAACAAAAGAGACAATGGTTTACTGAAGACAAATGTGAGTTCATTTTTAAAGGGGTGAGAAAAATGAGGGAAAGTCGTAAATCTCACAATCCTTTATTTATAGTTAAGCTACTAGTTTAAGGATCTATGCATTACATCCCATCATCATTTAAAAACATTAAATAATCTATTGACTGAAAATCTGATCAGGAAATTGTCACTGAGCCGAACCATTTCTCCAAGACTCTATGGCTTAAGTACTAAAAATTCATAAATCAGATAACTTTGACGAAATACCTATTAGACCGGTCATTTCTGTTGAAAAAATGGGAAGAAATTGAGTGACTTGTAGGAATATCAGTATTTTCTCTATTCCATGATCTCTTTATTAAGAAAAATTTGAACAGCCGGGAATAGATGGAAATTGAGACGGAAAAAATTTAGTGAAGGGTTAAAGAATTAAGAAATGGAAAGGGAAATTTGAGGGAAAACTGGGAAGAAATTGGTTGATAAATAAAAAAACCCTTTTTGTATTTTCTCTATTCCAGGCGCTCGAATTCACTTTATTAAAATTCGATGAAGGCCTTCATCGAATCCATTATCAGGTATGGTATTATTGTTTGGGGAGGATTATACGATAACAGTCTACACAAACTAAACATTATACAGAAATACATACTTAAAATTATATTCAAAAAAGATAGATTATACCCATCACATTTACTTTTCAATGATGATATTTGTAGCGTAAGATCTATATATATATATATATATATTGACAGCATGCACTTTCATGCATAAAAACTCTGAACTGCAGCATTTTGTTGACCATAAGCATAACCAGGGTTGGACGAACTTTTGGAAGTGGGCCGGGAAATTTTAGTCTAGCAGCCCATACATTGATGGATTTATGGGGCACATCCACACACTTAGATGTGATCTTATAATATAATAAAAACAGTGATAAAACAATAAAATGCTGAATGAAGACGCAGAATGGAAAATTAAAAAGTAACTCTTATCTTTTTTTCTATTTCAAAGATGATTTAAAACAATCAAAATGATAATCATTTCTTTAATGGGGGGCCAAAGTTGAACATTTCCATGAGAATCTTCTTAAAAGTCAACAATCCTAAGATTGGCTAAGATGTCATTTTTTAGGTTCACTATCACCAACGCATCCAAATTTTTTATTGTAAGTCGATTCCTTGACCAATTTTTCAAGTCTTCAAGTGCTAAAATAAGGACATACCGGTAAAGGCCCTAAAGATGACTGCAATCACAGATGTATAATCTGTATTTACGAAACATTAAAACAGCAAACCAAACATTGTTAGCCAAGTGAATGTGATGAACACTTTTTTGGAAATTTCAAGTTCTAATTCATTCCATGTATGCAACCCTCTGTGTCATTCACATTATCTTTATCTCTATCATTGGATCCAGAGAGGTCATACAACTCCGTCCTTTTCGAGCCAGGTCATTTTCTTCCAAAATCCTTAAAGTCCGCAAAACAGCACCGACATCTCCTTTTTTTTTACGAGAACGATTTTTTTTTTTTTTAATTTTATTTATTTTCATCAATTTCCCCTTACAAAAATAATTACATAATAAGTAAGCACAATTAAATTACGTAAAATTTCTAGGCTTTCTAGGTTATGCTTCACAAATAAACAGAAAAAAGTGTTCTGCTGAAGTTCTAATCTAGGACTTGTAGGCAGAGTTATCCTTTCTTCCCCTCATTCAGCGATACAGAACCTAAACTCTAAATTTGAATACAGTTGTTCTTTTATTTATTACACAGAGGCATACATAAAACTTGTACCCACCAAAATTCAAATACAAAATAATATAAACAATAATACTCCGAGCTATATTATGTAATTAGAAACCAGAAGGAAAATAAATAAGAACATTTCTGCTGAAGTCCTGACGGACTTGTGCGCAGACTTTTCTTGCTATTCCATAAAGTTATGCAGACCGCATTTAAATGTTGAAACAAAATAGTACGTAGTCATAGGAAGTACTAGAAAACTCAAAACAATCTAAATTTGACCCTTAACATACCCATTTCCATAAATTTACAACAATAATTATAAGTATATAAATAATAAAAAAAATTGCGGGTAATGTGTCTTGAATCATTACATCTTTCATTTACTTGCAATCCAGTTTTTGCCCAATTGTCATATAGTAGAGATAACACCAACTAAGAAAAAGCCACCACTTGATCTTTTGTCTCACTTCAAATAGAAGTGCCCTAGAGAAAAGGAAATTTGCCTTCTTCCTCACTGATAACGTCAGGGGTTATTCTTAGTTGGTTCTAACTTTATGTCTTTCATGTTGCGTTGTTCCTTTTTCAGTGCGCCACAAGTTGATATGACCATTCCTTGTGCTTTCATAATATTGAGGCCGTCCGTTTGATCTCAGGCTTTGGTTTGAAGGTATCTTGATAATTCTGTTGTTCTAAAAGATTTCCCGGTATCCCGGTGAGTTCATCCAACCCAGAGCAAAAAATAGTTTACAACTACCAGTGAGCAACAACAATCTAAATCTAAAGTATATAAACTATTTAGGACCAAAAATTTACAATTTATTGCCTTTCCCCATAAGACAATGTGGAAATTTGAAATCTCATCAGAATCAGAACTCTAAGCAAAGAGACAGTTTTACGAAATCACCGTCAATTTGAAAGGTTGTTTGATTGAGGCCTAATTTGGGTGTAGGTTTAATTTAGGATTAAGTTAAATTAGGTTTGATTTGGCATTGGGGTTAAGTGTTATTATTCATTTTGTTACTTTCTTTTTTCTTTGTCGTTTTTCTTCTTAAATAGGGGAAAAGAGGTTGTGAACTGTTTGTGTTCGCAAGCCGTCTAAGTATTTGTGATGATTTTTTGATTTTCTTTAATTGTATAACATATCCCTAACATTAAATTAAAAATATTGGGTACCTACATCTAGAGCACATACAGATGTTTATAACATCTACGTGCTACAAAATGAATCTTGTTTAATGTGAATTTAATTAAAAGCAACTTCTTACAACTTATTGTGAATCAAAACTTGTATGTATTATCAAATAAATAAAATAAATAAATGTACCGTTTAGGTTCTACAATTTATTTAAATTCTGTGAATAGTTAGTAAATTATCATTCCCGAATCATGGTTTAAATTAAATAAATAAACTAAACAAAAATAACAAACAAGAAAATATTAAAGGTTGGTTGAGCAAGATCAAATTTATTATAGGATAATTTCTAAGTGAAAGAGAGAGTGTAAGCAAGTTTAAATGTTAGGAACAAAAACAAAACCTGGTTTGACCAATTATTTTTACTGAATTAGGATAATTGGCAACACAGAACCGAGAAGCTGGCTGTAGCCTTCTTTGTTCCCTGCATTTGAACTCCCCTTACTCTCTTTTACATCTAGGAAGTATCATATTCCTAGATTTGTTTTCAATTAATTAAAAACTTGATTAATTTTCATCAATAAATCCACAAAAACCATAATCAATGTTATCTAAAACATTCAATTGTGTATATTGCGGCAGAATCTTGAGAGGTAGGGATTGAGGAGTAATTGCATGGATTGTGATGGGATTGCAGCCAAGGGGTTATGGATTGCGGTGCGACTGCGACAGGATTTTTGGGATTGCAGGCGATTTTGCGACAAGATTACGGAGAGTGGTTACCCCTTAAAAAACCCCAATATAATTCACATAAAAAGATTTGTGAACGCAGCTTCATCTACACCATTTCAACCTCAATTGACGTTTTCAATTGACGTTTTCAATTAAAAGAGATGGACGATAAGCAGGGTTGGCATGATTTAAATCAAATGATTTAAATCACGATTTAAATCATGATTTAAATCAAGTGATTTTTTTGAAAAAAATCAATGATTTAAATCGATTTTCAGAAATTGAAAATCTATTTGTTTATTTTGATACATATACTGATATAAATGGGATAACCAAAGAGGATTTAGTGATTATTAACAAATTTCTGACTGCAATACCATCCTCGGCTGGGGTAGAGAGAGTATATAGAGAATATTTTCAACATACATATTATAATCTGCGATAATGATTTGAGAAATCGACTTGGCAATGAAAAGCCCGCAAAGCTGGTATATTCAAAAATCGGAATATTTTTTATATATAAGTATGTAGTATTATTTTAATTTTTCACAAAAGAATTATTTACTTTATTTTGACTTATTTTTTTTTTTTCTCTTTATGCACTAAGTTTAAGGGGCAGGGTAATAGATAGGTAGGTACCTTATCTACACCTCTACCTATCGAATATTTTTATTTATGTTTTTTATTTTTGTTTTCAGAAATTACCGTTTATTTACTATTTTGTTTGTTAAAACTATTTATTTATTAATAAACAATAATATTTTTATTACTCTATATACCTATTCTTATTATATACTCGTGGACAAAATTATCGTACCACTGCTTTTGTGGTGCTTATGTGCAGTGGTGCAGTAATTTTGTCTAGGAGTAGGTATACTATATTTACTGCATCATTCATTGTTGAAACTAAATTACCAATAATTGATCAAAAATTAATAAAGCCATTTAATTCAAAAAAATCAAAAAAATCCGATTTAAATCAAAAAATCTGATTTAAATCAAAAAAATCTGATTTTTTTGATTTTTTCAAAAAAATCATGATTTTTGCCAACCCTGACGATAAGTATGAAAACAATCATTTTCCCGCCAATATTTGCTTACTTGTCAGTGCCAGTGTGTATTGGGTGTTTTGAAAGAAAATGTGGGAAAAGTCACTATTTCATTTGCAGAACTTCGCTATGGAGAAAGCGGAGGATTATTTTGGAAGCAAACAGCTCCCGCAAACTGAACCTAAACGTGGATTACTTTGTTTACTTGATGGGCCGTGGATTTCCCTTTTTTTTGCGAGTATTCTTTCTGATTTTATGTATCCAAAGTTTGATAAATGTAGAATTTGATGTAAACTTATGGAAAGACACGTCCGCCGGTAAATAGGAATCATTTTTACAAAAAGGCACACTACACAATCACCATTGTTAGGAAAAAACTTTGAAAAAACCGAGGAAATAATAGTTTTCAGTTTCCATATGTACAAAAGTATTGTCAACACACAAAACATCCCCCCTTAGAAATGTAAGTCTTATGAGAGACGTCAGTCTAGTCGTTTCAGCTTTCCCCTCCAATCACTAGAGGCGCTTCAATCAACCTATTAAAGTTTTCTTTTTCCTGCCGGACCGTGCGCCAAGATTTGAAGTTTATTTTGTCATTTCCAGTCGTCAAAATTTAAATTTTAAACTTCTCCCAACATTTAGAATTATCAATTACCTATCAATTATCAATAATTATTATCTCAAAATGTCTTCTCCCAGTTTGTTAATTGAAAAGCATCAGAAATGCTGTGTTCCGGGGTGCGGCGACAAATACAGCAGCTATTTCCGGTTTCCAAAAGATGCCGAAAAAATGAAACAATGGCTAATAAAAGTTCGCAATCCTTTACTAAATAGCCTCCGTGTCGAGAAGGCTTATAATAATTATAGAGTGTGAACAAGACATTTTTCTCGAAAATTTATTGTTGGCGATCCAAAAGCCAGACGAGGACTCACATGGAATGCTGCGCTTCTGCTATATCTCCCTGAAGGTAAGTTAATAATAGATATATGTGAGAAAGACGTACTTACATTTTGACTTACTCCTCCCCATAGTTCTGATTAACGACAACGTGTTAGAATTCGGGTTTAAAGAAGCATAGGTCAGAAACATTAAAATTAATTTTAATTTTAGCCCCAATTATCAAAAACAGTGAGGAGTCGTTAATTGATAAACCACAATCACCAAAATGGCAAAAAGTGGAGATCGACACAGTTGAAACTCGTCGAAGAGTCCTAAGACGCCTTCAGAAATTAGTTTCGCAACTATGATTGACATAGGTAGGTAAACATAATAACTCTGCTCCAACACGTCAAAAAATCGTCCCATGAACGGTTTCGAAACCACTCAGTATAACAATTTTAGTTTCTGCGCAGAATCGTGACGGTACATTGTACGATTTTCTGCTGTGTTGGAACAAAGCTAATATTATTCATTTCTTTTTTTTAAATGTTTATTCCCTTATCAGGAGACACAATAATTAAAATATTCCTGGTTACATACAGGTACACCATATTCTACAATGCGTGTATCCAAACTTTTTTGGTAGAATCATTGGTAACGAAATTTTTGTTTTAGATCATCCAGGAGAAGTCAATAATAAGATCTTGAGGAGGTTGGAAAGTTAATGGGTAACTAAAAAGGAAAAAAAAAAGAAAAAGAGAAGAGAGAGGGTTGGTTGGTGGCTGAAATCTAGAAACGTGATTTCGTGTAAAGGGTTGCCGACTAGCTTCCAATGCGGAGAGGGGTGTGGGTTAATTAAATAACTAAATATAGAGCGCCACCTGCTTTTTCCCTGCAGTACACGAAATCAACCGATATAACGAAAGCAGGAAACTTCTACGGAACTATAGCAGCACTACCTGAAATATAAACGTAAACAAGAAGGAAGGACAAAAGTGAAACGATTTTCTACAATCAGGTTCGGGTTTTTAATTAGCACCAGAACAGAATAGGTCTGACTCCAGATCAGGTTCGGAGAAGAAAAGAAATCGCCTAGAAACTAGGAGTACCTAACCTTATATACTCTAAAAATAGTATTTACAATAAATTAAGCAATAATACCTGAAATATAAATAATTAATGGACAAGCTCACTGAATGCAGTACCTTCGTAAATGGCCATTTAACCCCAGTGTACAAGTATTTACCTGTATTCAGTGCAGCATGTAATTATGGGATAGTTATTAGAGAAATATAAATCAATAATTAAAGTTGAAGTAACAATAAATAGTCTGAGGGGCAAAGTTAATATTATGGAATAATATAGAAGGTATAGATAAATACTTAAAATTGAAGTACCTAATAGTACATAACCTGAATGGTAAATTCCATATAACAAAGGTGATAATTAATTGAAACTGAAATAACAACATCTAATCTGAAGGGTAATTTAATATTGTAGTAGAACTGCGTTGTTGTGGTGATTTACTCCAACAAGGGGTTGATAAGGTTTGATATTAAGACAATACAACACACTTATCAAACCTGAGTAGTCCCTAATCTTTAGAGGGGATCCTGAAGGATTGGATCAATATCTCCTAATGTTTCCTTGGCCTGGAACTGGATCAGGATCGCGACAAGAAGCAACTGACCCTGGGCACTGAAGTTCGCGGTAACTAGGAGTCACTAAGGCTTCCAATTGTCTAAAGGAGGCTGAAGATTGTAGGTCCTACTCGAAGTATACAGTAAGCTTAACGTATAACTCTTTACTGAAAGTTAGGGACTAAAGCGTGACGAATAAAAGGGGACATCTAAGGGTAAAGATTAAAGTATAACTTCTAGGGGTGATGAATAGAGGCCTGAAACAAATGGACGTTATGAGACAGGGCGTAGAGCAATAGGTAGGTATGTCCAATATTCAGAATTTAACCGTATAATTAACAGAAAACTATGCTTTTACATAGGAAATAGAGAAACACAGAGAAGATTAACAAGAAAAACCACTTACCAAAATCACTTTGGCCTTTAGAAACAAAGAATTGACCACGTTGCTCTTTTTCGACTCACAAAAAAATCTGCACAAGGCGATTGGGTGCTAAAATAGCGGATTAGCCACCCTAGATCTATGAGCGAAACTTGGCAACTCAGAAATCGGCAAAATGTGCCTGAGAAGTTTTCCCGAACACTTAATCGTGGAAAGTCCTCGACCTGAATGACCTCTGCTTGTCCCTGCAATGTCCTTTAAAAAGGTTCTGTCAAAACTCCAAGGTGGAAGGTACTGGGGAATTTTGATGGTAGTTGGGGCATGGGACATATTCAGATTAAGTTAGTACCGGTCATTGATCCTATTTGGAGCGCTGTCAATCTAGACAATCTACTCCGATCAGACAATCAGCTGTTCTAGTGTAAATATTGTGATTTTGTTTTATTAATAAATTAATTGTCTATTTATTTTAACCCTACTAACAGAAAATCAATTCCATTAATAAACCTCTAACTTAATGATTCTGGGAAAAATGAAAAGTTTGATGAAAAGTTTGGCCACAACTATTGAAAAGACAACAGTGGCTTGACGGAGGTATTCATTGAGGCGAATACGCTTATTTCCTTTCATTTTAACCCAGGAAAAATCATCCCGTAACAGTAGGACTACTACTATAAAAGACTACTAATTACTAAAACTTGCAGTCGAATGCTAGAAAAATTAGAAGCTGAATGTGCGAAAAGCTCGTCTCCAATCTTGATCTATTTTTTTTTTGCAGGTCATGAGAGACGATGCCAAATTTTAAAGAACATTAACGTCACTAGGCAAAAATTCCTATCCCCAAGCGAAAAATATCTTTATTCCAAAGTTATAGAATCCAGCAATAAGTTAAGAAGAATCAGTAGAAGGTTGTCGTCATTTAAATCCAAAGTTTTTGCTGCTGAATAACTTGCATCATAAAACAAATTTCAAAGGCTCGTAGACCACGTCAATCCATTGACATACAGCTTTATTTTAAGCCAAGTCCGTACTCAAAACCAAAAGCCTAAAGCTAGACGATTTACATTGGACGAGAATTTGTTGGCGTTGTCTTTGCTTAAAGCTAGTGGTAAAGGGTATAGATTATTATCAAAAATATTTATTCTATCATCCAGGCGAAATCAGTTTCTTGAATGAGCTTTATATTATGTATAACTACATAAACTTTCTACCTAACACATGCGGAAAGTGTATTTTCTGGACTCAAAGGCTTGTCCGAACTCTGCTTTTTGTTGTCATTCGTGCAACTTTCATCACGTGCAGAAACACTTTCCTCACTTGTTAGGTTGGTTATCTTTAACTTAACTAGCATTACCTACCTATGTATGTATACTTACATGAAAAAAAACTGTTTCGCAATAATTGTAATTAATTCCATATTCTATTATATTTTCTGTTTCAAACTTTAATAAATATCTAAATTTGTCATCTTATTTCTTAGTCAATTTTACTTTGAAGGCGCTTCAACACTACCGATTTTATGAGTTTCTTCTTTTTGGCACAATTATTTTATGCCAAAAAATGGTAGAAACTTTAAAGTGGTGTTGTTGAATCGCTAGAATCAAACAATGGTGCAAACGATCCACCGGAACGAATAAGATACCGAACGAACCCTAATTGCGTTTTGCATTCGCCAATAAATCCAGAATTACAAAAGCTGACCCCCCCAGTCACTAGATGCGCTGAAAGCTTATAGACAGGTTCTCAACACGGCACTTACCTTTCTAAGGGGGGATGTTTTGTGTGTCAACAAACCACTGTCAGCGGCTGTCAACCGTTGTTTTCATACTCTTTTGGCGTCTGACAGTTTGACGCCAGAGAGAGAGGCTTTTAAATTGAAAAGGTCAATTAAAAGAGATAGACGATAATTATGAAAACATTAATTTTCCCGCCAACACTTGCTTGCTTGTCAATGTCAATGTGTATTGGGTGGTTAGCAATCCCCTCGTTTTTATTCGAATCTTTGACTTCACCGATGAGTTAGCTATCTTTGTCAAGTGAATGGAAAGTGACAATGACCGACATAGAATGATGGATCCATCGGAAAAATTTGATATGAATAAAAACGCAGGGTTTGAAATTGGAAAGAAACTGTGGGAAAAGTCACTACTTCATTCGGATAACTTCGCTTTGGAGACGGTGGTGGATTATTTTGGAAGCAGACAGCTTCTGCCAACTAAACTTGGATGTGGATTACTTTGTATACTTGATGAGCCGTGGATTTCCCTTTCTTTTGTGGGTATCCTTTCTGATTTTGTGTATCCAAATTTTGACAAATGTAGGATTTGATAGAAACTTATGGAAAGACACGTCCGCCAGTGAATAGGAATTATTTTTATCAATAGGCACACTACACACAATCACCATTGTTAGGAAAAAACCTTGAAAACACCGAGGAAATAATAGTCACAAAACATCCCCCCTTAGAAATGTAAGTCTTATGAGAGACGTCAGTCTAGTCGTTTCAGCTTTCCCCTCCAATCACTAGAGGCGCTTCAATCAACCTATTAAAGTTTTCTTTTTCCTGCCGGCCCGTTCGCCAAGATTTGAAGTTTATTTTGTCATTTCCAGTCGTCAAAATTTAAATTTTGAACTTCTCCCAACATTTAGAATTATCAATTACCTATCAATTATCAATAATTATTATCTCAAAATGTCTTCTCCCAGTTTGTTAATTGAAAAGCATCAGAAATGCTGTGTTCCGGGGTGCGGTGACAAATACAGCAGCTATTTCCGGTTTCCAAAAGATGCCGAAAAAATTAAACAATGGCTAGAAAAAGTTCGCAATCCTTTACTAAATAGCCTCAGTGTCGAGAAGGCTTATAATAATTATAGAGTGTGAACAAGACATTTTCGTCGAGAATTTATTGTTGGCGATCCAAAAGGCAGACGAGGACTCACATGGAATGCTGCGCTTTTGCTGTATCTCCCTGAAGGTAAGTTAATACTAGATATATGTGAGAAAGACGTACTTACATTTTCACTTACTCCTCCCCATAGTTCTGATTAACGACAACGTGTTAGAATTCAGGTTTAAAGGGGCATAGGTCAGAAACATTAAAATTAATTTCAATTTTAGCCGCAATTATCAAAAACAGTGAGGAGTCGTTAATTGATAAACCACAATCACCAAAATGGCAAAAAGTGGAGATCGACACAGTTGAAACTCGTCGAAGAGTCCTAAGACGCCTTCAGAAATTAGTTTCGCAACTATGATTGACATAGGTAGGTAAACATAATAACTCTGTTCCAACACGTCAAAAAATCGTCCCATGAACGGTTTCGAAACCACTCAGTATAACAATTTTAGTTTCTGCGCAGAATCGTGACGGTACATTGTACGGTTTTCTGCTGTGTTGGAACAAAGCTAATATTATTCATTTCTTTTTTTTAAATGTTTATTCCTTTATCAGGAGACACAATAATTAAAATATTCCTGGTTACATACAGGTACACCATATTCTACAATGTGTGTATCCAAACTTTTTTGGTAGAATCATTGTTAACGAAATTTCTGTTTTAGATCAACCAGGCCCTTCATGTCGTCAATTTTTATCTACTGAAACTTCTGCAATTCGGGCAGACATTGCTACACCAAGTGGAACCATCACATCTACAAACATGAAAAAGTCAGCAACCAACTTTGTCTCTTAAAACTTTTATTGGTAGGTACCTAAGTGTTATTGCTTAATGAATAACCACCCAGTTGGGAGTAGGTGAATTTTAAAACATCCTAACTAGGACTACTACTATAAAAGACTACTAATTACTAAAACTTGCAGTGGAATGCTAGAAAAATTAGAAGCTAAATGTGCGAAAAGCTCGTCTCCAATCTTGATCTATTTTTTTTTTGCAGGTCATGAGAGACGATGCCAAATTTTAAAGAACATTAACGTCACTAGGCAAAAAATTCCTATCCCCAAGGGAAAAATATCTTTATTCCAAAGTTATAGAATCCAGCAATAAGTTAAGAAGAATCAGTAGAAGGTTGTCGTCATTTAAATCCAAAGTTTCTGCTGCTGAATTACTTGCATCATAAACCAAATTTCAAAGGCTCGTAGACCACGTCAATCCATTGATATACAGCTTTATTTTAAGCCAAGTCCGTACTCAAAACCAAAAGCCTAAAGCTAGACGATTTACATTGAACGAGAAGTTGTTGGCGTTGTCTTTGCTTAAAGCTAGTGGTAAAGGGTATAGACTATTATCAAAAATATTTATTCTATCATCCAGGCGAAATCATTTTCTTGAATGAGCTTTATATTATGTATAACTACATAAACTTTCTACCTAACACACGCGGAAAGTGTGTTTTCTGGACTTAAAGGCTTGTCCGAACTCTGCTTTTTGTTGTCATTCTTGCAACTTCCATCACGTGCAGAAACACTTTCCTCACTTGTTAGGTTAACAACGATTTTGGATTGTGAGAAAAGGACCTCTTTTGTCATTTTATTTACGATTTAAGTTTTTCATCAAGCTATTGTTAAATGTACGTCATTACTTCTTGTAACTGTCCTTATTATCTTTAACTTAACTAGCATTACCTACCTATGTATGTATTTACATGAAAAAAAAACTGTTTCGCATAAATTGTAATTAATTCCATATTCTTTAATATTTTCTGTTTCAAACTTTAATAAATATCTAAATTTGTTATCTTAATTCTTAGTCAATTTTACCTTGAAGGCGCTTCAACACTACCGATTTTATGAGTTTCTTCTTTTTGGCACAATTATTTTATGCCAAAAAATGGTAGAAACTTTAAAGTGGTGGTGTTGAATCGCTAGAATCAAACAATGGTGCAAACGATCCACCGGAACGAATAAGATACCGAACGAACCCTAATTGCGTTTTGCATTCGCCAATAAATCCAGAATTACAAAAGCTTACCCCCCCAGTCACTAGAGGCGCTGAAAACTTATAGACAGGTTCTCAACACGGCACTTACCTTTCTAAGGGGGGATGTTTTGTGATAATAGTTTCCTTCAAAAGTATTGTCTACAAACCACTGTCAACGGCTGTCAACCATTGTTTTCATACTTTTTTGGCGTCTGACAGTTTGATGCCAGAGAGAGAGGTTTTTAAATTGAAAAGGTCAATAGAAAAAGTAAAGTTAATTTCGGAAAAAGTAAATTCAAATTCGGAAAAAGTGAATTCAAATTCGGAAAAAATACATTGAATTACGGAGAAAGTAATGTTATTTTTTAAAGAATAATTTGAATTGATTGAGTCATTTATCTATTTCGAAAATCAAAAAATTCTGAAATTGATTTGACTTTTTCCGAAAATAACTAAATAAAAGTTACTTTTTCCGAAATTGAGGTTGAAATGGTGTAGAGGCGGCAAATTGAATTAATTTTTCAGTTGAAAGTTGCTCAACTTCTGCCACAGTTTAATTTTTGAGTTCAAATTATGTATCCACAAATTTAAATTTCGATTTTTTAGTTCAATTTGAGGTTCATGGAACTATGTTATTAAAATTAGTACACAAAAAGATAACTTTTTTCTAAATTAGGAAAATTTCTTTTATTTCATATTCTAGGGATCCCTATATTCTAATGTATTTAGAGACAAAACTTTATATCTTCCCAATAACATAATCACTAGTGATGAAACAAACGGATAAATGTTTGGCTGAAATATGCAGCTACTGTTTGGCATCCTGTATCCTGCCGGACATTAAATTTAAGTCGGATTATATCCGTATTCTCCGTATGTCCGTTTCATTTCTAATAATCACACACAAATACCAAGGTTCCTAAACACACTACTATTTAAGTTAACAGCTCGGTTAACAGTATAGACAGGTCAGGGTTTTACAAGGGTTGCTATTAAGCTAGGGCTAAAAAAAGGGTCTAAAACTTACCATTTTTGATTGTTTCAGACTCAACAGTTGTATATGTTGTTAATTTTTCACAAAAATTGAAAAAACTGGAAAAACCATATGAAAATCGGAGCAAGGAAAAAATTTAGAGAAATTTTGAGGTTATGTTTTTTTAGCTTTCTTCTTTTCTGCCTCCAAGCCCGGTTTCTTATGACATTAAACGACAGTCAGCCACCTATGTTTTTTCATTGACATTTAACAATTACAGGTTCCTGTGAAAAAAAAAAATGATTTTATCTGATAATTAATTGTACAAATCAATCCTTATTCAATAATAACACCTAATTGATAGAAATAAACTTAATGAATAAAATCTAGAATTTTAATTTTGCACTTTATTTCAAGTTGTATTTTTTGTTAAGTTTGGGCGCTTTCTTTTATTCACACCGAGTGCACACCAGCTCTGAATTATAAATGGCTGGTGTGCACTCTGTGTGACGCCAAGAGCCGCTTTCCAGTGCCTAAATTGTTAGAGTATCATGCTCCTGAAGTGTGACGCTCTTGAACTGTTCGACATAAGCAACACTGGAACGCTCTCGTCTTAACCCCCACCATTTCGAATTTCAGGAGCATGAAACACATACAAAAGGGTTGGTGCACGAGGGGGCAGGGGATAACAGAAATGAGTAGCTCAAGTGTACGACACTCTAACGCGCAAAGCAATTGTGGAGCACTCCTGAGCTGCTCAGGAGTAACTCAAATGGGTCACTGGAAAGCACCTCAAAGGGTGATTTCGAACGCACTTAAAATGTCACTGATGTCAGTGTCAGATGTCAAAAAAAAATTAAAAAAATCGTCTTTCCACGTCAAGAGATTTTCATCCCTTTAAAATTTCCTTGTTTTCCAATGTTTTCCTTTTAAATAAATTAATGCAAATTAAATTTCAAAAGAAACAAATACTTGTAGTGTTCATCTAGATGTATTCTCAATAATATCGGCTGTGGGTTCACCAGGAGCTAGGGGAAATTAATTAGGAAAATGGCCAGCCCCAGAACGAGAAGAGTTTTGCAAGAAATAAAGCCCAATAACGAGAATGATGTGAGTTAAATTTGCCCTTATTTTGTTTAGGATATTATCAGTTACTGATGCTAGTTTTTGTGTAAACTGCCATCAATTATTATTTAGGTTATAGGTAGATATTTTCAGCCCTTTATGTTCTAACATATGGCCATTATGGTGGCCTCTTTTCAAAATTTCAAATAATCTTTGCAATGATTCCACACAAATACGTTGTTCAAAATATTCTAGGGCATTAATAATTTACTGCAATATATACTATAGTCTCTCAATAAATGACATCATTCTCATCTTTACTAGTTTTTCTATTATCTTTAAAAGTGTAGGCAGTATGGATATAGCACAGTAACATAATGGATCCTGTATGTCCATACCTCCAAACAGAGGCCTCACTAAACCAGTTCTAGGACAAGAGGGGAAAATACCCAAATCAAATGACTCATTAATAGCTTCAACAAGTGAATTAGCTCACTTTACATCGGTGTGGTAAAAATAAAATGTTTCAGAAACAGATACACCATGAAAAAACAATAATGGATCCACTTTCGAATTTATTTTCTTAATAATATTTTCGGAAATAGAGCAATAATATGTATTTAACACGTTTGAGCCAAGGATGAGTATTTTCTTAACAAGTGGGGGCATCCTAAGTTAATTTTAAGTTCCTTAAGTAACCCACATCATTTTTTCTTATTTTTTTCATTGGAAAATCGTTATTAAATATATTAACTAATGTACAACTAAAACAATTTAGAGGGTCTGAACCGTGCAATAATCACTGCCAATCAACCACACCAGTCTTGGCTTTAAAATTGCTAAAATTTCTGGCACTTCTACCATATTTTGAAACATTTTTTCTAATTAAGGGTATGATCTAACAAACCCAGATATTACAGATACATTATACTGTTCATCATACCATAAATAAATAAATAAATAAATCATTTAGCAAAGTTTGTACAAAAATAATCTATAATGGTGCTGGAAACATTTGTTACACGAGTAGGGTACTTAGAGTCCGCGTCAAAAGAAAAGAGTACGGTGACGTCATTTGCGCACAAACCCAATTTTGCAGGCATATTTATTTAGTTTATTTTGTATCCAAGTTTTGTCTAAAAAGATACCCCGCTGCTGGTTTCAGCTCACGGCCGAGGTCACGGCAGTCAGCGAGAGATAGACAAGGGAGAGAGATCCGACCCGCTTCGCGCAGCTTTTTATTTCGTCACTGTAGTCTTTACTGCTGACGCGGACTCTAACTAACATAATAATATTAAAACAGACAAACCAATTCTTGTGATTTCAAACATTCACTGATGCCTTGTCATGACAATTAATGTTCAAGTCGCCTGCTAGACAATTCTTGAATGCACAAAAAAAATTGACTGTAAAGTTTCCATTCTTACCAAGAGTTTACCAATTTTACCTCTTCAACACAATAAACAAACCCAATGGAATCAATCATTCTGGTGAATTAGTGACAGTGTCTCTAAATCTACCAAATGTCAAACTAAAAAACTCGACATCCGGCAAATCATTAGACAACCTACTAAATTTCGAAATCGAAGAATATAAAGTATAACCCATAATTAGTCCGATGATAACCAATGTGAAACAATTAGGTATTTCTAGTATCTCTAGCAGGAACATGAAAGTTGTAATAGTTCGGATGAACCAATTAAGATGTTCAGTAGTTTGAAAAATGTATAAAGGTCACTGCTATTTCTTCTTGTTCCCAACTTTTGTAAATTTAATAATCGATGTAAGCTCAAAAAATGTAAGTCATCAAAATTTATATTTTCATAAGAAATCCCTAATTTATATTCAATGTATCTCAGAAACTGTTTTTGAATTTTTTCAATTATACAGGGTGTATATTTTAAGTGATACCACTATTGCTATATCCGAAACGGTGAAATTTACAGGGTCAATTAAATTAGAGAAAAGTTGCCTTTTTTGATGCCCATTCAAGACTCGTTCGCAGTGTTGCCAAATTCCTTTTAGTTTATGAAATACAGGGTGATTTCTAAGAAATGTCTAAAAATATTTCATCAATTATTTCGAAAACTATTAATTTTCGGAACACAATTCAAATTTGAAAGTTTTATAATTTTTTTTGCTTTACAACATGGCATCTTCAAATTTTGAATCCGACGTTTCGTGATTGAGCTACCATCATCAACTTCATATTTTTAAATATGGACCTGATTTTTTTATGTCATTTTTAGAAAGCACCCTTTATCCCCTTTTCAAAGATATACCTTTTAAGTATGATTGGGTGAGTTTCGGATCTAAAAAGTAATCATCAGTGATTTTTACCAAAATTTTACCTTAATTCGGCCCTAGTTATGAACCTGTATTTCAGAAACTAAAAGGAATTTGGCAACACTGTAAAAAAAATCTTAAATGGGCATCAAAAAAGGCAACTTTTTTCCAATTTAACTGACCTTGTAGCTCTTACCGTTTCGGATATAGAAATAGTGGTATCACCTCCGGTATCACTTAAATTATACACCCTGTATAGGTCTATGGATCTTGTAATGAGGCGACTAGATTGGACATGCATAATCATCGACTGATCGAACAACTCCACAATTAATGTATTATATTCGTCAGGATTCAGTTATTGGTCATTTAAGCTACACCAAGTTGAAGTTTTTTTTTAATGTACCAAATGGTTCTGTAAATCATTCATGTAACAATTGAACAAAAATTGCGAAAGGTGTCCACCCTGTGACCCACCTAATGATACAATAATTTCACGAGAAACGTAGTTATTAATCTTAACTTACTGTTTTAGTTCAGTTAGATATATAGGTAACCTGGCATATCATAGCTGCCAAAGAATATCGCTGAAGGCAGAAATTTTTTTCGGGAGCCATGCCCATAAACGTTGATTTTTCTTAAAAAAAAATAATTTATTCAGTTATATGGGGGAGGGTTTGAACCCCCAAAACCCTCCTTTATGTACGTCCTTGGTTCTGCTTGTGATCCAATAATGTATAAGTTTAAGAATTACATGTTTAACAGACCCCAAACTGTCGAATTGAGGGGCAAAACTTGCCACTGTCTCACGAATTGCTTGTGCAGAAGGGGACCTTTGGTGTTTAATGAAGGGGACCTTTGGTGTTTAATTTCTTCCTCACAGACTTGAAACGCAGCACAAAGTATCGAAAAGTTTATTGTTACACAGATGACATATAACATCTATGATTTCAACATTCAAGATTTTAACTTCAGCGAACTTTTGGTACCAATAAAATGTTCAATTAATCTGCACTTTAAACTAATTGAATGTAATGTATTTATTAAGAGATAAACGAACGCGTATGACCAAATTAAATTATTTGATTTTTGCTTTTAAAAAGCCTCTTTTGTACTCTATTTTTTTTTTTTTTCTCAAATCGCCTTTTAACTTCTTAACAGTAGTCGTTCTTTTTACTCAATCCCTATATTCAATTCCAGAAATGTTTCGAATGTGGCACACACAATCCCCAATGGGTATCGGTGACCTACGGCATCTGGATCTGTCTGGAATGTTCCGGCAAACACCGCGGATTAGGAGTCCATCTATCGTTTGTCCGATCGGTTACCATGGACAAATGGAAGGACATTGAATTGGAAAAAATGAAGGCAATTATAATCACTTTATTAACTTTCTTGTAATTTAATAGTTGGCCCTTTTAGGTTGGCGGAAACAGAAATGCTAGGGTGTTTTTCGAGGCCCAACAAGATTGGGATGATACAATGTCGATACAACAAAAATACAACACCAAAGCGGCTGCTTTATATAGAGATAAGGTATATTATCCATTCACAATCCGATGTTCTCGGGGTACAGGTAAAATTTATCACCTTTCAATGCTATTTGATAGGGAAAGGTGATAAATTTACCTGTTCCTGTGGACATCAGATTGTGAATTTCCAAACAAAAAAACTTTTGTAATTGTAGATATCCACCCTGGCCCAAGGTAAACCCTGGGACGAAAAGAAATCATCAGCTCAAAAATTCAATAGCGGCTATATATCGCCGTCAAGTCAAACTAGCAACTATTCAGCTTCAGCTTCTTCGTATCAATCCAATAATGACTCATCTACCGAAGGCTATCAAGGCGGATATCAAAATTACAATTCGCCAGAGTTCAAGGACCAAAAGGAGCAGTTTTTCGCTAAAAAACAATACGAAAACGCTTCTAAAAGAGAGTAAGTGTAAATTAAGAGTTAATCAAAATTCGTGTTTTTTTAATTAATTTTTAATAGTGATCTCCCTCCGAGCCAAGGGGGCAAATACAGCGGATTTGGTTACACTAGAGAGGCACCACCACGAAGTCAATCTCAGGAATTTGTAGATACTGCTTTGTCTTCATTGGCTAGTGTAAGTATGTGGTTTTTTTAGAGTCCTGAAACTTATAGCTCCAATAAATAATTAGAAGTTGTCCAAAGTATAGCTTTTTTTTGTTCTAGGGTTGGTCTTTTCTTTCAACGTCAGCCAGTAAAGTAGCCAACAAAGCCACAGAGAACGTAGTGAAATATGGAGGAATCGCCACACAGAAGGTAGTTGATATTAGTTCTCATGTAGGCGAAAAGGTTCGTTTTTTTTTTCTGTTTAGTTTCGTTTTTTTTTTATTTGGTTTGTTCCATTGTTATATTGTTTTAGTTATTTATTATTTTATTATTTTTTTGTTTCTTCTTTTGGTTATACTGTAGGTAAAAGAAGGCACTTTGATTGACGATGTCGGTTCGCAAGTATCTAATTTGGCAAACAAGGTAACTAATCTTGAAGTTCACTTATAGATTAATCTCAGCCTGTGTGTATTCAAATCGGAACTAATTTCATTCTAGATGGGAGAGTTGGGTCGCAAAGGTTGGAAGGAAATGGGAGGTACTACAGCGTCTCCGCCAGGTTACCAATCTGGTGGGTATGGGCAAGTCGGTGGAGAGAATTACCATTCGCCGGGAGAAAGGTCTTCTTTGGTTGGCAGTGGAAACGGTTTCGGGGATGATTGGAGTACTGGAAGTCAACAAGGATCAAAGTGAGTAACTAGAATAACCAAAACGATGTAACACATATTGTAGACTGATTAGGCATTTAATAATAATAATATTAGGACTGTTTTCAACCAATGAAATTCGCTCTGATGGGTTTGTGATTTCTGCAGAGACAGACCTATTAGACCGTCACATTGTGACATATTTAGGTGCCCCATTTTCGCATACAAACCTTGAAGAGGGTTAAAAAGTACATCGATTTTGAGGTTGAAGGTATTTTTACGAGTGATTCCAACAAAAAGTAATGTGCAACGTCAATGAAAAACAGTTAGAAGTGAACAAACTCGAGAATTTTCTTACGACATTTGTCTTCCATTCGCCAGAAACAAATTGTTGGCGCATTAATGGAGGACCGGCCTTAGAAGATCTGAAAAGATCGTTAGAACAACTAGGAAATCTACAAAGTATTGACTGGTTATTCAGGATCTCAAACAAGAGTCAGGAAATTCGCAAAGTAATGACTCAATAATATAAGGTTTCTGGACTTTTTTCATAAAGGCCCCAAGTCATTTTTAATAGTCTGGGGGTCCAGTTTCTGAAGATCTGTAAAATCTTTTCAAGGAAAATAAAACTTTTGCAAGGCAACAATTCAACAAAGAACTTAAATATCTGAAGAGTCTAACTAAAAAGTATCTTATCTTAGAAGAACCAGGAAGTTTGCAAAGCAAAAACTCAACACCCATGATTTTGAGGGTCTCATCAGAGAAAAATCACGAAATATGCAAAGTAATAACTCAAACATCTTCTCTCAGAAAAACCAGAAAGTTTGCAAAGTGATACTTGTAGATGCAGGATCTTAAAAGTGTTTCTAGAGAAAAATAAGGGAACTTGCAAAGTAAGAGGCTGTTTTTCTTCCCAAAATCACTGAAACTTTTTCAATCATCGCAGAATCTCACAATTTGGACACTTTTCTCAAAGAAAAATCATTAGGAAATCTGCAAAGTATCGACTGGATATTCAGGATCTTGAAAATAAATATTTCCAAACAAAAATCAAGAAATTCGCATATTAATGACTCAGATTTCAGGATCTTAAGTCCAGAATCTCATTGACTTGAAGAAAAACAGAACATTTGCAAAAGAACAATTAGTTAAGGATTTGAAGGACCTACGAATCTGAGGGGATCTGAAAATTCTAAGAAGAAACCAGGAAGATTAGAAAGTAATGAGTGGAGATTCAGAATCTTGGCAGACTTTTCAAAGAATTAAAAATTTGCACGAAAAGATTAGAATTTAGACCCTATAGAAATTTTCTGGACTTTCTTCATAAAGGCGACAAGAAATTTACAATATTCTGGGAGTTCATGGGATCTGAAGATCTGTAAAATCTTCTCAAGGAAAAACAGAACTTTTGCAAGAAAACAATAATTAAGAATCTGAAGGTCCTATGAATATGAAAATCCTAACAATATTGTCACAGAAGGAACTTTGCAAAGTAATTAATTGAGATTCAGGATCTTGCGAAACTTTCATAGAATCAGAGTAATGACTCCGAATTCAGGATATGAAGTTTTCTTGACAATGTTCCTATTTATTGGCTCTTTAGGTTGAACTTATTTAGTTTTTAAAATTAAATTTCTTTTAGTAGAGTTATATTACTGGAAATTACATTACTAGGAGAGCATTAAAGCATCATCGATGCCTTTTGGGAGGATTTTTAAGTAGACAAAAACAAGTACATACTTATTAATATTTAGGAAGTTTTTAATGATTGTGATACTTAATTTTTTTCCTTTTAAAGGTCTTTTTTACCCTGAAGAGTTTTAAATTGCAAGCAATAATGGTATAATTCTTACCTTCCAGAGCCTCTAGTCCAAAATCGCCAAATTGGGAATCATCTAGTTGGGGCTATCAGAATGACACGCCCACCGGAGGATACCAATCTGATTATAAGTAAGTTAAAAAGGAAATTATTAATTTTATCAAAGTTAATTTTTTTATATTTCAAGGGAATATTCCGCTAGTGCTAGTAATAGTATAACTACGTCGCCCACGGAAGCTAAAGCGACAAATCGGAAAGAAAAGAAAAAAGAAGCCAAGAAACCTGTGGTGGAAGACAAATGGGGTGACGACGAACTATGGGAAAGCCTAAATAAATAAGTAGTCAATTAATTGTTCAATGTTTTTACATTGAACCCACCTTTAGTTTATTTTGGTCAAGTGTCGATGTTTGTGTGATTTATTGTATCGAAACGATAAGTTGCAACTAAATGGAGTCACACCAAAGTATTATTGCATTTATGGAGCATGTCTTGTGAAATTATTCTTTGTTGTTATTTATATGACTTGTGCTAAAATATCTCTACGACTGTGAGGTTATTTCAAATATTTTATTTTTTAAATATACAATTATTATTATTGTGGCTCAAATTGGTCGGTTAATTATTTGAAAATACCTATTATTTCGAGCTTAAATTTTTTTTCAAATACAATTAGCAATGTTTTGTTAGTCTTGTCTTTAGACAAAATGTCCAATTTGGGTCAATTTACTTAGATACGTAGTTAGGATATACATATATTTAAAAAAAAAAAAGCCACATATTTTTAGTATACCTAATAATGTAACTGCCCTTTTTAAACTGTTTCAATGGTTCTAGTCAAAATTAGCTGATAAATACTCTGTGCAACAAAATGAACCTCTTCAATGGTTTTTCAGTCCCCCGTGTAACGTCTCTGTCAAAAAACCCAATCTGTTATTTGTATATAATATATTTAATTATAAAATAAAAACTATTTTCCTATGTTTTGGTTGTTTTTATTTCACAATATAACGAGTGTGTTTAAAATTAATCGTACAACTATTAGCTGTATTTTATTTACAGATTTATGCCAATTTATAATTTAGCAGCTAAAAATGCAACAATATCGATCACAATAAATACTACATTTAATTAATTTTTTGGTATGCTAAGCAATAATTAAGGTTTCTTATGCCTCTGATAAAACATTTTAATGTCAGTGGTGGGTATATAAATACATATACAGGGTGTCTAAAATACAATGTACCTACCACTATTGCTATCTTTTTAACTGAACTTGTATCTTTTCTGATTCCAAGTTAGCAATAAGTGGGACATGATATTTTGGACATTCTGTATGTTTCCAACAGGTCAGTATATAAAATCTGGGTATATACCAGGATTATAATAAATTCTTTGCTTGCTCCAACAGTAGATAATGAGACGATTTCGCCGACCCCCTCCACTCATTTTCCAAGGTCCTCCTGCTGGCCAGTGACACGATTCCTCCCCTATTAGGAAAAGCGAGTGCATGGACGAGCAAATAAAATTGAATAGCATTTTTCAATATACTGAACATATAAAAATAATCCTGATAATGTCTACAATATGGAACCTCAATTATGTGTTCATTCTTGATTGTCTTTATAGGCTTACTCATACATATGCAAAAATGAGACTGATGTGATTTTTTCCAATTTTCGTGCCCGTGCAATTGAAGTTCCACTGTTTACTTTTATCAAAATACACCACTATAATATGGCTTATTGTGGCGAAAAAATATATACATATACCCCTACTTATACTTACACAAAAATAGTACGGAACATTTAAGTTACATCTAAGTAAAATTTCGCTTTTAGCAAGTTATTATTATTATTCTAATTTGGATAATTTTTAAGTGTAATAGCGAGAGCAAAATTACTGTTTGTGTTGATATTGAGAATAAGTTCTAGCACAATCCTCCTCCTGAGTATTCGTCATCGTCTTCGGGCTGGTGTCCGCTGGAAGCTTCTTCATTGTTGTCCCCAGCTTTGTAGGAGTCAGTTGGAACATACTTGGAGCAGAAAAAAGAAAATTATTTAAAAAAATCCCAAAAATATGTTTCTGAGGGTATGATGCAGATTACAGATTCTTAATTATTTTATTTTTTTTTGTATATTTGTTTATGTTTTGGAAAAATGTTTCATTAGAGCTATTTTAATAGAAAGTGGAAAAAGGCATAAAAATATGGAAACATAGATGAGTGCCAACGCCTTGAAACTGATAAGCAACTGCAAAAGAAGGTGGAAGAACTAGCGAGGAAGATCCAGGAAAAGGATAAATATATGAGCGGACTCTGGAGAAATTCACAAATGTTTGAAGATGGACTATGATAAAGAACTAGTAATGAACTAAATAACTACAGAGAAGAAATATCAAGCTTGAATGCTGAGATTATACAAGTAAACTGACAGAAGTTCCTCTATTACATCTAACGCGGGACAACCTGGAAGAGTTAAAGGTATTGAACAGCAACTTGAAAGTTTCCATCGAGATTCTAGAAAAGGAAAATGGTACCTATGTTTGTTAGTGAAACTAAGCATCTGCCTCGTGAAGCTTTTGGAAAAGAACATTATGATGAAATAAAGAACTATAGGAAAGACAGATCAAGACTGAATGCTGAGATTGTACAGGTATCAGAGAGAAATTCCCACATTCAAAAAGATTTACAACAGAGAAGGAAAGGCCTGGTAGAGCTGGTGTGATAAACTTATTAAAGGGAGAAGAGACTCTACAAACTCTTAAATCAGTTGGCGAATGTCCTAATAATTTTGTCATTGCCTTCCTATTGATTGAGAGTATAAAGAAACGAAAGGAGGAATATGCTATCTTCTGGTATAAACAACTTACGACGCTACACCCTTATCTGATATCTAAAATAAATAAAATAATAGAAAATTCAAGTTCCATGCCAACTTAACTGAAGGAAAAACATACCTGCTATCAAAGGAGGGTGACACGAAAAACCCAGCAAACTATCGACCAATAACATGTCTACAAACTTTATATAAAATAATAACGTCAATTTGATGCATGAAGATAGAACAACACTTTACCAAAAACGAATTATTAACAGAGGAATAGAGAGAATGTTGGCAAAACAGTCAAAGATGTGAGAAGCAGTTAATTATTGACAGTGTCATAACGAAACCACCTGAAAAGCAACAAAAAAACCTACAAGTATGCTACGTAGACAATAAGAAAGCATTTGACTCAGTCCCACGTTCATGACTGAATAAAGTCCTACAACTTTACAAATTGCATCCAAAACTTCGCAACTTCCTCTCCACTGCAATGGCCACATGAAAAACCTCAATTCATTTATTCACAGATAATGAACACATAGAAACAGAACGAATAGCTATTAAACGTGGGAAACCCATTTACTCAATAAAGACCCAAATGCAATTACTTGCCATTCGACCGTAGTTGCGGATTGACCAGCACAAAAACTGAGATATTCAAAATAAAAATAATAATAATAATATAGCCCGAACTGTCCTGACACTTCTTCGACCTACGAAAAGCTGGTATGAACAAGTTTTTCTGTCTTGTGTCATGGCCACAGATTAACCCGTTTTCTTAGGGGGAGCTAATAATCGATGAGTTTGATCACCTGCAAGATTCTTCTCCAAAATTTGATGATTTCACTCAAAAAAGTTCAGTTTTTTAGATTCCATGTACTGAAATTTGGAGTAGTGATTTAGTTGGTTATTCATACTTAAAGACGCTGTTAGGGTTATCATAAATTTAATACCTCATCATTTTGAGGTCGCACCCTCTTATATTCATCAGTGGCGTTTTCAACGATAGGTTTCTTCTGTACAACGGCATTGCCCTGAGGCAAACGCAAATCTCTCGCCAAAATCGCGTACTCGACGTCCATGTGTTTGATGAACGGGTCGTTCAGGGCCCTTATTGCGTTGTCTCTGTCCTCTTCGTCGTAGGCTTGCAACAGCATTTCCAGGTTTTGGATTTCGGGCGGATCGCAGTAATTACCTGGAATTCATTGAAATCAAAGATAAGAATCTTTGAAAATTTCAACTTTCTATTTATGATACAAAAAAAAGTCCAAATCATAAGTACTAAAATGACTCGGGCCTCAGGGACATTTTAGTTTATTTTTGAGGAAAATTTTGGAGTGATTGGATTGAAATTTTGCAAGTAGAAAAGATTGAATTTATTTTATTTAACTTTGATTCAACAATTGAAGAACCATTTTAATAAAACTTCGAATCTGTCATCAAAATTCACAAAAAAAAAAAACAATGTGTGACATTTTCACTATCTCGGTTATAGCCATGTTGGTCGTTATTACTATCGCCCTATCAAAACCTGACCAAGAAGACCCAACGGCATACAAAATCAAACGAGATCCCCTTCTGGATGCAATGCAAAGAGATACGTTTTTTGGTATGAAGTAAACAGATAATAAAAACTGTACAAATCACTTGCCCCATTCTTTGAAAGCTTTTTCAGCAGCAACAATGTCGCCTCTGGCCAATTGGACCAGTACTAGGGCCACTACCAAACGGCCGACGGCTTGAATTGACTCATGAGCTTGATGGAGGCCGATTTCTCGTCTAATCGCGTCTGCAGCTTCGTCGAACTGTTGCAATTTGACGTGGATTCTTGCCACTTTACTCGTGTATTCTGCCGATGCACGTTGATTATCTTGAATCTGTATGTATTAAAAAGAAAAAATAATGAGTTTTAATACTATGTATATGATAATTTTTGATGCAAATAATTTAAAAATTAATCAGCAAATTGGAAAGATTTATGTGGAAAGACATGAGAAAACAAAGGAATACATGAGAATACACAGGAAATACATCAGAAATTAAGTAATGAGAAATCAATGTCAGGACCTCCTTTTATCAGCAGCAAGTTGAGACTATATTCAGTAAATAAATTATCCTCCTACTTCCACTTCGCCTTCGGATTTCACCTCTGGTGTCAGTTATAAGAGGCTAGTTTTAGTTTTACATTGGCGTTTGCTTGGGAACAACTTTGACTACCGCCACAGTATTGTTGGGTATATGTGTGATAGCAATCTGAAAAGTCAGAAAAGCGTAGAAGTAGAAGCAGTGGGTGCTAATAAATACTATCATTTACTATACTCTTTGACTAAATACCTGAAATCACATTAAATAAGCAGTTTATTTTTATTATCGGAGAAAAGAATCCCATCCCGATTTACAAAAGGTCTGTTCACAGAGAAATCATAAACCAGTCAGAGTGAATTTCATCGGTTGAAACTATAGTCTATTTTTTCCCAAGATAGAATCTGACATTGTCAACTTTGAAACATAAACAATGCCGCTTATTGGTTGAAAGATGCCATTTGCATGAGTTGCATTGTAAAACTGATGTCAACCTGCAGGGTCACCTCATTTTGCGACTAATCAGGGCCAAGCGGTATTGTTTATGTTTCAAAGTTGACAATGTCAAAATCTATCTTGGAAAAAAATAGAGTGTAGTTTTCTGACTGTTTCCAACCAATGAAATTCGCTCTGACTGGTTTGTGATTTCTGTACGAGCAGACCTAAAATTTCAAAGGGGGGCATCTAGATACTATTTGTGGAGGGGTCATCCACAATGGGATATCCTGTGTATAATCTACAGGAGATATCCAAAAGTCTTTAGTAGGGAAATCTGGAGAGCAAAAACCCAGATTTTTGAAAATTTCTAGTGGGTTTTTGTGATAGTTTTTCTGTTTTAGTGTTTTTGTAGGATTTTGTGTGTAGCAATCTTGAGAAGAGTTCCTTTTGATTTTTACTTCTGTATCTTGAAAGAATAATAGGGCATTCCAACGAACTGTCAAAAATGGCGGCTGTCAAAAGTTAGCCAGGGCAGGCAAATGTTAAAGCGTGCGCAAAAATATTGGTAAAATGCCTGCACTCCTACAGCCTACAGTTTGTCTTTTTTAAAATAATCTTCATTGAAGAAAGATAAAAAATGAAAAGCCGATAGATTGGATAGACTATAGACTAACAACAATAGACTAACTTTAAATGAAACAAAAACTGTGAATATAGCGTATGGACTGAGAGAAATAAATGAAAATGTCGAGGAAGTGAAATTTCTTGGAGTGTATTTTGATCCTACACTAAAATTCGAAATTCATGTGTGAACCACACAGCAGAACGACTGACTAAAAGTATTTTTCTGCTGAAAAACTTGTCTCGTGTGCTTCCGGAAGGCGCATTAAAGCAGACATTTAATGCATTGTTCCAGTCCGTCGGTGTCTACAGTATCCTGACACGGGGGCATTCAGCACATGCCAAACGTATATTTGCACTGCACAGAAGGGCCGATGCGTATTGTGGCAGGGCTGAAGGCTCGGATACAGAGATGAAGTGAGGCAAAAGTTTATTCAGTTAAAAATCTTGACAATACCAAGCCGATATATCTATGAGTGTGTTCTTTACTGTAGGAAGAACATTGAATATTATAATAACAATAGCTCTTATCATGATTACTTAACTAGACGCGGGGATAATATAAGGGTCGATTTTCACAGATTGGAACGATCTCGTGTATCAATCAATTATTATTGTCCGGTATTTTACAACAAACTGCCAAATCATGTTAAGAAGAGTATGTCTCAAAAATCTTTTGATGCCTGCGTGAAACAGCACCTCATAGAGTGGGCCTATTATTGTATAGAGGAATTCCTGGACACAGAAATATTTTAAATCTAATGTACTTTATGTGTTTCATGTTATTTAGTATATGCTTTTTTTATTTTGTATAAATTGAGTGTTATGTTAGTATTTTTTTTATCTATTGTACTATTGACGTGTAAAAACACTATATTTTGTGTAACTTATGAATAAACTTGATTTGATTTGGGTTAATCGGATCAGCTTTTCCTTTAAAGTCTTATTCAACCATCCATAAAAGTGTTTTTAATACATAGTTTAATTTTTAGCTGATCTTACAGAAACACTACAATAGGGGGTGAATAATGTTTACTACGATTTGCCTGATTTTGCTATAAATTTAAAAAAAAAAAACAATATTTTCATAAGTTCCCGAAAGTTTCCAATATTCCCGGAAAGTTTCCGAGAATGTTCGCAACTTTTGAATGTTTCGGGAATTTTACATCACTAATATTGAAGAATTCTGTGGAGACACCTTGTGAACATATTATGTTTAATGTAGATAAAACTTTAAATTGTTATTATAGATATTAAGTTCTATTATTTTATTATTTAAGTAAGTTGATATGCTTTGTCAATGGTAAGTTTTTTCTGGACAATAAACATACCCCGCAATCTTTAAATGTACGACTTGGTTTGGTAAAAAACTTGTTTCATGCCCGGTAGAGGCGCTACCAATTGATTTGCGTATGCGTTGTTGATTATGGGCCAAATTACAGTATATTTACATCTGCAAATTAGCAGTTCTGCAAATATGGCCGACTTGCATATGTGCTCTATTCGCAGAAACAAGCAAATTACAGAAAAAAAAATCTGCAATTTTGTCATATTTATTGGAAAAAAGTGTTTGGGCGCTACTGATTTAGCAGTTTCAAATGTCAAAGTGATTGCAAAGACTTGCGGGACCGTTTCACCACTTTCACCATGCGCAATTTTGCAGGCGACCTGCAAATGCATTCTGCTTCTGTAATACGAACAGTCAGACTTGCAGGTCCTGCATTTGTATCTTGGTGTTGCAGAGCTTCTATAATTCCAGGCTACCTTTGATTGAAAATGCAATTTTGGCTTCGAATGATTGATATTTAAATGGAGTTGTAGAAAAAATATTGTTTGCAACTCGGGCGCGAAATACTTGGTGATCTCAACAATCAGATCTCGATCACCGAAGTAGCATTTCGCGCCCTTGATACAAAAATAACTATTTAGTTCTTTTCACATGGCTCCGGTTTAACTAACCGGGTTATAAATGGTTAGAGAAATGACATACCGTTTTCTAACTCGGTTACAAAGTGATGTGATGGATACCTAGCGGTATGTTGCGGTTTGTTAAACCGGAGCCACGTGAAAAGGGTTTTTGATTTGATTTGATTGTAGTCTTCTGAATCCTTAACCCTTTTCATGTGGCTCCGGTTTAACAAACCGCAACATACCGCTCAAATTCGAGTGGTAGGTATCCATCACGTCACTTTGTAACCGGGTTAGAAAACGGTATGTCATTTCTCTAACCGTTTCGTAACCCGGTTAGTTAAACCGGAGCCACGTGAAAAGAACTCTTGCCTTAGTCTAAATCAAACCACAAATAATCCATAATAATTAATGGAAGTGAAACAACAACATAATATAACTTATTGTTGAATTCTTACCCCGGAAATTTCAGCAGCATGCCTATAAAGATTCAAAGCCTCCATCGGTACCTGAGACTCTAATATCTTGGCAGTTTTCTCTAAAGTCGCCACAGCCGAATCTGGATTCCCTTGACTCTGAAACATGTATGCGGCACGCTCGGCCATAACGTAAATATCCCTAATATCGCCCATTTCTTTGCATATCAATATGCACTGGTCTAGAGCCTTAGCAGCATAAAACAGGCCGCGGTTCTGTTGATGGTACTCGGCGGCTTTCAGCAGACAATCTTTACATTGCTGGTAGGACTTGGCGTTTTTGAAGCAAGTCGCCGCCTTGTTGTAGTCGTCGGCGGCACTTTCGTAGTCCGGTCTCCACTTGAGCAGGGAAGTTTTTAAACTAGAAAAATGTATTTGTGATTATTTATTATAAGCAAGGACGATAGGTACTACCGAGGGTACTACTTACTGTTTTTCGGCACTTTTAATGAGCTCGAGGCCTTCTTCAATCTTTTTGTTGCCTGCCATCGTCCGTTAAGGCCAATATTTAAACAAATTTTATAAACAAATAGATTTTATTTTGTGAAATTGCTAAACTTCATTCTAACAGCTGTTTTTAACAGATCCGAATTTTCGAGGTGGGGCAAATGCGCTGTTGCCTCTTCTTACACTTAGCTTCCAGGTTCGAAGCAGTAAAATATGTTCCGAGTGATAACCTGAACTCCATACACAAAATAATTCTCAGATTTGAAGCAGATATCTATGAAAATAGGCACTCAGAAAAATTGATAAACCACCCCAATTGCTTATCACGATTTTATCTCAGGAACTATAAGTGCAGGGATTGTAGTCCTTATAAAGGGATAAAATTCAGTGAAAGATTCAGCGTTCTATCTATAATAGAAAAAAAGTTACGAGCTATCAAAGTTTTCCAAAAAAATCATAAGGGGGACACCTTCTTACTAAAACGATGAAATTTCAATCTTTTTTTTGTCGAGATTTTGTATCCTAATGGTCAATCAACATACCCCAAACTCTATACACAAAATTATTCTCAGATTTGAAGCCGAAATCTATGAAAAAAAGCACTCAGAAAAATTGAACAATTGATAATTCACCCCAAATTGCTTAACACGATTTTATCTCAGGGACTATTATAAGTGTAAATGAGCTGAAATTTTTCAGGGATTGTAGTCTTCTACTGGAACAAGAATCGCTGAAAATTTCAGTCAAACTGATAAAGGAAAAAGTTAAAAGTCACATCAAGCACTAATAATAGGAGCGTTATTTTTTTTTTCAAATAGATTCACAAATAAAATAAAAAAAACATTAGAAGTTTTATAATGTAAAATGACACTTATTTTTTTTTAGCTTAATAATAATTACAATCCCAGCTTCTTGTCTTATGTCCACCAAATCATCTTCATGACATCCTACAAATAAATAAAAAACGTTAAAATCAAAACAATTAAAACCCAATTGAAATTCTCTTACCCTTCAATAAGACTGGCACGCATTTCCTGCGCAATCTTGCTCGGTTCAGCTTCATTAAGCCTAAACACCGACTCCAAAACGGCCAATTCAGTCGCCGTCGTGTCCATCCCGGTAAAAGCGCACCAATCGTTGACTACAACTCCTGCTCCAACCAATGAGCTGCCTTGATTTACTGTACCAGCTACCAAAGGCACTTGTAACAACGAAGACAACTCTTCTTGATCAACTATACTAGTATTCGGATGCACCAAAGCGCCTCTATTATTCAAAACACAATAAGAACCTACAAGTACATTGCCTGCTATCGTATGACGAAAAACTTCAACTCCTAAAGTGTCTGATATAATTTCTTCAGTTTCTCTGTCCAAATCGGGATGGACGAGGGCGACGTAATCGTTGCAAGTTATGACGTTGCCCAAGGCTGATAGACGTTCTTCGATTCTTTGTACTTTTACGGAATCGGGCAGAGCGTTTCTGAGGTGTTGGAGTTCTTGGTCAAAGGTGGAACTTGGTACAAGGAGGCCTTTTCTGTTGCCCACGCACATGCGGCCGATTATTCGACAGCCTGCCAAGGAGGCGTGGACTACCGGGATTGAATCTCCTAATTCTGCTTCAAATGTACTGAAAAATTACAAATATAGGGGAATGGGATTAAAATAACATTCAAATGTGCAGGGCTAGGAAAATTTTTCTGGTCTCTACGCATTTTTATTTTTAGATTTTTGATCAAAAGATGTAAATCCAGTCATTTTAAGGTTGATACAGAGCGCCATTTATGACCAATTAAGTCAACTATAGAAATTGCATTGGCTAACCTCAGGTGCGTTTACATCAGAACATTAATTATAATAGTAGAAAACAAACATTTATTTATATTTTCGAAGAATTTTTTTAAAAAGGTTGAATTTCCAATTTTCCCAGAAGTCTAAAAAATATATATTTTCATGACAATATGGTAAAGAAGGAACTTCTAGCTATTGCTATTGTGGAGGAATAGGCTATTAAAAAAATAATAACTATATACTTGGGGCCTACGATTTGTCTGAACCCGTTAACGTTAGTGCAGTGCAGTTATGTTTTGGAACGCAACCATCTAACTACACTGGAAAAATGTTCGCTAAACGATACGAATGGTGTAAAAAGTGCGATATTAATGACAGGTCAAAGAAAGAAGTGTCAGTAGTTGAACTTATTGTACGCGTCTACTATAGCATTTTGAGTTTAGTTTAGAGGGCATTCTTGACAGAATTTTCCGATAATTGATTAGTGTACAAATTATTAAATTTCATAAGTACCAACAACTAAATATTTATAGCCTTCTGATCCGGCCCTTCAGTCACCCCACAAGTCCTAGAAAAGTTCCTTTATGCACTTATAAACATTCCAAAAGAATTCACCTATATCTAGTTGAACAAGTTTGGTATTGGGCTTTGAGCATTTGGCTGTAAATGTTTTCAATAACTTCCTATTTAAATGACTACCATTTTTACCAATTGAAGTTGCGTTTCACTGACATCCAGGGCAAAAAATCATGGTTTGATTATTCCTTTTTGGTAATTGGTCAAATTGGTGTCCCCTGGGGAAGTCGTCCACCATAATAGATTAGGATCCCATTTGTTGCACAATTATACTATTTAAGGTAAGTCTAGCAGTGGGACACTACCGGATACCGGTGAGAAATGGTTGAATTATGATTTGCTGTTGGGTGTCAGCTGCACAACGTGATTCCAAGTGGAATAAGCCTACTAGGTCATATAAAAATAGCCGAATGCTAAAGAACTTTGCCAGGCAAACCTTAGGATTTAGATTTCTGAAAACTTATAAAAGTCATAACATATAAATCACTAATGCCATTTTCTGGTGTGCATGTGGTATTGCTAACTTGATAAGAGGTCACATGGCTATTTGCACGGCTATCACTTAAGGGATATTTAATCCAAGTGGAGCTTTGAATTTGACTTTTGTTTCTATAAGAGTCACATTCAAAGCTCCACTGGGTTTAAATATCCCTTAAGTTAAAGCGGTGCAAATAGCCGACAGTGACTTGAAACTTTCAGGATTTATGAATTGAAGTTTCCTTTTTGTGGAAAAGTAAAGGATAACGCACACCTAATATGGGATTTTTGGGCTCTATGGATTTCGCTCATTTTTTGATATGTTGTAGAGGATTTAATTCTTAACAAGGCTCAAATACCAGTGTATTTACACTGATTCTGAGTCATAAATAAATAAATAAATAAATTAAAAAAAAAAAAACAATTTTTAAATGGGACGATATCTTGTAGGTATTATGGTCTTTGAGATATGACCGTTGAAAGATGAACTTTTTTGCGACTTTTTGTGTGGAGAGTATACGAAACAGCGTTGCCACCGCATAAAAATTAAATGTAATAGATCGAAGCCAAAATTGTAATTTTAGATTTGACTTTTTGGTAATAAATTCTTTCATCTATCACTTCCGTCAGTTATGCATGAGAGATAACCAAAATATTGAATAGGCGCTCCACCATTATGCGCCGTATTTATTTTTATGCTCAATTTACTCATTTGGCCATAAATTAGATATAGGTATAGGATTATTATTTATTCTTTAGTTATAGAATCACTTAGTTCAGAATCAGTTATCAGTTTTGAATTGAACTGTGCTCACGCATTTGTGCATACCGAATATAAATAAACAAATGCGCATGCGCAGCTCAATTCAGAACTGATTTTGAACTAAGTCCGAACAAACCTATTATGAAAATGAAAGTGAAGCATTTTCATTCACCGGTTTTCAGTTTTCACGTACAAAGGACACAACATTGACAAAAGATGTTTTTTTAAAGTGTTCTGTGTGGTTTGATGTGATAATTTATGATGCCTGTAAAATTTCTCAATTGCTTATTCACCAAAACATAATTTTCCCGAAAAAGTAATAGATTTTTTCCTTTGGTAATAGCGTAATAGAAATTACTTGATTGTAATAGATCTATTACGAGTGTAATAGGGGTGGCAACACTGATACGAAATACTGGTGCTACTGGTTTTTATCAGTCAAAATATTGACAGGTTTACATATTTTACATCACAACAAATTAATGTCAACAATTGTCAACATAGGCTAAGGCCGGGACTGTATTGGGACCAATGTTGGCGCCGCAGTGTGGTCCCGGCCTTAGCCTATGTTGACATTTGTTAGTGACGTAAAATATGTGAACCTGTCAATATTTTGACTTGTGACTAGAGGTGGGCCAACCTGCGATTTTACTGGAACTGTGACAAGACGTGACTGCTCCAGTCCTGTCACGGTGACAAATAGCAGTGATTTTTTGGAGCAGTTTATCCTTGACTGGCCGTACTGGTAATACATTCAAATCCTATATTACATAATCGCAGTCCGCCCAGTTCGCAGGCACGACCGAGAAAGATATTCCAATCTGCCCTCTACAGTGGCAGTTTCTATTTTGCGTCACCGCGATGCGATTTATAATAATATGTGATAATATTTTTTCATTATTTCCACCACTGTCTTGAGTTTAGTCCGCGCTGTATCGATCAACTGCTACTTGAGTGAGACTGGAGCAGTCTGTGACTGTGACAGACCAGTAGCAGTTACAAAGTCACAGTTTGTGAAATCGCAACTCACCTCTACTTGTGACCAGTATTTCGTATACTCTCCACACAAAAGTCGCAAAAAAGTTCATCTTTCAATACTCATATCTCAAAGACCGTAATACCTACAAGATTTCTTCCCATTTAAAGGTTGTTAAGAATTAAATCCTCTACAACATATCAAAAAATGGGCAAAATCCATAGAGCCCATGTTAGGTGTGCGCTATCTATTTAACTAAATTTAGAAGTTTTTTCTCATGTAAATGCATGCAAAAATAAATAAAATATGCAAAAATCACTTGTGCATAGTAGTTCTAATGATCACAGTGACTTGAAATTTCCAGGATTTATGAATTGAAGTTTCTTCTTTCTGGAAAAGTTAATTTGAAGTTGATTTTAAGCTTCAAACTAAATTTGGAAGCTTTTTCTCTTGTTAATGCATGTGAAAATGATTAAAATCTGCAAAAATCCCTTGTGCAAAATACTCCTAATGATCGCAGTGACTTGAAACTTTCAGGAATTATAAATTTAAGTTTCTATGGAAAACTCATTTGAAAGTGAATTTGAAGCTACAGAATCTGGAATCCCACATGCTTGTACACTATAATTCTAAGGAGGTTTATCCCTTGTATTTTGTAATTCAAATTGCCCCATGTACTTAAGTTATTCCGAACACCCTGTATAATTCCTAACTCTGCAAATACGATGGTAAACACGTACAAATTTACAATTTTCAAAGCTTTTAAGTGCAAAATAAATAAATACCTGTAGAAAATCTCCGAGCCCCCGATACTGGCCAAACAGTAGGCGTTGGTCAATTTGGCAAAGACTCCGATTTCGTCTTTGCTTTCGAAATTTGTACGTACTGCCATTTTATATGGATTTTATTTCGAAAAGACAAAAATTTATTAAAAAATCCCTCGTTTGCAAGTTAAAAATATGAAAAAACACGTTTCCTAACCTCAAAAATTGTTTATCAAGGGAACAACTTGGAACAAGGGAATTCTTCTTTTTTTTTTGCTAGATTTGATGGGGCACTTGCCAGTCAATCGCCAATGTTGCCATATTGTACTACCATTCATTTTTGCTGAAATCTTTATTATTTTAGTTTATTTCCAGAAACTATTGCATTTCAAAAGTCAAAATACATTCAATTTAAACATTTTCTATAGTAATTTTTATGTTTAAACAATTAAAAATAAATAAAAATCTTCGCTAACATTGTTGCCAGATTTAGTTTGTGTGTGGCAAAGAAAGGTAGCAATTGCCAAGGATCTGTCAAACTAAATTGTCACGAGAAAAAAAATAACGTAAACAAAAATCAAACATTCCATTTTCCTTTGAATAATCTCCAAAATAATCGTGCCACAATGGTAATATTAAACTCATTCGCTCATCCCGACTCGAATATAGTCCACCAGCAAAGAAACGTACGAGCGATTTTGAATAAAAAAGATTTGGGAATCGGTACATTGTTCATCAGCGAAAGGTAACAATCAACCCTTTTTTTTTCATCCCTTAAAGGGCCGGTTTCTCAATAGCAAGTGGGTTAAGCATTAACTCCAGGCAACTGGACACGTTTACCCTAGAGTTAAAAATAACTCACTATTGAGAAACCAACCCTTAACTCATATATTCTTTAAGAACACTATGCTGGCAAGAAAAAGACGATGCAGGCTTTTCAATCGGTTACCCAGATGTAACTTTGCACGCAATTTCCAAAGACGAAACAATCTATCCCACTCAATGTGTCTACATAATGGTTGATGGTTATATTACCATGCCAGGAGATGAGTCTCACATTGAAGAGGACAGCGACGATGCTGAATCAGAAACTGAAATAAGCGAAATAATTCTAGTACCAACTGAAGAAACCAGTGAAAATTTAAACGGTATTTATGAGGCGATTAAAATATGCCAAGAGAAAAATCCAGATCCTGATGATATGGATGAAGATGATGATTATTTGTATGAGGATGCTGAAGAAGATCACGGGGATGATGGTGGTAGAGGTGCTGGAGGTGATACAGGTTAGAATATTCGATCCAGTAATCTTCCCCTGTACAAATAATTGCATTTTAGCTGCTATAGATATTTCCAGAAGAATGGAAGAAATCTCAGTTAACATTAATTATAATAATACAGAAAATGGTAACGACGAAGAAGAATTTGAAGATGCAGATTAATTTGTAATAATTTATTAGAATAAGGATTTTTTTTTTAATAATAATAACTGCAGATTTCTTAATTTATTCAGAAGGCAACATTAATAATCCCCTAGTTAATTGACTGTCGCACAATTTGGGTGTTTCAATGTCGCTTCTGGCTCTTAAATTTAATTCACTGTTGGCAATTTTCCAGTTATCGTCGCTCAAAGGGTCTCTTGCTAAGCCAAATACTTGCTCAAATACTCCAGCAATTGTATTATTAATGTAAAGAGTGCCACAGGATAAAACTAAAACTAGTCCGTGTGGGTCCATTCTGCCTTGGATGCCTTCCTTTGTCTCATTTGGTTTAAAATGTATGTTGTATTGGATTTTAATGTTTTTTAAGGTTTTTGTTATTTCTTCTGGGTCATTGTTGATTTCCTTTGTATCGCAATTACCGTTTTTGTGCATATTTAGTTTGAATTTAGCATCTGAAATTTGTTTAAATAGGGGTGTATTGCAGAGGAATTTCTATGTATGTACACAAAATACCTACCAGGAAAAAAATGTTCAGCTCCACATTGATTGTCATTAAGCATTGAATAAAACCATTTTGCAAATTGTTCGGCCATCAAATCAACATTGGTTTTTTCAGGTTTTGTTGCAACAGTGTTTTCTTCGTTTTGAATACTGGTATTTGGTATTTTCCAGAGGTTTGCTATAACGTCAATTAATTCGTTTTTGGTCACCGGCAATCTGACCGCAACATTTCGTTCTTCTAAATAACTAAACAACAATTCTCTTTTGAGGGCTTTTCTTCTTAATATACTTATGTAGTCCGGCGAGTATTTGATTATATTTTCAATGGCATCTGGAATTTTGTAGGTATATTACATTACAAGTTTTGTGATTATTATTATTATTGATATTGTACCTTTTGCACTGTTGCTTTTCTTTAATGCTTGCGTCACAGTCTTTTCCAAAGCATAAACGGCATCCTCATCAAGCTTAGATAGAAGATAAACTAATTCTTCTTTGCTGTTAATCATTCTTTTCAATTATTATAGAAAATTTCTTTCATTATTATTGTTTACTTTTTGAGGAGTTTGATCATTGATAAGAAGTTGAGGTTATGTTGCTCGTTCGTGTTGATCTCTTCTTTTTTCTCTTGTTTGTTGGCAAAAATGTATAGTAGCAATATATAGGCAATAATCCATTTGTCGAAATGGAAAATTCACAATGGCGTGGCGGCCAAGTAAGTTTGTTTTGATTATGTTTTTATGCGTATTTTAAATTATTTTGCTTAGAGCTTTGCTTGCAGCTTTGATTTTGATTATTTAATAAAATATTTGTTGACTAAAGGGCCAAATTACAGTATATTTGCATGATGCAAATATAGCCGACTTGCATATGTGCTCTATTTGCAGAACCGAGCAAATTACAGAAAAAATCTGCAATTTCGTCAAAAAAGCGTTTGGGCGCTACTGATTTACCAGTTTTAATGTCAAAGTTGTCAATGTGATTGCAAGGATCTGCAAGACCGTTTCACCATGCGCAAATTTGCAGGCGACCTGCAAATGCATTTTGCTTCTGTAATACGAAAAGTCAGACTTGCAGGTCCTGAATTTGTATCTTGGTGTTGCAGAGCTTCTGTAATTCCAGGCTAGGTACCTAAATTATTAAATCGGGCAGAAACTAGATATTTTTTTGTGTTTTTTGGCCCATGTGTGGCCGCCACGCCATCTTGAATGTCGCGTGGTTTAAATTGCCTAATATGGCAAGTACTCGAGTAAAGGCCAAAAAAACGAATTCATAAAGGTTATAATTTTCTTAAATACGCCTTTTCCACATTTACAATCGAAGGAAAAACAAGCACAACCTGAATCGCGAGCATGCAATCGAGGCCTGCGGGTGACGTCACGTCACCACTACCAGTATCATGTGTCTGCTATGCTGCTAACAGTGGTATAACGTCACTCGCAGGCCTTGCCGATTCGAGAATTGGTGAACGTACGCCTTATGAGAATGAGCAATCCTGTTAGTTTATGATTCCTTGAGTTGAGTCTTTTAATTTTATGTTCCTTGGTACGACCAGTGGCGTAATTACAGGGGAGCCTAGGGGGGCCGGACTTCCCCTGCAACCCGGAAGTGCCTATTGAAGATGAAAATAGGTTTTGCTTTCTATGAGAGCATCTCAAAGATTTACTTGACCTCTGGATCCTCCTCTATTTTCCAGATCATGGGCCTTATTTGGTGTTTTATAATTGGACCCTGGCCTTGCTTCAGTCTGTATAATACCGCCTTTACTTCACCCTGTATGTAGATATGTACCTAGTGGCGGCAGGTTTAGTAGCACCTCCAAGGATGCGGTTGGGGCTGTTTCCATGGCACACGAAGTCCTTTTAAGTAGGTACTCATCTTTTCTTTGTGAACGGGACAATTACTGTCCTTTGCGGATTAACCGACAAGCATTCATCCCTACACCAGTTATCTACTATGCTCAGTGCTTTTTGAGTCCATTTGTTGAGACATGTACTAGATGCCTGCCCAGGGGCGCCGACTACGTGGGTGCTCGGGAGCTCGAGCACCCACGAGACGTAAACAGTGGGTGCGAAGCACCCACGAGCATAGACATAAAAACTGATAATCCTCTCTAGTTCCTGGAAAACTGGTTGATTTTGTACCTCGGGTTCCTGAAATCTGGTTAACCAAATGTCAAAATAGTTACCGGCCATCGGATGTCGGTTCTGTTGGTTTTATCAAGGTTTTATCTGTAACTTCTGTCAATTATGTTTTATTTCCATATTTGCGTTTCCCAAAGTAACCGGAATTTTCAGTAAACATCTGTTGACCGATTCGGTTACTTTAGCTCTGTTCCAACAGACATGAAAACCTTTCTAGAACGGTAATTTCCAGTCGATCAATCCATTTGTCAATTAGGGAAAAAGTTTAACTTATTGAAAAATAGGTGGGCAACTGGAAATTATTGGTTCTGGAATGGTTCTCATGTCTGTTGGAACAGAGCTAATGGTTAACGTTTGGTTATATTTGAACCATAGCCTTAAATAGGTTATGTTCCGATATCAACTCTGTCAGTACTGAATTTACTGGACGCCGTTCCAATATTATTTTCAGTACACTGGATTCAGTCGATTCAGTACTGAATGACTACAAGAGTACGCTGCTGAAATTGGAACGGCAAATGACCAGTAAGTGAAATCAGCACAGTAAATCCAGTACTGGCAGGTTAATAGCAGAACATGGTGGTACTTTGTTTAGAAGAAGAAGAAGATGAAGAAAATCAGAAATCTTTTATGCAGAACAGCGCAAAATGCAGATTTTCGGTACATGCTGCTTGGAAAAGAATATCTGCAGGAGAGTTTTCCACACTTTACAGTAAAGTGTTTTCACAGCTATCAGACCAATACCTACCTCTACCACGTAAAAACCCCCCTCCAGCACAGCCATCATACCACTAACCCACCTCCACTGTACCCCCTTCCGTGTAGCTCCTACCCTGAGGAGGCACTTTTTACCAACCTGCACTGTAAACCCTCTTCCGTAAAGCCCTCCATTAATCTATTTTCAAAAGGCTCTTACCCGGAGATGGCACTTTATTATATCCCTTCATTTTCTTGGAAACTAAAGAATATTTAACCAATTCTTCCATTTGTATTCGTCAATTTTAGAGTTGGCCCGGGGCAAATCCCAAAAATTTCAGATCAAAAGCGCCGCCGATCTAGAGATTTTCCCACGGTATCGAAAAACTTCCCAGGCTCAAGTGCCCCCGGCTATCAGACCAATACCCACCTCTACTACGTAAGTGGTCCACCAGATTCACAAGCAAAATGTTATTATTGCAATAAAATTATTCTCATGGAATTTAGAACACTATTGACAAATACAAATGCAGGAATTGTTGAAATATTCTTTAGTTTTCAAGAAAGTGAAGGGATATGGAAAGAGGTTCCTCTTCAGAGTAGAAGCTTTTTGACGTAGTGGAGGTGGGAATTGGTCATAGACAGGTGCATTAATTTTATTGCAATAATAAATATTTTGCTTGTCAATCTGCTAGTCTGATAGCTGGGGGCACTTGAGCCTAGGAAGTTTTTCGATAACGTGGGAAAATCTCTAGATCGGCGGCGCTTTTGATCTGAAATTTTGGGAATTTGCCCCGGGCCAACTCTAAAATTGACGAATACAAATGGAAGAATTGGTTAAATATTCTTTAGTTTCCAAGAAAATGAAGGGATATAATAAAGTGCCATCTCAGGGTAGGAGCCTTTTGAAAATAGATTAATGGAGGGCTTTATGGAAGAGGGTTTACAGTGGAGGTGGGTAGTGGTATGATGGCTATGCTGGAGGGGGGTTTTACGTAATAGAAGTGGGTATTGTTCTGATAGCTGTGAGAACACTCTACTCTTTACCCTTATAGCCGTCCTTTTTTTCCAATTTTAGCAGACACCGCAAAAAACTTACGCAAGCACCAAGCAACACTAGTTCCCGCAGCTGAAAACCGAATATCGAAAGGTTTGAACTACGTTGTTTGAAATGTATCACCATTCCCTTCTTAGACACTCGTCCGAATGTAAATTAAAGAATGATGGTAAACGTTTTTGGGCGTGGCATCTGGAGAAGTTTTTTCGCCACCGGCGGGCTGTTCACCCTTCCTCATAAATGCCAGTGCATGAACCTCAGCACCCACGAGGTTTTCTGAAACCCGGCTCCCTTCTGACTACCAGGACTATATCATCCGCGTAGCCAAGGCAATAGAATCTCTTCTTGGCCATTTTTGCCAGGAGATCGGACCGCCCAATACAATGTCGATAAAACGCCTCTCTGTGGGCAGCCCCTTCCCACTATTGCTTTTATTGTGTCCTCATCCAGAGTAGATGTAATTAACCTGTTTCTTAGGCTGGCTCACATCCAGTTGCAAACGGTATGCGAGATATTCCTACACTTGAGATGATGTGGTTGGAACGTTGTTAAACGCTCCCTCTATATCTAGAAACGTGGTTAGTGCTACCTCTTTGTCATCAATTGACTTTGTCAGGAGTCTGTTTAGGTCTTCCCAGTGTAGACTTTCCTGGTTGGTAGGCATACTACTGGCAATCCCTTAGAGGATAGAGTGTCAGTGTGCGGTCTCTGATGTATCCATCCACATTTTTTTCCAGCGTTTTGTACAGGAACGAAGGTAGACATATAGGTCTGTATTACTTAGGCGTTTTGGCGCTAAACATTTACAATTTAGTTTCTATTATTTGTTTCTAGGCTCAGTAATAATTATTAAAAAAATAAAATTGGCTAATTATACAATAGAAAGGTTGTTTCAAATTCTCAAAAAAGTTACTTTGTCAAGTCTCGTTTGAATTTTGATAACTTTGACTATTTTGAACTCACTACTATAGGAAATCTAGGAATCAAAACTAATGCAAAAGAGTATTAGGAAGATTTGCTGTACTGTTCTGAGTTCGATATTATTTTCTGATCCAATAGTCTCTTTCTGAAAAACGCAGTATACTTTCTAGAAGTCAGGTATGGAATCTGTGTAGGAATAGGTACATCACAATAATTTGATTTCTATTAAAAATGGATTATCCAAAATCAAAATTATTAACGCTCCATTACAATCAAAATATTATTTTCTCTTAGATTTCCGGATTGTCGAAGGAAAATTGTTTGTTTTCGAATCAAAATCCTGCATTTAAAATACGTAAATCAATGTCTCTTGTTGAGCAATTAAACGACAAGTAAAACAAATTATCCCTGCTGGAAAACTCACTAATTCATAATTTATTGACCACGTGATATGTCTCCTGGATATTTATTGTTTGTGTTGGCGTTTTGGAACGGTCATCATTACTGTTTCTCACTTCGAATGGGATAGTGGACAGTTAGTAAAAATATATATATTCTGTGGTAATTTTTTTTGTGCAAAGCTAAAGTGAGTATAAAATTAAATTTGCAACTTTGTTTTACAAATAAATAAATAAATAATAATTATAATTGTTGTAATAACTGTTCTTATAACTAACTTATCCATTAAAAGCTAAAAGTAAACTTCTATTATCATTTTAATGAGTCTATATAGGTACCTATGCCTCATTTTACACGTACATACCTACAAATATTTATTAATTTGATATTTATTATATTACAACTATGACTGACGTGGATTATGTTTTTTCTTCTTCCTTATGAAACGTATAATTTGCCTTCTAAAAATCAATAAATGGAAAATTATATAGAGAGAGGATAAATCTACGTGAAATATTCACGTGGCTATTCTCAGTTTTAAACGATTTTCTAAATAATTAATTGGAATCGATGTCTGAATTCTGAACAACTTTATTTTCTTGGAATTTGAAATCTTCTTTACCTAAATATTTTATACAATAAAGATACTCCAAAACAAAATATAAAGAAAGCACAAGACGCAATTACACAATTAAAAACAACAAATACAACACAAACTTGATTATTTTTTTTATAGGTGGCTTCTTCCGAAGTTAGAATAACCCCGTCCCCATCTGTGACCATGTCCACAGCGATTATTAATGGTAACAACACCAGTACAGAAGATTTTACTAAGCATGTATTTGGTGGCAGTAATTACAATTGTAAGTGTACTCGATTTCCTTCATGTAGGTATTTACAATTTTTCCTTATTTTCACTAAATTATTCTAACATATAAATCTCTTTTTATTACTTCTCGATACACAACTGTTAATGAGAATACTTTTCGCTACTTCTCTACTTTCTCAAAAGCGTGTCCAGTCAGTTGCAATGTTTATCCTGAAGTTATACCCAACCCGGGGGTGACTTGCTATTGAGAAACCGGCCCTTAATCTTTCATCGAGGTTGCAGATATCCCGTACATAAGTGATACTGAAAAGACCATAGGCGTGAAAGTTTTCAAGAATTTTATTCATTCCCAAATCTAATCAGAGTACTGTTCCTAAGAAAATGTTTCTGGCAACAGAAATACTTATTGTTCAACGGTGTTGACATAGCTAATCTTTTTGGTGTTTATTTTTCCTCTGTCTATAACCTCCGGAGAAATTCCAACGCCAGACCCTTTGCTGATCGATTTGCGAATGTTTCAACATTGTCATAGACCCAACCGATATTGAGAGGGCTTTAAAACAAGTGGATATGAACAAGTCTGCAGGACCTGGTGGTATTCCTAACAAGGTACTAAAATCTTGTTCTATCACTTTGTATTTCCCTCTATTTATTATTTTTAACAAATCCTTAAACTCTGAAATTTTTCCAGAAATGTGGAAGCTCTCTTATGTTTTTCCTATTCACAAGTCAGGCAGCAAGAATGATGTATCAAACTCAAACTATGACCTATCAGCATCCTGTCTGCACTTCCTAAATTATGTAGCAAAACGCGCCCAAGTACTCTATTTAATTAGTTAGATGGTAAACGGCGAGCGGTATATTGATGGTGTTTATTTGCGGCTACCTATAAAATTGTGGAGGGGGTCTATTCGCAAAAAAAGAGAAACAAACTATTGAGGTTTACTAAATTATATTTTATTATACCTAAAACCAAAATTAAAATAAAGCAAATATCTTTCTATGTCTGACAGCCACTTCTATTTTTCCCAAATCAAATTATTTCACATCCGTTCAAATTTCATTACTACGGACCAGGAAATATCCATACTACAAACGCCCTAGGTACTTCTTCAATTCTTAATAACTTATAAGTTTATACATTACTCTTTCAAACAACACTTCCGATTCACATTCCTATTAAAACTACCCTTCACCTATATTATATCTATGTATTCTTAAAACTCGTAAGTCATTTATTAACTGCTTATGCAAAATAATTATTTAAGTCATGATCCGATTCACTGGATTAAGTATATATGTATTATTAACTATATTTTTATAAAAACCTTACAATAATTTTTAAATAAAAAACCCTAATTCAAAAATTCAGCACTTAAGGTCATCAAAGTTACTTCATGAACAACAATTTTCAAACAAAGCTTTCCAATACCTACATTTAGTGGTTCCATTCTTCACTAAGGACCATTTTGAACAGAACAATTACTATTTTCGGATTCCTAGCCAACAAACACAATTATTTAAAATCTTACACAGTGTGGTTTTCGTCCAGGAATATGTTAATCAAAAGTCGGTTTTCGGCTTATTTAATGAAATATCTAAATCAACAGCCAACGTTTCGACGAATTCTGCGCAAGGCTAAAAGAAAATATGCAAAGAACGTTACAAGCATTTCACAACGATTAACATTTTAAAAAATGAATGACAAAATAAATTAACATTTAAAAAAGAAGCATTTACAAAGGTTTAAAAAAATAAATTAACATTTAAAAAGTTTCAACAATGACTATTACATAACAAAAGATAAGTAAAATGAGTTTCACAAATTATATTTTTGAAAAACTATTAGCTCGTTACTATAGCCCTTCAACTTCAATTGGACAATCAAATTCAAAATTCTTTAATAATTCCTACTCAAAATCGAATATTGTTGAGAGCATTTTAATTTTTCTTTGTTAATTCTTTGCAAATTTAATGAAAATGTCAATAGTCAATATACTTAAAGGCAATTAAAGTTATGCAATAAAGTTTTTACAGTCAAATCACTCAAGTTTTTATGCATTAAATTTCCAAAGTTAATTCATTTATAAAGTCAAAAAGTTTTACTATAGTCACTAGAGTACTTACATTTAACTTTCACTCGTAAAATTACTTAATTAATTTAATTTAAATATCTCTAGAGCTCGCACATAATGTTGAACGACTTTAAATGTTCTTTCTTTCACAATTTTCTGTACTTTTTCTAAGATTGAATCAAACGCGTTTTCCCGAGGCAAAAACAAGAAAATAAACTCTTCGCGAATTTTATCCGCACTGACTCATTAGGTACTGTAGACTTAAAACTGAACTGGACTGAACTAACAACTGCTCTGCTTCTTCTAAAACCCCTGTATTTATATTTTTCGATTTCCCCCAAAATATTATTAATTACCTACCAAAATCGACAATAGGCGGTCGTTTGACCATCTATATTTCTAAAAATAGACACAAACTAGAGAGTTTCTCATCATGAATTGATAAAGGGAAACTTTCTTTTTGTATCTTCTTAACTGCCTTTTCAGTAGCATCCATTTCTTTACTTGAATTCGTCTACAATTGCCGAACAATCTTATTGAAACTTGAAAAATATGTTCTTATAGTATCAAGTGAAATATTTGCACCGAAAGTGACGAATTTACCTTCTCTTCATTTACCAAATCTTCATTACATTGATATTTTCAATCAAACCATTCGCTAACTGGTTTCTGAAGCCACAAAGAACCCTCCCACTAATTTTTATCAGCAAGCTTATTTCTAAAGCAACCTTTTGATGGAAGATCTGCTGGATTTTCATCTACATAAAATCATAGTCATAGTCATACAAATAAGGGTTTCCACTGTTCCTCCTGCTTGATCGAAGACAAAACCTTCGTAGAATCAATTTAAAAATGGCACTTCATAGGAAAGTAAAAATTATCTAAGGCCCGGTTGTAGTAAATAAAGGTTCAGTTGAACTTTAATGGAGGTACCAGTGAAGTTCATGGGAAAGATCACTGTGATCTTTTCGAAAAAATAATCTTACAATAAATTTGTTAGATTTCTAATAAGCATCAATTAACTGTTAAGGAAAATTTGTATATATAATTCCAAGTGAAAATTTTTTATTTACAGTTTGACTCGATTCACACTCTGGCTGAACTCGAATATTTTCGCGTTATTATTTCACGTCGTGCTTCTTCTCTCGGTTAATTCGACAACTTTTTCACGCCGTAGTTCTGACTATCTGGACACAGGTCTCGATTATTACTTGTTTCTTGATTACTCAACCGACACTAGTCTTTGACGCCGTAGTTCTGCCGGTTTACTCGTTCTTTCTCGAGCACTGAACATTGATTTTCTCCTGCCAAAGTTGCCTTTTTATATAATTGGTCCCTCCATTGTCTTGCATTTCTTTATTGGTTCTGACCTCGATTTTTCGTGGTTGAATCATCCGATCAATTAGTGTATTTGGTCCCTTTTTAATTAATTATCAAAGGGCCTCGCTAAGTGGTTTGTTAAGTGGGTATCATATCATATAGGCTCGTGCATGATTTATTGATCCTTTTAGAAATTTTTGGCTCCTTTGGAATGTTATTTGTTGAAAGCACTTAAAAAAAAGGTCCATGAAATTTTGCTTTAGTCACATTCCAATGTATTAGTCAATATCGGTTTTCAATAATTTCTGGATATCGATGTTCAGATAATTTTTAATTGAAGTTTCTGGTTGTGCTGTCTAAGTGATGGTATGGTTGTTTGATAAGTCCTTGTTATTCTTGATTAAAATTTCTGTAGTCACTACAGTACCTTCAGAAAGTGAATGGATCAGCTGATCTTTTCGTATAACAGCGTAACCCATTGAGGATGTTATGATAAGATCTGTGTGAATGTCTGCCGGAAACCCATCTTATTCTACGTGTCTAGCAGTGACTTCTTAGTTCTACTACCTTTCGGATAGGTGTGACTAGACAAACTTTGTTCAGCACTTGTTGAAGAACTGGGAGCAGGGAAATTTCTTGATGATTTCTGATTAGAAGTTCAGCTCCAATGAATGGTATTTTCTTATCCTCTTGTCCCGTCTTGACCTTTGGTACACGTTGTAACAAACCGGCTTAAAAGTCCTTTTTTTTTGCTTCGTAATACAACTAATTGGCTTTCTTACCAGTTAGATCAAATCGCCAAATTTCTGACGAAACCATACCAAAAGCCAAGGGTTATCAGTCGGTTTCCAATATAGAGAATCGTTCAATGTTGAAACCCCGATATCTAACAAGGCCGATTTATAGTATTTGTACTACCTTGTCGAGGATGTTCTCTAATACCTATTATTCCTTTATTTCAATCGTTTTACTGAATTTCCATTGTCTTTACCTGTAACCTATATTATCTATAATAAATTCCATATGAATCTTTATCGTAAGAGAATATTTCTTTGATTTATTCTGACAACCGTTTCAACTCAAAACAGTTTAGAACCCAACTACGTACAGCTCGGGTAGCAAGAACCCGGACTAATAAGGGCAACCGGATCAGTTAAAAACTATAATAAAATTAACCTGTTGCGATTTACCAAGAATTACAGTAAGACTTTAATCATAGTTCCTGGTGGCAGTACGAGAAAAGGCTTTTATTAGTCCTAAAACAAAGTCTCCCTTACTCGCCCGTCACATCCAGGTGGCGGCGATAACAACGTTTTCATCGAGCTTAGTTTTTTCCAGCGTGATGCGGACTTCATTTTCAACTTCTTTCTTAAGAAAATGAATTAACTTATGCAGATAATCTTTAAGATTCAAGTCATCAGCATAACTAGAACTACTCTGCCAAGGTCGGTATTTAGACACGATTAAAGGTTACAAAATAGTTGCATAAGTATCCAAGACTCCAAGGGTCTTCAACGCACATAGTTGTGACTTAATCCTATCATAGAACGAAAAAAGAGAATTTTTTTCTGCTCATATTAGATAAAACTTTGAAAGTTCCCTTACGTAGAATTCAAACAGAATTCCAAAACGACAAACTTTGAACTACTTTTGGATAATTTTCAGCCGTATTAGCAGGGTAGCTTTCTACCGAAACACGAGCACGTCAATTTGGAAAAGTCGACTGCAGAAGATACTGAAATTTGTCTTCCTTTTCTATTTCCGAATCTTCGTCTATTCTACGAAACTGGCTTGTAATTTCAATTTAAAATAATCTCTATCTAGTATGTTTGTCAGTGGATTCAAACCTCTTCCTGAACCAGCAGCAAAATTATCATCGTCAGAACCAAATAGCAAATAGCCATCCGTCATAGTTTTCCCTCAACTCAAATTAAACAATTCGACCCACTTTTTATTATTTCGTTCCTGGGATCTCGTATATCGCAGGCGCCTCATCCCTTCCCTGGCATCAGCCAGCATCCCTCAGGACTTTTAGTCAGCGACAGCAGGCAAAACAAGGGCGTGTTTTTCTTTTATTATCGAATAAAAACAAAGCGTTTCATCAACGCAATAAATCTTACAAGGAACTTGTTGCTTTAATAATGACAGAAGGTCAGTAATTTTCTTGCATTTACCCTACTGTTAGTTCATTGTGGAAATAATAATATACAAAAGCTATGGCTTAATTGATTAATTTAAAACAAGTTGATTGTCCAATTTAATTATTACTAATTTTGTAGCAGAACAAGTAATAGAAGAAAACAAAACTTGTGGAAAAATCTTGACTATCCTATCATGGGTGGTTGTTGTCTTGACGATGCCCTTTTCGCTTTTTGTTTGCTTCAAGGTAAACTAATTAAAATTTAGTTATTGAAGTATCTAATTTAACATCATTGTAGGTGGTTCAGGAGTACGAAAGGGCCGTCATTTTCCGTTTGGGAAGGTTGCTTTCTGGCGGCGCTAAGGGACCCGGTAAGAATTTTCACAAAAGTTTTTTTTTTTTATTTTTGTCTCCTATTTGTAAACATTCCATAGGAATTTTCTTCATTCTACCCTGCATCGACGCCTACGCAAGGGTGGATCTTCGTACCAGAACTTACGACATCCCTCCTCAAGAAGTACTAACCAAAGACAGCGTAACAGTATCAGTAGATGCAGTGGTTTACTATCGAGTATCCAACGCCACAGTTTCAATTGCCAACGTGGAAAACGCTCATCATTCTACCAGACTTCTTGCTCAAACCACCCTGAGAAATATCATGGGACAACGGCCTTTGCATGAAATCCTCAGCGAAAGAGAGAGCATTTCTCAGCACATGAAGGCACTTTTGGATGAAGCTACTGATTCGTGGGGCATAAATGTTGAACGAGTTGAGATGTGAGTGATAAAAATTCTAATAAGTAGCACAATAATATACTATGTGTTTTGTACATAGAAAGGATGTTCGCTTGCCTGTTCAGCTTCAAAGAGCGATGGCAGCTGAAGCTGAAGCAGCTAGAGAGGCTCGAGCTAAAGTAATTGCAGCTGAAGGAGAGCAAAAGGCTTCAAGAGCCTTAAGAGAGGCTTCTGAAGTTATTGGAGATTCACCCGCAGCTCTACAGCTGAGATACTTACAAGTAAAATCAATTTTTTTTTTACATAAGATTTTTATTACAAAATATTTTTGTAGACATTGAATACAATCTCCTCAGAGAAGAATTCGACAATTGTATTTCCACTCCCCATAGACATTTTGACTTATTTCATGAAGGCTAAAGAGAGACAAGAGGCTGCATTAGCGTCAACATCAACGACAACGTAAATTTGTTTTATTTTTTTTTTAAAAAAAGGTGGTGGGAGATAATACGTTGCACGTTACTCTACGAATATATTTTAAAAATAATAATTATTATATCAATATATGGTCCAGACTTGAAAGAATTTTATAAAGTATAAAGAAGCACTGACGAATAATGTATTTTTGATGTCGTAGTTAATACAATTTTAGCACTCTATTTTAAACGAATCTAAATGTGCACTTTTTTGAAGAAAAAAAAAAGTCTTAACTTACTATATAGATCAATCAGTGTAATAATCATCTAATTTAAGTATTAAAAACTGTGTGTTATTATTATTGTTCTGGTTCTTCATAGGATTCATCAGTCAGCGTAAGAAAACAACAGAGGCATGAAAACACAGGGGGTAAGTTGGAACCAAATTGTATTTTATTTTGTCATCAGGCTATTGGTGTAAGATCAGGATTCAAGAGATCTTATTGGTCATTCTATTTATCGCAACTCATCTATTTAGTGTGTTTTTTCCAATATTTATTCATACAATGTGTGGGAAACTTTTTTGTTATCAATTTTACAAAAAAGAAATCCCCCACTTCTAAAACCGCTGTATTTATATATGTTTTGTTTCCCCAAAAACTTCAATCATTCAATAAGCTTCCTCTTTTATTTGTTTAAAATCGAATAATTATGTCGCAATTTCCTGGTTTATCGGGGTCAACAGATTTGGTTGTAAGAATTGGACATATAACTCAAAGAGTATCGACACACGTATGCGGCCATAAATCACCTATTTAATTAATTTGGCCTCGCTTTTGATATTTTTAAGAATTTGATTTAAATGATGACACAGGCTTGGTGACGAAATAATATAATTTTGAACGTATATTAATGTTTTAATTAATTTGGGGTCAACGTTAATTTGTTTCATTTTCAATTTATTGATACTGATTTGAAATACAGGAAATTCAGTTTTTGATTACTTGATTACATTTAATTTTTACAGTAAAGTCATTGTAATTTACGGGTCTATTTTCCCGGGTCATTGCAGTACCATTGTATAGAGCTATTTCTCGTGACTCGTCTGAGGAATTCATTTTTATCCAATTGAATTCTGAAATTGTTTTCACGCAATCTTTGGAAAACTAAGTAATTTGAGTCGTCCTAAGTGTTCTTGTAGCGAAAATATAATAATGTTGTCAAACTATACAAGACATAAGACATTGAAGAAGTAGTACCTACATCTCTCAAAGTGGAGTTGCAATTTGACTCAACACAAAGTTTTTCTCCACCACAAATACTTCAATAAATTAAATAGGTACACATTTCGAGGTCATATTATTATAATCCCACCATCAGGGCCAAAATTAGCTCAAAGGGTGGGATTTTTTTATAAATTAGACTGCCAGATCATGCTGTAAAGAAAAAATGAGTTTAATGTTCTAGATTCCTCATAATTTGGAAAGTGGCTGGGGCATTATTCATTCCAAATGGCATAGAAATCCATGTGAGACTCCAAATTCAGAAACTTGGCAAGATGTTAAATTGGCGAGCGGTGACTTTAGTTTCTGAGTGGAGACACAGTTTAAAGTGGGTCCAATTTGCGGGTAGAGAGTAAAACACAGAAATATTCTGGTCAATTAAAATAAAGTTTATTTTATTAAAATAAATAATGCTTGTTATTAATTAACAGGCATCGGTAATAAATAATCTTACAGAGTTAGATTTCTAATAAGCAACAATTAATTGTTAAGGAAAATTTATATAATTCCAAGTAATTTATTTACAGTTTGACTCAATTCACACTTTTGCCTTAACAAATTCTGGCTGAACATAAAAAAAACTCTACTTACATTTAACAATAATATATTTACTGCTGGCCACACCTAATTACATGGAAATCTTATTGATTGAAAGAATTTACTTTAATTATGAAAACTCGAATATTTTCGCGCTGTTATTTCACGTCGTAGTTCTGACTTTCTGGACACAGATCTCTCGATTTTCGATTACTACTTGTTTCTTGATTACTCAACCGACACTGGTCTTTGACGCCGTAGTTCTGCCGGTTTACTCGTTCTTTCTCGAACACTGATTTTCTCCTACCAAAGTTGCCTTTTCATATCACTGGTCCCTCCATTGTCTTGAATTTCTTTATTGTTTCTGACCTCGATTTTCCGTGGTTGAATCATCCGATCAATTAATGTATTTGGTCTCCTTTTAGTCCCCTAAGTGGTTTGTTAAGTGGGTATCATCATATAGGCTCGTGCATGATTTATTGATCCCTTTAGACATTTTTCGGCTCCTTTGGAATGTTAATTGTTGAAAGCACTTAAAAAAAAGGTCCATGAACTTTTGCTTTAGTCACATTCCAATGTATTAGACAATATAGAATATCAGCTTTCAATAATTTCTGGATATCGATGTTCAGATAATTTATAATTGAAGTTTCTAGTTGTGCTGTCTAAGTGATGATCTCTGTTGGTATGGTTGTTTGGTAAGTCCTCGTTATTCTCGATTAAAATTTCTGTAATCACTACATCTATTCCAGTAAATGCCGGTTTAAGATAAAACCTAGAAAATAGCATTTTTAGTTTTTTTCTGCCATAAGCTTCAATGCCAAACTTTGTCAATGCTCAACTTGTTTTACTCATCAATACCTACGTTATTGCGAACTAATGAGAAAAATTGTTGTGAAACCTTCCAAATACTGCTGGAAAGGGTTTTGGAACGTCCTAAATAGCCTATTGAAGTTCTAAACTTGGCGTAGTGAAGAATTTTGGAGCATTTTAGAAATTTTTCAGTATTTTCTGATTTGTTTCGACGGATTTTTAAGTATTTTGAAGCTCCAAAGTGTTCTAAATTGGTTCAAAATAGTTCTAAAAGGTTTCCAGTTCCAGGGAAATTTTTGTAATCTTGAAGACGTCCCTTGCTGTCTTCTTCTCTCTTTCCGAAATCAATAGAGAGGGGAAATTAATAGAGATAGCGAAAATATCTTTATTCGTTACATTTCCCCAGTCCTACTTACGTCTTTAAATCGTGTTAAAAACATCTTACAAAACCCAACGTTTTCCAGACGTCTGCTTAAAGATGTTTTTGAATCTCTTTTCAATACATGAACCGTTCACTTTTAGGCCCGGTGTGAATGTGAATTTATGATATCCGATGGAAGTCTTTCATTGGTCTTTAGACGTTCAGACGTGATAAAGATTCAAAAAAAGACGTATTTGACTCTATTAGGTTGTTCATTTGTACTGCTTTTCTTGCTCCAAGCAGATCTCAGCAACTGATCGGCACTCACTTGTCTCATAAGTCCCATAAATCATAAATAGCAGCTCCTAGCAGATCTTCCTGATTTTTCGAGCAGGTAGCAAGTACAAATGAACAGCCTATGTGTCTTGTCTGGGTACGCTATTCAAGTACGATACTCACTAGAAAACGAGTGAGTTTTCAAAAGAATTAATGTGAAAACCTCGTTCACTTCGTTGTTCTCAGGTCATAGTTCTGTTTAATTTCGAACAGTTTGTGCTGAAACCATTTTCCAGATTGAATCGAGAAATTCGCATTTAAAGTTTTCTTTTTTCTGTCATAAACTTCAATGCTTTCCGGATAATATTTTCGTAACTTGTAAATGGACTTATTAGATTTTGCGGTCACATTGTAGTACCTACTCGTTACCAGATACAGACATGAACAGAAACGACATAGAGTAAATTTCATCTGATACGGAAATTGGCCATTATACGAACTTCTAAGTATGCCATTTGGGCTGGAGATCGCCCCAGCCATTTTCCAGATTGAATCGAGAAATTAGTAATTATAGTTTCCTTTTTTCTGTCATAAATTCTCATGCTTTTCACATAATATTTTCGTAACTTGTAAATGGTCCTATTGGATTTTGCGGTCACATTCAACGACGTAGCTATAGCTTCTGCATGGGGGGGGTTTCAGAGCAGTGGCGGCTCGTGGTCTATGCTGAAAAGGGTTTCAATTTTAGACCAGACGATGTATAGGTAGTAACCTGGCCTGGCCGCCGGGTTCCACGTCCAAAAATGTTTATTTTTCTTAAATTTTTTTATTTATTCAGCCTAATTGGGGGGGGGGGTTTGAACCCCCCCTTATATACGTCCTTGGTCACATTGTAGTACCTTCTCGTTACCAGAACAAAAACGACATAGAGAAAATTTCAATTAATACGGAAATTGACCAATATACGAACTTCTAAGGATGCCATTTGGGCTGAAGAATACCCCAGCAATGTTTTTTGAAAATACCCTTTTGCATAGTAGACTTTAGTTGATTGTTTCAATACTTTTGCACCAGGAATTGGCGAAATTTGGATACGGTTGCTCTCGCTATTTCTAAGAAATATAATTATTCGTTCAGTCAAAGATGTCGCAATTTCCTTGATGTTTTGAAAATAAATTATAGTTTTTATTTTTAGAGAATATTTTTATTTTACTTAAGTATTAATTATACAGTGTCTTATTATTGCGATTCTTCTTGTTCTTCAGATTCAACTACCCTCTTGGGTGGTCTATACTGCCCACATTCAGGATACTGATCTGCCAAAAAGCTCCTTATTTCGCCATATTCTGCTATTAAACTTGACCTAACTTCCTGCTGGTCCCTCTGTTTTTCATATTTCATCAAATAACTATGATAAGACTTCAACTTGGTATAAAATGGTTCCTTTTTTTTCTTTTGCAGCACAACTTTGCCATCAAAACAATATTGATTGAAGTCTAAATTAGCATCTTTTGGTAATTGTTCTAGAGTCTTGCATTGTTTTGGGGAAGCAATAATTTTAGGGAAAAAATTGTTTTCTTTGCAAATTTGCACCAAATGAAGGCCTTTCTCTTCAGCAATTTCTTCTGGCGACTTTTGACGCACCAGGCCCAAGAAAAAGGCCTTCATTATGTGATTTACATTCATTGAGCCTTCAACTTTTGCGTATAAATTCTTAATTCCAATCACTTGGCATATTGTTTTAATTACTCTGTGACATCTCAAACCATAGCCTTCAGGTTTTTGCCAAACGTAAATCTTAGTTGAACCAAATTGAGTAAAAAAATGATGGCAAACTGTATGATTGTTAAAGAGTTTGATTTTGACTAGTTTTTGCCCTGAGCGGTTTTTGGCTTTTCGCAAAGCAATTCTGGCTTCTAGGGCTTTGCCCATTGCAAATCCACCTAAACCGTTTTTATTTCCAGTAACCACAAGCGAAGAAATTCTTCGTTTTCTACCAAAATTCCCCTTCATAATTACAATAGTTCTTAATTCTAATACTCTGCTGTCAAAGCCTTCAAATTTTTCTTCGCCCACTGGATCGGGAGGCCCCAAACTTCTACCGGGCATTTTTGAACCAGACCAGCCCCGTTCCAAAGGGCTGAGTTTGGCAAATTTGCGCGCCCCCATTGTGTCTCGGAGTTGAATGAGTTTTTGTTCTCGGTCCGGGTTTGCAGGCAATTGGATTTGTTCCACTAGTTCTTTGCCTCTTATAATAGGAGCGGACAAGCCTGGCCATACAATGTTGGCTTTGCCCACTCCTATAAGTTGACCTCTGTTGAGGTCTTTGATGTTTTTTTTCGAGACTGTTTTGGCACGGCCTCGCTTTTTACCGGCGTTACTTACGGATGTAATACCTTTCCATAAATCTGTTGCTGGGACTAAAATAACGCAGTTTTTAATGGAGTTTTAATGTAGAGGTTCTACTTACGTTTATTGTAAAAATTTGTGCCTAAAGCTGGGGTAGTGGTTAGGAGCCTTATTTGGTTGGGGCATTTTGTGTTAATTGATAGTTTTTTAAAACTTCTTGCCACATCTAAGAGGTTTTTTGCCATTTTTTCCTTAAAAACTAAAGTAAGTTTTTGAATTAAAAATTTTGAGGTTAGAGTTGAAAGTAAAGATTTCGCTCTTCTTATTTTTTGAATAAGGAAAGCTTCAGTCTTTGGCTAATAGATGTCGCCACTAGCAAAATAAGCTTGCGCACTTCTTATTTGTTAAATAAGGAAAGCTTCAGTATTTGGCTAATAGATGTCGCTACTAGGAGAACAAGTTTTATAGCGTTTCCGATTTTTGTTTCAAAATTGCTCCCGATTGATCTCGGCGAGATTCACGTATTCGATTTGAGCAATAAAATTCTCAAATCTCGCATAGAGCGCTCTTTTTTGCTCCGTCAAATTCGATGGATCAAAGAGTTTGATCAGAACGATTGAACTGGTTCACAATCGAGCAATCTATAATTTGTGTTCCAGCCCAACTCACTCTATTCTATTTACTTCAAAGGAGTAAAAAAAAACAATCTTCAACGATTTCCTTACTCAGAGCACTCGAAATATGGAAATAGATGTTCACGTTAGAGTATAAGGAGGAGAATAAATACAACTTTTTTATGAGTAAACCTACTCTATTTACTCAGTAACAGTAGTACGAGTAAACAGAGTTAAATTTTGTGCACTAAATCGAGACTCTCAGACCAAATGGAGTATAACTGTTAACGTTGCCCGATAAGTTTCGAACATAAAAAAAACCTACACTGGATCCAGAATTAGTGTTCCAGAGGCAACAATAAACAGAATTTGAGTAAAAAATGTCGATTGGAACAAAATCTCCGCTGCAAAGTACACAAACATAACCTACAAAATCCGAAAATGTCGGTAATGCAGGCACCTGCAACGATAAGTAGAATTCTATTTTAGTTAAGTCACTTGTCATTTTTAAAATATTTTTTTTTCAATCCAAAATGTGTTGTCGCGGGGCGAATACTTCAAACTACGGATTAAACTAATTTGTAAATGACGTCATTAATGGTGAACGCGGGAAAATGGAAGGTTTGAACACAGTCTTATGTTAACGGATAACAAGCCAAAAATTGTCGAACCAGCCAAAATAGAATTCTATTGTTAATGACGGAAGTATAAAAATCACTCTGTTCCAAATTTTTTGAACTAAATTCTTACAGTTCTATATTTTGGGTTCAACTACAAGCAATTTGGGATTGATTTTAGAAATAATTTCGAATTCTGTTTCATATGAGTGATTTGAATAGGGTGAGTGAAAATGATATTCCAGTGTTATGTTATTAGAGTAGTTCACTCTTGAATTCTTCTGCACCAAATAACACTGGGACGCTATTCAATATCAAGGATGATACACACTACTACTACAGGATGGCCTATCCTTATGAGGCCTGTGTGGAACAAAATTCTCCTCCCCCCCATACTTCGTCAAATCACCAGTTCTGACGTCGGTAGCATGTTATTTCTCGCCTTGATGTAGGCTGTGGACCTAGTTATCATGACGTCGGAAAGGGTGACACACCAATATGGCGTCGATCAAGGATAATACACACCTACAGGATCCTCTAATGTCCGTTTGCACCGACCATTTAAAGGGAGATTCAACGATAATCAACGTTTAAAAGTGACATTTTCACCTGTAAAAATGTCAGTTTAAAAGTCGATCATTGTTAAACCTCCCTTAACATGATCGGTGCAAACAGCCATAAGTACAGGATTGCTTATCGGCCTCGTTTTTGGTAATCGCCGCCATATTGGTGTGTTACCATTTATTTTCTGACTTCATAACCATAACTAAGTCGTCAGCTGTTTAAACAGCCTACTTTATGCAATGAACTGCTTCAAGGAGAAAAATAACATGCTGCCCCTGCTTACGTCACAACCACAACTGGTAATTTGGTGTTGGGGGAGGGGATTGTTTGTCTGTGTTGTTCGGAGCATCACTTCTTGCTTCGGGGCGTTCATTTGTGTTATGTTATTATACCTTGCGTTCGGTATTTTACTCAAATAGTCCAGCAGCCGGATTACAATTTCACTAGTCGATATGAGTCGAGCGTCTCGTATATGCAACATCAACGTTATTTCCAAGTCGCATCCTTCAACTTCGAGCAATTAGAATCCCCATCCAGAGCTGCTTTCGGGTGCCACCCTTTGAGCGCTCCTGAGCTACTCCGAAGTACTCCAGCTACAGTTTGACCTGTTCGGTTTCAAGCATTCGAGTGCAAAACGCATGGAGTATGACAGGTCACTGACAGGTGTAAAGTGTTTTAGAAGCACCCGAAAGCGGCTCAGAGCGTGCCGAGCGGAACCGTAATCACGTGACTAGCGAGCGAACAGAGCAGTAGAACGCTGTATCAAAGAGCCAAAAATTTTAATAAATGAACTCAAATGAGCCTGCACCGAGTACACTTTTTAAATAAACGAACGGTAAATTCAAACTCGGAGAACTCACTCAGATCAAAATACCGAACACACGGATGGTTATATTTGCCATAATCTGAAATATTACAGCTCAGTTCAAGTTAGTGTGACACAAACAAACAAGCCTTAAGACTGAATAGAGTACAATTCTAGATAAATCACGTCCACTGAATGCACACTTGTTGCTACTGGAAATCGTTCACAGATGGCGACACATGCATCCGCCTTTTAATGTCATTTCACAATTGACAGCTGACAAAAGGAAGAAAATTTCTTTTACAAATGGCTGGCGCTGTTTAGCACACGCTTTTGCCACATAAATATCGTTTTTATTGTGAAAAAAGGCGAATTTCGAGGAGAATATATTAACAGTAAGCTGATTAACAATACAGGCCTTATATTTATTAATATTTGTAGAATTTTTGATGGGCTAGAATTCAATTTACAAGTTTTCAAGTACTTTTCATGCCTACACGTGTTTTGTAAAATTTCCAATGATGATTCTTTTATTAATAATAATTTCTGACACCTCTTGGCAGAATTCAAATTGTTGATTTTATTAATCTGAAACAAACCTTTGAGTCTTAAATTTCCCCATATAAAAATCCCCTGGCTGTAAATTTTTAAAATTTCAGATGTCTGATAATTGGGGTGACGATTCAGTGGTGGCTTCGGCCCCGAAAATCGCTGAATTGCCTGAAATAAGGCTTTTCGCCAAATGGAACTGCGACGACGTACAAGTTTCCGATATTTCTTTACATGTAAGTGAAAATTTCAGAGTTAATTTTGATAATTTAGGGCCAGTTTATTCACCTTCTGATAAGTCTGACTGATAAAAACACAACCAGGCCTATGATCTATCATTTTCTGTTATTTTAACAGCAAGGTTAAGTTATCTGTCACTGTTTATTCTATACGTCAAAATAGAGACGCAAATAGATGGTGAGCCTTAACAGAGCCGTTGAAATAACAGGATAGGATACATCATAGGCCTGATTCTGTGTTTTGATTGACCAGCCTTTTGTTACCAACAAGTTTATCTGAAGATGAATAAACCAGGTCTTATTAATGATGAATTTGCAATAATACATATTTCTGACACCTCTTCAGAATTAAACCACTGTTGATTTGCACCAACTGACTATTTTATAAATGATTTTTAATCATTGAAAAATTGAAAACATATTTTAAAAAATTATTGTTTCCAGGACTACATTGCAGTAAAAGAAAAGAATGCAAAATATTTGCCCCATTCGGCCGGTCGTTATGCTGCAAAACGTTTCCGTAAGGCCCAGTGCCCCATCGTGGAACGTTTGACCAATTCCTTGATGATGCACGGTAGAAACAATGGTAAAAAATTAATGGCAGTACGCATTGTCAAGCACGCATTTGAAATTATTCATTTGCTTACTGGAGAAAACCCATTACAGGTAAATATAACAATAATTAAAATATACAATATACAAATATAGTGATGTAAAATTCCCGAAACATTCAAAAGCCGCGAACATTCTCGGAAACTTTCAGGGAATATTGTTTATTTTTAACCATAGCCGCTTTCGGGTGCAGAGTGCGAAGCTCCTGGAACACTTCACACCTGTCAGTGACCTGTCATTCTCCATGTGTTTTGCACTCGAACGCTTGATACCGAACGGGTCAAACTGTTGCTGGAGTACTTCTGAGTAACTTGGGAGCACTCAAAAGGTGGCACCCGAAAGCAGCTCATATATGAAATGTTGTCATTACTGACTTTTCGAAAATGTCACATTTCTGTCTTTCCATTTTCCTAGTTCATTACCTGCAGGATGGGAAATGCAAGACAAGAATTTTTTTCCGTCCTCATTTCTCGTCCACGGACGGAAAATGGAGCAGGGAAATATTTCCCGTCCTCATTTCCTGACCTCATATATTTGGTTTTCACAAATTTATTTTTTTTTTTTCAAGGGAAAAGTTCTCGGAAATATTCTTTCGAGCGTTTGTAATTGAAAGTTTCCAGAAATATTCTCATTCAGGAGAACATTTCCATTTTTTATCGGCAAATATTCTCGGAAATTTCCCAATGTTTGCGAATATTCGCATGGAAATATTCTCAACTCGCATCCCTATAAAAACATAAAAATGATGATTACAACATTACAATAATATTTCTGACACCTCTTCAGACAATAATTAAAAATGGTGATTGTATTAAAAACTGATATTTTATTTAATTTAAATTTTATAATAATTATTGTATTTTCATATAAATAAAAAAAATTGATTATTGTTGTAGATTTTGGTAACAGCCATCATTAATTCTGGACCTCGTGAAGACTCTACCCGTATCGGTAGAGCAGGTACAGTAAGAAGACAAGCTGTAGATGTGTCTCCTTTGAGGAGAGTCAACCAGGCAATTTGGTTGTTGTGCACTGGTGCTCGTGAAGCTGCATTCAGAAACATCAAGACCATTGCCGAGTGTCTGGCCGATGAGTTGATTAATGCTGCTAAGGTAATAATAATTCAAGATTTTTAACCCTTTCCGTACGGCTGACGCAGCCTATGCCCCACTCCATCTGTAGGGCACAAATTTTCTGAAAACTCGCCGTACGGAAAGGGTTAAATTTTAAAAAGTTTAAAAAAATGATGATTTACTTTAATAATTATTCTGACACCTCTTGTCTGAATTATTAATAAAAATCTGTGTTGATTAACAAAGTGAAAACTGATTAAATGCATTATTTAATTTAGCGAAAATATTTAATTGATTTTTCAAAAATTGATTAATTTGTGTTTGCTGTTTCAGGGTTCGTCAAATTCCTATGCCATCAAGAAAAAGGACGAATTGGAAAGAGTGGCCAAGTCTAACCGTTAAGAAATTCTGTATTATTATTACGGAAATACATTTCTAAAAAATTTAAATGGTGTTTTGCTGTCCTTAAAATTGTAAATTGTGTTCTATTTGGTTTTTGTATCAGGAACACAGAAACGCAAATAGGTATTTTTCTCCTGGAATTTTCATCTCTTTGCATTCCTGTGTTCCTAATACAAAATTAGATTTTTGGAAAAATTGCGAAATTTTCAATTTTGTATCAGGAACACAGAAACACAAAGAGGTATTTTTCCTGAAAATCGAGAAATTTGGGAAAAATGCAAAATTTCCAATTTTGTATCAGGAACACAGAAACGCATAGAGGTATTTTTCCTGAAATTTTCATCTCTTTGCATTTCTGTGTTCCTGATACAAAATAAGATTTTTGGGAAAAATAACAAAATTCCCAATTTCGTATCAGGAACACAGAAACGCAAAGAGATATTTTTCCTGAAAATTGCAAAAATTGGGAAAAATAACAAAATTTCCAATTTTGTATCAGGAGCACAGAAATGCAAAGAAGTATTTTTCTTGAAATTTTCATCTCTTTGCATTCCTGTGTTCCTAATACAAAATTAAAATTTCCTATTTGTGTTCTGTCTTTTATCATAATTATTAACAAATAACAATAATTATTAAACGCCTCATTTTTTTGTAGTTAGTGTACGTGACAACTATGTTTTCTATGAACTTAAATTCTCCACATTTTTTTAACCGGTGTTCTTATCTTGGGCGGACAGTACGTCGTCAAGGCGAGAAACGACACGCTGACGACGTCATCACTGGTTCCTTGGCGTGGTGGGTAGGTTGATTGAAATGTGATTTACACAGGCTTTATCAGGATAAGCTATCCTGTGTATTATCCTTGAAGTCACACCCAAGGTTAATTGAAAGAAGTAGGTTGCCTGCAAGGTTCCTAAAGACACTGCGGGAATGGTAGATCCATCGGTAAAATTTGATGAGAATAAAAACACAGAGTTTACCTCTTTCAAACAACCTTGGGTTGCCTGATAATTTTTATGACGTTGACGTCATCTTAGGGTTTCCCTAAAGGTTTTTCGGAATTCAGGACAAAGGAGTCAAGAAATCCGGAATTTGCTGAAATAGCTATTTATGCAACAAGTGTGTAAAATGAAAGGCGAGTGCGACAAAATTCACATTCGTGAAAAAAAGTTCACTTTACACCAGTAGTGCATATACCAAAAAATTTCCACTACCAATAAAATATGTGTAAAAAAATAAATTCAGACAAATACTTTACGCACTAGTGAAATAATTTACTAGAAAAAAATGACAGTGTCGAAATCTGTCATTGACGGACTAGTGTGTAAAGTGAATACTTTACATACTTATGCCTAAAGTAAAACTTTACGTCTTTTGAATAGTGCGTAAACTGAATGAGTATGAATGTTTTCACAATCTCCGAGTTTTCCGGACATTGTTCCGAATTCCGGCCGGACTTCCCCAGACACCCTAAAAACCCAAACATGTCCGGGTAAATCCAGACGTATGGAAACCCTACGTCATCTGGATGGCTAAAATAATGCAAATCTCCATTAGATCCTCCTGATGACGTCATCTGTTTACCATGATCAGACAACCTATTAAATTTACGAAGCTTGACTCTATCTACACCCACCACATTTTGGAATTACATTCGGCTTAATTGTTGAATTACATACATACATTCGGATATAATGCAGGAAATAAATTCGGATATAATTCTGGAATTCTTTCCAGAATCAATCCGGAACTGAACTGATTGTAGCTGAACCGGGAACAAAAAATTCAGATTTTGAATAATTTTAAAAAAATCAATAAATATTATTATTATATTACACAAATAATTAATAAAATTTAAAACAAAAATAGTTAATAAATATTCAATATATGTAAAAGAATTTAAAAAGAGGGACAAGAACATTGGGCTTAAGTTAATGTTGATATTGTGGGTGGGTACCACAAAACTAAAGAGAAAAAACAATTATTACAACTATTTTCAATAAAACAGAGAAAATATCAATATTGCCTATCATTTACATAAGTAAATACATACATATAACAAGTTTCTTTCTATTAAAAGTCTAAACTTTCTACTGTATAAAAAACATGTTCAGCTAAAATGTTGTTTTTTCATCATCAGTAAATAATAATCTAAAAGCATCCCAGTAAACACATTTATGTAAAGTTTATATAATTTTTTTTTACCAGCATTAGTTTCATGTCAAGTTTATGCATTTACTTGAACAAGTGTTATATTTATGTTTACCTTATTGTGACTTGAAAAAAACTTGTGTTTACTAGGATTATATATGGCACTTTTCAAATAAATAACTGACAAAATATTGTCTTAATATTTCCATATTGGCCTCTGTACTTATGTATTTGGTGTGCCAAAACAAACAAACAAAATTTGTACATAATTGAATTAAAATCACAGTACGAAAAATAAAAATATCACAATAATAAGTACTATAACTAAGATTATAATGGCAGTCCATTGCCGCTTTTCTGAAAACATCTTATGTAAAACAAATTTAAAATCAAAAAACAAATAAAACTTACCATTTGACATTCTTAAAACTTTTGCCATCTTTTTCATGGTGGTATCCAGTTTAGAATCGGTATTTTCCAGCTCTGTGCCAAACTCATCCAACATACTTCAATTAACAATTAACAATAAATCAAACAAAAACAAAAAACTTACCCTTGTTGTTCATCCAACTCAATCCCAATATGTCTGGATACAGTTTTCAAATTCCCCAAACTTCCAGCAATAGCCTCAAGTTGCTCATCCTGGTTTTGCACCTCATACATTTGTTGCCTTTGCAAAAATTGCGGGCTTTCAATTTCATTTTCCAACTTCGAATATTTTGTCCCACTGTGCATGTTTGTAAGTCTTACAGGGCTGCCGCTGTCCAAAAGTGGCCGTCTGTCTTTATCCTTGCCTTTGCTCGTACTAATTCTATCTTTCATCGATTGGATTTCATTTTTTGTGGATTCGATGAAGTGCTTTCGCTTGGTCAATTCGCGGTTGTCGATTTTGAATTTTGACGGGTTTTTTTCGACGATGTCGATGGTGTCTTCCAAGTCTTCGAGGTCCCACTCGATGCTGCGTAATGAGTTTTTCAGTTCAGTGTTGGTCCATTCGATTTCGTCTTTCGTTATCAGTTCGGATTCGTTTTGGAATTCGGACCAGCGACGGTAGAGACCTCGGGTTTTTTTTAGAGCTCTGAATACTTCACTGAAAGAAGAAGAGTTTGTGATGAGGGATAAGGCTCTATTTAAGAGGCTGTTGGATAACAGGGTTGGGAATTATACTGTATTGTTTCAATTTTTTTATGTCAATTTGTGTTTATTTCAGGCTCTTCAAAGTTTTCCTGGAAAAATAATTGAGGGAAAACTTTGAAACTATTTACATGTAAAGAGGAAAGTTAAAAGCTCATTTTCCCAAAATTTCAAATTTTTTTAGTGAAAAATAACAACATGGGAAATCAATGAAAATCGACTTGCAAAATCTAAATTAAGCAAAAATGCATTCTCTTACATTTTATTTTTTTTCTGGAAAACTATCCAAGGGATAATTATGACATTTTTAGGAAAGAAAAAGGAAAGTTTGAAGCTCATCATACTAAAATTTCAAAGTTTTCCAGTGAAAAATAGCCACATGGGAAATCAATGAAAATCAACTTGCAAAATCCAAATTAAGCAAAAATGCATTCTTTTACATTCTATTTTTTTTCTGGAAAACTATCCAAGGGAGAACTATGACATTTGTAGGAGAGAAAAAGGAGAGTTAGGAACTCATCATACTAGAATTTCAAATTTTTCTAGTGAAAAATAATCACATGGGAAATCAATGAAAATCAACTTGCAAAATCCAAATGAAGCAAAAATGCATTCTCTTACATTTTATTTTTTTTTCTGGAAAACTATCAAAGAAAAACTTATAATATTTTCAGGAAAGAAAAAGGAGAGTTAAGAGCTCATCATACTGAAATTTCAAACTTTTCCAGTAAAAAATAACCACATAGGAAATCAATGAAAATCAACATGCAAAATCCAAATTAAGCAAAAATGCATTCTCTTACATTTTATTTTATTTCTGGAAAACTATCCAAAGGATAATTATGACATTTTTAGGAAAGAAAAAGGAGAGTTAGGAGCTCATCATACTAAAATTTTAATCTTTTCCAGTGAAAAATAACCACATGGGAAATCAACGAAAATCAACTTGCAAAATCCAAATTAAGCAAAAATGCATTCTCTTACATTTTATTTTTTTTATAGAAAACTATCCAAGGGAAAATTATGACATTTTCAGGCTAGAAAGAGGAGAGTTGGAAGCTGATCATATTAAAATTGCAAAGTTTTCCAGTAGAATATAACCACATGGGAAATCAATGAAAATCAACCTAAAAAATCCAAATTAAGCAAAAATGCATTCTCTTACATTTTATTTTTTCTCCGGAAAACTATCCAAAGGAAAATTATGACATTTGTAGAAGAGAAAAAGGAAAGTTAGGAGTTCATCATACTAAGATTTCAGATTTTTCCAATGAAAATTAACAACATGGGAAATAAATGAAAATCAACTTGCAAAATCTGAGGCAAAATCCAAATGAAGCAAAAATGCATTCTCCTCGGCATTCTCTTACATTCAATTTTTTTTTTGGAAAACTATGCAAGGGAAAATTATGACACTTTTAGGAGAGAAAAAGGAGAGTCAGGAGCTCATCATACTAAAATTTCAAAATTTGCTAGTGAAAAATAGCAACATGGGAAATCAATGAAAATCAACTTGCAAAATTCAAATTAAGCAAAAATGCATTCTCTTACATTTTATTTTATTTCTGGAAAACTATCCAAAGGATAATTATGACATTTTTAGGAAAGAAAAAGGAGAGTTAGGAGCTCATCATACTAAAATTTTAATCTTTTCCAGTGAAAAATAACCACATGGGAAATCAATGAAAATCAACTTGCAAAATCTGAGGCAAAATCCAAGTGAAGCAAAAATGCATTCTCCTCAGCATTCTCTTACATTCTATTTTTTTTTTGGAAAACTATGCAAGGGAAAATTATGACATTTTTAGGAGAGAAAAAGGAGAGTCAGGAGCTCATCATACTAAAATTTCAAAATTTTCTAGTGAAAAATAGCAACATGGGAAATCAATGAAAATCAACTTGCAAAATCTGAGGCAAAATCCAAATGAAGCAAAAATGCATTCTCCTCGGCATTCTCTTACATTCTATTTTTTTTTTTTGGAAAACTATGCAAGGGAAAATTATGACATTTTTAGGAGAGAAAAAGGAGAGTCAGGAGCTCATCATACTAAAATTTCAAAATTTTCTAGTGAAAAATAGCAACATGGGAAATCAATGAAAATCAACTTGCAAAATTCAAATTAAGCAAAAATGCATTTTCTTATAGGTATTTTATTTTTTTTCTGGAAAACCATCCGAGGGAAAATTATGAAATTTTCAGGAGAGAGAAAGGAAAGTTAAGAGCTCATCATACTAAAACTTCAACCTTTTACAGTGAAAAATAACAACATGGGAAATCAATGAAAATCAACTTGCAAAATCCAAAAAATGCATTCTCTTACATTCTATTTTTTTTCTGGAAAACGAGCTGGAAAACTATCCATGGGATAAATATGACCTCGATTATGATATTTTGAGAAAAGAAAAAGGCGAGTTAGGAGCTCATCAAACTAAAATTTCAAAATTTGTCCAGTGGAAAATAACCACATGAGAAATCAATGGAAATCAACTTGCAAAATCCGCAAAACTAACTTAATCGTCGTAAAGTTTGTTTTTTGTTATGTCCACGTCGCCATCTTGAATTATTAGCATTCGAATTGCCTAATATGGCGTAGTGGGAGTACCACAGCTGATAACCTTAAAGGCAAGTTTACATTCAATTCTTAGTCAAATTGCAACCAATTGAAATTGAATGTAGAGTCACCTTCAAGGTCAAGTTTGTTATGCTCACGTCGCCATTTTGAATTATCAGCTCATTCGAATTGCCTAAAATGGCGATTTGGCGTTTTCTCAATTTAATATGGCGCCGTGGGAATAACATACCGTCGTCAAGTTTGTTATGCCCACGCCGCCATCTTGAATAATTAGATGATTCGAATTTCCTTAATGGAAAGCCAGCTATTTGTCAACCAATACGATTATAGATTGATAAATTCTCGGGTAAATTTATCTTGTAGACAGTTACCAGTAAGTTTATCTGAAGCTGAATAAATTAGGCCTAAATTATTAAATTCATAAATAAAAGAAAAGTATGCCTTCCCAACCCAGTTTTAGATGGACAATTTTAAAAATAGCTTGCAATAACAATTGTAAAGCATCTACAGCTAAAAATAAACCAAAAAAATACACACTTTTCCGATCAAAAATAAATAAAAACACTGGAGGAAAACTGCATGCAAATAGGTGAGTCCTTACTCTTTGACAACAAAGAATGGGTCTTCCAGAGTCATTTGTGAGGCGATTTCTTTGTTAAATAGGCGAAACTGGTAGAAAACAACGAGCGAAACTCGAAACTAAACGAATTTTAGGCTGCGATAACATAATTTTCGAGGAAAAACATTTCGAAAATCAAATCAACAACACACAACAAAATGGCTCCTTTCCTCTACTTGTGACAAATTTTCCCATTTGTCACTTGTCAAATGGGGGATTTTCATTTTTGTTTTTGTCTTTGTCATTTTTAATGTGCTAAACAAAGATAGGCATACAGTTCTTCGGTGGATAAAACGACGTTGCCACATTGATTTCATAACATAACCTCTAATTAAATCATCTTTGTTGTTGTTTATTTTTGATAATCTTTTGCTTGTTTCTTTGTTCAAATTTTAAATAAAACAACTAAGTAATTAATATAACTATAATTAATACATTCCAGGTAAAATTATGGGTATTATTTTTGGTAAAAAAAAGCCAATCAGTCGAGTTACGGCCCAGGACAAGGCCGTTTTGGTAAGTCCACTTTAGTCTCATTTCTGAACCACATAACATAGGATTTTTAGCAATTGAAGCAACAAAGAGACAAACTAAAGCAGTATCAAAAACGTATTGCCCTTACTTTAGCTACAGATAGAGAATTGGCCAAGAAATTATTAGCTAAAGGACAAAAAGAGTAAGTACAGTACAACCCAAATAATACTGAATCTTAAAAATTCTCATTATAGTCGAGCTTTATTATTGCTAAAAAAAAAACGATACCAGGAGCAACTTTTACTTAAAACCGATAATCAACTGGAAAATCTAGAAACATTATCTCACGACATTGAATTTGCCCAAATCGAGCTACAAGTAGTAGAGGGCCTTAAGCAAGGCAATGATGCTTTGAAACAAGTCAATGCAGCTATAAATATTGAAGACATTGAAAGGATTTTAGATGAAACTAGAGAGGCCAAAGAAAAACAAGACGTACTAATGTTTATTAAAATTTATTTTTAGTTTTATTTAATAATATTTGTAGGAAATATCCGATTTACTTAGTGGCGGATTGACTCAGGAAGATGAAGAAGCTGTTGAAGACGAATTAGCTGAAATTATAAAAGAACAAATGCCAAATGTACCATCAACCGAAGTAGATGTTGAAGAAGCAGAAAAGAGTCCTCACAAGACAAAAGGTTATTATTTTATATTTGATTATTTATGAGCTAATTTTTATTTATTTTTTTTAGAAAAAACCAAACAAATCCCCAAAGAACCTGTGGCTTTAGAAGCTTAAGATTATTGTATTTTTTGTGTAAATAAAATTTTATTTGTTATAATAAAAAAAAAGGTGCTTATGATTTATTATTAGTAAAGGTTTGATTAATCAATTAGATCTAATTCAGCCAATTCTTCTGGAGTCAATTCAGTTGATTGAGTAGGCATTTCAGACTTCAAATTATCACTTTTCAGTCCGTACTCTTCAATATCCAAGTCATCATCGTCTCTGTTATAAGCACTGTCTCTGATTTTTTTACCATACCCTAAAACAATTAAATATTTTTAATTAATATTACACAATATGTATTACAATTATTATTACCTTTTGATGGTTTTTTAACAACTTCATCTGGAGGAGTGCTTAAATCTCCTTCGTAATTTATTAGACCATTTTGAGCTATACGCCATTCTAATGTCTCGGTAGAAAAATCATCCCTGTTGCCCAAATCAGTAAATCCAATAATTTTATCAACCAATATAGTCTTTTGTATTAGTACAATGGTAGGGATTACTTTGACTTTGAGCCTTTCAGCTAAAAAGGGGCATTTTTCGGCATTCATTTTAGTAAAACGAGCTTCTAAATGTTTGGGAGCCAATATTTTCAAATGCTTATCAACAATTTGGCATCTTTCTGATGAATTTGTATAAAAATGTATGATCAAATTATCAGACTTTTTAATTATATCAAAGAAGCATTTTTCTTCAGGTTGTTCTTCGTATTTTCCATGGTCGTTTTGCAGCCACTCTCGTTTTTTCTCTTCCAGCTTTTGCAGTTCCTTCTTCCTGGATTTTCGCAGTTGTTCCAAATCGTTTACGTCCAAATTGTCGATTTGTTCTATGGTGGCGTCCACTTGTTTTTCTATGGCTTGGGTTACTTGGAGCAATTGGTTTTCCATCTTATTAGTTGATTTTGTTTGGGTTTTTGGTTTGTTTGTGTCGAATTTGCCGGAAAATTGAGGAAAATCTAAACAGTTGTCAAGAGAAAGGAAAATCTGTGATTTTATAACCTCACCCTTTAGAGTAGAGGAGGGCTTATCGATATATACATCGATACCTCCAGATGAAGGTGTATTTCGATACGAATTTGTTATATCGATATGTATCAATAAGTTTCTATCCCAGGCTCTTGAATTTTCATAGATAGAAAGCTGAAATTTTCAGCAATTCTTATCCTGGTAGAGGACTACAAATCCTCCAAAATTTCAGCTTATTCTGATTTATAGTTCCTGAAATAAAATCGCATTAAGGAATTTGGGATGAAGTTTTTTTCAATAGATTTCGGCTTCAAATCCTACAATAAATCACTGTAAGGGGTTTCTGAGGTCCCAATTTTAAATTTGACCATTTTGAAAGGAAAACCCTTCCCTGATTTGGACATGAATTTTTGAAAACTTTTAGCATAGAAATTGAGATAAAGTCAAATAAGTCAAGGACACAAGGGGTAAACCCAAAGGGTATTTCACTGGTCACAATATATGTACAAATTTCGGTATAATATTGCGACAGTAATTTCTCAATAGCTCACAATGCCTGGCAATAGAATGCAATACCTACCTTGCAATAGTGCACAATATTTTGCAGTAGTCTACAACAATTCGCAATGTTCCACAATTGTCTACAATACTCTCACAATAGCCTGCAATACTCTCACAATAGTCTACAATATGCTCGCAATAGTTGACAATATCATTACAATAATCTAAAATACTATCGCAGTAGTTTTTCCACTTTAATTTTTATACTCTAGTCGATGAAAATCCTTGACATTATCTGTTAGATTGTTGTGTTTTAGTGTATGGTTTTCTTATATTTGATAAGTTATATGGAATATTTTTGCAGTAGCATGCTATATATTTAATTTTTGCTTTGGGACACAAATGCACATGGCATGCGCATTCAACTACCTCTCTACCAAAAGCGTCTATCACTCGTTGGGTATAAATTTGAATACGGATTTTAATTTTTGTTGCACTTTATTATAACTTTAACTTACGAGTGTAGGAAAATAAAACAAGTGTAAAATATAAGGGGGGGATTGTCTTTTAATTCCTCCTGAGCCTTTATTCTTGAAACAGGGGAGCAGCGTTTCCAGGAGAAGTGTTCCGTCTTTGTTAATTATAGGTATATTATCATTCGCATATCATTGTGAAAGACGGAACACACACGTTCTCCTGGGAACGTTGCTTGCCTGTTTCAAAAATGAGGACCCTGTTCCATCACTCCTTCCTACGGTCCCTCTTTTTGGTCTCGTGTTTGCGTCACTGTTATTCAGATGTTCGGAATAGACAATATCCGAGATTATACAGTTAACTGTTTTGACGGACATACTATCCCATAAACAATAATTAACTCTGAACTTAACGCCACTTTCAACAAAGATGAACTCAATTTGATTGACTCATTTAAGGCTATTCAGGAAGAAATTGATAATGATGTTGTGATGGCAAAGAACCAGAGAAGCTCAACTTTCTTAAAAAATTATATGAACAAACAGAGGGTAGCTTTTAATGTTGAAGATTATACAATGCTTAGGTAACAGATATGAACAATGGAAGGTTTTTAAAAATACATTTAAAAAAACAGAAAGTCAAAGCAGTAAGAAAGTTAACTCTATGTTGTTTTTTTGCTGGAAAAACAGACAACTCTGATATTCACACAAGTGAAAATGAATTCGAAAATGAAAGTTTTATAACATAGGAGTAATAAATAATATGAAGGAGAAAAACTATATATTCGACCTAAATATTACTATGCAGTATCTATATTATGATGATACTGCTTGGTACTGCATACAGATAACAAGAAAAGCAAAGTGAAGTTTCTAAAATTGAACGTATGCCAGTTTAGATGGCCTGGAAAAGATGAAATTGATGATCTCATCCATTTGAGATCATAAAGATTTAAATAATATAAAAGAAAAATATAAAAGTTTAAAGAAATAGGGAATACCTATGTACTGCAATAACTTACAATAAGTAGTTCACAATAATCACAATGGTTTGCAATATCTAGAATCATTGGGCAATAGGCAACGACGTAGCTATAGCTTTCACAAGGGGCCCAAGGGAGGGGTTTAGAGTAGTGGCAGCTCCTGGTCTATGCTGGAAAGGGTTTCAATTTTAGAGCAGATGCTGTATAGGTAACCTGGCATAAACGCCGGAGGATATAGTAGCCGAAGGCGAAAAATTTTTTCAAGTTCCACGCCCAATTTTCTCAAAAACAACTAATTTTTTCAATTCAATGGGGCGGGTTTGAACCCCCAAAACCCCCCCTTATATACGTCCTTGGCAATAGGTTATAATAGTTCAAAATACTCTCGCAATATCTGAGTATTGCACAATATAGGTATGTAGATACAAAAAAACTTCAGTGAAATACCCCTCGGGTAAACCGCCCCCCAAATTTGTGTAAACAATTCCTCAAAAGCAAACTTTTTATTCAAAATTCCTCACTTGTCGCAAATTCGTCCAAAGTCTACACAAATTATTCTTCCAAATACCCCAAAAATTCCTCCAAATTTCCTGCAAATTCCCTGAAAATCACCAAAATTACTCGTGATTGTGATAGAAAATGTATTTCTCTATTTTTATCATGCTCAGTATCCCCTAATTTTGTTTTTGTCCAATTTTCCATAAATTCCCAATTCCCTCGAATTCCCCACATTTTTGGCAAAGAATTCCTAAGGGTAGTATTGCCCCTTGAAAATCCCTATTGCTCAATGGATAATAATAATAATATTAATAATAATAATAATATTAATAATAATAATAATAATAATAATAATAATAATAATAATAACAGGCGCCAGCTGTCCGCTGTCTACTTACCTAACGTTTCCTAACTCCCCTAGTTATCCAATATCCAATTTCATGCTGTAATCCTTCCCAGATCCTCAAATTCCTCTAACATTTTCTTTCCTCGGGTCTATCTGGTAATCTTAGCCCGAAATCCTCAATCAAGAAACCAAACCCCGCACGGGAGATAGTTTGACCTCGGTCGGACTACCTTGGGGTCCGACACCCCCACGGATCCGAGTCACCTGGCAGTAGGACAAAAATACCGTATCCCCTTCGTTAAACAGGACCCTATGAAAATATGGTGAATAATGAATAATTAGAATGTAAACAAGTCGCTGCCTGGGGATCGCCAGGTCGGGTTTGGAGCCGACGCTAAACTCGACAGCTTGCGGGACGACGATGACAGGAAGCTGAACACGCGGACTACTGTCATTCAAAAACCTACAATCTTAATCTAAAAAAAAAAAAACAGTAACAAGAAACAACAACCTTCCCTGAGAGTGGATATTGTTGGAGATGGAAGTTGTCTCTTCAGAGTAGTGAGCAAATTTTTGTATGACCATCAAGATAAACACTGTAGTGACTACAGAAATTTTAATCAAGAATAACAAAGAGTTACCAAACAACCATCCCAGGAGAGATCATTACTTAGACAGCACAACCTGAAACTTCAATTAAAATTTATCTGAACATCGATATCCAGAAATTATTGAAAGCCGATACCCTATATTGACTAATACATTGGAATGTGAATAAAGCGAAAGTTCATGGACCTTTTTTTTAAACAATTAACATTCCAAAGGAACCGAAACATTTCTAAAAAGATCAATAAATCATGCACGAGCCTATATGATGATTCCCACTTAACAAACTACTTAACGACGCCCTTGATAATTAATTAAAAAGGGACCAAATACACTAATTGATCGGATAATTCAACCACGAAAAATCGAGGTCAGAAACAATAAAGAAATTCAAGACAATAGGCTTTATATAATAATATAAAAAGACAACTTTGGCAGGAGAGAATCAGTGTTCGAGAAAACCATTGTTCGAGAAAGAGCGAGTAAACCGGCAGAACTACGGCGTGAAGGACCAGTCCAGTGTCGGTTGAGTAATCAAGAAACAAGTAGTAATCGAGAATCGAGAGACCTGTGTCCAGAAAGTCAGAACTACGGCGTGAAAGAGTTGTCGAATTAACCGAGAGAAGAAGCACGACGTGAAATAACAGCGCAAAAATATTTGAGTTTTTTATTAATTGTTCATAATTAAAGTAAATTCCTTCGACTAATAAGATTTCCATGTAATTAGGTGTGGCCAGCAGTAAATATATTATTTTTAAATGTAAGTTTTCAGCCAGAAATTGTGAAGGCAAGAGTGTGAGTCGAGTCAAACTGTAAATTAAAATTTTACTTGGAAACATGAATTTTCCTTAAGAGTTAATTGATGCTTATTAGAGATCGAATAATTTTATTGTAAGATTATTTATCACCGACACCTGTTATTTAATAACAAGCATTATTTATTTTAATAAAATAAGATCAGTGGTCTCCACTCAGAAACTAAAGTCACCGCTCGCCAATTTAACATCTTGCCAAGTTTCTGAATTTCGGGTCTCACATTGTGATAATTTGCATTAGAGAAAAACGTTCATTGGACACGTTCTCAGTGATGTTTTCAAAACGTTCTGACGTTCCGATCGGATAAGTTTTTAAGGACCGGTTTATCAGTGGACGGCTATCTAGTTTAGCTGTCAGTTACCCAATGAAAATTATTAGTTAAGCAACAGCTAAATTACATAACCGGTCCTAAATATTTGTGTGGTATTAGGATTAAGTTATAATAAATCAGGCCACTGACTGGATAGGTAACTTTGCGGCACTTTCCATCACTATTTCCAATCTTTAGTTTCACCCACATCTGACAAACTTTAGTCGCACCTAATATATCTTTCAACTCAACTACAACTCTAAAATGGTAGAACTTTCTTTTTTTCCAAAATGACATTGACACACATTTTGCCTTACAGATTTCATTAATTATTTCAATCCGATATCTTAACGTAATTAGGCTCAAATTAAAGCCTTTGTTAAATTAAATTTAATTTTACTTAAATTCATTTTGTTTAAATATACAATTTTTGCTACTATGTATAAACTAAATTAATTTTATTGATTGTGAAAATGTTTATAAGTATAAAAGAGTGTCTACTGCAAGAATATTTTGGATGCTTTAACACAGCCTCAATCGATCAACTTAAATTTCAAAAAAAAAAACTATGTTTCAATCATTAATTCAATCCTCTTGAAACAATATTGGCAAACTCTAACGCATTATAGGAAAATAGATAAAAGTTTCAAGTATGTAGATATAAATATACAAAAAATACTACTAAATAGACTACAGTAAGTAGTTATTTAATACAATTAATGATTTATCTTGTGAAAACTCCATCGCCATTTCTGCCTAAATATTCGGACCAGCCTTGTGCATTTTTAGGCAAAAACCTAACGCATTTTTCCTTAATCTCTTTATCATAACTGCTGTCACAGTTGCACTGTATCCTCATTCTGTATACAGTCATTTGGCCCAATTTTAATTGAGCCAATCGTTCAAAATCAGCAAAACTTCTCCTCAACCTGTTTTGTTCATCTTGACACTCTTGTTCTGATTTTTTATCATTTATGCATTCCTCAGCCATCAAATCTTGCAAGCTCATTCCTAAAGGTTGCCAATATTTCACAAAAACAACATCAATTGAAGAGTTTGATGAATTAAAGGCACTCAGGACTGCGCCTACTGATGTCACTTTTGAAACACTATTCCAGGCAATATTGGCCTGCCTTTTTCGTCTAAAATATGATAATTGATTGTCTCTTTCTCCTAATTCATTTTCAGTTTCAATGTCCCATAGAGTGGTTGAATGATTCAACAATAACGCCTCTCTTTTTTGGTTTTCTAGAATCTTTTCAATGTCCATCGAATGATGCGAATTGACGTCACGCTGTTCCAACTTGTTTTTCCTTAAACGAGCTTCTTCGTTTTTGAAATAAGTGTCTTTGATAATATCGGTTGGCAATGATTCGTCGTCGTGCAACAACCGCTTTTTAGCCAACCGGAGATTGTGGTAACCGTAAATTTTGTCTGCCAAGTTTTTCTTTTTTGAAATCGGGCCTTTTTGGTTTTGTTGTTTGCTTCTAGGGTCTCTATTGTTATCGTCTACTTTGACTTCGTCAAATAACATTTGCTTTTGATTGTATGGTATGTTGTCGTCAGCCAGATTGTAATTTGAAAATTCTGAATCCAGTTCTTCTTGGTTTGGCATCCAGATGTTGTAGTCAATGGGTTGTTCCTAAAAATGTAATCATAGAAATGAATGTTTTTGATGTAGGACAATTCTTACCTCGGAAATAGGCATATTATTGGGCAAACTATTGTCATTTTCCTGAGGCACATTGAAATTCTTGACAATATCATTAGGCTTATCCTTGTGCCTGAAATTTGACTTTCCATATTTTATGATGCCAATTCCTGGATCTCCATTGTAAATTTTGGACATTATTTCCGCTTGTCCCGAATTGATCGGATGTGTTTCAAGGTAGTCTTTAAGCAGTTTTATCGGCGATTTTGTATTGTTGTACTCGAATAAGATGTTTGAAGCTGAATTTGTTTGAAATTAGATTAATATATGGTACGATATGATGGTAGATTTAAGTACCTGAATTGTAAATGGCGATACCAGGAGGTTGATGATACTCGTTTAATCCATTTAGTTTTAGTATGGTGGTTGAGTTGAATTGTTTTTTGCATTCATCGTGGACTTTCGAGTATTCTCCTGTCGGATATAGAGATAATTTAATTATCATTCAAATATCTTCCTTTGCTTAAAACATAATAAATTTTGAATGAGCTGACAACAGTGCAAGGAATTTGTTAAAATGCATACAAGCAAATTGTCAATAGCTATTGAAATGTAGGTATTTATTGCAAATGCAAATGATTCCTTATTATTGTGAGCTCAGAAGACAAATTGAACAATGTGGCAACTTTGGTATGTCCTTTGTCATTGGTTGTACAAACTTGTCAGTCATAATATAATATACGAAGCTACTGGCACATATTTGAATTATGTATATATATATTTTTTTTGAATACTTTATATTCTACATATTTGCAAATATCGTATTACAAATATCAAAAAAATTCACAATCCAAAATGGCTATTATGTTGTGACGTCATTACATATATAGTAGATGGCGGTGTTGTCAAATGTTATTTCTTTATTTCTCAATTTTTGTCTATTCCCGGCTCTTGAATTTTTGTTTTCTTCTAATAAACCGTCAGATAGTGACATATTTAGGTGCCCCATTTTCGCATACAAGCCTCGAAGAGGGTTGAAAAGTACCTACATATATCGATTTTGAGTAGAATGAACATGTTTTCACGAGTGGCTCCTAGGGATAACATATGGAAAATTCGATTTTATTTATGTTACTGTGAAATGTACTCTTCCATTTGCGACACTCAAGCCAATATGTTTTCTTTCTACCAATTTTGTAGTTTTTCATTCTTCCAATGGGCTTATGTGGAAAAATAGCCCAAAATCTCGATTTTTCCTTACAAGATTACGCCCTTATTTCAAACCTTTAGCCACCTGCAACACCCCCGTCTTTGTTTTCTCGAAGCCAGGTTTCATTATTTAATCCTTTGGTGAACACGGCTTGCGAGAAAATATGGACACCAGGACATCTTCCATTTCTGTTATGGAAAATCGAATTTTCTATACGTTATCCTCAGGAGCCATACCCGTGAAAATACCTTCATCCTACTCAAAATTGATGCACTTTCCAACCTTCTTCGAGGCTTGTATGCGAAAAGGGGGCACCTAAATATGTCACTATCTGACGGTCTATAAGTTTCTCCAAATAGAAAAAATTCAAGAGCCTGGAATAAAAAAAAACATGAATGTCCTTTTATCTTCAATTTTTTTACATTTATTCTCTAGTTAATTCTTAGTTTTTCCGTTTCAATTGTTGTCTATTCCCGGGTAGATATGGACCATATGGACAATCTTAGAACTTTCTTCTTCTACTTGTGGAATCTTTTTGCTTACCAGTTTTCTTTGAAACATCTACTTGACTGGCTTCATTATTCGAACACTCGCTAGTCCAAAACAAATAAATATCGTGCCCTTTTCCTTCCATGCTCAAAGTTAAACCGCTCATCTGAGTGACGATTCCGCCACTCATTGGCTGGTAAATCGGTTGACCTGTGAATCCGTCAATGATTAACGTCTAAAATAAGACTCATTAAACTTCATCAATTGGCTCATCTATTACCTACCTGTGTGTAATTATAATTAAAAATACTATCGTATTTCTGATAAACAACTAAAAAATCAGTGATATTATCGCAATTGAAGTAAGCTGGAGTAGGGCTCATATCAGTTACAGCATTAGGAATAGTATAATTCCAAATTGTTTTGAAAGTTTTACCATCAATTGCTACAATAGTTGAGTTGTACATTGACGAAACTACATCGGCAATATTATCGCCAGTGATGTCAACTAAAACTGCTTGAGTCAAAATGCCTTTAAATTTATCCTCGTAAAGGGTAATAGATTGATTATTATTTAAATCAATTGCGCTCAAATTTCCTGCAGCATTAGGAGTTCCTGTACCAAATAATACTAGAGTCGAGGTGCTGTTTTGTTGAAGCAATTGAGGCATGAAAAAAGTCTTTGGTGTGTCGACTCTTTTCAATTCCTGACCCGTTTTGCCTGAAAGAATCAGCACATGGCCAAAGGTTTTATCTGCAAATAATAACATTCAAGACAATAAGAAGTTTATTTGAAAAAATGTATACCTTGTAATAAGGAATGGGATGTTATTACATCTGTAATGTTGTCATTGTTTTGGTCTTGGATGAAATTGGCCACAAATACGTTGGTTTTGCCTGGGTTAAGACGCCATATGTCGGTGCCTGTTTTCGAATCTATTACCATAATTGTCTGAAAGGAAATTTGTTATAATTCCAAGAGCTACATTTTGATATAATTTCAAGTTAGAGAGTACTAGTCTATCAGATACAGAGTCTAGTCTAGAAATGGATAACCAAGAAGTTTGACATTATCAACAATCAAATGATCGCCAACTGATGAAAATATTACATTAGCAAAGTAGTCTTCTAAGTTTTGTCCAGAGAAATCTACGTTTCAGTAAGAAGATGGTATTTCAGTGAGAATTTAAAATCCACTGGGGAAATGATGTTGTTATTTGTGGGAAGTCTGAAAATGGACAGCGATGAGAGCGTCTCATAGAAATACCCTAAGAGAATGCATAAAACTCAGAACTAATCTCTTTATCGGTGGAAAAGTCATCATTAACATTAGGTGTTTCAAAGAAAACAGGATATTTTCTACCACATCATCCAGTTGTTAAGCTCTCTAGTATGACAACAAAGATACACCCAGTGTTTGATGCTACAGCACATGAAAAAGGATACCCATCACCCAACCAGTATTTAGAAAAAGGTTTGAATTGACTAATTGAACTCAGAGGCGCCGACTACGTAGGTGCTCGGGGGTTCGAGCACCCACGAGACCTAAACAGTGGGTGCGAAGCACCCACGAGCATAGACTTAAAAACTGATAATCCTCTCTAGTTCCTGGAAAACTGGTCAATTTTGTACCTCGGGTTCCTGAAATCTGGTTAACCAAATGTCAAAATAGTTACCGGCTATCGGATGTCGGTTCTGTTGGTTTTATCAAGATTTTATCTGTAACTTCTGTCAATTATGTTTTATTTCCATATTTGCGTTCCCCAAAGTAACCGGAATTTTCAGTAAACATCTGTTGACCGATTCGGTTACTTTAGCTCTGTTCCAGCAGACATGAAAACCTTTCTAGAACGGTAATTTCCAGTCGATCAATCCATTTGTCAATTAGGAAAAACGTTCAACTTATTGAAAAATAGGTGGGCAACTGGAAATTATTGGTTCTGGAACGGTTCTCATGTCTGTTGGAACAGAGCTAATGGCTAACGTTTGGTTATATTTGGACCATAGCCTTATATAGGTTATGTTCCGATATTAACTCTGTCAGTACTGAATTTACTGGACGCCGTTCCGATATTATTTTCAGTAGGTACACTGGATTCAGTCGATTCAGTACTGAATGACCACAAGAGTACCCTGTTGAAATTGGAACGGCAAATGACAGTAAAATCAGCACAGTAAATCCAGTACTGGCAGTTGATATCAATCAATTCTTCCATTTGTATTCGAATTCGTCAATTTTGGGGTTGGCCCGGGTCAAATCCCCAAAATTTCAGATCAAAAGCGCCGCCGATCTAGAGATTTTCCCACGGTATCGAAAAACTTCCCAGGCTCAAGTGCCCCCGGCTATCAGACCAATACCCACCTCTACTACGTAAGTGGTCCACCAGATTCACAAGCAAAATGTTATTATTGCAATGGAGTTGACTATTGACGAATACAAATGCAGGAGTTGTTGAAATATTCATTAGTTTTCAAGAAAGTGAAGGGATATGGAAAGAGGTACCTCTTCAGAGTAAAAGCTTTTCGACTTAGTGGAGGTGGGTATTGCTCTGATAGCTGTGAGGTGGGTATTGGTCATAAACAGGTGCATTAATTTTATTGCAATAATAAATATTTTGCTTGTGAATCTGCTAGTCTGACTTGAGCCTAGGAAGTTTTTCGATACCGTGGGAAAATCTCTAGATCGGCGGCGCCTTTTGAAAATAGATTAATGGTGGGCTATGATGGCTATGTTGGAGGGGGGCTTTTACGTGGTAAAAGTGGGTATTGTTCTGATAGCTGTGAAAACACTCTACTCTTTACCCTTATAGTCGTAATTTTTTTCCAATTTTAGCAGACACCGCAAAAAACTTACGCAAGCACCAAGCAACACTAGCTCCCGCAGCTGGAAAACAAATATGTAAAGGTGTGAACTACGTTGTTTGAAATGTATTACCATTCCCTTCTTAGACACTCGTCCGAATGTAAATTAAAGAATGCTGGTAAACGTTTTTGGGCGTGGCTTCTGGAGAAGTTTTTTCGCCACCGGCGCCCTGATTGAACTGATATCTATCGGCGATATTGCAAAGATTCAGCATACACAAAATCGGTGTTATTACAGATATAAGGTAGTAGCTAGTGACTAGTGTTAAGGATGAATGCCATTTGGATCAGAGTTCATCCAGGAAACTACAACCATTTTAAAAGAAGAGACCAGTTCGACCTAAGAGGGTAAGAGTATTCTTACCAAGAGAGGTCAAATATAATAACATACCTAAACAATTGTGACGAAGTAAAGAAGAAAGTTACTACGACAAGAAGTGGTCGAATCAGTAAGCCCCCAGATGAAGTCACATGTTGAGTCACTAAAATAGAAGTTCTGCGTTCCTCAAGGTTTGTTGTCAATATTGTCATTGTAATTTTTGGAGTTGTAAGTATTATAAAATAAAAGTTTCAGTTTATTCTTATATATTTCTCATTGGGAGGGTGCGTCTGTGAACAGCCAGTTTCTTTGAGTATCCGGAATCACTAGGTAGGTGTTTTGGAGATTTAACAACTGGCGAAATGATTAGTGAGGTCTGAAAATCGATCCATTGACCCAAATAATCAAGGAAATTGCGACATCTTCAGTCGAACAAATAATTATATTTCTTAGAAATAGGGAGAGCGCAATTCAGGTCAACGCAAATTCATGGTGAGAGGACTATAGAGTCAAAAGTCAAAGTGTGAATTCGGTTTTTTTTGTTTTGTTTTTGACTACTACAGAAATATATTATAATTCTTACCCCACCGACTCCTACAGCTAAACAATCACCAACACCGTCTAAATTAATGTCAGCATTACAATGCAGCCCAAAAATCGTATCGTTAAGCCACCGCTTCCAAATTACATCTCCATTTTTCCCGTTTAGAGCTATCAAACCTCCTTCACACGGTGTCGACACTCCAAGGAATATCGGACAAAACACATCTGGTGCAAACAGATTATAGTTGTCGCCTAGAAATATACATGAATTATAGAATTACAAATAATGATGAATGTATTATTACCAGTTCCAAATCCAAACAAGGCATCTTCAATACCGTCACCATCAACATCCAAAGCCCTTACAGGCGACTCTGTAGTAAGCGCTGGTAAGTTTACAGCCCAAATACTACTCACTTTAAAACTAGTGCAAGGCAAGTTGCCTTTAGACCCATCTTGTGACGTTTTAGCTTTAGAAATAATCCAATCTCTGAGTTTGTCTAACGGCACAGGGTAAATTGATACTAGGACAACAACTAAAACTATTAAACCTATCAAAATGCTTAGTGAAGCTAAAACGTAGCAGCATGGTTTGCACAATGCCCTGCAACTGGGCCTCGGTTTTAATCTGGATTCATGTTTTCCGTGTTTTCTTCTCGGGGCCATTAACGGCCTTTTTACGTTCAGATCTTCGGCCAACTAAAAACATATACAAATTAATGATTATCTGATGAATAATTTTATTGGTTACCTTGTATCCATTTTTTCCATCCCTTATGAAGACTTCGTCTTCAACGTCGCTCAAATCGTCATCGTCCAAGGAGATGCTCTCTCTTAATTCACCTTTTAAATTCATTCCTGAATAAGTTGCAGTCTTATGATGGACCATCTAAAAAATAATACTATAGATACCTACTTGTACATACTACAAAATAAGTATACAAATACTTACTTCTAATAAAAATCTGCTGCAAGAGATATTAGTGTCATATTACAATAATAATATTGTTAAATAAAACTTAGAAGCTTTTCCCATACAAGAAGGAAAACATATGTTTTTCCTACGAAGCAATTTTTGTGCGACATTGCACAAACGCCGTATTATTGATTTTCACGATCGCTTTTCCAGATTATCCGTTATGTTTTCATGAATTTCCACTTGTATAACGCCCACAGAATTGTTAGAAATAATACTCATGGATATTTGATAATTTGTTTTTATTTCTATACTAATTTGTTTGATTGTTGATGGATTTGTTGCTCTTTTGTTCGCTGTTTGTCCTTTATTCAAGTAATTGGTTATTGAATTGTTTTCGAAACTTAAATAAAACTGTAGGTAATTTGAATGTTATATATACGACTATCCTGATTTGTTTAAAATAAATGATCTTTTAACAGGTGTAAGTACTTAAAAAGCTTGAAATAATTAGAAATATTGCTGGAAAAAAAGTGCGACAAAGTTATCTAGTGGCCTGATTCGTCACCCTTATAGCACAGAAATGTTTAAAAAATCATCATAAAAATGTATACGATCGTTTTGAAAAAGTCACTGTTTTTCTCTAATACAAATGTCACAACTTCAATAAACGTTACATGGATGTAAATAGTAAAGGGCAAATTTTGAAACTTCTAATATTTAAGAAGACAATTAAGGAGCTCATCATACTAAAATTCCAGACTTTTCTAATGGAAAATCATAACACGAGAAATTCCTGAAAATCAATTTTTATATGTAGTTTGAATTTGAAAAAATACAACCTTGCACATTTTATTATTTTTTTTAAAAACTAGAAAAGGGAAAATGTTGAAACTTTTAGGATAAAAAGAAGACAATTTGGGAGCTCATCATACTAAAATTCCAGATTTTTCCAATAAAAAATCACAGCATGAGAAATTCCTGAAAATCAACTTTCATAGTTTGAATTTGAAAAAATACATCCTTTAATAACATTTCAATATTTTTTTTTGAAAATAGTAAAAGGAAAATTATGAAACTTTTAGGATGAAAATACGACAATTAGGAGCAACAGATCGTCACTAGCGGCATCTATAGAACAGAGGCATAAAGATTTGAAACCTTCGCGCCAAATAAAAACGGAAACTATTCAAAAATAAACTGCTACTGGGATGACATCCAGTAAACAAAACCTGAAGCCGATCAAAAAATTATTCATTTAAGTATTACAGAAATCTGTGCTTTTATTAAATGAATCCTACCATTATAAATATGTATTTTGAAAATTTAACTTAGGCTTCAAGAGCCCATAATAGTTGAAAATCTGGATTGAAACTGAAATTTGGTACACTAGAAAATATTTCTAATGAATCAAGAGCCAAGATAATTTGGTCCTATGATTGAACGTTTAAGTTATACTTAACACAAATCTGTTATGTTACGCTAACAGGGAATAGATAACATATAAAATAATATGTTATTACTGATTCTGAATTACATGTTACCAATTTTGAATTACATTTTCCTATTTTCGATTTTTAGAATTGCATAGGTACCTATCTGAATATTTTCTAAAATTTAATTTCTCCTTTCTGAAATACATAGGTACAATATTCCGATTCTGAATTACAAATTTCCATTTCTGACTATCATGTTCCTCTTCTGAATTTTAATTTGTATAATGCTGATCAGTACTTAACTTCCTTTTTTGAATTACAATTTCCATTGTCTGAAATTTAATTTCCCTTTCTTAATTACAATTATTGGAAAAGTTGTAGTTTTATCAAAATACAAAATGTCTTTGTCTTTCTTCGAGTCAGGTATTCCAATAATTCTGAATATGGAGATTCAGTAGCATAATATTCAGAGTCTTATTTCATGCAAATTAGGAATCTCACTTTTCAGCCTAAATATCATTATTAATCTTGACTCAATAGGTACCAGGTACATGTTTATTTTTGTTTTATTTGGTACTTTATGTATTTATTCTGTTTATGAGTTTTCATCCACCAATTTCAACTTGTATGAGGCTTGGGTGAACAAATACAAAACTGTAGGTATAACGATATAAATCTAAAGAACAATTTGCCAAATTTCAACTCAAAAATGCTTGATGCATAGGCACTTACAAAACACCAAACCTTTAATTAAATAACATTACAAACAAAAAAAAAATTATAATTAATAAAATACCGCTAAGTAATAAACAAAAACAAAAAAAGTGCACGAAGCCTAATAATTCTCTGTTTCAATTTAAATCTACATCCTCGAGATTTGCATTTTATAACTATCCAATATGTAGATAGCCTATTAAAGATAGATAAAGAATCTAGTTATCTGCAATAATCAGATATGTTATTATTTGCTCTACTTTTGTTACTCCTTTTCGATTTTAATAGTTTTTTTTTTTTTGCATCGACTCGGAGATTAATTATTAAGTACATTAAACTCAAAGTAGCGCTGGGGCTACTCCTTTTTGCTCGATTTGGCTTAATCGAGAATCGAAGCAGGATGGATCTATATAAAAACTAATTATATATGTTTAAGCTACGGAATAGGAAAAATCCGCGTAAGGGAAAATGCGTTCGTGATGATGATGAATTGATTGCACAGTGATTTTAGTTAAATTGGCTCGCTTTGATGGGGCGATGGAATTTTATAATTATTTTGCATGTACGGTTATATTTTCTTGGAAAAAGTGTTTTTACTTATTAGTCTCTTTTTTTTTTGGAAATCATCACATTAATAATTAAATTGAGAGAAACAAATAAAGGAAAAAAGCATCTTGCCTATAGGTTTTAAAGATCAATATTTTTCTTCTATACTTAAATGTTATATTCTAGTTACTAGTTACTGTGGACCAGAAGATAAATGCATTGATTTATCTATTCCATGATTATTCCAGCACACAAATAAATACCAATCAATGCACCTCTCCCCTAAAAGCAAACACATGTGTGTGTTTACAATGGATATATTTTTCCCTCTTCCCGATTGCAATTCGATGTTTTACTGCACAACCCATTAAAATAATTGGTTAAAAAATTGTGGAACCCTTTTAAGGTTTGTATATTTTTTTTTCGATTTTCGGCTCTCGTAAATCCAAATTTGAACTAGAAAAGTATAAAACTCTGAATTCTAGAGCTAAAATTTTTTTAAAAAAAAAAGATTGGAAATCCCAATCCTTTGGCCTTAAAGCTTAATTATTATGAAAAATAGAAGTATGAAAATTATATTCTCAGGTTCCTTAGGAAAGTTTTATTCTCAGGTTCCACAGAAAAGCGTGGAAATCTTATTCCCGGCTCTCGTAAATCTAAATTTGAACTAGAAAAGTATAAAACTCTAATTTGTAGAGCTAAAATTTACCAAAAAAAAAAGATTGGAAATCCCAATCCTTGAATCCTTTGACGTTAAAGCTTAATTTTGAGGAATAGAAGTATGAAAATTGTATTCTCAGATTCCATAGAAAAGCGTGGAAATCTTATACCCGGCTCTCATAAATCCAAATCTGAACTAGAAAAGTATAAAACTCTAAATTCTTAAGCTTAAATTTATCAAAAAAAGACTGGAAATCCCAATCCTTCGGCTCTAAAGCTTAATTTTGAGGAATAAAAGTATGAAAATTGTATTCTCAGGTGCCTTAAGAAAGCCTGGAAATTTTATTCCCGGCTCTCGTAAATTCAAATTTGAACTAGAAAAGTATAAAACTCTGAATTGTAGAGATAAAATTTATCAAAAAAAAAAAAAGATTGGAAATCCCAATCCTTCGGCCCTAAGTAAAGCTTAATTTTGAAGAATAAAAGTATATGAAAATTGTATTCTAAGGTCCCCTAGGAAGGCATGAAATTCTTATTCCCGGCTCTCGTAAATCCAAAATTAGAAAAGTATAGAACTCTGAACTCTAGAGCTAAAATTTACCAAAAAAAAAAAGATTGGAAATCCCAATCCTTCGACCTTAAAGCTTAATTTTGAGGAATAGAAGTACCTATGAATATCAAATTATCAGGTTCCCTAGGGAAACGTGGAAATCTTATTCCCGGCTTTCGTAAATCCAAATTTGAACTAGAAAAGTATAAAACTACTGAATTGTAGAGCTAAAATTTATTAAAAAATAGACTGAAAATCCCAATCCTTCGGCCCTAAAGTTCAATTTTAAGGAATATGAAAATTGTATTCTAAGGTCCACTAGGAAAGCGTGGAATTCTTATTCTCGGCTCTCGTAGATCCAAAACTAGAAAAATATAGAACTCTGAACTCTAGAGCTAAAATTTACCAAAAAAAAGATTGGAAATCCCAATCCTCCAGCCTTAAAACTTAATTTTGAGGAATAGAAGTATGAAAATTATATTCCCCTAGGAAAGCGTGGCAATTTCATCCCCGGCTCTTGTAAATCGAAATTTGTAGGTATTAGGAAAGTATACTTACCTTATTCAGTAATCCGCGACTAAAGGGCAACCAGCGAGAATTAAACAGCGGCAAATTTGCAAACTAATACTTCTATCTTCTATCACGCTTTATTCCATTGCAACTGTGCATTTTCACACCGTTTTTTCCTCCCCCTTCACCTCAGACCATAATGTTCTTTTTTCAGTGGCCAACCTATAAATACGTATGAAATGAAATCGCTATATTTTTGACATTTAAGACCGGTTTATCAGTGGACGGTTATTCAGTTTAACTGTTCGTTAACTAATAATTATCATTGGTTAACCGACAGCTAAACTAGAAAACCGTCCACTGATAAACTGGTCCTTACTGTTGTTATAATGTTTTTAACTAGAAAAACTCTCATAGACTTGCAGTAGAATTGTAGATGCGACTATTTTCGACCATCTGTCGCCGTTAATGGAAACATTTTGGCAACATTGAAAAATACATTGGAAAATAGACATTATAAACTACAAATTTCCTTTGTAAAGTTTCCTTTGCGGGTTTTCAGAAGTGGAGAGAAAAAAGATACAAAACGAAAATTGATATTTTTCCAGGCTGTAAAATGTCATGGGACTGTTTTCAACTATCTGTTAATGGAAACATTTTGACAACATTTTAAAGTACATTGGAAAATAGACATTATAAATTACAAATTTCATTTGTAAAGTTTCCTTTGCAAGTTTTCAAAAGCGGAGAAAAACAAGATACAAAACGAAAATTGATATTTTTCCAGGCTTTAAGATGTCATAGGACTGTTTTCAACAATCTGTCGCCGTTAATGCAAACATTTTGGCAACATTGTAAAGTACATTGGAAAATAGACATTATAAACTACAAATTTCATTGTAAAGTTTCCTTTGCGGATTTTCAGAAGCGGAGAAAAACAAGATACAAAACGAAAATTGATATTTTTCCAGGCTGTAAAATGTCATGGGACTGTTTTCAACTATCTGTTAATGGAAACATTTTGACAACATTGTAATTTACATTGGAAAATAGACATTATAAATTACAAATTTCATTTGTAAAGTTTCCTTTGCGGCTTTTCAGAAGCGGAGAAAAACAAGATACAAAACGAAAATTGATATTTTTCCAGGCTGTAAAATCTCATGCGACTGTTTTCAACTATCTGTTAATGGAAACATTTTGACAACATTGTAAAGTACATTGGAAAATAGACATTATAAATTACAAATTTCATTTGTAAAGTTTCCTATGCGGGTTTTCAGAAGCGGAGAAAAACAAGATACAAAACGAAAATTGATATTTTTCCAGGCTTTAAGATGTCATATGACTGTTTTCAACAATCTGTCGCCGTTAATGCAAACATTTTGGCAACATTGTAAAGTACATTGGAAAATAGACATTATAAACTACAAATTTCATTGTAAAGTTTCCTTTGCGGATTTTCAGAAGCGGAGAAAAACAAGATACAAAACGAAAATTGATATTTTTCCAGGCTGTAAAATCTCATGCGACTGTTTTCAACTATCTGTTAATGGAAACATTTTGACAACATTGTAAAGTACATTGGAAAATAGACATTATAAATTACAAATTTCATTTGTAAAGTTTCCTATGCGGGTTTTCAGAAGCGGAGAAAAACAAGATACAAAACGAAAATTGATATTTTTCCAGGCTTTAAGATGTCATATGACTGTTTTCAACAATCTGTCGCCGTTAATGCAAACATTTTGGCAACATTGTAAAGTACATTGGAGAATAACATTATAAACTACAAATTTCATTTGTAAAGTTTTCTTTGCGGGTTTTCAGAAGCGGAGAAAAACAAGATACAAAACGAAAATTGATATTTTTCCAGGCTGTAAAATCTCATGCGACTGTTTTCAACTATCTGTTAATGGAAACATTTTGACAACATTGTAAAGTACATTGGAAAATAGACATTATAAATTACAAATTTCATTTGTAAAGTTTCCTATGCGGGTTTTCAGAAGCGGAGAAAAACAAGACACAAAACGAAAATTGATATTTTTCCAGGCTTTGAGATGTCATGCGACTGTTTTCAACCATCTGTCCCCGTTTAATGGAAACATTTTGGCAACATTGTAAAGTACATTGGAAAATAGACACTATAAACTACAAATTTCCTTTGTAAAGTTTTCTTTGCGGGTTTTCAGAAGCGGAGAAAAACAAGATACAAATCGAAATAAATTGATATTTTTCCAGGCTTTAAGATGTCATGAAACCATCTGTCGCCGTTAATGGAAACATTTTGGCCGACATTAAAAAGTAAATTAGAAAATAGACATTATAAGCTACACATTTCATTTGTAAAGTTTCTTTTTCCTCCTTATATTATGAGCTCAAATAATCATTTCTCATGCCTTGTTTTTTCTTCTGAGCCCCAAAATGTCTCCGCCTAATCATTTCTGATACTTTGTCTCAGTGTATTTTCCTCGAAGATCTTTAAATTGTTTCGTAACTTTTGAAAAAAATCCGTTGTTGACGTCGCGAAGCGTAAAATTAAAGATTTTTTTAAGGCGACCCCAAGCCAAATCAAATAAATTATTTTATTAATTACGGTAAACGCTCCGATTGTTTTAACAATTCAATGATTTTGGTGTGAAGAATTTTTTCGTTTTGTGGTTTCGTTCCGAGAAACTTAAATGCCCATTGATGTTCTAGTTAATTCTTCGATTTCTTTCGCTCAATAAAGTTTTCGGTCGTCTCTATTTTGCCTTCCTCCTGCTTACTGCTACACGACGACCGAGCGGCAACCGGCTTTTTATGAATGAAAACGTTTTGCTGGCTTTATTTTCAAACTCACTTTCGCAAATAAAACAACTTTTAAAACCCAATTTTATCTCTTCTTCTTCTTCTTATTGGGTTGTAGTAAGATTTTTATTTTTATTGCGAGTACGCTTTGGATTGTTGTTTTTCTTTGAATAGTTTGCAACAATGTATTATTGTTGTGGTAAAAGCACCAACTATGCTTTTTGTCAAACTATTTATTCGAGCGAATAATGAGTTTAATAACAGAAGATACCGCAAAGCAGTTTTACCAATGTTTTTGTTAAACGTGCTCCAAAGCAAAGACAAAAAAAACACCTGTTACAGTGATTAAATTTATTCATCATGCATCTACGCCTATGTTTTGTTTCCATTATTTCCCGCAGGGGGGTGCAGCAGAGACAGGCACATTCATCATCATCATCAGCGTTGCATTGAGACAAGACCCCCCCTATTTTTCGACGTCCCGCTTCGTCCCCGAACCGCCAGGATCCTGGACGCGATAACAAACAGCAGGACGCCCTGACGGCGACGTTGTCGATTATACTTTCAAAGTCTCAGTTTTAATAAAACGCGGGAAAAAAGTATGTAAGTATGACTTTGTAGCAGTTATCACTTCCCTAGCAAAAATAATGAACATGTCCAACACATCAGCATGGACTCAACAGTACAACTACATGTCTCCTGAAATGTTCCATTGACTTGTAATAGAACATTATGGGATGAAGGGCAACTTATTGCTGGACTGGGCTAGGGATTATGTCTCAGACAGACAGTTCCAAGTCAGAGCTGCTGACTTTTTTTTTTAGAGCTACATCTAGTGTCGCAGGGCTGAGTGCTTGCACCACTGCTCTTTCTGTTATATACGTTACTGGATCTACTGGACCTTATAAAATCCTCCTACGCTAGTTATGCTGATGACATAAAGATCTACAATCCTGTCCCTGAATTAGTCGCTCTTGAAGAAGATATTAACCTGATTTGATGAGTGGAGTAAGGACTGGGAAACTTTCCTAAATATAAACAAGTGTGTCGTATATTGCACCTTTGAAAGAACAACCCACAAACACAGATTACACTATCGATGTCATTGTGTTCAGCAGCATAAGGATCTTGGCATTTTGGTATCTAGTGATCTTTCCTGGTCTTCCCATCCATATCACGGACATTTGTAGCAAATTATTTCTGTTAAAAAAAAGTAGGTTTTCTCCAACGTACCCCAGAAAAACTTCACCAAACTGTTTATTGTCTACTGCAGACTAATACTTGAATATGTCAGGTGTGAAACCCTGATCTGATAAGTGATAAGAATAGCCTGGAAGCTGCGTATAGAAAAGCCACGCGGTTAGAATTTGGAAGGAGAAAGACTAATAAATTGTTTTCGATAGAAGAACCAGAGGAGATATATCTTCACCTATCGAGCTCTTCACCAAAAAATATCTTGTATTGAGCATATTTATACCCTCAATACCGACCAACGTTTGAGAGGCCACAACCTAAAACTTATGAAAGAAAACTGTGTGTCGGGAGACATTTTCCTGGCTGATTTCCCTAGTATTCTTCCTCCTCCCATTAGGAAATCGCAGAAGCAAAATGATGTAGGTAGGTGGATATTTCACTCCTAGAAAAACCAGACCGAACTGGGTAATTTTACGTGGTGTGAATCAGTTCAGAATAAATTGCATCTACCAGCTATAATTATGAAACTATAGTCTATAGCAACCTCCAAACTAAAGTACTTGAAGTAAATACAAGTACAAAGTACTCGGAGTTTTGTAGAAGTAATCGGAACCTTTGTCAAAAATTAACTAACAACCCAATTCAAGCAGCCTCTGATGTCTGTGTTACTTTAAATAATATTTAAAAATATATAGAGAATATACTATTTTAAACAGGCTAGATATCTGATGTCAATTTTATTTTTTAAATAATCGCTCGTACACGTAATTTGATTGTGTGAGTGTTTGGAACATTTTCAGCACTAACATAACCCTTACTATTCCAAATGGAACAGAGGGTCGAGTGATACCTATTTTAAAAGAGCGTTAAATTTTCTTCTACACAACTTCTATGGATCAAAAATCTAACAGCATGTTGTCCTCCTTCGCCGTTTTGCGGAAGCATTGGACGTTTTATCGAAATTCTCCCAGTTTCTGACAGAGGGAAACACCTATATGCTGTTCAAGAAGGGACATCCCGCTGTACCGAGCAACTACAGACCAATCACGTAATATACAGACTTCTCACATTCCGAGAATAGGCTGGATGCAAACATCAATTCAACTCTCCATAGATGCAGTGGTTATAAAACAGATCCAGACTAGGATGAGAGATCTTAATGTATGCTACATTGACTACCACAAGACAGTCAAGACTGGCTGATGACAGTACTGGAGATTTACACCTACTTCACTGCTTCAACATCTCATGAGCACCTGGAAGACTAATAACCTTGTCAACAACAACAACGCTGGTAAAGTCAAGATAACCAGCGGTATTTTTCAAGGAGACTCTTTGCCAGTGTGGTTCTGCCAAGCTATGAACCCCCTATATCTACGATTCTCAACCACACGAACATTGGGTACAGACTCTCTCTAATAAACACCGTAAGGACCTTCAGCGGAGACATTAGCATGTCATTTGGACTTGATCAATGCGCTATCATCAACATGAAGAGGAACGTCGTGGAAAGACAAGAATGTTGAAGATTCCTTCTCAACATATAACCTGTAATTGCTTAATTTTGGCCTCTCGTGCATTACTTGTTGTTGGTATGTTACCAAGAAAGTTCTAGATTTGCAATGTATAGAAAGTGTCGTTGATTTTCTGTTCACATGTTTTTCCTTGATTGAAGTTACTAAACTGTGTTTTAGTGAAGCTATATCAAAACCCATTAATAACAGGTTATTGGCCCAGTTTCTTTGCTGAACAATCAAAAGTGAAAATCCAAAAAGTTTAATAAAAATAGTGATTCTACACCTAAAAAGTGTGGCGCTGAAAAACAGGCAAAAATGTCAGGTTTAAATACTGATGCTAGGGTACAATCAATAATAGTCCAAGGTGTGTCTGATAAATATTTAGATATAGTAAAGTATTGTGTCACTGCCAAACAACAAATACGTGCTTTCAAAGAAGTCTTCGTACCTTCACCAAACTTTCATTGTGGAGAAAACTCATACAATTGCAGTCAGGTTCAGAAGAAAAACTAGTAGACTTGTTCTTAAAATTTGACACTATAATTAGGGAGTTAAAAGAGCATGGATCAAACATCGATGAAGGGGACAAGGTGTGTCATCTCTTGCTAGCACTAGGTACCATCAAAATACGACACTGTTGAAACCACTTTGAAAACGGTGTCAAATGTCAAAATTGGTTTCGTCAAAGCTCGGCTTCTTGACGAGGAAAATAAAGTTTTACAACTTAAATAGGCAGATAAATGAAGTAAGTTTGAATGCTGCGTCTTCAAAGTGCTGTTACATTTGTGGAAGTCCACAACATTTCCAAGCTTCATGTCTCTCAATCTGGCACTCATTCCCAACAACAACCAATTCTAGGATATCGAAAACTTGCAACCTGAAGATACATACAAGTATTTAGGAATGCCTCAGCACCAACTTATCGACCACACGCACCTGAAAAATATGTTTCTCGAAAAGTATAAAAAAGGGGTAGGTACTCAAGGTTCTAAACACCAAGCTCTCGGCTAACAAGCATATCACCGCTCTGAACACCTGTCTTGACCTACACCTTTGGTGTCCTGAAATGGTCTGATGCTGACCTTAATGAACTTGATAGGCTAACCCGACAACTGATAAAGAAATTTCGATGTTTGCACACCAATGCATCGAGCAAGCGGTGGTTGAGGAATGGCGAACATTTACAAGTTATGCAGAGCTCAGGAGTAGAACATGCGTGAATAATTACTTAGATCCGAAGATACTCTGATGAGAATAGCAGCCCAAGAACACCGGGGGTATACACTGTTGAACCTACAACACCGTGTTTTCGAGTTCGAAATAGGCTCAAGGCAAGAATATCAAGCCTCCTGGATAGAACATGCTATCATCGCTCGGCGCAGGATTCCTCTACCCAGAAACAGAGGGATTTTTCATGGCCATCCAGGACAGAGTTATTAAGACCCGTAACTACGAAAAACACTGGTTCACGCCTAGAGGTCGAAGACAGGTGCCGGAAATGTGGAGCGATGGGTGAATCTATAGATAATATCATCGCAGGCTGTAGATCACTCGCAGCATACCTAGGACGTCATAATCAAGTGGCTAAAATCATCCACCAACAGCTGGCCCTCAAGAACGGACTTTTTCAAGCATGTCCACTGTATTACAAATATCAGTTTCAAGCAGTCTTAGAAACAAACAGAAAAGTACTATATTGGGACAGGGCTTTAACAACGGATAGGACAGTGGACTACAACAGACCGGACATCAATATCGATAAGGAGAAAAGGACTGGTCATGCCTCTATCCCATAACATCAGTAGAATTGAGGCAGAAAAAGTCATGAAGTATGAAAACTTGGCAGTGGAGTTCAAGAACATCTGGCAGCTAACTAAACATAGTACTGAACGAGCACACCAGCATCAAGGCATTAGAACAACACGAAGTGTACAATTACCTGGAAATTGACGAGAACGACGGAATACAGCACAAGAAGATGAAAGTGAAACTGGAAATGGAATACTACAGAAGAACCAGAGGAATTCTCAAGACCGAACTTAACACCAAAAACAAGAGCTCTGCTATTACAACTATAGCAGTCCCTGTAATACCTACAATACAGTTTCGGCATCATCAAGTGGACGCTAGCAGAACTCAGAAAATTGGATAGACAAACCCGGAAGCTACTTAACATCCACAGCGGACTCCACCCCAAAGCCAAGGTAGACTGGTTATACTTGCCACGTAAAGAAGAAGGGAGAGGCATGCAAAGCCTGGAAAACTGCCACACCATCGCGATAAGAGGACTGAACGCGTACCTTGACCTGAAAAAGAGAGACAAGTACATCTGCATGGTGAACCGACAAAGAGAGGAAAAAGACAACAGCGGTGACAAAAAAGTGGAAAATGTCAGGCCAAACCAACTGAAACAGAAAAAATCAAACAGATTAAAGAGGGATTGAAACCACAAAAGAGAAGAGAACAGACAACAAGGTGGAAGGAAAAGGCCCTACATGGACAAATCAAATCGCAAAGGAGTCGGAAAAGGAAAACAACAACACAGCTGCATCATGGAAGTGGCTCATCTATGTAAATCTGAAAATAGAAACTGAAGCACTGGTAACTGCATGTCAGGAGCATGCTATATCCACCAACTATATGAAGGTAAGGATAATGAAAGCAGACATAGACCCAAAATGCAGACTATGCCATGCCCATTCCGAAACCATCCACCGCATGAAAGAGGATGCCCTATTCCAGTAACAAAAGCCAGTAACATCTGCAAGAAGTATGGAGTAAAAGTACATGAAAAATGGTACAAACACAGCTCGGACTCCGTCATCGACGCTCCTGATCACAATAATATGGGACACACAAACGGGAACAGACAGAACCATACTAGCAAACAAAAGCCTGACATCATTGAAATACAACGCCCGTGGAACATCAGAAAAGTAGTAGTCTCTGTAGTAATCGGCGCCACAGGATTGACACCTGTGAAGCGATAAAACAACTCCCCGGAACCCACACCCTGATGACACTTCAAAAAGCGGTTGTGCTGAGCACCGCTCATATAGTAGGGAAAGTACTATGGGAAACCAGCAGCAAGCACAAGACCGGCATCGAATAATAATAAATTGAAAAAATAGTCCATACTTCTCACAGTGGAGCTTCTTAAATATCATGAAGTAAAACAACTCTCAGTCTTCTCCACAATTCTTTATGTAAAATTCAATTTTGTAATTTTACTACGAGTACATGTTTCGGATAATATATATCCATCTTCAGCTATAAAATGAAATTAAACTGATATGAGTTTGAAGAAAACTCAGCTATTAAATGGGTTTGCAGGTTATAATTTGCGCAGAATCCTGACGGTGAAATGTACGGTTCCATGCTGGGTTGGAACAAAGCCATTATTAACAGAATAAGTATGTACGTCAAATCAATGAAGGATGCGTCATTATTACAATGAACGTAAGTTGTTGAGCAATCACTCCAGGACTTGAAATTCCATTTTCATGTCAACTTTAATATCAAGAATCTGGAAAATTTGAACAGCCTTTTGGAAAATCCAAGCCAATGAATCGGCTCTTCAGATGTCATGAGCCTTATCAACAAGACATTCGACTGATTTTTAAGGTCTTATATAAGTTTTCTATAGAAAAGGTATGTTTTTTGTTGTCCTATTGATGAACATGACATGATACTCGTATTGGAAGAGATAAGCAAATTGCAAAATAACCAGACGAACAAGGCAGCATTAGGAAACCTCAGTCATAACCTCAAGTCAAGTATACCAAATTGCCTGGCAAGAAAAGCGTATAAACAGTGGGATCTTAGCGTTCTGACTTACGTATGGAGCAGAAACATTGACAATCTGCTGGAAAGATATGAGTGCCTCAGAGTCCAGAGAAAGTAAAGAAGGCAATGCTGAACCTTTAATTGAAAGACAAATACCCAATGAGAGATTGCGCTAAGTCTCTGGGGTGACAGATACAATTGAAAAAATAACAACATTGATATGGAACCTGGGCTGGCCATGTGGCAAGATTGACCGACCATCAATGGACAAAGAAAATTCTGGATAGGAGACGTATTTAGAAACCGAGGCCATCAACTACTATGACGACCTGAAAAAGAACCCAGAGCAACTAGATAAGTACAGCACAGGATCAGTGACCATGGAACACTCAGCAGTGGAAGCCCATGGGCTGATTGATGATGATGATTGATCAAAAAGAAGAATTCAATTCTAATTCAGAAGATATTGATTTAGCCACGTGGTTAGCATATTCTGAAGCAATGATATCACAGCCAATAAGACGAAAAAATTGGAAAAAAATTCACTTGGAGATTTTGGTTGATGAAGAAAGAAGGCATTTTCCTTGCTTCAAATGTACATTCCAGACATTTCAAAATCAACTTACAACAACCAATACACCGACCCAAGTAGGTATCAAAGAGAAAAATCAAATCCCACATATTCATAGAAGGGGCGGGTGGGTCTATAGCTATTTCGCAACCCAGAGGGAAGGGGGTGGGAAATGGCACCTATATACGTACGATCGATTTCCAAATGAAAATTTAAAAAGACAAAGAGCACCGGCCTGCCGAATGTGCTTGTCGGGGTTGTTAACGTTGCGCCCCGCCAATAAGGGGCTGAGTTTTTATGCATTTGCCGTGTTGCCACCCCCCTGCACCCACTCATCAACAAAAAAATATCCCGTATATAACGAATTTACCTATTGGGGGTGGGCGGCGTTGCCGTTTTAATTTATTTTTTTTCTATTTTTAATTGTGTTTTTTTTTTTAGTATGGAATATTTATTTTGTCGGGTCAATAAATAATAGTCTATATGCCGATTTTTATTTTCGTTTTTTTGTTTGTTATAGGGATAAATAACGTGATAAAAATTTTAACTATACCTACCTACCGGGCACAAGTAGGTAGTGAGATTTTTCTGATTATTTAATTTTTTTTTAGCTTTTTATATTTGTTTTATTTGAATGTAAATTCCTATAATTATTTAGTAATATGAGTTAGGACAATCGATATCATTGGGAGTCCCATTCTTCATTTTTTTTAAAATATTTGTAACTTGATTTGCTAGTTTTATCTACTCTGTTGCTTCATTTTATACTGATTTTGTCCAAAGTCTTTCTACAGAGGCGAGAGATTTTTTCAACCATCAGAGTCCACTTTGATGTCCCCCATAGTTTCTTCTCTAGAAAGTAAACATACTCAATAATCTCACTGTTACTACCACTGATTCTACATCTATCTGTTAACCAAAACTTAGGAAGCTTCCACAAGAAACTTGTGAATAAAATGAAATAAAAATATCGTGAGACATCTCTCTATGGCTCTATATCATCTACACAGTTAGTTAACGTTTCGTGAATGAAACTAATTTTAATGAGCCACTCGTTGCTACAATAGCAAAATAATTAATTTGGCTCCAACAAGTAGGCAGGTATAAGAAAACACGAAAAAAATAAACCCCGTTTCCCCGTTACAAACACCGTAACAATTTAAATATATAAGGCATTTTAGATACATAAAAGTTTATTAGACGTTAATGACGCCGCTCTCTCGCTCTGCCTTGCTCACCAATATCCTGACTGATACGCGAGTCAGCTTATTAAAAGCAAAAGAGTAATAATTACAAAACTGACAAAAGTACCATCAGTATTTTATTGAAGCATAATTAGCCAAAGCCTAATAAGGGGATTAATGTTAAAGATACGATCAACAGCAAAGATAATCTGACTTATCTGGAGCATATTGCATTAAGTATGTTGTATCGAAATCGTATGCTACGCCACTGTCCGGTTGCATCCAAGCTAGAGAGCTTCATCAATTATTTTTCCAGCACAGACAAGCGTGCAGCATCCATCCAGCGGAGCGATGGATGACGTGACGCAGAGGATTGGTGGCGTCGGCTTGGCACTGGTGCAAATTTAGACCGGACAATGTTGTCAATTTATTCGAGAAAACTTTTTTTTTTAAGAACTTCTAAGAATGTTTCATTTGAAGTTTTGTGAAACAATGAAGAGCAATTCGAGATATTTCTATTGGATGTTTCACTAGTTGCAGATCGGTTTTGAACATATTGTAGATTATAATGGTTTTTACACGTTTTTATTTCAATCTTGTTTCCTGATTTCGTTGGTTTGCTATTGTTGCACTGATGAGAACTGGTAAATCCGAAACTGGTCTGCAACTAGTGAAGTATCCAATGGAAGTTGGATTTAGAATCAACAATCAAACATATTTGAAGAGGATACTTTCGAAAGTCTTGAATAGTTCTTGAGCAACAAATCTCTGTAATTTGGTTTCTATCACAGTGTTGTTGGAACTGCTCCTTCACTACCATTCCCAGAAGTTTTTCATATACATAACTGTGTTTTTCTACAAACGTGTTAAAAATGCAATTTTTAACACTCCCCCGAAGCATTAAAAATGTTACTTTATCGCACTAGTGCCATAAAGTCTTTATAGCACTAGTGTTAAAAATGAAACATCAAATTTTGAGAGCGAACGTCAAAAAAAGTTTGTATTTTTAGTTATTTACATTGATAATAATGGTGAAATTTGAACAACTGTGGTAGCCCGACTAGCCGCCTCATCTATATTTTTCAAGGGATCGATGCAGCCCTCTTTTTTTTCTGTATTTTGTTACATTTTTAGCAAAAAGCATTACTGACCACGACATACTTTCAAGAAACTGACAAGACATTTCATTACCCGTAAAACAAGGTGCTGGTTATTTGGCTTTTTTGACAAATGTCAAATTCAATAATTTTATGTAGGAAAGATGCTAAAAATCCAATTTTTTACTGGTTATTGCTTTTTATTGCCGTTTGTAGAAAAAATAGTGTATGATATTTATGTTAAAAGTATTTTTAAGGCACTTATGTGAATTGCAGAATTCGCTTCGCTCATTCTGCAAACTTTCACATGCGTGCCTTAAAAATGTACTTTTAACACTTATATCATAAATAACTATTATAGGTGTATGATCCCTAACTACCTATATGCAGGATACAGGATAAAATAAATAAATACTAGGATTTTATTAATTTCTCGAAAGTTGCTTTATTCTATAGGTTAGGTCACATTCCACAAGAATGTGGTTATTTTTTGCCGCGCTATATCTTCGTCAGCTTGTTGACTAAGCTGAGGAGGAGCATGCATGTGAGTATGTATGGGTTCCTGCTTTATACCAATTAAGGGCTCTACACCACTGTCAACATCATTAGAAGAACCTGCATTTAGATCATCATGATCGTGGGGAACACAACGGTTGGAAAATGGAATTTCTGAGTGTCTGATATCATATCTATTTCTTCTAATGATGCTGCCATTTGGATGCTGTGAGAGATATGATCTCGGTGATTCATGCATACTGCTGTGATGGAGAATATCCCATGCCCTTTAATGGAGAACTCCTATAATTTATTAATGCTGATTGTAAGTCAACCAGTGTTTGTTTTGTCCATTGATTTTTTTATTAAATTTTTTGAGATTGAACAGCTCTTTCTGCTAATCTATTTGATCGTGGGTAGTATGGGCTCTGAAATATAAGACTAAAGTTCCAATCTTTGCTAAACATTTTGAATTTGTCACTGTTGAAGGGGACATTATCACATACAAGAAAATCTGGGGGTCCAAATCGGGAAAATACTGTCTTAATCTGTTTAATTACTGCATCAGCACTCTTATCCTCCTTGATAGGTAAGAGCTCTAACCAGTTCGAATAGGCATCAAACAAAATAACATAACTCTTACTAGCGTATGTGTAGCGTATGTGAATATGTCAGAAGCAACCCTTTCCCATGGTCTACTTGGCAAGGGATAAGATAATAGAGTCTGTTTAGGGTTTCTTCTGGCATATTTTTCGCATGATTTACAAGACCCAACAAATGATTCAACATTAGTTGCCAATCCCGGCCAATGAAAAATGTTACGAGCTCGCGCTTTGGTTTTTTCAACCTAAATTGGTTCTTACGATCTTCAGACATAGGGATGTGGTTGACAAGGGAATAGACAGCAAAATCATTACTCGTTGATTCCAAATAATTCTGTCTCAAAAAGGCTATAGACTGAAATATACATATACTTGCCAGGCTTGTAGCAAACTGAAAGATCGTAATTAAGTAGTTTTAAACGCATTCTCAAAATTCTAGGAGAACTACATTGCAGCTCTTTTCGAAAAATAGACTCTAATGGCTTGTGATCACTATGAATTTTGATGGGAAATCTATAAACAAAATAGTGGAATTTCTTGACTGCATACCAGATAGCTAGAGTCTCTTTTTTAATCTGGGCATAACTCTGTTCAGTTTTTGTTAGGCTGCGAGAAGCAAATGCTACAGGCTGACCTTCCTGTAGTAGGCATGCTCCAAGACCATCCTCAGAAACATCCGTTTCTATCTCTATGGGCTTTTTTGAGTCCAAGAATGCTAGAACAGAAGAGTGTGTTAAGAAATATTTTAACTGGTCAATAGATTGTTGGTGCTGATCTGTCCATTGCCACTCAACATCAAGTCTGGTCAAATCTCGATAAATTGGGCACAAATTTGCCAACAAATTTTACCATGCCTAAAAATCTCAAAACATCTGGTTTTGACTGAGGGGTTGGCATATTTATCATTGCATTTATGTACTCTTTATTAGTTTGCACCCCGTTTCCCGAAAATATCTGGCCCATAAACTCCACGCACTAGGTTTTTTGAATTGAATTAAATTTAATGTTATACTTCAAGGCTCGGTCTAAAGCAATCTTAAGATTTTTGTCATGCTCAGCCCCAGATGACTCCGTCATTATTAGATCATCGAAATAAACTCCTACACCCTCAAGATCACCAAAGATTTCAATTTTTTTTTCTGGAAAACCTCTGGGGCCGAGCACAATCCAAATGCTATTCTAGTATATTTGTACCGGCCAAATGGCGTTCCAAAGGTCATCAAATCCGCACTGTCGTCGTCTACGTGGGTGCTCGGGGGCACCCACGAGACCTCACCCACGAGCATAGACTTAAAAACTGATAATCCTATCTAGTCCCTGGAAAACTGGTTAATTTTGTACCTCTGGTTCCTAAAATCTGGTTAACTTAATGTCAAAATAGTTACCGGCCATCGGATGTCGGTTCTGTTGGTTTTATCTGTAACTTCTGTCAATTATGTTTTATTTCCATATTTGCGGAAAAAGTAATTATTCAAAAACGTTGCACTCTCGCCTATGACAAGCAGCATAAAGCTCGAAATGAATGGCGTTATGTCCCCTTGCTCTTCAGACGTCGTAGTGCTAGAGTCGTAAAGCCCGGGACACATCTATCATGCACTCTTCCGATCCAACTCCGATCATACAATGAGGGTCCTTATTCTTGGAACAGGGAGCAGCCTTAACCAGGGAGAACGAGTGTTCCGCTGTTCCCCTGTTCCAAGAATAAGGACCTTGATTGTATGATCGGATTCGGATCGGAAGAATGCATAAAAGATGTGTCCCTGGCTCAAGGCGAACTTTACCCACCTCCACTATACCCCCTTCCGTGAAGCTCCTGCCCTGAGGAGGCACTTTTTACCCACCTGCACTTTAAACCCTCTTCCGTAAAGCCCTCCATTAATCTATTTTCAAAAGGCTCTTACCCTGTGATGGCACTTTCTTGAAAACTAAAGAATATTTAACCAATTCTTCCATTTGTATTCGAATTCGTCAATTTTGGGGTTGGCCCGGGTCAAATCCCCAAAATTTCAGATCAAAAGCGCCGCCGATCTAGAAATTTTCCCACGGTATCGAAAAAATTCCCAGGCTCAAGTGCCCCCGGCTATCAGACCAATACCCACCTCTACTACGTAAAAACTCCCCTCCAGCACAGTCATCATACCACTAAAGTTCGCCTTACGAGTCTAGTATTACGGAAAGAATGCGGATAAAAAAATTGCGCTATTGCCTATTTGACTTCCAATAAGAAATACAGATACAAATTATACAGCTACATTTATAAGGAAAAAGTAATATTCAAAAACGATGCACGCTCGCTTATGACAAGCAGCATAAAGCTCGAAATGAATGGCGCTATGTCCCCTTGCTCTTCAGACGTCGTAGTGCTAGACTCGTAAGGCGGACTTTACTCACCTCCACTGTACCCCCTTCCGTGAAGCTCCTACCCTGAAGAGGCACTTTTTACCCACCTGCACTGTAAACCCTCTTCCGTAAAGTCCTTCATTAATCTATTTCCAAAAGGCTCTTACCCTGAGATGGCACTTTATTATATCCCTTCACTTTCTCGAAAATAAAGAATATTTAACCAATTCTTCCATCTGTATTCGAATTCGTCAATTTTGGGGTTGGCCCGGGTCAAATCCCCAAAATTTCAGATCAAAAGAGCCGCCGATCTAGAAATTTTCCCACGGTATCGAAAAACTTCTCAGGCTCAAGTGCCCCCAGCTATCAGACCAATACCCACCTCTACTACGTAAGTGGTCCACCAGATTCACAAGCAAAATGTTATTATTGCAATAAAATTAATCTCATGGAGTTTAGAACACTATTGATGAATACAAATGCAGGAATTGTTGAAATATTCTTTAGTTTTCAAGAAAGTGAAGGGATATGGAAAGAGGTACCTCTTCAGAGTAAAAGCTTTTTGACGTAGTGGAGGTGGGAGGTGGGTATTGCTCTGATAGCTGTGAGGTGGATATTGGTCATAAACAGGTGCATTAATTTTATTGCAATAATAAATATTTTGCTTGTGAATCTGCTAGTCTGATAGCTGGGGGCACTTGAGCCTAGGAAGTTTTTCGATACCGTGGGAAAATCTCTAGATCGGCGGCGCCTTTTGAAAATAGATTAATGGTGGGCTATGCTGGAGGGGGGCTTTTACGTGGTAGAAGTGGGTATTGTTCTGATAGCTGTGAAAACACTCTACTCTTTACCCTTATAGCCGTCCTTTTTTCCCAATTTTAGCAGACACCGCAAAAAACTTACGCAAGCACCAAGCAACACCAGTTCCCGCAGCTGGAAAACGAATATGAAAAGGTGTGAACTACGTTGTTTGAAATGTATTACCATTCCCTCCTTAGACACTCGTCCGGAATGTAAATTAAAGAATGCTGGTAAACGTTTTTGGGCGTGGCTTCTGGAGAAGTTTTTTCGCCACCGGCGGGCTGTTCATCCCCCTCATAAATGCTGGTGCATGAACATCAGCACCCACGAGGTTTTCTGAAACCCGGCGCCCCTGCGTCGTCTAGCTAAATTTGCCAGTACCCGTCCTTCATGTCAAGTACTGTAAAATACTCTTTATTGCTCAATTTACCAGCGATTTTATCAACACATGGTATTAAAAAGTGCTCCCTTTTGATAGCCTGACTTCTTTGGATAAGGATACAGTGTCAAGTCGCCATTGGGCTTCTCAACAATCACCAATGGGTGTTAACATTCTGATGGCTTGTCAACTGATTTAATTATACCTTTTTCCTCTAGATCAGACAGTTTATTTTTTAAACGTTCGTGTAGCACTTGAGGCACTCGCCTAATGCCACTAATACGAGGTCTGATATTGTCTTTGAAAGTTATATGATGTTTGGATGGGAACTTACCCAAGCCTTCAAAGACAATAACATCAATTAAAGATTCAAATTTAATATTTTTCAAGGGAGTCAATTCTTTTAATAAGCTTTAAATCCATACATTCTTTCAGGCCCAATAGAGGATACTGATCTTTACCTTTGATTATAACAAATGACACATTTTTTTGAACATTTTTAACAGAGCATGGAAGTTTTACTTCACCAAAACATTTCATCTTGCTGCCCGATTCACCATATGGAATAAGTGATATGTTTGTTTTGTGAACTTGAGCCTGAGGGGCAATATTTTCTAAAATGTGTAATGGCAAAGTACTCACCTCAGCTCCCGTATCTAACTTGAAAAATACAAGTTTATTATTTATAAACACCTCCTTTGTCAACATTGTCTCATTATTTACTTGTTTCTTGCTGTTAACAATGTCATTCTTGCTTACTGTACTCACAAAATAGTCGTATTCATTGCTGCTATCATCACTATCGCTATCACTCTGCACCTCATTCCTACTGGTCTGTGCTACTAAAACTGGAGTTTTTCACTTGATGACCATGACGATAACATTTGAAGCATCTAATCTAATGACACCATAATCATCATGTACCCCAGCACCGATTTCACCCAATATTCATTCTCTGTTTTTGTATTAGTATATATTGTAAGTATTGCTGTCAACTTCAACTTCAAAATTAAAGCGTGATAATGAGGATGAATATGTGTCCAGGAGTTTTAAGGAACAAGGTATAATTTTGGAATACTCAGTACTATATACTCCACAACAGAATGGAAAAGCAGAAAGGAAAAAACAGAAGCTTAGTTGGAAAAAGCAGCACAAATATTTAGGATTCTAGGGTACCGAAGGAGTATTGTGTTTTGTAAGATAATCAAGATACTTTTATTGAATCAGTTACAGACCGGTTTCGAACGTATTAACCGCCTCATACTTATGATTTTTCCACAGGAAGGAAATTCATGAAAGAAGTTTCTCAAAGAAACATCGTAGTGTAGTGAGACCTTTTCTCCAGTGGTCCGTTATCATTCAGTAAGAAATCTTCTTGTTTTAGATGTTGTGTTAATTCCAAAACTCCACAATTTGAATCAAGTTTGTTCCACTTTTATCGCAAATTATACAATTTTTGTTGCTAAAATGGTACCAGATACAAGTTCAACTCTCTAAATTCAGTACCACTTTTTCTATGCGCCATCGAGCGTGGCCCTCCCACTCTTCCCAACTGCAAAACAACAATTAGATATTTAAATATGCACTACTCCGGTCCGGTCGTTTTTTCTTGCAGCCTCCGGGTAGCGGTGGCGTGGACAAATGGCCGGCCGTTGCGCTAATAATTAATCTGGTTTGGAATTATGCGCGCCACATTTCATACTATTAAACGCCACAATATAAAATATAATTTTCCTTCTTTTTTTGCTGCGAGAATGACCGACAGCTTTTGCTTGCTCGCTTCTTCCTCCTTTCTACTACATTATACGAGATTAATTGGTTGGTAATTAACAAAATATTTCCAATCAAAAATTTAAAACTTCAGGAGCGGTTCACCATTGCAGCAATGGCAAATAGAGGGTTGGGAGTTCAAAATGGGGGATCGGGCATTAAATGTGTATGTGCGACCGATGGAAAATCAATAAAGCCCAATTTATTTAAATTGAAACTAAACGGGTTTTAGGGGTGAAATATTTCGTGTGCAATACAAAATCATAACCTTCAAACAATGTAAAATGGTACGGCGTCGTCACACATTACCGGCGGTACCAAAAAACAGGTTCTCTTCGATTTTAATATTGTTGTGTCTGGGTACCGCGTTTTCAAGGGCAAACAATTTAGCAATATCCGATCAATAACAATTTAAATGTTGCGGAAGGTCAGGGATATTCTATAATAATATTTATTTATATGTACATGAACTCAAGATAACGTTGATCTGTAGTATTAATGGAATCTTGCTTGCAACGATTCAATCGATTGAATTTTCTAGGAATTATCTTCACCTCATCAGCTTCTTCAGATGCCGCAACAATTATCCAGTCATCAAAAATTAATAAGATTTTATATAGATGGCTCTCAGGAGTATACCAAATTTCTTTTCTGCTCAATACACAAAATATTAAGATGAAAATTATTTAAATAATCCTTTTACATTTTCACTTGTCACCCAATCCAATTATTTATTCTCCGCGCCGGAGATTTCTCGATCTTGAAAACGCACACAGGAAATGGCATTTCTTTCGAACTTATAATTTTAGATCTCTGGCTGGCTGTATAGCCCGAAGTATAAACTGCATCCGGTAGGTTCTCTCACACTTGAAAACCGGAAAAAAAAAAAAAACGAGATAATGGGACTTAAAATACAAAAGTCCAATGTCCGAAGTGAAAACTTCGCAACAAAACATGTAATTTTGGAAGTAAACTTTTGTGAGGCAGGTCACGGTCCGCGCAATAAGAGCAACGAGAGTTGTTTATTCAGTTCAGTCGGGTGCTTCTTTTTATTTGGTTTATTTTTTATTTGTTAAATTTCATTGCCAACCTGTGATGCCACTACGTTTTTACTCCGAGCACACACGGGCCGGTCTTTACTTTTCCTTTTTTTTTTCTTTTGAAATTTATATGTTGCCTGGGTCGGTCAATGAGACCAGGTTCCTCTTCGGGTTACAAATTAATTATGTATTTGAATCCATGACTCAATAAATCTGTTAGTAGGAGAATATAGTGAACAACCTACTGTCATCTATTAGTGAGAATTAAGTCTAACTGCATATGGGGGCGCCATCTATTAAAGAGATACATAAAACCCTGGCGTTGTTGCCAAAAATACTGGAATTCCGAAAAAAACATATCATTCTAATAAGACACATAGGTATATAATTTTGAAAACCTATATGTATACATTTTTGTGAAGTAGAAAAATTAGGCTTTCTAAAGGACGGCAAAATATACAAGGTGTTTCAATAAAAATAGAGCAGCACATATTTTTATTTCAAAAAATCCTATTAAATTAAGTTCTTCATCACCCAATAAGTTAATGTCATCAGTTTTAGATATTTTTATTAAGCAACAAGCAACAGTTTGTTACAATGGACAAAGAATTTTATTGATCAATGAAGAACTTAAGTACGAGTTAACAGTTCGAGGTTTACCAAGAACAGGTACTTTCGCTCAGAGACGAGCAGTCCTTTGAAATGCTTTGAAATTGGAACGTGAGGGTTCTGTTCAACCACCTTTTGAATCAGTTAGCAAATTATGCTTGTGCGGTGCGAAATTATATTCAGTGGAGCGTGACATTTTAAATTTCGATGATCTAACTTCAGAAAAATTAGCACACTTCTTGAACACATTAAATCCAAAATAATTCGAATACTGCCCGACACTAATACTGATCAGATCAGACTCTGAAGAATAATTTATGGGAACGCTTCAATAATCTATCCCAACAGTTAAATGCAAAATACACGGACAGTTGTCAACCGGTTTCTCCCGAACCTGAGGTATCCAAGAGTTTAATTTCCTTAGATGACAGGCATAAATCAAGAGGTTTCTGATCCTCTCATCCACGAACCTCGTTCTAATTGTAGATTGGTTCCGGCTCCTAGAATTAAGAAAAAATCTTGAGACTATTCTAATTTTCTGGATGCCAGATCAAGTGGTCACCCCTATTCAAACGACCCTTTCGATTTGTCTAGGAATACCTTGGAAGCTCCGAACAATAATTTTGCATCCCATCAGTCACTCCAAGTCGATCACAAATCTCAATCTCGAGCTTTGTTTCGACACACATTCGACGCATTCTGTGCCTATTCCTCGAACGGATAATCCCCATCATTCTCTGATAGACGCTTCCCTTGCGGACTTACCAAGTCCTCGCCAGCATTCGTACCCACATCTACTGCACTTTATGTTGCCTCGACCTCCAACAGACATTCTTGGTTACCCTCGAGTCATCGTTACTCCAAGACAGGGATAACACATTTGTGATCCCCAATCAAAGACCTTCTGATGGCATCAGACAAACTAGGAATCAAAAAATGCCTTCCACTGAAGCCAGTGATTCTCGTGTACGATTTGCTGAGCCCGAAAATTTGGCTTTTCAAGCAAATTCCACTCAACATGAAACAATTGCACCAACTGATCCAGTTCCAGGTTTTGCCAGAAGAACAGAGAAATTGCAATAGAAGACTCTATTCAAAGATTTGTATTCCTCCAACCAACTATAGACATTTAATCAAACCAGAATTAGCCTACCATAAGCCCAGCTATAACGTAAATGCCGTAGAATTTTTATTAAGGTTGACGCAGTATCAAATTCGACAAAACTTTCTGTTGGAACTGTAGCAGGTTAGGTCACCGATTAAACCAATGTGAATAGCCGTTTCTGCTACAGTTTCGGTAAAAGTCATGCTACGTCTAGGTCCTGCTTGCATTGTTCAAACAACGAACAGAAGGTGAGAACTTAGGCCGGGCGTCTTGCCTCAAGTAACAACTAATGAGGCCACCCTTTGATCTCAGATTTTATTGGACTAAATTCTTTCTCATGCCAAAGACTAAGAGCGGCCCTATTTGACAGTTGGTGTTTTCGGTCTATCAACGTACTGGCAGATTTCAATTAATGAGGAATCAAAACCTCTATCCCGACACGCGGTTTATTTTAATTTAGGCGTATGCCGTTTGGCTTATCTAACGCGCCAGCTGTTTTTCAGTGGCTGATCGATCGCGTGATTGGTGTCGAGATGGAATCCTGAATCTTCGTCTAACTTGATGACGTAATCTGCATAAGTACATACATTCGAAGAATATATTGAGGTCTTACGTGAGGTCATCAATTGGTTGATTCGCGCTAAATAAGGACAAATGCGTTTTCTACAAGCCAGAAATAAAATATCTGGGATACGTGGTGAATTCTTCGGGACTTCTGGTCGATTCTAATAAGATAGAGGCTATTCTTAACATCCCTACCCCTAAATCAGTAACTGGGATTAGGCAAATCATTGGTATTGGCGCTTCGGCCCTAATTTTTCGACTCTTATAGCGCCCCTTAGTGCCTTGACAATGAAGTATGTCAAATTTATCTAGGATGATTCTTTCCTTTTGCACGATCAAAGAACATTTAGTGTATTGTCGTGTCCAGATTTCGACAAACCCTTCATCGTTCAATGTGATGCGTATGATTTTAGGCTTGGTGTTGTGCTAAACTAAAAAGATATATGACGCATGTGATATGTTATCTGAGTCTATCGCTCACCAAGAACGAACGAAAGTACACAAGTGCCTTACTGTTCTGTTTGCAATCGAGAAGTTGCGCCCTTACATTGAGGCATTAAGGGTGATTACTGACAGTAGGAAGTATATAGGCGTTCTGGGCCAAAACAGAAACGAGACAAAGAGATACTTCCCTTACCACCCAAGATACAACCATCCCCCTACCACACCCTCTGTGGATCCCTATCCCAGCTACGGTCGAAAGAGACACACATAGCTACCCTAACCGCGGCCTGTATCTCCCTACCGGTCACTTAAGATACAACTATCCCCCTTCAGCGGCCTGTATCCCTCTAACGGGTCACTTAAGATACTACACACAACCATCCTCATTCCGCACTCTGTATTCCCCTATTGTGCTCTCAAAATAGTATTCACAATCTGTAGTCCAAAGGTACAGGTAAATTTATTACCTTTCCCTATCAAAAAGCATTGAAAGGTGATAAATTTTACCTGTACCTTTGGACTACAGATTGTGAATAGATAATAAAGTATCCTTCCATACCTGTAATTATCCCCCTAGTTTCGATCTCAAGCAATCCCCTTTCCAAGGGTCAAGTGAAAACCAGCTAAACCAGCAAAATCCAGAACAAAATCAACTGAACCATCAAAAAAACAGCAAAACCAGTGAAAACCAGGAAAAAAACAGCTAAACCAGCATAAAACCAGCAAAATCCAGCATAAAATCCAGCACAAAACCAGTGAAAATCAGCACAAAACTAGCAAAATTCAGAACAAAACCAATAAAATCCAGAACAAAACCAGCAAAATCAAAAACAAAACCAGCAGAATTCAGTACAAAATCAACATAAAACATAGGGGGATGGTTGCGATCTTAAGAGGTAGGCGGATTTATGGATCGCAGGGGATGGTTGTATCTTCAGTGGTAGGGGGAGTGTCTCTTTGTCTCCTCTCTGTGTTGGCCCAGAACGCCTATATACTCCCTACTACTGACCACTATAGTCTTATAATAGGCCTATCGCTAACAGCAATGTGATTTTGAAATCATCCATCGCAAGGGTAAGGACAATGTCGTTCTCAAGAATATTCTGTATAAAACCGACAAAAGTCATACCTTAGTACTTAGTATTTTTTGAAGAAAACAAGTAAGAGCAGTATTTTGAAAATTTTGAAATCAAAAGATGAACGTTAGGAGCTCATTATACTGAAATTAAAAACTAATCCAGTGAAAATAACTAATTACCTATCAAATAAAAATCTACTATTTTAAACAGATAAAAGTCGTACCTTAGTACCTATCTTTCTTTGTTTTTGAAAAAACAAGTAACGGGGAGAATTTTGGAACTTTTTGAAGGAAGATTATACAGAAATTTGAAACTAATCCAGTGAAAATATCTAAAGAATATCCATTAATTTATCAAAGAAAAGTCTAAGTTACTATTTAAAACCGACAAAAGTCGTACCTTTCTTGGTTTTCTGAAAAAACAAGTAAGAGGTATTTTGGAAGTTTTAGAATGAAAACAGCAAGAAAGCTTTTGAAACTGATCTAGTGGAAAAAAAATAAAATAAAAGACAATCCATTTATTCTACTACAGGAATGTTCACTGTACTACTTAAAACCCATAAAAGTCGTACTCCAGTACCATCATTTAAAGCCTTTGCCGGGCTTAAAGTATTATAATCTTGTTTTTTTTTTGCACGCAGACGACTTGCAATTTTTGGTAGAAACACTTTCAATGTCATAATTAAAGGATATTCAACGTGGTTCAACCTCGTAAAACCTGTTCTCTCGGGTGGGTTAGTACCCAAATGCCATTCGGTCGGGTACCTTCCAGCAGGTACTCGGCCCCGTAGTCTGTATGTGCATGCGATGAAATTGATTTTTGCGTTCGGAATTTTTTCATATTATTAACTTTGAATACAAAATGTCAGAATCACTAACAACTGTTATGTCATTTCTGACAAATTCACATTATTGACAAAAAAAAAATGTCTCAACTAAAAACCCTTATAATTCTTTTGGGCCTTTTAAGCCTATCAAGTGCCTTTTTGATTAATGGTTACATACATTGCGATGGTACTCAAGACGAGTCAATTCAAGCCGAGCTGATTTTCAAAAACATTTCGATCCCCCTTGACTCTAATGGCCATTTCCAACTGGAAGTACCAGACAACACTTTTGTGTTCTTCCGGATTTTGCACCCTGGTTGCCATTTTGAGACCTCACTGTTGGAAACTTATCCTGGATGCAAAAGGAACTATCATTTTCAAGGGATGAAGAAGAGTTTGTGGACAAGAAAAATGGTACTGCTAATGGCGGTGGTTTTCAATTTGGTGGTACTCGTCACAGGATGTTTGCTGTGGTGGTTTAAAGATCCAATTTTGAAACTAACCAATCGAGATGGTATAAATTATGCTGAAGCTGGAAAGGAAAATGTTTAGGAATTGTTTGTAGTATTTTGAATAAAATTGATTTTGTTTGTAGCAATAACGCATATCATTATCAAATCCCAATCATCGTCGTGTGCACTTTTTCCCAGTTTCCAGGCGCCCAGGAAAAAATCGATGTCCTCCCTCGTCAGGGGGGTAGGAGGTTAAATACGAGGGGGAGGTGGTGGGTCGTGTGCACCCCCAGAGCAGGAGGGCTCTAAGCGATGCAACGGCGCGAATTTCCCGTTTTTTGCTGCAGCAACAAACCCCCTTTTGCTTTTTGCCTTTTGGCGATTCCGCGCGAACGACAGGAATTTTATGCACTTTTGATTCCGATGCCGGATTTTTGCTCGCTGCTCCGCCGAGATCCAGTCAAAGGGTATACGAATGCGGTCTTCTGTTTGCGAGAGAAAAAAATTGGATGGAATCATGAAATATTGAATTTTGAATGTCGCGGGCAAAGTGGAAGGGAAAAGGAAAAGTTTTGAATTATACCCAGGCGGAAGTTGAGTCGAGTGTCTGATGTCAATTGTCTACTTCTTCTTCTAAACTGGCATTAACTACCTTAGGGCCAGTTTCTCAATAGCGAGTCACCTCCGGGTTGGGTTTAGCTCCAGGATGAGCGAGTTTTTATGTTTACCCTGGAGTTATGCTTAACCTGGAGAGTGACTCGATATTGAGAAACTGGCCCTTGATAAGGTACACATACAGAACAGGCTCTTCTTTTTTTGTTCTGTCATTTTAAATCTCAGACTACAATTATTCGCATTCGGTGGTACGCTACACTAATGATCTGTAGAACATTACGACGAATTACCATTGTCATTTACAACTATATACATCCTATTATAGTAGTTGAATTTTTGCTGTCAATCACCCCTACCTAGTTTATTGTTCTTTTCCAGCTTTTCCCAACTTTTTTTAGAAGTGTTGTCCTTCATTTCTTACCTTCTGTTTCCTTAACAGTTTTTTTTTTTTTAGTTTTTCTCCGATTTTTTCGGTCTCCTTTCCAACTTGAGCGGGAAATATTGAGAAACAGCTAGAGGAAATTTGAGAAAAATTGGGAAAACATTGTTGGAACAGTAGACATTGTTTTTAACTCAAACTCTCAAATTTTTAATCTGCAGACCATTCAAGAGTCGAGAATAAATAAAAATTGAGGAATCATTACCATTTTTCTTACTTCACCGAGTCCCCACTGTCTATTTCTGTTTCTTCTTCTTTCTCTGAATATAAGGCTCAAGTTCAGGACTCAAGATGATATCAACCAGAGTTGTCATAAGTACCTACATTACCAAAGGACTTGGAGTACAAGTACAAAGTACCTACCTACTCAAGGTTTCGTACAAGGGATTGAAGTACAAAGCACATATGTTTCTCAAATGTACTCCAATTACCAAATACTTAAAAAAAGTACTTGATTTTTTCAGAGTTCTTAACTCGAAGTACAATTGAAGTATTTCAAGTAGGTGCTTCGATTGTACTTCAAATATATTAAAATAGCGTCTTTCTCATAAATATAAAACATAAAACATGGAATTTTTTCATTTATTATCGAGTTTATTACCTATTTTTCTTGGAACCTTTGTCAAAAATTAACCAACAAGCAGCCTCTAATGTCTGTGTTACCTACTTAAAATATTTAAAAATATAAAGTACTTTAAATCGAGCATTGACACCCCCACACCTATCTTACCTGTTTGAACAGATAGCCAGTGGCGGCCCGTAACTATTTCAAGTGAGAAGGCTAAAAAAATCACGAATTACGGTAAGGTAACTACTGCGCAGCAGACAACATTTGTTTTCGGTTGCTCATTGCTCATGCCCTCAATAATTTATCTCAAATTCAATAAAAACCATGAAAACCATATAATATAGTATATTGTGTATTCAGGTGGAAAAGTGACACATTCTCGGCCGACGGTGTAAGTTGACGGGCGAGGCGTAGCCGAGTCGTCAAATACCGAAGGCTGAGAATGTGCTTTTCCACCGAAATACACATACTATTTTTTCTGCGATCGGTTAAATACCTGTTAAATGTTTGTCTTTTAGTTCCAATTATTTAGCAGTACGAGAATCACTTTCTCGGCCTAGGCCGGAAAAGCGTTTCCCGTATTGTTTTTCATTGATTCCTTAGCAACTATTGAAATATAATTGAAATACTAGAATATTGAGTTTTGCGACCTGCCTTTTAGGTGATTTTGGATCATTTTAGGAAATTTAGAAACGGGTTTTATGGCGTTTTTACCAACTAATTTAGGAGAGTCCTAATGATAAATATTCCATGGGAATTCTGCAAAAATTTTTGTTAATTCCATAGAAATTCCTCAGAATTTCACTAGAAGATTTTATGGAAATACTTGAAATTCCATTCAAATGACAAATTTGAATAGAAAAACAGGAAGTCCCAGAAATTTTATCCTAAGTTTTCATAATACTTTTCCGAATTCCATCATAAAATTCAATGGAATTCTTGTACAAAAATTCCTCGGAATTACAGTAAAAGATTTTATGGAAATTTCGACAGAAATTACTCAAAATTTCACTAAAATTTAATTCAAGTTTTCGGAATTTTTCGTGGTTCCATGGAAATTTCACGGAAAATTCTGGGGGAATTTTTCGGTTTCGATATAATTCCACTGGAATTCCAAAATAAGATTTCAAGGAATTCCATGTAGGTGTTATTTTACGACTATTCCTTGGAATTGGAATATTTCCGGAAATTTTGAAAAATTTCGTCTTTAGCCAATTTTTTTGAACAAAAACATTCGTGCAGGCGCTATGCACTCATGATTTTGTTAAAAAATTGGCTTCAGACAAAATTTTCAAAAATTTCCGGAAATATTTTATGCACTAGTTATATTACTACTGGAAATATTTTTCAGGAATGTTAATGATTTTATTTTAAATATTTCCGATTTTTGATTGGCTCCAATTTATCCGCTGACCAATAGAATTATAGACTGGGGGGCCCCGAGATTAAAATAACTCTAGCCCTTCGGGCTCGCGTATAACTCCGGCCCTTCGGGCTCGCGTATAACTCCGGCCCTTCGGGCTCGCGTATAACTCCGGCCCTTCGGGCTCGCGTATAACTCCGGCCCTTCGGGCTCGCGTATAACTCCGACCCTTCGGGCTCGCGTATAATTCCGGCCCTTCGGGCCGGAGTTTTATTCGGGCTCGTTTTTGGGGGAAGTTTAGCCTCCCCTGCCTCCTCTGACGAGCCGCCACTGCAGATAGCCAAAAATGTCAAATGTGAAAGTTATAGGTAATATTAGAAACTTTGCAATGAAGTAAGTTACAAGTATACAGGGTGTGTCATAAAGGTTTGGTGAAGCAAAGCTATTCTTTTTAAATAGATCACCCCGTATATTATCGACAACATACATTGTTAAAAATAGTTCAAGTACCAAGTATAAGTACCGTTTATCCACTGTACTTCAATTATAAGAACTTGGAGTACAATTTCAAGTGTTTTTCTTGAAGTAGATACTGACCTGACAGCTTTGTTATCAATTATACGTTATCAATATCATATAGCAGGGGCATTAGAGAAACCAAAAGGCATCCTCCTGAATTGAAGTAGTCGCCGTCCAGAAACTGTAAAGGCAAAATTTTCAACTAAAGTTACCTGCCAGAAATCTTGCGAAAAAATTATAAATTATCACTATGATAAGTAAAAATTCAATTCGCCAAGATTTAACATCACCGTTAAAAATTCATCATCTCCTATAAGAAGCGTCGGTTCTTTCGGTACAGCAGCTGCTGGCTTTTCCTGCTGTCAAGGTCAAACGCTGCATGCATATACATACACACATTCGTCCTGCAGCCAACAGCGGCATAATCTAAATTATCGCGTTGCATCTCTTCTGCGAGGGCGATGCCAAACTGTAAGTAGCCTTTATTCCGTACGATTCCTAAAAGGTTTCGGCCTGAAGTTATTTTGCGAATAATGCACCAATGGAATAGGCTCTACTCGAATCTGGTACCACTGACCATATACACGGTACAACGGCAGCACCCCCACCACATCAACCATTCGCTAGTTCTCCATTGGTTTGCTCGTTATATTTTTCCGAAAGTCCCCCTGATCGGCCTTAGCAATAAGGTCAATGTTAATTGCTCCCCAAGAGCCAATCAACTCTTTGGCTAAACTACTATCTTCACGCATCGCGGAGTAGGTACTTATTTTTCTTTTTTCTTCGCTTTTGTTGGATGCTGTTTCGTTTATTTATTAGACGGGGAAATGGTTTTCTTCGTGGCTACCGAATAGGACGATCTATCATTAAACGGCCATAGTATTTGATCTTAACTCCTCTACAAATTAATTATTATTACATTGTAGAATAATTGTTTAATAAGATTTGTGGATTGAGGCAGTTAAGATTTATGAATGGATGCCATGACATAAATTGCAAATTATTATTAAACGCACGCATCTAAATTATACAAGTAGGTACGACATAATAATGCTTATTACTCACTTATAACTGTTAACAGATTAGGGAGGTATTGAGAATATTGATACTTGTATGTTTAATAGCTCTCTATTGCCATTACCAGATCATGCTACAATTTCAGAACTAATTTAACATTAGCAACCAACGCAGGAGCAGAAAAAAACAAAACCACAATTGCATAGGAAACTGTTGCACTCGTAGCACGCAAGTAGTTGAATCGTGATAAAAACCACTATTGAGTTGCATGTCTTAGTTTTTTATAAAAATGATTTTCCAGTGGTTTTTTACCTCATATACTGACCAATGGACAACATCAGAGTGATTCAAGAGTTTCAAATGTTTCATTTGGAAAATTCAGAAAAAGGGTTCTTTACTAATACTCAGCCATAAGCAAGATACCGTACAAAAGGGCTCAACTTCGTGGCAGATTTTTGCAAGGAGTTTTCCCAAATTAGATCACCGGTCTCGTCAGGGTTTCATTATAAAAAGCTTTAATTCAGTTGAATGTATTCCTTGATTTGGCTTTAGCGGACAAGTGTTTCCATTAGTATGTATAGGGTGTATCAGGTATGAGTACAAATATTTGAACATGAGATAATATGGCCCATTTCAAGCTAAAAGTGTCGTATTACCCATGGGTCAATTGTTAGTACTTTCGGAGTTATCGCAGAATTTAAATATAGGAAAATGTTAACAACGTGACAACATTGTACAGGTATTATCTCTGCCAGGATATAAATGTAAATAAAACTGGTATTTTTTTTTTTTTACGCGGAGTTTATTTATTTCCATCTGTTTAGGTTTTGGTTTGTTATTGGCTTTCAAATAACGTAAATAATAACTGAATTTTTATCACTTATCTCGTAAAAATAAAAAATGTGCCTTTTTATATCAAGTTGTGAATTGCACTCAATGACATTTTTGCACTAAACATTCGAGAGAAAAATTAATTAATACTTACTCAGCTACTTGCCAAATCCTTATCATGAAAATATTAATTTTTGTTAAAACACTAAAATCAACACGCAAATTTTGGACACTCACACTTCCTGTATCACGCAATATTTGTAAAACGGGCACAATGTTCTTTCATCATGTAGGTGCTTTTCTTTTGGGAAATCTTTCCCTAGTTTCCCTGTAAATTCTGGCGGCTAAATGAGCATTTTGTAACGATTCTGCCTAAACAAGTATCTGCATATTTGACGTTTGTAAATATTTTATTTTCAAAAAAGAATGAATTTGAATTACGCGCGTTTCCCAACTAGACAAGACAAATCAAGAATCAATTTTTTCAGTTCAATCAAGGTTTAACGTTCAACCACCTATTCTTTATTGTGCTATGTTGCCAGATGTTTAGACACCGATTTACAAGTCAAATTTTTGTGTTGTTTTTTCAATTGTTGTTGACTAAAAATGCATAACTACTTTATAATTGAATAAACTAGATTTGTTTACATCTCATAATAATTAAAATTTTCTTTATCTTTAAAATATTCGTCAAAACTTCAAAGGTCTTTTTCTTAAAAATGGTTGAGTTTAGACCCCATGTTGTATAAACTTTTTTTGTTCAAAATAGGCCATATTTTCACGTGTTAAAATTTTTGTAGTCAAACCTGATACACCTTGTAGTAGTCGAGTTCCTGACTGTCAACTGTCTGTTTCCGCTTCCTCTTCTGAATATAACTTCAACTACCTTGATAAGTTACACATACATAATAGGCTCTTCTCTTTTTCTTCTGTCATACTAAATGTCAGATAAGACTGATTCGCATTCGCAAATGATCTTATAAGCATCGCGATAAAATTCTACTACAAAATGTAACATTTTCATTTACTTTGAGGCTCTCTTGTTTTGTCTTCAATTTACATCATATAGGTGTAGTATCAAGTTTCTGCCTGTCAACTGTCTGTTTTCGCTTCTTCTTCTTCTTCTCAATATAACTGGCCTCAACTATCTTGATAAGTTACACATACATAACAGCTTCTTCTCTTATGCTTCTGTCATTATGAATCTGAGTCAACACTAACTCGCATTCGATAGTTCATTTCACAAATAATCTATTTTGGAAATGGATCTCCAATGTCAGGTATATTAGCAGTACTTTTAAGGAATGGCTCACCCCGTATATTATCGATAACATGCATTGTTAAAAATAGTTCCAAGTGTAAGTACCGTTTATCCACTGTACTTCAATTACGTATAAGAACTTGGAGTACAATTTCAAGTATTTTTCTTAACGTTGGTACTTACCTGACAGCTCTGGTCTCAATTACATGTAGCCGGGGCATTAGAGAAACCAAAAGGCATCCTCCTAAATTGAAGTAGTTGTCGTCCAGAAACTGTAAAGGCAGAATTTTCAGCTATAGATATTTGCCAGAAAGCTTGCGAAAAAATTTATGAAATAATGATGATGAAAAATGATTCTGAGTCAATACTAATTTGCATTCGATAGTTCGTTTCACAAATAATCTATTTTGGAGATGGATTTTCAATGTCAGTTACATTAGCAGAACTTTTATAGAATCTACCTACATAGTGCTATAGTAGTCAAGTTTTGGCTGTCAGCTGTCTGTTTCCGCTTCTTCTTTTTCTTCTAAATATAACTGGTCCTGAACTACCTTAACGAATTTAAGGTCGACGATTGCCATCTTGATCAGAGAAGGTATACCCACACTAAATGTAACATGAATAATAACTTCAACAAAAGATGCCAAGTCATATGGGGATCAAAATTAAAGTAGTTACTATTGTCACAGCGTACTCCCCGCCAGATGTCATACTTTCCTCAAACAACATCCACAATGCCTATGGAGGAATACAAGTTCCATTAGGTAATCATCATGGGGGATTTAATGCTCAATATAGCCTATGGGGTTAATAATGCTAATAGCAGGCACTTGATGGAATATATTAGTTACAACAATTTAATAATTATAAATGCGGAGAATAGCACGAGAGTGCGGTACCGGTACCTGAAAGGCACGCTAGTATTCGTTTACACACTCCTCATTCCGTCAGTTCATTAAGTACTACTTTTCTATTATTTTCATTACGTTTTGTATCTATTATTTTTGACCTAATAAACTTAATTTGTTGGTTACATTTTTGTGTTTCATTTTAGGGATGCGCATATTGTCCTCTGGTTTTCCGTCTCCACTGTGAAAAGCTATATGGAGCCCGTGGGCCCTTAACCACTATAATCCTAAGGGTGGCGCCCGAGTTTTCCGAAAATCCCTTAACCGTCCGGAAAACCAGAGTAGCGCTACATTTGGCGCCCGAGCAGAGACCGAACCAAAATAAAAGTTGTCCGGACATAACAATTGTATTGCAGGACCTGGGAACAAGCTGTAACTGGTAGGTTTCCAACCAGAGTGGTTGTAGTGACCATCTCCCGACTCTATGCTGCATTAGAAAAAAACAACAAAAACAAGAAAGGAAATGGAAAACGGATAAAGCAAACTGGGATAAATATGACAGGTTCTTTGAGAAAGATAGGGAGGATATTGATCAGGCATTTACCGATAAAATCCATCAGGTAGCGGAAGCTATCCCAAGAGTCTCAGAGTCAAGAAAAAACAAATATACCGTTCATACATAGGTCCACAAAAAGCACACATGGGGTTGCCGCAGGGATCGCCTCTGAGTCTTCTGTTATTCAACATGTACACCGATCAAATTCAGGAAATCGTGGCTTGTGCATAGCAAGTTGAAGTGGAACGAACACATTGAATATGTGATTAACAAGGCGTTAAAAGGAACGAGAGCAATTGGCAATAGGGCGCTGACCCAAATATATTGTTGAACGTTTATAAAGGGCTGCTTAGAACCCATTTTGATTATGGCTGTTAAGCGTTGTATCACATAAGCAAGATGAATTCTAGCAAAATAGATCGCATTTAGTACCAGGCCTTGAAAGGGGTGACTGGCTGCATGAAGAGCACTCTCATAATGGCGTTGTTATCTGAAGCGGTAGAAATGTCATTGATAAAGCGAAGGAATAAGTTGATGCAATTAGAGGGGACGAGGTCAATAGAGTGGTACTCAACTTCTATGCTTCTTACAATCATGATCCTCTTTATTGGCGGACCAAGTGCGCTCCGGCGGTAATGGAGGGGGTGGATTATGTGTTGGCTCACATAATGTTTCGCAGGATATGACAACCCTGTGGAAAATAGACTGGGTTGATTCGAATATTCAAAATTTCAGTCCAGATCGCCAACTCTTGATACAGGAGTTGGAGGAATATCCGGACCATGAAAAAATATATACAAAGCCAATATCAACACATTGCGGATTTGGAGTATACAACAACACAAGGAAGATCTCAATAATAGGGAAATGGCAGGATCTAATCAACATTTGTTCAGCAGAGGTGTTAGTCATATATACGGCCTTCAATACGTTAAAGATTGACACAGGAAAAGCTGTTTTATTATCGGATTCTGAAAGTGCTATTTTGAAAATTGTCAGAGATGGCATCAACAGAGGGACTGATAGAATTACATTGAGAACGAGGAAGAAAATATTAGACATACAGGATGAAGGAAAGGAAATCAAAATACTGTAGGCATAACAGGAAATGAAGAAGAAGATAGACTGGTTGGAAGAGGTCGAGAGGCAAGTAATGCTATCAACAGAACAATATACTATGATGATTTATTCAAAGTAGAAAAGGAAAGGAGACATGGAGGCAATGGGCTATGGAATTTACCAATAAAGGTAGAAATAATTTAAGTCAATACTACAAATTAACGAAGAAATCCCAAAGAACACCGTGGTGTGCAAAAATTGAAAGGACTGACAGACAAAAAACTAGTGTCTTTTGCAGAATCACGTCATTGCCTTATACCTAAACACAAATACAAACTTGGACAGCGTGTAAATGTGGTGAAATGGGTGATATCAATCATGTGCTCTTGAACTGTCAGCTGAACAGAGGTCGACAGATTGGTTGTATTCAAGATTGAACAAGATGGTAGGAGGACCGATACCAGATGGAAGAAATTTTTGCAAATCCAACCAGCAGGAGAGCAGAGATGGTTATGTATCAAGAAGTTTGATATAAAAATCTGAAAATAAGCAGTGGTTCATGGTTACAGTTGTATGGTAGAAATGTGATTGGTTGTTATATGTTCATTTTTTCAGGAACATATTCTATTTACGCCTATTTTCCTGGCGTTTCCGAATTCCTCTCCTAACCTAAACTATTGGCAAGTGGGGTAACCCACCCCGAGACGCAAGTGATAGGATTTTGACTGACTGTTGTTTGACGACAAGGGGTCATTGGTAAACAGGAAGAAGAAGAAGAAAAACTACCTTAACAGTTACACATAATTTTTCTGAATAGGAGAGAAATATGTTGGCGCCAAAGAGTCCGGATACGATCGATGGCGTAGCCCCCAGGGGATCAGTTCGAAACTGCATCACGCAGCAGGATTCTCACTCGAAATTGGAGCAATTCGTTAAAAAAATTTCATAATTCTCGCAACTGATAGTTATTAGCTTAAAGGAGATACAATAACAATTCACCTAAAGCAAGAAGTAAAAAGAAGGAGTTAAATTTTCCTCGATTATAGAAGGTACAGTTACCAAACCGCGAGTACCTTTAAGAAGAGGCCGATTAACGATATCAGAAGCTCGAACGAGAAGCGAAATTACCCAGGCAGAGAGTGTCCCGGGGCGCATTTTCTAATGGTCAGCCTCCGCTGGCTCTCTGCTGGCCAAATCACATATTATGCGATATCGCCGGTAATAATACCTTTGGCAGATCATTTTGCACCGTTAGGTTTGCAACTAGTGCGACCGCAATTCAAAATGCATATGCACGCAGATCAATCAAATTGCCCGAGTTTTGATTTGCGCGGACTCTTATAAATGCGGCCTTAATTTGATCAACATCCTGAAAATGTTCAACTATCAAATTTCCATATGACTTTAAATTTGAAACCGAACATCTTGAAAATGAAAAAGGGTTTAATAATAGAAATGGAAGACACAAAAAGTCGTCTTTCATAGCGACAAGACGAGGACCGTAATTTTGTCTGGCAGTATGATGTTACACACGCTGGTTGCTGGTGATAATGGAATAATTCAGGAAAATACATTTTTAATTCAGCGTCTATCAAAATCACCCACTCATAAAACATTCAACTTTACTGACTCTAGCTGGGGTATAAAATACTAGTTACAACTTCAATGTAACCATTTTCAAAGATCAAAAAATTATAAAACAACTTTGCTACATTGAAGTTGTTGGAAATCTAGTGAAGAAACTCTGGAAACTATACCATGAAGTTCCTAAATCCTATCCTGCCAGTAAATCGTGGAGAATGTCTGGGGCTGCGCGGGACAGCGAGGGGCCCGAACCGGCCGTAGACTGAACCAGGGGGGCAACTCGAAACCCTTGAGAAGGTCGCTGGCTAATGCAAAACTGGCTTTCGCTTGTTTGTCCTCTTCGGTTTTCCTCTATCAAAACCAATAGTAATTATCCATCCGAAGGTATTAACGAGCTGAATAATAAATTAATAATGAAAAAATTACTCGGGAAACGGTCGTAAAAGACGCCGAGATGAAAAAGTTTGCGGTAAAGTTGTAATAGGCCTACTTGAGAGACCGTAATAAAGAACATTCTTTTTAGGAATTTATAGCTAATTTCGTTAGGCGGCGACACGCAACTTTTAAATTAAATAGAAACCGTGATAATTTTGAGGTTTTAAAATTTCTAATGATGATTATCCAGGGCCATCGACGTCGTGTTCAGTAACCCTGAAGGTCCAAAAATAAACCCCGGTGCAGACACGCATTCTTGCAGTTCGCAACTTTTCACATAAATAACTTTCCCAAATGACAAGTGAGAACCGAGCCAGAGGGACAAAGAAAATGTAGACTCTTTAGGAGTTCTTTGTCCGGCTTTGGAAGCAAAAACGCTTGAACTAGATTCTAAAAAATAAAAAAAACCCTTGACGATTTCAATCCCTCAAAAAATTTAAACCCTAGGGATGAGTAATTGGTTCTCCTTCAACCCTTCAAACAAAAAAATCCTGCACTTTTTGTGGCAGACATGAATAAATCGAAAAAAAGAACACACACGACAACTTATCCTTTTGTTCATTATTTTCACGTTCCATAAAACAAATAAAGTCAGCCCTAACCGATCAGAACGCTCAGAAAGGCATCAAGTTTTGTATCAAGGTATTACAAGTTCATTGAAAATTTTTCTCTCTCTGAGCTCATTTTTCCAAGGGCCTTTATGTTTAATGCAAAATCGGACAATGATACTTGCATCAACCCCTATCCTGTTGAGCACCCACCCTTTCTCTCTCTTTGATGCTGAATTATTAACAGCTGTTTAGCCTGCCTGGGCTGCTTCATGCAGAAATGCGAATAAAAGGAAAGAAAGCCAAGAGGAAAATGAAAAGATTCTCGTTATTTTTAGCACACGTCTCCATTATTAGTTTTGAGTGAGAAATACTTATAAGTACCTATTGACATTTTTTCATTATTACCGGCTCTTAATGGTTTCTGGGAAATTCTAGTGAATGAGAGACTAGTGATTTTTTCCTAATAATTGTAGATTCGGTATCTCCAATAACATTTCCTTCATCTGAAAATTTTCTTCAGTGACTTTTAAGTTAAGAATCTTCTTTAAAGGAAAATGACCTATCGTGACCTATGAAAATGTAAGGATCATTTTTAAATGGTTTCCGCAGTTAAAAATGTAATCTTTGCTATTTTGAGATTTTTTTCCTCCAAACAATCCATTTCTTCTTCTATAACTCAATCTGTATCATTAGCAGCTTCTCCCATTGACATTGATCTTTCCAAAACTCTTCTTCTATGTTAGTAGTTCAGTTTCCTTCTCTATTTACTCCACACTCATTACCATTCTCTTTCTCATACTATCACGATTCTATTTAAGTTTGACAATTCAGGGCTCCGACCCTGTCCTCCGTGCCGATATTCGATTGAACGCCGTCCGCGGTGGCGGTCGCCGAGATGCACCGATGCAATCGGTCCGAAATCGCGTGCGCCTCGAAACAGTGGCGCACCCTATAACAACCCTCTTAAAAAAAAGTTCACACAACACTTTGTCAAACAGAGGAGGATGAGCATGTTTATCAGTGTATCTCTGAAATTGGAAGGTGTACAGTCCATTTTTGTGATGGCGGTTGTCATTGAAGCATGTTGAAGCTTAGGTTTTGAGATGATTCCAACATACGTCCCTAATGTCCATGGATTGAGAAAGATTCATTTGCAGAAGCTTGAAGATAAGGAACAATGAACTCTAGATGATTATTGATTCTTTAATTCAAATTCTTGGTAGCGAACTGATGAGCAACAATTTGGCTTTTGTGATAGCTCTATGAAGATGGAGAAGTGTTCAGTTCTCAGCAAGCCATTCACACATGGTTGATTGACTGATTGTGCTATTCCCCCCTTGGTGCAGCCCTGTCTTACCCCAGGAGCCCGCAACTGTTAAGAAAGGTGCAGACCCATTCAGGCCAGACATGCTTTATTTCCTCAGACTGACGAGGGCGTCACATTAGCAGACTATATGATTGGTAGTTTCATCAACTTCGCTGCAGAACCTACATTTCGTCTCATTACTGAGTCCGATGTGTTCTAAAGGCTAAGGAGCTTGTCCAGCTTTACCCTGTACGTGGATTTGCTAAGCGTGTTCCAGCAAACTAAGCCGCCGTACTTGATCAGTGGCCTTATCACTGCTTTCAATAAATATTGAATAATTCAAATCGCCTTTAATTATTTATGGAAAGGTGTATAATCTTAACACTATGTATGCTGTTATTATAGTTCAAGATTGCAATTACCATTAGGTCATTAATGTTTTTATTAGGGCTTTGTAATTGCAAGCTTGTTAAACTTTCTCTCAAGGTAGAATGTAATCTCTCAATAGAACTATTCGAATTGGGATTTCGAGGATGGAATTCGATTTTATGTAAAGTACATAAATCTATTACAATTGCATTTTTAAATTCAGTTTCTTTATCAGAAGTAATTTTTTGTGGAATTCCATGGTCACTGAAATATCTTATTAGTTTTGATGTTATCTTAATTGAAGTTTTGCTAATAATTGGAATAGCTTGTGCAAACTTCAAAAAGCTGTCAATAATTGTTGCCAGTAGACTATATGGGGTTGTAAGTCCCAGGTGTGTCCGATGGATCTTCTACAAGCTCAAAAGCTAGCAGTGGCTCTCTGGACGACCCTGTTAACGTAATATTTCTAGGCCAATGATGACTCCTAGATATTTGACCACACCGGATGGAACAAGTCTCGATCCAAAAAGCGTAAGCCCTTCCAGATCCACATTTCTTCGCTTTGTCAACGGTACTACCTCGGTCTTGTCTAGATTTACCAAAAGATCATGATATTTACACTATATCTCTATTATGTTAAGAGCTCTTTAATGGTACTGCCCTACCAGCCACAATGATGAGAAGATCGTCTGCGCACCTTTGAGTGTAGATACCTTCCTCGTTCAGAGTGCGGAGCAGCCTATCAGTCAACTAGTGATTTAGATACGGTCTAAATTAGTAAATTACTAGTTGACTGATAGGCGGCTCCGCACTCCTTCAGCTTCTGGGGTTTTGGCTCACGAAAATATATTTGATTGTTGTATATTAATAGTATTTTTAGTTCAAAGGACCCCGCAAGGTAGTTGTAGTTATTGATCAGAAAGGTATAACAAACTAAAATTTGACCGCGGTCAGATATCCCATAAGAAGTGACCTCGCACGCTTTGTATTGAAAACCACAAAATTCGATACCAAAAACCACAATTATTTATTGTTGAAAATAGACATTACGAATTTAACAGAATGCCCTTTTGGATTTAAGAACGCACCAGCAACTTTCCAAAGGGTAATGGACAATGTATTACAGAATAGAATTCAATGATATAATAATTTTCATCTAGGCTTACTAAATATTGTATGTGTTGGCAAAATAACAAAAAAATTGTATACTTACAATGATGCGGTAAAGATCTATTGTCGAATCCATTAGGCACTCTTTTTCCATTCAAAGCTTGCTGTCCTACGCAAGCAATCATTTGAGAAACATTAATAAACGATCCTTTGGAACCTGACAAGTGACTATTGGTCGAATGCAATTCAGCCACACAAGCCTGATCAGCGCGTTCTCTTATAACCGACAGTTCTTTTAAAATTATGGCTTCTAGGGTTTCTTCTGCGCTACAACCTGGTTGACATTGCAGCTTACCTTGAGCCGTTTGCCTAATGTATTCTTGACATTTCTGATAACCATCGGTTAACAAGGCATTTTTACGTTTAACTAATTCTTCGCCGGGAGTCACATCTCCAATACCGATAGAAAATCCTGAGTTCATCAAATAGCTGGAAGTCAATCGGGCCAGTCTCCACATAGCTTTGATGGAAAACTCTTTACCGAAATCTCTCAAGATTACGTAGAATATGTTGCCGCCCTTGCCTCCGCTACCCAAATGGCCCTGGAATAAGGATAACTATTACTATGGATACACCAATCCAGAAATAGACAATGATTACTATGATGTAGAACAACAACAAAATGACTACCAGCAGCAAGCGTACCAGTACCACCAATACACTGAAGCCCACCATACATATCCATCACCAATCCACTTTAAAGGCTTCTTATAAATACCGCTGCAAAGAAATCATTTATCCATCCAGACATGTCCCTGTCTGACCTTTACAAACCAGATCAAACACCATATGTTCAATGTTCGATCAATGAATTATCAGACTAAGCCAGTCAGTTTGATCTACTCCGATATGGATACTTCCAAAAAAAACCAGACGTCAAAAAAATAAAATGGCGGATAGTAGTGGACTATAGGAAAGTAAACGAGAAAATTATCAACGATAAATACCCAATTCTAAACATAACAGACATTTTGGACAAACTTGGTAGATGTTAATACTTCACGACATTAAATCTGGCAAGTGGTTTTCACTATATAAATCTGATTTCAATGTCGAAAATGGTCATTACGAGTATGTCCGGATGCCGTTTGACCTAAAAAACGCTCCAGCTACGTTTCAGAGGGTGATGGTTAAAGAGCCTGCGGGTTTCTTTACGCGCCTTGTCGAGGTCGGAATTCTACCAAGGGATTTTCGTCTTTCCTTGATAAGCCCGAAGCTGACAGCTTCCTCCAATTGCCTTGCGCTGCGGCATGGCGTGGAAAACTCTCCTTAGCTCTTAGAATCTCAACGTATTGATCCCAGTTCATGTTCCGGGGGTTCCTCAACTTACTGGGTCCAGCCTTGTGATCAAGGTCCAAGTGGAATAGAATGCGTCTGTAATCCGATAGGGACGGTTCGTCAGACACTTGCCATGGACAATGAGCCCAATGTCAAGTCTATCACCTCTTGTCTATGCGAAATGACAAAGGTCGGTGCGCTGCCACGGTTCAGGATTTCTAAATCCATGGTGTGAAGGTACTCCAGAAGACTGAGCCCTCTCCGGTTCGTGTTGGTACTGCTTCACATCATGTAATGTCCGTTGGCATCGCATCCGCCCAGTGAGTTACAGTACTCCACCAAATCGATGAACTTCCATGTTGGGGTATCATCTGTTGAGGGCAGATAGGGCTATAGATCTGTTCTGTCCCAGTCTGTCTTTGAGGCATAGCTTTACCGCTAGTAGGTTTGTAAAGCAGAAGTTAGCATTTAGAGTGGACTCGATCCGTCTGTCGACATAGATGCAAGTCTTTGGATTCAGTTAAGTCCCTTTTATAGAAAAGAGATCTCTCCACTCTGCCTAATTCCCTCACGCAACCCTTGTATACCCAATGTATACATGTGTCTGCCCCAAATCCATGTTTGCCAAACCTGGTAATGAGTCTATAGACATAGGGTCTGGGAAGATGTCAAAAAGTGTTGAGGTTTAGGATCTGTTACCAACACAATGTTGTATATGATGGAAAGAAGAGGCTCTTTCATCAATTTCCGTCTGACATTTCACAAATACAACTGAATCCCTGACAAACCTCCAACAGTCTCTAACATGAGTGAATATAGATCAGTTTTATCTGTCTTCGTTGATTAAGATGAAGAAACATCATGATGTGAGTCATATATCCTTCTTTTCTTCATGTAACTGATGGAAATTTATGATTGGTAGTTTGGTCATAATATGACAATCTGGTAGACAACGTCAAGTAAGATATCTGCGTGTTCTTCCTTTTACTTCCTACTGCTTCAATTTCTTCCCGCTCTCCATTTTACAAAAGTCTACAATGAACCAAAAATCTCCATAATCAACAGATTATCTCCCACTTGCAAATGCCTCCATTGATAACAAAAATTCCCCCTATAGCGAAAAGGGGACGGTGTAATTTCTTATGCACGCACGCACCCTTGACACACTTCAGGACCTCACGCGCGTTTTCATTAACCCACTCTCCGTAGGGGGTTGGTTGAATTCCGCCAGAGAAGGGGTCCTCTCTTTCGAAACTAGGGCACGAGTGCCACTTACGTTGTATTTAGATTTTGTCAGAGGTTTATTTATTTTTTTAATTGTTAAAGTGAATGAAAACTCGGCGCGCGGACGGAAAGTTTGAGAAAACTTCCCTAGTTTCTGCTTCGGATTCGAAAGAGTTTTATAAGCTATTTTTATTTCTTTACTTTCGCCCTCGATCTTTTCTTTGTTGAAAGTTTTTGAGTTTAACTTTTAAACCACGATTTCTGATTTACAAAATCAATCTTAGTACGCTTATGCGCATATAAATGATTATTCTTGCAATGGTACCCTAGAGACTTTACGTCAAGCTCATAAAGTCTTAAGTACTTACGTTGTCAATTCGTGTGGCTTAATCTTGAACCAGATACACGAGTTCTTGTCGTTTTAGCGTCTATTAGAAGTTGATTCGTGTCATCAATTATTGAAATTAGTTATTTTGCAATAAATAATGCATTACTGTCTTTTTCCCCTACAAGGATCGTAGTTATTATATTTTCTATCCCAAAGACCCTCATCCCCAGTTTAGTCCAACAAGTCAAGTTCAAAAACTTTCTTCTCAAATAAAACAAACCACGATCGAGAGACGCGGTCAACAAAATTTTCCCGCTCTGGCAACGCTGGGGGCCGGTGCATTCCCTTCCTCCAACCCCCGTCGCCGAAATTTTCGGTGATGCACGTGCATTTCGTACGGCGCAGGGTTGCTGCACTCGAATCGATAACGATGTCGGCGACTGAGGGGGGTTGCTCCTCCACCGGCCGCCGGGTAGGAGAGGGACCGCAGACGGTGTGGTGGTGCACCTTGCACTTTTCGTACAGTAAACCAAAAGATTTTTGGGGAAAAGTTTTAGGGTTTTGACTATTTTTCATAGTTATCAGGCTACAACGTTCTACGTCTGATTCTCAATCTACAACTATCTCCTTCAAGGCTTTGTTTCTCATCTACTCGAATTCTCCAGCTTTTTCTCAGTCTGCTGTCACGTCTTCTTCTTCCCCCATTCAATGTGTGTTGGAATAAACACATCGGAAAACGAGAGAGACGAAATACAAAACAGAATACAACCGTCAAAGAAGACTCTTCTGTTTGTCAGAAGTATTTAAGTATTTTTCTCCAGAACCATCCAGAATTTACAAACATGAATCATTACTGATAACAGGTTGAAGATTTTTGAAAGAAAAATCCTTCGAAAAATATATAGGGACGAAAATTCTGAATCAGGCTGCAAAGACTTGATGGGTGGGTCATGTGATCAGAATGCCAAAAGGGAGACTACCACTTAATAGTCGAATGTGTGGAAAAAGAAAGGAAGATGAACTGGCACAGGACGCTCAGGACACAACAGCAGAGTATGAAGAAGAGAAACCTTGGGCTGAAACGTGTAGAGTCCGAAGATATTGGACACCATGGTGCCATTGGAGAGAGAGAGCAAGCAATAGATAATGGATTTCTTACAGTGATGGCATTAGTGTAGAAGAAGAGCTGCGGTTATGCTGATAAAATAAGTAGAGACTTGTTGAAAAATGAAAATCTAAATATCTCTTTAGTCTTTTGATCATCCAGCAACATTTTTGATACACTAAGGGCTGTCTAAAGTTCAAATTGAAGAGGGAGTATTAATTTGATAACAATCTGATAGAACTCTCAGCAAATCATTGAATCTTCCAACTTCCATGAACCGGTGACTTCTGTACTAGGGCAGAGTGGCAGATGCAAATTGACGAGTCACTTAGAACCTGAAGGGTTCAGTCTATTGACGTAATTTATGAATTTGACGTTTCAGTCTGAAACTGAGTCCAAGAAAAGCAAATTTTACTGCACTAGTCTGCAAAACCTCATTTTATCGGACTAGTACTGTAAAAGTTCATTTTCCAGATTACGTTCGTAAAGGTGTGTTTTACGATATAGTATAAAATAAATATCTGTTTACAATCACATTGAATTTCGAAACAGGACAGATTCAACAAATGTCATCTTTTGACGTTGACGTATATGTAAGTCTGACAAATTCGGATTTGACCGGAAGTTATAGCTTCAAAAATTAATTGGCGGCCCTGTATTTTTGTGTAGGTACTTTTGGATCATTGTGTATTTGAAGGTAATTGACCAAGATCCCATGGGCTTTTGCCAACAGTGTCACTTTTTAGCTCGAGGAGGAAAAACGAACTTGCCTTATAGCTCTATAGATAAAGAACTGATCTTTTTTCACGAGTCAAATCACGTGATATCTGTCAAATTTTGTTCATCATGCTCGCAGATGCAATTGCCGAACCCAGCCAATAAAGTGTACGATGGACAGAAAGGGTTTTGCCATATTTTAGATAGAAATAATTTCCTATGCTGACATCCTATAAAAACAACTCCAAATCTTTCTACGGACATGTGAAGGGTAATTTTGAATATCCTTCTATTTTTCATAAGTTGATAAACTGATGGAGTTCTATGATTGGCAAATTGCTCATATGATATTCTAGTAGACATGGTTCGATAAGATATTTTCATTATAAGAGCTCTGAACAAAGCATCTGGAATTTTTCATTGTTATTGAAATTTAGTAAGGAGAGGAAAGTAATGAGTGGAACTCTGAAATTATTAGGTATTATTTATCATGATAAAGAGTAGATGGCTGTGGAACTCGCTCAGTTTTGAAACGCAAAGTTTTGGAAAGAATGGATCTACTCGTTTTTTGAGCTACTTACATAGTAATCCATTTGTAAAACCGTCTACATCAGAGTTCAGGAGTTCTAGAGGAGTCCATTACACTACACTACACGGTTTGATGTTTACCAACTTGAGTAGAATTTATTAGATATTATTATAAAGCAATGAGTGAAAGTCTGCGCAGCAGTCTACTCGTTTTGAGGACTGCTAGTTCAGTAATCCATACATTTACATCATCAGAAGCCATAGTGATCAAAGTATAATGCGGTAAAATGAATATTTAGATACTCAGAAGGATCTGAAGATTACGCAGAATATTGCATGATTCTACAGGGTGGCGCAAAGAAAACGCATGTTTTTTTCGTTAACATTACATTTTTTAGTTTCAAGATAATTTCGTTTTAACTACTGCTAAATGAAGTTGTGAATGTTAGTCAAGTATTGTCCTGTTTCGCGGTCGCCCATCTCCAACCGCTTTTGAAAGTTGTGACATTCAGGAAACAAAGGTTTCATCTGAGCCACTTTGTATTTCGTATCCATTTGTGAATACATCTAGATTATATGTAGCTTCAGAATAACCCAGTAGATTTTTACTCAGAAGATTACAGAATATTTCATGATTCTTTTTCGATAATTCCACAACAATATAACTTTTTTTCTATCACAGATAGAAAGCTGAAACTTTCACTGAATTTTATCCCAATCAAGGGACTACAATCCCTCAAAATTTCAGCTCATTTGCACTTAAAGTTCCTAAGATAAAATCGTGATAAGCAATTTGGGGTGGTTTATCAATTTTTCAATTTTTCTGAGTGCCTTTTTTCATAGATTTCAGCTTCAAAGGTGAGAATAATTTAGTGTATGGAGTTTGGGATATGTTGTTTGACCATTAGAATACAAAATCTCGACAAAAAAAAAATTGAAATTTCAACGTTTTAGTAAGAAGGTGATTTAGATTTTGGAAAACTTTGGAAGCTCATAATTTTTTTTCTATTATAGATAGAAAACTGAAACTTTCACTGAATTTTATCCCATTCAAGCGACTACAATCCCTGGAAATTTCAGCTCAATTGCACTTATAGTTCCTGAGATAAAATCGTGTTAAGCAATTTGGGGTGATTTATCAATTTTTCAATTTTTCTGAGTGCCTCTTTTCATAGATTTCGGCTTCAAATCTGAGAATAATTCAGTGTATGGAGTTTGGGGTATGTTGATTGACCATTAGGATACAAAATCTCGACAAAAAAAAAATTGAAATTTCATCGTTTTAGTAAGAAGGTACCTACCTTATGATTTAGATTTTGGAAAACTTTGAAAGGACATAACTTTTTTTCTATTATAGATAGAAAGCTGAAACTTTCACTGAATTTTATCCCAATCAAAGGACTACAATCCCTGAAAATTTCATCTCATTTGCGCTTATAGTTCCTGAGATAAAATCGTGTTAAGCAATTTGGGGTGATTTATCAATTTTTCAATTTTTCTGAGTGCCTCTTTTCATAGATTTCGGCTTCAAATCTGAGAATAATTCAGTGTATGGAGTTTGGGGTATGTTGATTGACCATTAGGATACAAAATCTCGACAAAAAAAAATTGAAATTGCATCGTTTTAGTAAGAAGGTACATACCTTATGATTTAGATTTTGGAAAACTTTGAAAGGACATAACTTTTTTTCTATTATAGATAGAAAGCTGAAACTTTCACTGAATTTTATCCCAATCAAGGGACTACAATCCCTGAAAATTTCATCTCATTTGCGCTTATAGTTCCTGAGATAAAATCGTGTTAAGCAATTTGGGGTGATTTATCAATTTTTCAATTTTTCTGAGTGCCTTTTTTCATAGATTTCGGCTTCAAATCTGAGAATAATTTAGTGTATGGAGCTTGGGGTATGTTGATTGACCATGAGGAGACAAAATCTCGACAAGAAAAATTTGAAATTTCATCGTTTTTAACCTAGTTACCTTATGATTTAGATTTTGGAAAACTTTGAAAGGTCATAACTTTTTTTCTATTATAAATAGAAAGCTGAAACTTTCACTGGAAAATGGAAGGAAGGTTTAGGAGTAGACGCGACTGGGCTGCTTATGATGATGATGATACGCTGTTTCTATTTCCTTTTCCCTAATAGCACAGGGAAAGTCAAAAAAGGCCATGAAAACCATAAAGCGACAGCGGCGGATTTAGGATTCCTTCTAGGGGGGGGCGATCCATCAGGGCCTCAGGCTCAGATAAGAAATAATAAAAAAACGACTTAAATATACAGAGTGGCAAAAAAGTCGCGCATAATACCTGTAACTTTCTAATTACCTCATATACGAAAAAGTGACCTTAATGAAAGTTGCTCAGTAAATTAGGGACATAAAGCTTCCGTATTTTTTGCTCGGTATCCGTATCGGTATCGTACTGCGCATGTGCAGAAGCGATACGGAGGCCGAGATACCGTACGTACAACGTAACGTTACGGCCCTCTCGCGGTATCCGTATCGGTAACGTATCTTGACATTCCTGACGCATGTGTCAAATTTCAAATGAATATAACCTCCCTTTTCTTCCGGGTTGATTTAATTTGTTTAGTTTATACTTTCTTGAGTTTCTTGTGTGTTTAGTGCTTCTCTATCGCAAAAAAAATAACAATTTTAAGATTAGATATAAAAACGCCGAAGTTTTGAGACAAAAATGTCTAGGTTATGAAATGCGTTTACGTTTACCGGAACAGGGAGCGCTTTAACAGCCTTTTCGCTTGTCAACGTATCTAGTTGCGTTACGGCTACCGATACCGATGAATTATTTCAAGTAGCTTTATGTCCCTAATATTTCCCACAATTCTACTTAAACGTATTGCCTGTGTCACTTCTGGTTTGTTTCCTATCTAGACCAACTTTCATTTTTTCAAATAAAACACCCTGTATGTGATTGCATATTTGGATTCTACGTAAAATTCTGAGCAGATTTCATGTGATATACCCTATACCTAAGTTCAACTGTTTTGGAAATATTGACAGTTGAACATTGACTTTTTGCAATTTTGACAGGCTGTAAAACCTGAACGGTTAATTTCAGAGGAAAACCGATTTCACATTCCTATCTTAGATTTTCATAAACTATCATTTGACATCAACATTTAATTTAATCGGAGATTAAATTTAATTGGAATTTTCAATTATAGATTAAATTCAAAGTTGGTGCGGATTTACGTCATCCGCAGTCGATTCGCTCCCAGCTCGCTGCTGCCAAACGTATTTAAAAGTATTAAAAATTTGGAAAAATAGCAAAAACCATATGAAATTTCATGTTGGATAATGCTTGATGAATATGTTTGTGTTTTCGTTAAAAATTTCGTTGTTGCGTCGCTCAATAGGGGGGGGCGCGCGCCCCCCGCGCCCCCCCCTAAATCCGCCACTGTAAAGCGATCATCATAGGTGGCCATAAGACCCTAGATGACTATATCCTGTTCACAATCCTATGTCCACAGGTGCCGGTAAATTTATCACCTTTCCCTATCAAATAGCATTGAAAGGTGATAAATTGTACCTGTACCTGTGGTTGTGAACGGATATTATATGTTGGGTGATTGATCCTTATGACAATTCAATATGAATTTGCACTTGTGTGTTGTAAGGCAGTGTGTGTGTGTAGGCATATACAGACCGGATCAACGTCCAACCTACTAGATTCATAGGCAGTAATAAGACGAATAATTCGTTTAGTTTGTACTCGGTTTAGACGAATCAAGGCAGTGCTGTCGAAGCTGAATTATACAATGATCCAACTTAATGATCCCGCCAGTTAAATGAGTATCAGACAACTGGGTTTCATTGAAGCCTATGTGTTTAGTAGTCTGGTCCTGTCTGTATATATATTGTATTCAAGCCCGTCGGTGTAATATTATTGTCGAAACTATGTTAATGCTTCTGTTTATTATTATATCTACAATGCTCACCATGTTATCAACACTTTATTTGTGTGTGTGTCAATTCACAAAGAAGTTCTGTGCTCTCAACCAAAAGGGAACAGAGCATAGAAGGAACTAAAGATTACGGAATATATTGAGCTTGAAGCCAGGTTGATACGGTCCATGTGCAGTTGGACAACTACCAAGTAGGTTCGCAGCCAGTTTATTTACTTGGATGTAAGAACCTATCCAACTGGACTTGGATTAAAGCCAGGTTGACACGATCTAAGTGTACTTGGACATTGCGCACGTCTCACTTAAATGTTACTTGGATCGTGTCAAGTCTAGTTGGATAGGTTCTAACATCCAAGAAAGTAGACTGGCTGTTAACTTGCTTGGTTCAAGGTCTCATCCAAGTGTACTTAGACTATCCAAGTGCACTTAGACCGTGCTATTTATCCTGATAACGAGTAGATGAATGCAGATAATTCCAAAAGCAATTTACTTGCTTTCCAGGCAACTACATATAAATCAGCATGTGAAGCATATCTAGATACTACTTAGAAGGAACTGAAGATTATGCAATGTTTGATGGTTTTACAGTCACAAAATGGATCGGAAACCCTTTGCCATGCTCTTGACAATGTGACAATGGTACGCTGAGGAAGTGGAGTAAATTATCTGGAGGTGCAGTCCAAAGTCCAAAGCAACTAGAGAAACTGACTATAAAGCAGGCAGAGAAACTTTCAAAACAGATGTAAGCGATGTTATGGCAAAACCTAGATCTTCCATTCTATCCATTAACAAGAAAAAAAAAAGATTGATAAGGAAGAAGTTTTTTTGAGAGATGTTGAAGACTCTAAGTTGGTGGTTCGCACAATTCATTGGCAGAAGCTCTAAAAATCTCAATTGTATCCCTAAAAACCGAAAATAGAGCTACTGGCAACAGAGCGACGCCGTGTTCCCCACTCGTTCCTGCCCTGCTCCCGGCCGCCCCCCGTTTTTCCCCCCCGCGGTTTTTTTTTTTCGGGGACGCCGCGGCAGCGTCGTAGCGCCGACGTCGGGTCGGTTCGCCGATGGTTCTTCTGAATAAGGTTCGAAAATTGTATGCAACTCGTTCGCGACGGTGCAACGCGTCGTCGTTCGTCGACGGGAGCCTAGCAGGCTCAAAACACTTCGCGCCAAATCGAACTTTGGTATAGTGATCGGCGGGCGTACGGAAACTCCTCTCCGGGGGCCGCGCAATAACGATGTGACTAGTGATTTTGTGATTTGTGATCGCGGTCACAAATTCGAGCCAAAATTTTTATTTTTTTTTGGGTTTTTTTGATTTTTTTTTTGGTTTCGTAAATTTTTTTAAGGAACCACCAACGCATCGTCATCATGGCCATCAACTTTTCGGCTTCGTTTGCAGCTTGCCTGGCTGCCGGACTCAAAGTACCAAGACAGATTATGTACTGTATATCACAAGGTAGGAATCTACATACCCTTACTTTGGAATTCTTTATGAAAGACTTCTTCATATGAGCTTCAATTTAAAATTCATCTTCTTTCAATAATAATTCTTATAACCTTGATGCATCATCAAATCTACCAAAAATAGATTATTGCAACTTTTTCCCGCAATTAACATTGACTTTTTCAAGTTCACACCATAATTAACCGGTCCACTGCCGAAAAAATTTAAATAAAAACAAGATGAATAATTCATCCGCGGGCAATAATTATTATAACTGACCAACATAATGATAAGAAGACTAATAACAAAAACAAATAATAATTAAAGAGTAACACCTAATTGATAAAGAATTAACCGTATAAACAGTTTTAATGACACAAAAACCGCATTAATCTTGACGGCAGCTCAATGAATTATTATCAAATAATGATAATAATTTACATCTATAGAATCTAGATTAATTAGATTTAGTCTATGAACTATTTCTGAGTTCATCAGCTGTTCCATTTTCCCTTCCCCAAGCGTTCATTAACACCAAAAAGTAACTTTTCCCTCTAAATAAGAACAAAATAAAATTTTCTGGACTCCAGCCGAAGGCCGCTTTTTGTTTGCGCGCGCCTGTTTCTCCTGCAGGAACAAAACAACTTCGGTAAGATGCAACCTTTTCCAAGTGCGACGTCCCGACGTCCGTGACGCAGCACGACGGCTTTCGAAGCGCGGGTCAGTGATTCCAGAGGATAACAACACTCCTGCAGGAAAATCCGGTGCACTCTTATGCCCCCTTATTCTTAGACGTTGTCGTTTTATGTTGTGTATAGTGAATAATTCTAGTGACAAATTTTGTAATTCCAAGAGTTCTGAGTTCAGAAGTAATAATTGCAAAATCTACTTAACAACCAACCATTGGAAACCCAAAGTAAAGCTCTCATTTTGTTTAAGAAACTCATAGAATTTTTTTTCATCAACATTTCTTATAAGGATGTTTCTGATCCAATGTTGTTTATCTATAGATAATTCTGATCCAAGTTGTTCTCGGTTTTACTATGCTTTCCGTATTTAGAGCTGCTCTGATCTTTTCCACGTCTCAATATCAGCAACTTTTGATTCAAAATATAGTGTTAGTTTTGTGTTCCAACTCTATTCTTGAACCAGAAATCCATTTCCAGTGCAAAGAGGTTTTGCTGCAATTTCCATAAAATTGTACCAGTCAGTGGATCTAGAGATCAAAGAAGAAGTCAAATTTAGTGAAGAATGCATTTCTGCAAACATTTTCTGATTTTAGTATAAAGATTTTTAAATAAAAATATCATGATTATTGAAGCCTGAGAATTTAAAGTAGCTCTGAGTGCTTTTCAGAAACTTTCAAAGTTGTAATTCAACAAGATTTAAGTATCAATTCTTTTTAGTTTCAGGGTGGAAAATCATTCATTATTCTATTTCTGAGCCTCAGATTCACTGCTGATTTATATTATTTGATGAAAATACCTTAATTAATGTACCCTGAAATAACTTGAAGTATTTGTGATTACTTGAAGTATTTTTCAGGAATTTTCAAAGTGATATGACGGGAATTATTTAATTTTTTTAGTATCTGGGTTGAAAAAAATATGTAATTCTATTTCTAAGCATCAGATTCACTTTTGATTTGTATTATTTCATGAAAATACCCTATTTAATAAATTCTGAAAGTTTGAGGTTCCTCTGATTGCTTGAAGTATTTTTTACAATTTACAAGCTTTCAAGGTGATTTAATAGAAATTTCATAAGATTTTTATGCATTCAAATTTCATTTCTGAGCCTGAGATCCACTCGAAATTTATCTCATTTGATGAAAATACCCTACTCAATAAATCCTGAAAGTTTGAAGTCCCTCTGATTGCTTGAAATATTTTTCAGAAGCTTTGAAAATTGATTTATTTGAGATTTTTATACATTTAATTAAGAAAAATTCATAATTCTATTTTTTAGTCTCAGATTCACTCGTAATTTAGTTTGTTTGATAAAAAGACCCTACTCAACGAATCCCGAAAGTTTGACGTCCCTCTGATTGCTTGAAGTATTTTTCAGAAGTTTTCAAATGTGATTTAATAGAAATTTTACAAGATTTTTGTACATTTAATTGAGAAAAAAATCATAATTCCATTTCTAAGTCTCAGATTCATTCGCAATTTGGTTTGTTTAATAAAAAGACCCAACTCAATAAATTCTGAAAGTTTGAAGCCCCTCTGATTGCTTGAAGAATCTTTCAGAGGTTTTCAAAGGGGATTTAATAGAAAATTTACAGGGTTTTTATGTATATTATTGAGAAATAAATCATAATTCCATTTCTGATTCACACGTAATTTGGTTTCTTCGATAAAAAGACCCTACTTAGTAAATCCTGAAAGTTTGAAATCCCTCTGATTGCTTGAAGTATTTTTCTAAAGTTTTCAAATGTGATTTAATAAAAATTTTACCAGTTTTTTTTTGCATTTAAGTGAGAAAAAATTTATAATTCCATTTCTGAGCCTGAGATTCACTCATAATTTGTTTCGTTTGACGAAAAAACCCTACTCAATCAATCCTGAAAGTTTGAAGTCCCTCGATTGCTTGAAGTATTTTCCAGAAGTTTTCAAATGTGATTCAATAGAAATTTCACAAGTTTTTTTGCATTTAAGTGAGAAAAAAATCATAATTTCATTTCTGAGCCTGAGATTCACTCATAATTTGTTTCCTTTGACAAAAAACCCTACTCAATCAATCCTGAACGTTTGAAGTCCCTCTAATTGCGTGAAGTATTTTTTAGAAGTTTTTAAAGGTACAAGGTGTTTCCCTTTCCTTATACAGGGTTGTCGTTATGTATGGAAACGGTCTGATATTTCAGAATCTGGTTGAAAAAAAATTATAATATTTCCTACCTGAGGGTTTTTGGGAATGTCCGATTTAATGGTGGTATTTGCAATATTGCCAAGTTTACCGTTTATAAGATGTCTTATGTAACTTAATTTTTTTAAATGGATGCCCCTCTTTATTTTTATTGTAATTAATTCAGCGTCCCAACATTACTAAAACCCCCAAACGCCAAAACTCCATTTTATTTGGTTTTTCAAATATGGCAACACAGATTTTTTGTTGAAATGTATGGAAACAGTCTCGTATTTCAGTCAATAATTACCCATAAGGGCATTCATTAAAAAAAAAATCAAGTTACATACGACATCTTATAAACGGTAAACTTGGCAACATTGCAAATACCACCATTGAATCGAGTATTCCCAAAAACCCTCAAGTAGGGAATATTGTACATTTTGCTAAAGTCTTTTCTGAAATACGGGACTGTTTCCATACATTTTAAAATCTGTGTTACCATATTTCATAAACCAAGTAAAATGGAGTTTTGGCATTTAGGGGTTTTAGTAATGTTGGGACGCTGAATTAATTACAATAAAAATAAAGAGGGGCATGCATCTAAAAAAATCAAATTACATACGGTATTCAAGAAACGGTAAACTTGGCAACATTGTAAATATCATCATTGAATCGGGCATTCCCAAAAACCCCCAGGTAGGAAATATTGTAAATTATTTTCAAGCCGGTTCTGAAATATCAGACCGTTTCCATACATAACGACAACCCTTATTTTGACCCCTACCTACAGCTTTAGCTATACGAGGTGGAAAAAAACTTTAAATATGAAAGTTGTAGGATTTTATGTCTATTATCTTCTACGAATGTCAAAATGGGCGAATGACAGGTGTTAACTGTCACAATGAGAAACAATTGCATTTTTCAAATGGAATACCCTGTATATTTTTTCCTAGAAAAATAGATTTTTTCTTCTGATTCCAAATATAGGTACCACATATGTTGATATTTTGGTTCAGCTGTTTTTGCAGGGTGTTCCATTTGAAAAATGCAAGTGTTTGGCTATGTTCCTATATCAACTGCCAGTACTGGATTTACTGTCATTTGCGGTTCCGATTTTAACAGCGTACTCTTGTGGTCACTCAGTACTGAATCGACTGGATCCAGTGTACTGAAAATAATAACGGAACGGCGTCCAGTAAATTCAGTACTGACAGTTGAACATAACATAAGATTTGTCATTGTGACAGTTGGCACCTGTCATTTGCTCGTTTTGACATTCGCAAGAGATAATAAACATAAAACCCTGCAACTTTTATACTTAAAGTTTATTTCCACCTCGTATAGCTAAAGCTGTAGGTAGGGGTCAAAATATAAGGAAACACCCTGTACCTAGTTTAATAAAAATTTTACATGATTTTTATGCATTGAAGATACAGGGTGGACCAAATGGGGAAAAAGTTGTGCAATCAAAAATTCTATCAACTTCTTTGTATTCAAACTAGCAACGAATATACTGGGCAAAAAAGGAAAAAGTGCGTAGATATACAATGTATCCCAAGGAATTAATCACTAAGGAAAAAATGTGACAAGATTTCGGATTTAGAGCGATTTTGAGGGGTTTCGGGTGATTTCGGAGGATTTCGGTAGGATTTCGGAAAGATTTCGAGGGATTATTCACTGTGACCTTGATTTCACATTTAGAGCGACTTCGAAGGATTTCGGGTGATTTCGAAGGATTTCGGGAGATTTCGGGTGATTCCGAAGGATTTCGGGTGATTTTGAAGGATTTCGGGTGATTTTGGAGAATATCAGGTGATTTCGCAAATATTTTAATCTGATTTTAGACTATTACTTATCTTGTAAGTATTAGTAAAAACTGAAAAACGGCCGCGTTGACCGATTTATAAATTTTGGGCCAATTGCGAGGGATTTTTGGGTCTGCGGAAAGATTTCTGAGAGATTTCGGAGGGATTTCGGCGGATATCGGAGAGATTTCGGAAGGATTTCGGGGATTTCGGAAAGATTTCGGAAGGACTTCGGAAAGATTTCGGGAATTTCAGACGAATTGGTGACACAATTTCGGGGAGTGATTAACCCCACGATGTATCTGTAAAGCAACGGATAAATTCATTTAAAATTGATATCATAATTTTTTCTATGAGAATACGCTCGGACACGTCGATTTTAATTTTTAGAGGCACTTTTTTAAAACTAATTTGTATTTATACAGGGTGACCTAGAAAGAGATATCACATGACACATCAATTTTTCAAATTTAATTTCCTGTATATTTTTTTGATGAATATCGATCATCGACTATCGATATTCATAAAAAAATACAGGGCCAAATTTCATTTAAAAATTTGAAATTTCACGTGATATCTCTTTTTTGTGTTACCCTGTATACATACAAATTAGTTTGAAAACAGCGCAACTCGGACACACTGTATATTTTATAATTCAAAAAAGCACCTAATTATTATATAGTTCCCGAAGTTTTTTTCCACCTTGGGACTGCTAGGTTTATAGACCTTAATTAATGAATCCTGAAAATTTGAAGTCTCTCTGTATTTTTCAGAAGCTTCTCGAGTTGATTCAACAGGAATTATCCAATTTTTATTAGTTTCAGGGTGAAAAATCATTCATCATTCTATTTCTGAGCCTCAGAATATATTTGGATTTTTCTCATTTGTTGAGAATACTCTAGTTGATGTATCCTGAAAATCTGAAGTTCCTGTGATTGCTTGAATATTTTTCAGCTTCTAAAGATGATTTAATAGAAATTTGACAAGATTTTTTCGCATTTAGGTGAGAAAAAATTCATAATTCCATGTCTGAGCCTGAGACTCACTTAAAATTAGTTCTGTTTGATAAAAAGACTCTACTGAATAAATCCTCAAAGTTTGAAGTCCCTCTGATTGCTTGAAGTATTTTTCAGAAGCTTTCAAAGTTGATTTAATAGAAATTTTACAAGATTTTCTTGCATTTGAGCGAGAAAAAAATCATAATTCCATTTCTGAGCCTGAGATTCACTCACAATTTGTTTCGTTTGATAAAGATACCTTACTCAATAAATTCTGAAAGTTTGAAGTCTCTCTGATTACTTGTAGTATTTTTCAGAAGTTTTCAAATGTGATTTAATAGAAATTTTACAAGATTTTTTTGCATTTAAGTGAGAAAAAATCAATAATTCCATTTCTGAGCCTGAGATCCACTCATAATTTGTTTCGTTTGACAAAAAAACCCTACTCAATCAATCCTGAAAGTTTGAAGTCCCTCTGATTACTTGAAGTATTTTTCAGAAGCTTTTAAAGATGTGTTTCCTTATATTTTGACCCCTACCTACAGCTTTAGCTATACGAGGTGGAAAAAAACTTTAAATATGAAAGTTATAGGGTTTTATATCTATTATCTTCTGCGAATGTCAGAATGGGCAAATGACAGGTGCCAACTGTCACAATGACAAACACTTGCATTTTCCAAATGGAACGCCCTGTATATTTTTGGCTAAAATGATAGATTTTTTTCTTCTGATTCCAAATATACCATATATGTTGATATTTGGTTCAGCTGTTTTTGCGGTATTTAATTTCAAGATTGCATTTAGCAAGCCTCATCATTGATATAAAAAACCAGGACAGATTAAATTAAGGATAATGTAAATGCAGTGTTGCCAATCAGCGGAGAATTCTCCATTTTTCGGAGAATTTTGGGGTCTGCGGAGAATTGTGAAGAGATTTGCTTTTTGCGAAGAATTGTGCGGGGATATTTTTTTATCATTATTGACGTAAAAATTAAAATTTATTCAAAATTTCAGCCAAAATAAAAATTTAGGAAGATATTTGAGACTCAGAGATTCAGAACAAACAGGTGATTGATTGGACATAAATAACATGACATACCATAGCTTTGTTCCAACCTCAATGGTTCCAACGTCATTGGTTCCAACCCAGCAGGGAACCGGCTCCAACACCGCAGGAAACCGTACACTGTCACTGTACCGACACGATTCTGCGCAAAGGACAAAATGTATGCGTAGAATCCGACATTCATATACAGAGTGGTTTCAGAACCGTTCATGGGACGGTTTTTGTTGGCTTGTTGGAACAGACCTTATAAAAGCGGAGAATTTCAGCAAAATGCGGAGAATTTTATTGGTAAAGGTGGAAAATTTAGATGCGAATGATTGGCAACACCGTGTAAATGCATTTTTAAACTTGAATAGCGTAAAAACAGCTAGTCAAAATTATACAGAGTGTTCCATTTGAAAAATGCAAGTGTTTATCATTGTGACAGTGTGGACCAAATGGGGAAAAAGTTGTGCAATCAAATAATCTGCCAACTTCTTTGAATCCAAAATACCAACGAATATACTGGGTAAAAAAGGAAAAAGTGCGTAGATATACAATGTGTCCGTAAAGTAACGGATAAATTCATTTAAAATTGTCATAATTTTTTCATGAGAAAACGCTGGGACACGTCGATCTTAATTTTTAGAGGCACTTTTTTTAAAACTAATTTGTATTTATACAGGGTGATCTAGAAAGAGATATCACATGACACATCAATTTTTTTAAACGGAATCTCTTGTATATTTTGATGAATATCGATATTCCATCGACCATCGATATTCATCAAAAAATACAGGGTATTCCATTTAAAAATTTGAAATTTCACGTGATATTTTTTTGTGGGACACCCTGTATAAATATAAAATAGTTTAAAAACATCGCAACTCGGACACACTGTATATTTTGTTATTCAAATTATCCTATTTAACCTACTTCAAGTTATTCCGGACACCCTGTATAATATCACCAATTTCTGAATCAGATACTGAAAATTCAACATAAGAAAAGATGTTTTATAGAAATGACATTCTGATCAGGGGAGTAAGCAACATTTTGAGAAATAAAAATCAAATTATCAAACTTGCAAATTTATTATTTAATTGTATTATGACATACAGGGTGAATCACGTAGCTTGTGCATTAACTATTGAAGGTGGATTAGATATTATTTCTACTAATTCACTTGCAAATTGGGAAGCTTCTAATGCACGAGCTACGATAAATCACCCAGTATACAGGAAGACACAAGGAACAGGGCACATTAATTAATCATTTGTATTTGAAAAATTGAAAGATTTTTTAAAAAGGTGTTGGGTTATTTTTCAGCACTTGCTGTGTCCTATTCTTGTGTCACCCTGTATAGATACAGATTTTAGTAGTAACTGAAGTAGCTGAGTACTTTTCATAATTCCATTTGGAAGTGTTTTTTTTTTATTTTTAAATTCCTTGAAAAATCACACTATGCAAGTCTGGAGAAATTGGAAAAAGTGAGGGGAATTAAACGCCGTTGCAGGAAGAGGAATGCTAATTGATTAGGTATTTCATCTAAAGCTATCTTCAAAGTGTTTAGACTTGATTTTAAATTATCTGAAGTTACTCCCGGAACAGTTCTAATTGTATCCAAAAACTGTTCTGTATTGCTGCTGAAGCTACATTAAAAGCAACTGAAATTACTTTTAAGAACTCTGAAGTTTTCAAATTGTCGAAATTCTAGTGTTTGAAATTATGTGTTGAGAGCAATTTAACTAGTGTCGAAGCAAGTTTCAAAGAATTTAAAAGTCATTTGCACAGATTCTAGAAGTATTTCTTTTAAAGCGATCTTCAAAGTGTTTAGAGTTGATTTTAAACTATTTGAAGCTACTCCCAAACCAGTTCTAAGCGTATTCAAAGTTTCAAACTGTTCTGTATTGCTGTTGAAGCTACATTAAAAGCAACTGAAACTACGTTTAAGAGTTCTGAACTTTCCAAATTGTCGAAATTCTAGCTGCAATGACTTCGGAGCAATTTGACAAGTGTCGGAGCAACTTTCATAAAATTGAAAAATCATTCGTACAAATTCTAACAGTATTTCTTCTAAAGCTATCTTTAAAGTGTTTAGAATTGAATTTGAACTATCTGAAGCTACTCCCAGAACAGTTCTGAAAGTTTCAAAATCCCAAACTGTTCTACACTTAATGCAACTGAAATCATTTCTAAGAGTTCTGAACTTTTCAAATTATCGAAATTCTAGCTCTAATAAGTTGAGAGCAATTTGACAAGCAACTTTCAAAGAATTCAAAAGTCATTCGCACAGATTTTTAAAATATTTCTTCTTAAACGACCTTCAAAGTGTTTAGAGTTGATTTTAAATTATTTGAAGCTACTCCCAAAACAGTTATAAACCTATTCAAAGTTTCAAACTGTTCTGTATTGCTGTTGAAGCTACATTAAAAGCAAATGAAATCACTTCTTAAGAGTTCTGAAGTTTTCAAATTGAAAATTGAAAATTCGCAAGTCAAAACTCATCATCATTTACATGGGATTTGTATACTTATTCATTATACAGTTTGGAACTCAGAAATGATGCTTCTGAATAGTAATGATCATCATCATCCTCTCAGAAAAAAAGTATTTCTTTGCATCAAACTCCAATAATTGCCTCTTAAGATAACAATGATCATCTCGATAAACTCAGAATTGGTTCCTAACTTTGATGATCATGATCAATAAATTGTGGTAAAAGATTTGCAAACTGATTACGGAGTGAGTTAAATAACTTAGCAGTTTTGATTGTAATTTGAATAACTCTTGTCCTGCACAGAGGCTGCATTGTATCAAAACTCTTCTTAAAAATTGCATTGCAGTCAAAACACCATATAATCATCTCGGACGTTATTATACCACACTGTTGCCAATATAATTTTTTGACCTTGGTGGCATTTCTCTCATAAACTGGCCACCTAGACAATGCAATGCACCCAGACATACTGAACCCGTTTCGACGTTCGGTCGTGCCAGAGGAACCTTGTCTCTGCTGACTCAAGTTTAAAATGCTGCCCCGAAACCCACGAAGTCCGACATTTGGAGTTAAAAAAAATCTTTGTTAAAAAAACTGCACCAGAGCTGGAAAAATGCATTTCGCCCCAGCCAGCCAGCCAGTTTTTCACACCTCTCGCAGTAACGGGGGAGGAATCGCGCATCCCTCTAAATCAATAAATATTGCAAAATTGCCCCAAGGAATAAAAGGCGGAATGTTTGAAACTCATTGATTTAATACAAATGTCTCGGCTTATTGATTAATTGGTCTCAAAGACAAAAGTCTGTGTGGTTTATTTTAGGAGAGTTGTCTCGATGCGAATCTTCTTCTAAATTTAAATCCGGCGAGGCTCTCTGCTACAAAGAAAATCTAAAATCCGCCTGCTGCTGCCGAGCAGAAATGCAGACGGAGCGACCTTGAACACGACACTCTTTGGCCAAAGCTGGTGCACGGATTTTATTTTATATATTCGACCACACCAAGAGTTCAGCAACTGCTCTCGCAGTCGGGACAAGGAGGAGGAGGAGGAGGACGAGATGCAGATTTTTAGACATCGTTTACATTGAGCCTATGGGCCAGGAGCGTATCTTCGATTTTTTTTTATTAGGGAATAATCAATATCTTCTATATATCTAGGTTAAATTGAGTTTAATAGCTTCAATACTTTTAGAGCAATTGAGCCTCAATGTTGAATTTTGGTCGAAATTTAGTCAAAAACTTTAAACTCAATTTTCTCAAAGTTCCAGCTTCAAATGCAATTTTTGTTGGGAGTCAATCTTTGAAATCGATTTTAAGACACTATACCCTAGAGTACAATACATTTACGTGAGATTGTACATACAGAAATGAAGACGCGAAGTTATTTTATTTGTGAAGTTTAGACGAAAAGCGAACTTAAAGTGACGTAAAATGAATGACGAAGAAAGAGACGATTTTCATGATTCCAAAGACGGTTTCAGTGGTGGTACTCCAACAAGAACACGCAAAAACTCAAGTACTAGAAACGCAGATGATACACAGGTAGAAATTGTTGATTTGAATGAGATTTTTCGGAACATAATGATAGAAAACAAACGTAGAGATGAAAGATTGGCAAATCAGATGATTACGAACAGTGGGGCAGCAACTGCACAGCCAGCTGATCGTCCTATAGCTCCCAAACACACACAAGGTCTTTCTGTGTTCCCAGAAATGTTAAGATTTTGTAGAAAAGTTCAATGCTACATTTTCGCCTAAAGAAAATTTGTTACAGAAATTTGAGGAAATGGAGAGCAGAGTTTTGGGCAAAAATGAAAGTTTAAATTCATATTTTCATGAGAAAGAGCAAGTACTTATTGGGTTGCATTCTCGATCAATGTGCCATGCAATGTGGGCAAAAAGGCATCCTAGCACAGATGCAGTATTTCAAGACTTGCACAGCTACGCAGACATTGAAAGTAGGCGTCAGCAGCGGTTTACTGGCCTTCATAGAGGTAACTTCGATAGAACTAACTTGAACAAGGAAAACAAGAATAATGATCAGAAAACAAACGAGAAGCAGAACCAGGCACCACAGACATTGAGTAATGAGGCAGCTAAGGCACCACGCCAAACTGGTAATACCATTAAAATGAGCTTATGGGCCAAAACCTCATGCGTAATACCATCGAACTATATTGGTTACATTACAGTCTATAGGCAGAAAATAACAAAAATTAAGACTTATTTGTAGAATATCAAAATTTTTATGAAAGATGCATTCCTAGATGCGTAATTCATTTAGATGATCATAGACAACTTAAGATAGGTACCTACCGATTATGGATATCACAAGCAGAGAAATAAAACTAGATGAACATGAAAAACTAATAAGAGTAGAGGTATGTCAAGAGATAGTTGAAATGAAGATGAATGAAGTAAAGATGAATGAAGTGAAGATGAATGAAGTGAACGAAGATAATGGTCCAAAGATAACAATGGATATAATCAATGCAAACTCGGATGTGAGCTTCTTAAATTAAGGTCCTGTTTGTTAAAATTGGGGTTTTACTTCACTCCATACCTTCCGATTTTCTCCTCATATGAATGGGACATTTTAACTCTTGACGAATGTATGTACAGTGTGTTTCGGAATAATTTCTGTGTAAAGTTTATAAGTTGAAATCTATGTACCTACACAATATTTAGTGATATTCTCCTTTGTAATTGTTTCAGCTAATGATGGGATTCTTATAATCCTGAAACATGTCTTAGTAGTTTTCTAACAAAAAAACAAATAAAAATTGGTGGAGAAGACTGAAGTTTTCTTTTTGTAATGTACAGGATCATCCGACGCGGACTGAACACGAGTTTATTTTTGACATTCCCTGTATTTTTGAGAAAATCCAAAATAGCCAATTGGTATTATATCAAGCTCCACTGTGAGAAAATGGACTATTTTTACAATTAGAAATAAATTTATTTTGAAATATTTAAGAAGCAAGCATTATTGGAATGTTATTTAAAAAATAAAGATAAAATACAATAAGTAGGTACTACAACAGGTGTTCAAATTACGTTCCATATACATTCAGACACTTCACAATACTGGTCCTTACACCACTGGTTGTGGCTTTCTGAATCTCTATCGGGGCCAACTCTTGAAACGCCTGGTTCTGAATCCTCTCTTGTGTTTACAGGTGTTCGATAAACTTTATCTTCAACTGTACCCCATAAATAAAAGTCAAGAAGGGTAAGGTCAGGTGATCTTGGTGGCCAATTTCATGGACTGAAGATTTCATAAAGTTCATGTGTCACTCTTCTGAGCAGTGCGCGTAAGCACCAGCTAACTTTTTTCAACAGGTACGGTACTGCTGCAATGGTAGGTCGTCTAAAAAGTCACTAACCGTAGTTTGCAGGATTTCCGTGTATTTTTGAGAATTTAATTTTTCCTTATACAGGGTGGGGCACGAAAAACTTTCCACCCAGAGTTTCTCAGGTTTTAGGTGTTTAATCAAAAATCGCTCAGACATGTCAATTTTTGTTTTTTGGGGGACACATTTTATTGGTATTTTCATCCCCTATCTGGGAACAGGTATCCCCAAAATTTCAAATGGAAAGAGGGGTCGAGGGGTTTTCTGACTGGGAAAATAAGTACCAAAAATCGTCACTGCCTCCTAGACTATAATAATTGCGAATCATCGAAAAAAGGGTTTTCGAGAAATTATAGAGATTTCCACCCAAGTGTCAGGTACAAATGTAGTCTCGGGCGCAAATGGTACTGCAAGTTATAAGCAGTACCAATATACACCACCTAGGGTGCCTAAAAAGACTTGCAAATAACTTTGAGGATGATTTTAGGGGGTAAAACTAATAATTGCGATTGATCAAAAAATTTGTTGTTGTGAAAATATGGACATTTTCACCCTAGTCTCAGGTACAAATGGTACTGGAACTTATAGGCAGTACCAATATACACCGTTTGGGGAACTTCACTTGACTTGCAAATTACTTTGAGGGTGGTTTAAAGGGGTAAATTAATTATCGCGATCCATGAAAAAAATGGGTTCAATGAAAATATGAACATTTCCACCCTCTAGTCTTGTTGCTAGCCACAACAATCGTTCAGTTTGTGATACTAACATGAGATTTGGCATACCTTTAAAGTATTTAGCATTAAATACATTGTGATATAGTGCCAGTTCAAATTTTTATAATTTTGTGTAAAATATTGTTGGTAATGTATACAGGGTGTATCTGGTATGACTACAAATATTTTAACATGAGATAATATGGTCCATTGTCCTATTAACCATGGGTCAATTGTTAGTATTTTCGGAATTATCGAACTATTTAAATTAAGAAAAATGTTAACGTGACAACATTGTACAGGTATTATCGCTGCCAGGATATAAATGTAAATAAAACTGGTAAAATTATTATTTTTTTTGCAAGGAGCTTATTTATTTCCATCTGTTTACGTTTTGGTTTGTTATTGGCTTTCAAATAATGTAAATAAGAACTTGCATTTTTATCACTTTTCTAGTGAAAATAAAAAATGTGCCGTTTTATTAAGTTGTGAATTGCACTCAATGACATTTTTGCACTAAACATTTAAGAGAAAAATCAAATAATACTTACTCAGCTACTTGTCAAATCCTTATTATTAAAATATTATTTTTTGTTAAAAGGTTCTCAAAACACTAAAATCAACACGCAGATTCACACTTCCAGTATCACGCAATCTTTGTAAAACGGGCACAATGTTCTCTCATCAGGTGGGTGCTTTTCTTTTGGGAAATCTTTTACTAGTTTCTTTGTAAATTTTGGCGGCTAAATGAGCATTTTGCAACGTTTCTGCCTGAAAAAGTATCTGCATATTCGATGTTTCTAAACATTTTATTTATAAAAAAGAATGAATTTGAATTACGCGCGTTTCCCAACTAGATAATACAAATCAATTTATTCAGCTCCACCAAGGTTCAACCTTCAACCACCTATTCTTTATTGTTCTGTGTTGCCAGATGTTTAGATACCCTTTTACAAGTGAAATTTGTATGTTGTCTTTTCAATTTTTTGGTATTGTTGTTGACTAAAAATGCGTAATTACTTAAAAATTGGATGAACTAAATTTTTCTACATCTCATAGTGAGTGAAATTTAAATACCAAAGACTTTGTGATGAGAAAAGAAGACAAAATTCTGTGATTTCTATGTTTTATTTGTTCCTAAATAAAAATTCCCTAAAATGCTCCAAACTCCTGTAAATCGTGTGAAGATTTTCATCCTCAAAATCCTTTGTGATTCCCAAAAAGCCGCTAAAATCTCTAACAACCCTTTAGGATCTCTTAGGACTTCTCAAAATTCCTTAAGATGCTCCAAAATCACCTAAAATTTTGAAAATTTAAATTCTTTTATAATCCTGTTAGATTGTGTGAAGATTTTAAAAATCCTCAAAATCCTACAAAATCAATAAAGATTTAAAATCTGTGTACATATTGTAAGGAGTTAACCACCCCTCGGTTTCAAGCCACTATAATCATTAAAAGTAGTAGATTTTTTCAGATTTTGTGTAGGATTTCATTAAGATTCTAGTAGGATTCCGTTAGAAGTGGGATTCTAGGGTACATATTATGTTCCAAGGTGGTTTATCCCTCGTCTCTCATCATTTTGAAATATAAACGCAATCAAAATAGAATGCAAATTCTCCCTTTTATCACACGTTAATCGTTTCCTGTTCGGTCACTCTACTAAGCTTTCACCAAAAAAAAACCCTTTTTTTAAAAAAAAATCCGGACGCAAATGAAGCGGCAAAACTTTCATGGCTTATTAATCGAACCACAGTCTAATTGGAAATGCATTAATAATTACAATAATTTTTTTCATACCAGTCACAATCTAATGCGTCCCAGATAAAATATCAATGTTTTTTTGCTAATAATAATTATTTATTACGTTTGTGTTACAGATACAGCGGCACCGTACGTCCTGTACAAAGATGGAATGGACAGGGCGCAAACACAATGGGGACCTCAGGACATTTATCCGCCGCCTCAGCAACAGCCGACCCCACAAGGTGCCGCCAGTCCGCCTCATCAGGCTTTGGGACCGACGCCGGTACCACCTTTGGGGGTCGAGGCTGATACCGTACCTACGAGGGATCAAGTCAGTGTAAGAATTGTTCAAAATTAGCATGTTAGCAAACTAACATGTACCATTTATAAAGTTACTATATGAATTTTCTCGAAATTGTTGAGCAAGTTAACTCAAGTCTTGTATGTTGTTTAAACAAAGTATAGTTCCTTTCCTAGCTATGACTAGATGCCTTGAATTTTTCTTTGTTTAGGCAATCTTTTACTCAATAACTTCACATTGTAGAGTCTGCCGTCCCCCGCTCCGTCACCGTATCCAGCCACGCAAGCAGAACAAGGCCGCGACGACACGGACCCAATACAACCGGGCGAACCTTCCACAATGGACCTGGAACCGAGACCTGCGTCGCAACAGTGCTTTCCAACCGATCTCCAGCAACAAACTGCGCAGCAACAAGTCGCGCATCAGCAACAGCAAGCCTATCAGCAATATGCGCGCGCACCTCCACCTGCGGCGCCGCCTCCTGCCGTACCCGGAGTCCCGCCGCACATGCTCGGCGCCAATTTTTCGGCGCTGCAATATTTGAAACAGCCAGGCATGATGCTTACTAGTTTGGGACCTGATGGAGGTAATTTTCAGTATTTATGTTAGTATTACGTTTTTTGGTTAAAGGTGGACATGTTTGTGTGTTTTTGTAGTATTATTATAAATAGTTGTTTGTTTTTAGGCGGCCAATTAGACCAGTACACTTCCAATATGCAAGACCTGCGCAGCGCTTCGTTGCCGGATGTGATACAGCAACAGCAAGCCAATTTGAAAAAATCGAGCAACGGATTAAATGGAGAATTGAGGCTTTTTAAGTGTTTAACGTGCGGCAAAGATTTTAAGCAAAAAAGCACTCTACTACAAGTAAATATAAATAAGATTTCTTTGTTGTTGACTACTAAATCGATTTTGTTTTATAGCACGAAAGAATCCATACCGACAGTAGACCGTACGGATGTCCGGAGTGCGGCAAACGTTTCCGGCAACAAAGTCACCTGACGCAGCACCTGCGCATCCACGCCAACGAGAAACCGTACGCGTGCGTCTATTGCGAGCGCACCTTCCGGCAACGCGCCATCCTCAATCAGCATTTGCGCATCCACTCGGGTGAGAAGCCGTACGAATGTCCGGAATGCGGGAAACACTTTCGGCAGAAGGCTATTCTCAACCAGCACGTCCGCACACACCAAGGCGAGCTATGCCCCAATTTTGAATTATAACTATGGGCGGCGGCCACTCTTGCAGCCTTAGCACACTTAAAGTCAAATTATATTGAAAAATTGATGTGGACGCGGGCGGTTGGAGTGGTCTGCTGCTTGTTTTCCACACAAGTTGGATTTATAAACTTCAAATGAAAGTTCATGAATTCAACTAAAAATCACTTTGTCCATTCATTAAATTGCTTGTGGCATATTTTACTAACCATTTGGGATAACAATGTAAATATTGTTTCGCACCGCAATTAACTGAAACTGTATATATTTACACAACACTATTAGTCCAAATGAAGAAAACATCAAACATGCAACTTGCAACTTGTGACATGAAGTAAATACCGCAGATATCCAATGTCAAAACGTACAATGTCTCAGGATCATCGTACACCGATGTTCTGCACCGATGTACGATTATCCCGAGACATTATACGTTTTTACAATGGACATATGCAGCACAAGTCTACCCGCGCTATTTACTTCATGTCGCAAGTTGTATGTTTGATGTTTCATTGGTGTAAGACCGCCCTAAGAGTTGTAAATGAAGCTTGATTCTCTAGCTATCTAAAGACTGTATGAGATCAGACAACAATAAACTTCCTAAAACATTTGCATGTCCTATAGTTTTTAGGCTCCATCAGGAAAAATGAGTAGTTTCCTATTTACGAAATGACTACTCATAACATAATGTATTATTTTACAGACGTCAGTCCTCATTTGGTATTCAAAAACGGCATAAATCCAACTCTCTGGCCGCAAGACGTACCTTTCCCACCTGAAGAAGGCAAAGAAGAAGTAGCCTCAACCTACGGAGACGGCGAAAACGGACCAAACGGCGACCGAATAAACTGTTTCTCCCCAAACGGAGTCGTCGGCAATCTCCAATACCCCGCTTACTTCAAAGACGCCAAAGGCACGAACCATTCGGTTTTCGGTCCGGGCACAAACTTCAACCCTCTCCAGTACCTCAAACCGGGCCAGGCGAGCGGAAAAAACGGTTTGCCCGACGTCATACAGCACGGCCGGTCAGCCGGGATGCCGTTGTACGTCCGTTGTCCGATCTGTCAGAAAGAGTTCAAGCAGAAAAGTACGCTGTTGCAGCACGGCTGTATACATATCGAGAGCAGGCCGTATCCGTGTCCGGAGTGCGGCAAACGGTTCCGGCAACAAAGTCACTTGACGCAACACTTGAGGATACACACCAACGAGAAACCGTATGGATGCGTTTATTGCGGGCGCAACTTCCGGCAACGGACCATTCTGAATCAGCACTTACGCATCCATACGGGTGAGAAGCCTTACAAGTGTGCGCAGTGTGGGAAAGATTTCAGGTAAAAACTTCCGATATTCTTCATTAGGTTTCTTATTGTTTATAAAAGTTGCCACTAGATTTTAATTACAGAGAGATTTGAGCTTAGAGGCGGTTGACGTGGTGAAGACCTCGTGTATATTATGTGAATTAAATTTATTTTTCTTCAGTTTGTGCAAGAATATCAATTTTATTATTTTCACAATAAAGTTGTTTGATGAATAGATGGCTATCATGTCCTGTTAGATTATGGAAAGACAGGAATGAAACTGGGGAGCTTGTAGTTGAAATTACAAATATGTGTTACACCTCGGTATTTTCTAGTTAAATGATCATAATTCGTTACTTTTTCATCTAAAGGATTGAATTTTTCCTTAAAAATACTGCAAATAATACTATTTTTAAATTGAAATGCTTCTTCATTTGTTAGAGGAACCATCGGTACTACATGTTTTAGATAATTATTTTTACTTTACGAGTGCCAGGACGAATAGCATCAGCCGATATTTCTCGTCCTAAGTAGTCCAGTTTGTCCGGGAAGAAGCGGCATTTTTTCAAATTTAGAGAAAATCCGCCATTTTGCAACGCTTCAAAAACCAATTCAAGAAAATGGAATGCATCCTCAATAGATTCAGAGGGTACTAAGATGTAGTCCAGGTAGAGTATAAGGCCACATTATCCTTGAAATCACCCAATGCCTTATTTATGGCACTTTGGAAAACAGCCGGAGCGTTGGCTAAGCCGAACAGCATCCGTAAATACTCAAAGTGCCCATCAGCATAATGGAAGCTTAAAAATTTTAACTTTTACCAACTCTGGATTCCCTAGAGAATTGTCCTAAGGGCAGTCATTTTAGTTGAACAATTTGCCGTCAAATTGCGTTACTACTTATGTGTTCATATTTTGATTATTACCGGCTCTTGATCACCCTTTGAAAAATAATGTAACAAATGGAAATTTAACTTGGTATTTGATTAGGGCAAGAAGATGTTTGAGATTTACCAAGTATGTAGAAAGTTTGCTTTGCAAGTGTCACATTCATATTGCTTTTTCGTTTAAAGTTTACAAGTGTCACATTCATATTGGCATTTTGTTCAAATTGTGTTACTACTTATGATGGTTCATATTTTGATTATTACCGGCTCTTGATCACCCTTAGAAAAATAATGTAACAAATGGAAATTTAACTTGGTACTTGATTAGGGCAAGAAGATGTTTGAGATTTACCAAGTAGAAAATTTGCTTTGCAAGTGTCACATTCATATTGCTTTTTCGTTTAAAGTTTACAAGTGTCACATTCATGTTGGCATTTTGTTCAAATTGTGTTACTACTTATGATGGTTCATATTTTGATTATTACCGGCTCCTGATCACCCTTGGAAAAATGATGTAACAAATGGAAATTTTACTTGGTAGTTGATTAGGGCAAGAAGAAGTAGTTTGAGATTTACCAAGTAGAAATTGTTTAAGATTTACTTTGTAAGTGTCACATTCATTTTGCCTTTTCGTTTGAATTTTGCTTTACAAGTATCACATTCATATTGCCATTTTGTTTAAATTGTGTTACTACTTATGATAGTTCATATTTTGATTATTACCGGCTCTTGATCACCCTTGGAAAAATGATGTAACAAATGGAAATTTTACTTGGTACTTGATTAGGGCAAGAAGAAGTTTGAGATTTACCAAGTAGAAATTATTTAAATTTTACTTTGTAAGTGTCACATTCATTTTGCCTTTTCGTTTGAATTTTGCTTCGCAAGTGTCACATTCATATTGCCTTTTCGTTTGAATTTTGCTTTACAAGTGTTACATTCATATTGCCATTTTGTTTAAATTGTGGTACTACTTATGATAGTTCATATTTTGATTATTACCGGTTCTTGATCACCCTTGGAAAAATGATCTAACAAATGGAAATTTTACTTAGTACTTGATTAAGGCAAGCAGAAGTTTGAGATTTACCAAGTAGAAATTGTTTAAATTTTACTTTGCAAGTGTCACAATCATATTGTTTTTTTCGTTTGAATTTTGCTTTGCAAGTGTCACATCACATTCATATTGCATTTTTGTTTAAATTGTGTCACTACTTATGATAGTTTATATTTTGATTATTACCGGTTCTTGATCACCCTTAGAAAAATAATGTAACAAATGGAAATTTTACTTGGTACTTGATTAGGGCAAGAAGATGTTTGAGATTTACCAAGTAGAAAGTTTGGTTTGCAAGTGTCACATTCATATTGCTTTTTCGTTTAAAGTTTACAAGTTTCAAATTGTGTTACTACTTATGATGGTTCATATTTTGATTATTACCGGCTCTTGATCACCCTTGGAAAAATGATGTAACAAATGGAAATTTTACTTGGTACTTAATTAGGGCAAGAAGAAGTTTGAGATTTACCAAGTAGAAATTATTTAAATTTTACTTTGTAAGTGTCACATTCATTTTGCCTTTTCGTTTGAATTTTGCTTTACAAGTGTCACATTCATATTGCCATTTTGTTTAAATTGTGTTACTATTTATGATAGTTCATATTTTGATTATTACCGGCTCTTGATCACCCTTGGAAAAATGATCTAACAAACGGAAATTTTACTTGGTACTTGATTAAGGCAAGAAAAAGTTTGAGGTTTACCAAGTAGAAATTGTTTAAATTTTACTTTGTAAGTGTCACATTCATTTTGCCTTTTCGTTTGAATTTTGCTTTACAAGTGTCACATTTATATTGCCATTTTGTATAATTAAACCTACGGAGGCCTAATTGTGATATTTGCTTAGGGGTCCAGTGCATCCAAGCGCCACCACTAGATTTCTGTTATAAATCGATCATTTAATGTAATAATATAATATATCTGTCTTTGCCTGAATTGTATTGTTCTGAACATTCATTTATGTAATAGGGCAATCCAAGTTTCATATTCTTTTTAATCTTGGAAAACTTAACACTTAATTCAGTAACGGAGTTTATAGTTTGTATAAATTGTAGTTATAAGATGTGACGTTGTCACCTTCTCTGACCACCCATTCTTTTGCGTAATATCATTCAACCATGATTGATAACTCTTCAACTCAATCTTCATTTTCTTCAATCTCAAAGTAACTAGAATGTTTATATCTTTTCCACTTGTTACATCTTCTGCCAAAAACAGGGCAGTTCCTTGGTTCATGTATATGTCATAAGTTTCTCTCTAGATATTTTCCCATTTTCTGCCTGTCTCTAGATGTCCTCATCGAATTTATCTCTGCCATCAATAACACCGTTTAAATTATTCTCCAGGCAAAAAGCAATATTGGACCAGCACACGAGGACGCACCAAGGCGACCGACCATTCTGTTGCCCGATGCCCAATTGCCGGCGAAGATTCGCGACCGAACCGGAAGTGAAAAAGCACATAGACAACCACATGAACCCGCACGCGGCCAAAACCCGCCGAGACTCGACTAGTTCCGATGGCAAACTACATACAAACGGTAACTATCCAACTTTGCCCAAAACCAATATTTTTACATCCAAATTTTAGGGTTTCCAGGTATGTTGTCAAGAGGTCTGACGCCTACGGGCGTCGTCAAACCGGAGCTGTACTTCCCCCAATGTTATCCGAGTTTCAATCCGCCGACGAGCGTCGCCCAATTTCAAGCCGCCGTAAATCCGGAATTCAAAGCCGCCAACGGGTTGCCGACCCAGTGACTAACGGCCGGCTGGCAACTGGGACCTCCTTGTATCGGATAAAATTGAGTTGTCAGCCTATTATTGTTGAAGAAATCAAAAAAACGGAATTCGGCTAAAATGATGGTAAAAAAGATGTTTATAAAGGACTTTTGTTTTTTGTATAGCGATGTAAGTTTTGTATTTATTTTTTATCTGATAGGATTTTTTTTATTGGGGGAGAAAATGTTACCCCGTAAAAGGTGAAACAAATGGTGCTGTTATTTAAACAAAAAAAAAGGTTGGTTTTTTAGGTATATACATTGAGACGTTGTACTCGAATTTATTTTTTTTAAGAAATCAAATGACGAGGGGCCATTTTGAGATTCCAACAATCAAAAGTCCTATTGACTATAGATTGATAATAATATAATGACAAACGTAAAAGACATTAGAGTGAACAGAATTATATGTCGCTCAACACCTCCAGTTTATCCCCTCAAAATACATTCTCCTCTAGTTATAAAAGAAAAGTTGGAAAGTCGTTGGCGCATTTTCAAGGACAAACGGTATGCGTGTGTAACGATATGTCACAAAAGCAGTTTTGTCACGAGCGGAAGTGGATAATAATCAGTCATAGTGACAGTTTTTGATAGTCAATGCACAGGCGCACCTCACCTGTCTTCTTGGGTACTAACGCAGGTGCGGCCCATGGACTTTCCATTCTTCGATTATCGATTCTTTAAGTAAAGATTTTTTTGAGGCGTCATACGGTATGGTGGCATGGTTATGGGCAAATGATCTTTGGGGTTGATATAATGATTCTCATAGAGGGTTGGACAGCAAATATTGTATATTCCAGCCAGCCAATGCCTCCTTCTCTATTTGACTGTATCTCTTATCTGTTGTCCATAAAAATTTGATTCCTTTTTCCAATAATTTGTTTAGTGGTTGACGTAACACGTGTATTTCTTTGATAAATTTTCCATAATAGCTTATTGCTCCAAGATAAGAACGTAGAGTATTGATATCATGGGGCGGTGGCTTCAGTTTTTACTGATTTGGTTTCAACTCACCTTCACTTAAAATATATCCAAAATACTTAATTTCTTTGACTCCAAATTTACAATTTTAAGTGAAAACCAAACTCTTCTATACGCCTTAGAACAAGATTTAAATTTTGAAAATGTTCTTCCTCGATTAGCCTGATACTAAAATGTCGTGGTTCCTTTCAAACCTGATAACATGGTATCCATAACTTGTTGAAAAATGGCTGGGGCAACTTTTATACCAAATGGCATTCTATATTTTATGTTTGTCATTATATTATCATCAATAACCGTCATTTAATTTCCTGATAAAAATAAAGACAAAATTTGTCTATAAATAAATAATCTCATCCTGTGTTTACTTGGTGGCAATACTAATCTGGGTACGATTTTGTTACGTGTTTTTTTGAAACTTATTTGTTTGTTGTTTTCCATTTTGTCTCTTTGAAAAGTATTTTAAAAAAAGCAAGAGATGAAATTTAAAAAAAAATAATCATATTATTAAGGCCCGGTTTATTGATCTTCAGGTAAACTTGTTGATGGTAATTATCTGCAAGATAAATAATTCTATTGGTTAGCGAGTAACTAGCCTACTAATGGGTTTACAGATTGCATACCTGACAGTTTATCAGAAGGTGAATAAACCAGCCCTAAAAATAATAAATATTGTTGTAGTAATTTAGGGTTACGATAATGTGATCTCTCTCTTTTAAAAAAAAATGTAAAAATTAAAAAGAGAATAATAATTAAATTAAGGTAGAACTGTTTGACGGGTTCTAACTTAAAACAAATTTAAAAATGCCAAGTAACTATATGTGGTTTGAAACAAATAATGAAACTTCCATATTTTTACAAATAGTACCTCTACAGATGTTAAAATAACAAAAAAGGGAACAACTTTTACGAGAATTCTCATTGCCAGTGCCTCAAACGACGTAGCTCCAAAATCAAACCAACAAACTGATATTGTAGTCCAGGCGGCAAGTACTTTCTGCTGGAAAGTATTCCGAAGTTGGTTCTGTTACTAGAAGCCCATTGGTTATCTAATAGTAACCACGGAGAACCGGGAGGTGGTTCCCTCTTGCTTATTCAAGTGAGTGTGGAGGCCAGTTAACGCCGGTTGTCGCCGGAAATTTAAATCACAAAATCTCTACGACCCGTTTCTCTCATCCTCCAGTTCATCTGCCGCCCAGTGTTGAGCAAAGGCTCTTCAAAGAGGTGATAGTCTATTTTTAATTTCAATTCTATTCAAATGTTAGTTTTGAGACTTATGGTCGTCATTTGTGGGTAGTCTGTGGAGTAAAATCTAAGTTTTTGACCTCGAGGACCCTGTGCTAGGCTTGGGGAAAGTCGAAAAACTACGAAATTTTCAGTTTTTTGCTTATATTTCTTAAACCATGCGTTTTTAGCGGAATCCATAAAGTTGAAGAACATTAAATTTCCTTCAAGTTTCATTAGTCAAACGTCTCATTTAATGCAATAATAATCGAGATATAGTGATTCAAAGATACAGACAACTTGTCAAAAATGTCCACAATTCAAACAGAGCATGGGATAAACATATTTTATCCTCTCATCTCTTTCACGTGCATCCATAACAGACAATATATGTCTACTGTGCACCTGAATTATTTTCCGCGTTAGAATTGTGGTCAGTCCTTAAGCAGGATACACTATATACTAACCTCGATTAGTCAGTTTTACATGCAGCTTTCACAATTCGATTTCTTGAGGGTCTCCGTTTTTTTTTTTTGTTCAGGTACCACTTGTCAAACAAAATTCTGTGGCCAGGGTTATTGAAACATACGTTGAGTGAACCAGAGATGATTATGTAATTTTCATAGTTCTTCTCCAGGCGCCTAACGTGTGGACGAAAATTTTCGGGTACCTTATCAAGCAACTCTCCAAGGGAAAACTGGCACTCGTCACTGTTTTCCTCGAGAAAACTGAATATAATTTCCATGGCTTGATCTATGTTGGGTGTAGGTTGTCCCAGCTTTTTGTAGACACGTGTGGGGTATTTTGTAAAAATTTTATCCCGGAAGAATGCACAATTTCTGTGGAATAGATCTGAAGCGTAAAGCTTGGGTTAGTTTGGGTAAGTTTAAAAGAATTGTTTTCGGGGAGGCGTAGCACGTAGGGTACAGCTAGTTATTAATAAAATAGGATATGAGAAAAAAATAATTTAGGGGCACAGTAGACTGTAAGTGCACTTGTTTTGAATTATGTTCAGATGGGAAGAAATTTTTTGAGCCACTGTATCTCGGTTACTATTGCGTCAAAGAACACTTTTGACCAGCTGAGTTTGAAGAAAATTTAATTTTCTTCAACTTTATAAATAGATGTTTTTTGCTGAAAACGCATGGTTTAGAAGTTATAAGCAAAAAACTGACAACGACTTCCCCTCAAGTTAGCACAGGGTCCTCGAGGTCAAAAACTTAGATTCCACTCCAACAAACAATCATTAACTTCGGAATACTTTCCAGCTACCCCCTTGCCTGCTGGCCTATTATTTATATTATATTTCTTATGATTTTAGCCCAAATATATAGCTACGTTAAATCCACAATATACAAAATAGTAATTACGTTTTATAAAAGTTGTTCCCGAAGTGCAATAGAAACAGAAACTATTTTTATAATAAGTTAAACAATAGTAACACAATTTACTTCTACACAGTGTCTTTATATTTGAAAGAAAAATGACTCATCAATATAATGAGTCCTTTTTCAAGCAAAATAGTTGGTAATTTTTTTACAATAATAAAACCATAAATAAGTGGTGATGGTACCGAAAAATAAACTCAACTTCTATACTTGCCGTTTTTTATACAAATATATATTCTATATATACACACAACTTGTATAAGTTATAGCTTTTTTATACAGGGTTTATACACCTAAATAAGATATACTTTTATTCAAGAAGATTTTTTGGGGTGGGACTTCGGGCGGAAATATCCAAAAAAAACTTTTTATGTTTATGTACTACAATATACAAAACAGTGCCTCAACGATACTAAATAGTGATAATTAATGCATATACATAGAATAAATAAGTACCTTATAATCAAAATGTTTTGTTTGTTGAAATGTTTTAAGTTACAGGCCTTTATTAGCAAAACCGATACCTGAAATGGTAATTTCAGGACAATTTCCGCCCTCCAACCCCAAAATACAAATCAAATCCGTGGTGTTGGAAACTCACTTTTTACCATGTACACTGCAATAGATTATAAACTATACAACAGATAAATATTAAGGTTTTTTGTTACTGGAAACTATTAAAGTTATTGTTAATTTTTCTTATATTTGGATTTGCAAAATCGAACAACCTTTTCGGCAAATAATTAAGCTGAGAAATAATTAATTGTAAATAATAAATAATAAATCCACTTTAGGTCCCGTCAAAAATTACGGTTATAATTAATTAGCATTTAAATGTGTAAACGACTTTTTTGTTTTATAGAATTTTTCGTATACGATTACTTTTAGACAGGTAACAAGAAACAGACAACGGTTTTTTGAGTTTTTGGTCAACAATTTGTTGGCCAACAATTCAAAAAGATTTTTGAGCTACAAGACTTAAAAAATCGTGATAGCTTCTAGCTTAGATTCTAAGGGCAAGTTTTCTCATCGTGTAAATAGGTTTTACTCAAGAGTGGTTAAGTTTTTTTTTTTTTTCTTATGATATATCTTATTATGGAGTTTGTGATGTGTGATATATCCCAGTTAAAAGGGTCTCTCTCTATCTTTATCTTGTCTCTATAAGTGTTTTTTATATTTCTTCTTAAAAATATTTGCAAAATTTAATTAGGTGTAATTTTAATTGTTGCATTATTGTGGTTTTGTTCAAAAAAAAAAAAGAAAAAATATTCAAGGCTTTTGGTTGAACATTAAATCTAAATCATTCCTAGTCCAGTCACGTTGTGGTTGCAACTACCAATTTTGAGGTGAGAAGCAGAAAATTGGTATACAGCTTCATTTTGACGATCTAATAGTAACAATAAATGCAGCCAAGGCTTCTTTAGTTATTGCAGGTCAAAGGTTTTTTGCTATTATCTCGGTTCCTATTGCTCCAACGATATAAACACCTATTACAAGAGTTCGAGAAAATAAAATTCCTAAGCACTTTTATTTGAAACTTTTTCCTATAAAATGAACCGTTCTTGAGATAAAGTGCAAACTTTAAATAAAGATGAGGGCCATTCTCCAAATGGGGGAAAACCAGCTGTAGACTCAAGAACGCCTGTATCTCAAAAACGGATAATTGTAGAGCAATGTACCTTGGACCAAATTTGGAGCAAATTTATTGATCTATAACTTTTTTAAGAAGTTGATCATTTTCGAGACATTTCTGAGCTTTAACCCAAATAATCACCGAATCGATGGGAAACTTTCACCTATTATTTAGACCTATAACAATAACGTGTACGCAAAAATTCACCGTTGGGTCTCTTCAATTTATAGGGCAAAAGCTTGAGCATAGGGCTTACCACTCTTTGCGCTCTATCTCAAGAACGGTTTATTTTATGAAAAAAAGTTTCAAACAAAAGTGCTTTAGAATTTCATTATCTCTAACTTTTGTAATAGGTGTTATTATCTTTGGAGCTATAGGAACCGATTTCTGTGACCTTTGACCTACAATAACTAAAGCCTTAGCTACATTTATTTTGACTTTTGGGAAAATGAAGATGTATACCATAATTATCAGCCCTTGACTGCACATTTTTGAACAAAATCAACATCAGGCAAAAATGTATAAAAAATTTTGCACCAATTTAGATAAAAATTATTGTAGTTAAAAATAAACCCTGCAATTAATACATTTAAAAAAAAAAATTACATACAACGAGCTTTTCACCGAGAATAATATAATGTATTAATTCAGGGTATTTTGAAGCCCCCTCGTATACAAAACGTAGTTTATAAGATTTGTGCTTTAAAAAATTCAAACCTCTGTAAGATATTTATCTCGTCAAAATTTAATGTTAGTAATTATCACCCTCCGATACACGCAAAAAACTGTTTAATTATTGTGTAAATTGAAGTTTTCTAGATGTAAATGGATTTTCAAAAAAATAATATTTTAATAAGTGCCATAGTTGAAATACAAGTAGTTTTTGAGTTTTTAAAAAGGATACTACTGAGTAAGTATCTTTTTTCAAATATACATTTATAAGGCCCGAGCTAAATACATTTCTGGTTAAATTTAAGAGTTGTATATTAGAGTTTACAAAACTCAAAACTTTGATTTTTGTCCAAGATAAGCAGGCAATTTCAATCTTCCCTCTATCTAAGTATCTACTCGCGAAATTTCAAATCAATCCATTAAACATATATTTTGCCTCACAATTTCAATCCGTTCTCAACGTAATTAGGCTTGAATTAAAACCAATGAAATCCCTCTTCAAATACAATAAATAGTTTTAATGCAGTTTCAGAAGTTTCATAACTGTGAAACTTCAAAGTTTTTTGATTTTTATCAAAAGGAAGCTCTTGTAGATTGTAGATTGCATATGGAGTCGTTACGGCTAGTTCCAGCCGCTCAAGCACTGCTACCTTTCCAGATATTTTGTGCGTGACCTTGCTTCTAGTTGGTGTCCAAGATTTGTAGGGTTCTCCCAAAAAAGGCCAGCTTTCTGGGTGGTAAGGTGCCTACCTCTTGGGGTGTTAGCCGTACCCCTTCAAGGTACTTCAGTCTCTTGCGGAGGTATGCAGGGCATTCACAGATTAAATGTTGTGTGGTTTCTGTTACTTGTTCGCAAAATCTACAGTGGTCGTTGTCTGCTTTGTCTATTGTATTTAGGTGATATTTCACCAGGCAGTGCCCAGTAAGCAGACCAACGACTGTTCTAATGTCTCTTCTGTTCATGTTAAGTTCTCTCTTGGGCATAGATGTTTATAACCAGTACTTCAACCTAAAATATTGTGGGCGTATTTCCCATTGCTGAGGAAAGTTCATAATTTGGTCCATTTATTCCCAGTCCAACTCCTTTGTTAGCTTTCAACCATCTGTGTACCACAATGATGCATTGTCCGCTTGCGTCCATCCATGATTGGCGTTCTTTTACAACCACTTCATGGAATGTCAAAGTCCAGTGATGTTATCATATGATCTGTTGGTTTACTTTAGCACTCTAGCCTTATAGCCTGAAGCATGCGTAAATGGCCATTTACATCTTTTAGTCTAGAATAGCCTGTAGGCGTCTATTCTTGCCTCTTTTTTCACATATACATAGGTAAAGAGCAGGCATGTTCAGCAATGCCTCCAAGGCTGTGGTGGGGCAGGTTGACATAGCCCCTGTTATTCCTAGACAGATTAGCCCTTGTACTTTACGTAGACTGTTCTGTGCAGTCAGTAATTTGCTCAGTCTTAGGCCATCATACCAACGAGGCATAGCTGACAATAAGTCTGATAACCGTTTGGTAAATCCAGTATACCATTTTTGGTCTTATCCCACGAGTTTGCGGCATGTCCAAATGGTCGCTGTAGCTCGGGATATTGTTTTGTTCAGATGATTGTTCCAAGTAAGTTTGCTGTCCAGGGTGACCCCTAAATACCTAACTTCATCCAAGAGAAGTAATTGTTTTCCGTTTAGAGTAGGGGCTCGCAGATCCAGCTTCCTTCTTTTCGTAGACCGTTTTGTTGGGATTTTTGGAAAGTCCTTCTTCCTCACTCCAGTTTTTTATTATATTCATGGCACTTGGCATTCGACTTGTTATTATGCCTTTATGCTTACCTCTTATTATTACCGCTAGATTATCTGCGTAGCCTAGTGTTGCTTCATCTGGTAAGGATGCTGTCTACCACCAGTGTCCACAGAAGGGGCAAAAGAACACCTCCTTGTGGGCAGCCTTTAGCCGTGGTAACAGTAACTGTTTCGTCGTTCGAGTTTGCCGATAATGGGCGATGTTTTAGTCATGCCATGGCTTCTGTCCATCCTATAATGGGAGCTTCTAACCCCCTATCTTCGAGAGCTTATTTTATAGATTGGGTGTGAGGTGTTATCAAAGGTACTCTCTATATCTATAAAAGCTGCAAGAGCGATTTCTTTTACCTCGAGTGACGTTTCTATGCCTGTTACTAGACAATGCAGTACACTTGTTGTGGATTTGCCTGCTTTATAAGCAAATTATCTTGGATGGACATATAATAATGTGCCTTGAGCCCGTTGTTGGCACTTCCACTAACGCGGTTGCCAAATCTTGGGTTTTAAATTCTAGAACAGGTGAAAATTTCATTTATGTGTCGAGTATCAGAGCTGTCATGTTTTGTACTATATATTAACTTTATAAAAATAATCTAATAGGTAAAATTGCTCTAATCAGAGAGCTTGTAGTAATTCGTATCAACATCAAGAAACTTCTGGCAATAATTTCAATTTAGGTGTAAGTCCCAAAAAATGCAAGGCAATACATATTAACTTACATGATTTGATGTTGAGGCCCATGATTTTCCTTCCTGGTGGTTTTTGGCTGTATATTAGCCATTTGTACGATCTCAGGTTATACATATAGAGAGGCTCTTTGCCTAGGATTCCTTTTCACCTTCAGGCTTCTCCAGCCCCTGGTTTTGGGCACCTTTTGATTCCTTTGGTATTGAAGAGTCTGCATCTTTGTACGTACCAGGTGGGGCTTTTCTGTAATCCACCACTTGTAGGTTTCACTGTTGTGTGCCCAAACTTGTAGCTGATTTCATAGCTTCTTGCTTACATTTTCTCTGAATACCCACTGTCTACAGAGAGGGTTAGGGTAACTAGATGACCATCCTCCCCACGCTTGATAACCCTCCAGTTCTTGAGGTTTAGGCTTTCAACTAATTTGAGGACTTTCTCTGACGAGTAGTCCTGACTCCTTGGAATTCTCGCTATCATAACATCTGAATTCAGAAAACCCATTTGTAATTCAGATTTTTCAATTGAAATTCAGAAAATTTGGTTGGTTTAAATTTATAGAACAATGTTATTAAACATCCTTTATTTACGACTAATGTATAATGTGCGTATTATATTTGTGATTTTGGCAGTATAATGACATATGTTATTCCTCCAGGGATTAATGACGAGAAGCGGGATTAATGGTCATTATGCCACAAAAGTGTCAGTGTCAAACGTGTAGTGCTTGTGGATTTGTATTGAAAAAATGAGACGGATGAAATTTGTTCATTGAAAATCTCAAATAAATTAATTTGTCGTAAATAAAGTAGAGTATACTACTCGCAATAATGGCTATTATTCCCTCGGAATGTTACTCCCTCGCCGCTAACGCGGCTCAGTTCGTAATAAATCCTCGGGAATAATAGCTATCATTATTGACTCGTGGTATAATCTACTATTTGTTCACTGTCCATCCCACAACAATATTGGATCAAGAATAATTATTGTAAATGTTATCTGAATTACATATATCTGATGTTTTCGGATTCACAATAAATGAGATTTTTAAATTACAAATGAAATTTTCTAAGTTACATTCAACATGTCTGAGCTACAAGTGAGGTTTTCTGAATTACATTTAAAAAATCTGAAATACAAGTGAGGTTTTCTCAATTTTCTGAATTCCATTTGAAAAATCTGAATTACTATTGAGCTTTTCTGAAATACATTTATGTTTTTCTTAACTTACAATTTGGAAAAGATGTAGATACAAACTACTGAAACGCCGCCTATAATAAAAAATTACAACCGGAATACGCCTACTCAGAGACAGAGTACCTACCAACCGGAACTCGCTTTTTTCGGCCATGACTTCAATTTAATTTGGCAACCCTGGCTGTCCAAAAAAAAGCAGAAAACATGTCAACATTAATAATTATGATTCATATGAAACCCAAGGTTCCTAACGGGGTCCTTGAAGTTAATAGGTAGTAGCCTTGTTCTGGCAATGAGAAACAGATGACGTCATCAGGGGTGCGCAATGAAACTGGAGAATTGTATTATGCTTAGGCACCCCAGATGATGTCATAAATTGTTATCAGCTAACTCTGTAGATTAAACAACCCTTTCTCATAATGCCCAGTAGAACGGTAGAACCTACAAAGTTGCTATAAAACTAAACATTGTTAGGCCAATTTTACCTGTATAAATGCATCTTTATAATGAAACTAATGGAAACCAGCCTTTAGTTTTCACTAAAATTCAATTTTTATCAGAAATTAGTGCTTACCTTGATGCTGAAACAACTTCTGATTACCACCATCTCGAAATGTCCAAAAAGCGATAGTTTTTTTGTATTGTCTTTTGGCCCCCGAGCCAATTGGACACAAAAAACACTTTTCCACGCAAAAATTGTAGAAAAACTAACAAAATTACCTAAAAAACGACCCGCATACTGTACGACTCCACCTGGCCAAATGAACTTACCACCAATGCCACTTGTCATAAGCTGAAACTTTCGACAATTGGGTCCGTCTCTTTCTATCTTGTGCATTTAAAATGCGCTAGAAATAGTTGGTTGTTTGCATAGCCTACTTATGAAATGTGAATTTGAATTTGGACTCAAAAAGCGATATTTTTTGAATTTCCTCGTGGCCCCCGAGCCAGAATAGATTAATTTAAAAGAGAATTCTGCATTTAAAACCCCTTTAATAATTCATAGAAGTAGAACCTACAAAACTGCTATAAAACTAAACATTTTTAGGCCAATTTTACCTTTAAAAATGCATCTTTGTGATGAAACTAATGGAAACCAGCCTTTAGTTTTCACTAAAATTCAATTTTTATTAGAAATCAGTGCTTACCTTGATGCTGACCACCACAATCTCGAAATGTCCAAAAAGCGATAGTTTTTCGTATTGTTTTTTGGCCCCCGAGCCAATTGGACCCACAAAACCCTTTCCGACACAAAAATTGCCGAAAAATTAAGAAAATCCCTAAAAAACGACCCACACTGTACGACTTCATTTGACCGAATGAACTTGCCACTAATGTCACTTGTCATTAGCTGAAACTTTCAACAACTATGTCTTTCTTTTTCTATCTTGTGCATTTGAAATGCGATAGAAATAGTTGGCTGTTTTCATAGACCACTTGGGATATGAATTTGGATTCAATTCAATGGAATTTCCTCGTGGCCCCCGAGCCAATTGGACGCACAAAACACTTTTCCGCACGAAAATTGTCCAGAAAATTGCCGAAATTTCATTAAAAACGACCTGCACTGTACTAATGTCACTTGTTGTTATTAGCTGAAACTTTCTACAAACATATCCGTCTCTTTTTAGCTTGTGCATTTAAAATGCGATAGAAATAGTCGGCAGTTGCATGTTGCATAGCCCAATTGAGATGTGAATTTGAATTAAAAAGCGATATTTTTTCGAATTTCCTCGTGGCCCAAGATTCCCAAAGTTAATGATGATGACGCATCTGAATTGCCTTATGAAGATTTGCATTATGTTCGAGGCATATAGATGACGTCATAAAGGTATCAGGCAACCTACCCCCTCAAACAACCTTGTTCGTGGCCCCCGAGCCAAATGGACTCACAAAATTTCCGCATGAAAATTGCCAAAAACTTGAGAAATTCCCTCAAAAACAATTCGCACTCCAAGGATTGTTTGAAAGAGTAGGCTGCCTGATAACTTTATGACGTCATCTGGGGTGCCGCAATATAATGCAAACCTCCATAAGGCATACCCCAGACGCGTCACCAATTTACCCATTACCACACAACCTATGAACTTTAGGAACCTTGCCCGCACTCTAGGATTCCATTTAACCGAATAAACTTGTCACAAATGTCACTTTTCATAAGCTGAAACACAATTATGTCCGTATCTTTCTATCTTGTGCAATTAAAACGCGATAGAAATTGTTTGCTGTTTTCATAGCCCACTTGAGATATGAATTTGAATTTTGATTCGAAAAACGATATTTTTCGAATTTCCTCGTGACCCCCGAGCCAATTGGACGCACAAAACACTTTTCCATACGAAAATTGCCGCAATTTCTCCAAAAACGATTCGTACTGTACTACTCCATCTGATCATGACCGAATGTCACTAATGTCACTTGTCATTAGCTGAAACTTTTCGCAACTATGTCCGTCTTTTTCCAGCTTGTGTATTCAGAATACGATAGAAATAGTCGGCTGTTTGCATAGCTTACTTGCGATTTGAATTTGGATTCAAAAAGCAATGATTCTTCGAATTTTCTCGTGGCTTCCCAAGGTTGTTTGAGAGGATGAGTAGGTTGCCTGATAACTTTATGACGTCATCCGGGGTGCCTCAACATAATGCAAATTTCCCTAATGCATCCCACCAGATGCGTCATCAAGTTAACCATTACCAGGCAACCTATTAATTTTAGGAACCTTGGTGGCCCCCGAGCAGGGACATAGCAAGTCAAGGGTACAAGACTACAGCGGGCCCCTCCAGCCTATGGACATCGGAAAATTGAAATTCTTTGGGGGGGGGGGGGGGGGGGAGGGGGAGGAAGGGTTATATGCAAAATAGCGCATGGCAAATTCGTATGCGAGACATTTTTGGAGGACTAACATACAATCCCACAATTCCCACATCCTGCAGGGGATTCACTGATGTGACTCATGGATTTCCAAGATTGATAATGACAATTGACAATATTGAAAAGAGTACTGGGACTCAGAGGGCTGACGCTGACTAAAAAGAATTCTCTATAGATCGATATTACAGTTTTCTGTTTTGATTACAATAAGCCAAACCGAAAAATGCACGCCCTGTTGCTACGTCCCTGCCCCCGAACCAATTGAACGCACCAAAACACTTTTTCCGCACGAAAATTTCCAGAAAATTACCGAAATTTCGCCTTGTACGATTCCACCCGACCGAATGAACTTGGCATTAATGTCACTTGTCATCAGCTGAAACTTTTGACAACTCTGTCCGTCTCTTCTTAGCTTGTGCATTTGAAATGCAATAGGAATAGTCGGCTGTTTAGCGATATTTTTTCGAATTTCCTCGTGGACGCACCAAAACACTTTTCCGCACGAAAATTGCCGCAATTTCCTAAAAAACGACTCCATTTGACCCAATGAACTTGCAACTTATGTCACTTGTCATGAGCTGAAACTTTGTCCGTTTCTTTCTTTCTCATGCATTTAGAATGTGATAGAAACAGTTGGCTGTTTGCATAGCCTACTTGAGTTGTATAATAACAATATTTAACCAGAAATGAATTTAAACGAGGCCATAATAATTAAGTAATAAATAAAAATTAAACAGTTAAAAGCAATTTTGTATTTGAAATAATATTGTAAAAAAGAATACTGACCCCATAACCAGTCGCCATTGAATTTATTTTTTTATTAGGGCAAAAAGGTGCAAAATTCTAGTCGTGGCGTATAATAGCAAAATTTTCGAAAACAAAAAGTGATAAAAAAATTGTTATTTATTTTTTAGTTCGGGATTATTGATCGTTGATTAAAATGATTGTTCGGCTTATTATTATTATTATTAACAAATACAAGATTGTAACAAGAAGTAGAATTTTCTAGTATAGTAGGATTTTAAATGGCCATAAGAATACTCATTACAGTTTAAGTATATTTTTCTTTTATTGTTAACTGCCTTCCTTAAGACAAACCATGTTGCCACACAGAATGTTAATTACAAATAAATCATTAAATTTTAATAAATAAAACAGTTGTTTTTATTTATTAAACAATAATGATCTTTTATATAGGTTTAAGACTGGGATATTATTATTAAAAAAAAAAATAACGAACAGGGTTAAATTTTTCATTTAACTTTTTTAATTTAAAAGACAATCCTTTAATCAATTATTATTAATTAAAACTCCGGATACTTATTTAATTAGATCTATTATAATATGTGTTTTAATAATTGGAAAAATAAAGTAATTGCGTCCTTTAATTAATTTAAACAAAAAGAGAATCATTTCAAATAATATTTTGTTTGTTTAATAATTTTACAAATATGCTCAATCAATAGTTTTTTTTAATACAAAGAAAAAACGCAATAGATGATGAAATAGTATTTTTGCTCAAAAGTACAAATACTGTAAATAATAATACCGGAATTGTTTTATATTATAAATATATTCTAATAGAAAAATGATGAAGTGGAATGAATTGATTCTCTTGGTATTGTATATTTAAAATAAAATATGAATGTATTTGTTAAATATTTTGCGTTTTATTTCAACTAAATTTTTCCATACATTCTAATAAAGCCATATCGGTAATAGTCATTTGGGAAGACTCCATGCCATCCAATTGATCGATTTTAATGATTTTTTGCTGACATTCTGCTTGGAATTGGTTTCTATCCAGATTTTCAAAGTCTTGTTCCATCTGCTCCAAAGCTTCTTGTAAATGTTTGTATTGGGAATAACGGGCAAATATCACAGACAGGCCTCCAATGGCAAGAAAATGCCTTCCGAAGCATTGTTTTATTGATAAGTTACATATTGAGATTATTTGGCATTCTTTTACTGTGTCCAAGACTAGGATGTTGTTTGGGGAATCTTCAATTTTTATTAGGAGTAATCTGAAAATATTAGATTAGAGATGTTCTTCATATACTTAAATAAAATTGTGGAAATCTAGAAACTTTAGTAGTGATAGTTTGACAGTTCCGCGCCCTCCGTCCTCCGAAGAAGATTTATCGGAAATATGCCTCTAGAATTATATAGCTGTATACAGTTTTAGACAGGTCTGTATATACAGCTATACAGGTCTAGATATAAATCTGTCTAAAACTGTATACAGACCTAACTTGTCTAAAGCTGTATCAGACCTGTACATACAGCTGTATACAGACCTGTCTAAAACTGTATACAGCTATGCAGGTCTAGAGGCAGGTCTGATACAGCTTACTGGTAAATCTCCTCTGGACGACGGAGGGCGCAGAACTGTCAAACAATCACTACTAACTTTTTCGTTTCCTTTCAAAATTTGCAATGCATTTCCATCTAGTATATATGGGCTAAATCAAGGGGTGTTTCACCTAACCAAAGTAAGGCAATGTTTAATAACACTGTCTAGTCAATGTCTACGGCAATTGCTGCGAACATTTCTGTCAATGCCGGCAATGTTGCCATCAATCCGGCATACACACACATTATTTCGCTCGATTTATCGTGACATGTTGGGATGTGGCGGTTAGCATGCGCGAAAGAATGACGTGGCAAAAAAGTGTTATGTTCCATACATTTGACAAAGTATTCAAATAATTTAGCATGTGATTACGCGGGGCATATCAGTTCCGAAGGAAAAATCGGGTGTGAACTGCACTATCATCCGCGTGTTACTAAATAAACCAAAATGATGTACCGCCACGAATGCGATGATTACGATTCACGAATGCCAATGCCAAACTACAGCTTGTCAAACCATGTTTAATTTAACAACACTGTTTCTCTACCATTCCCCCACGGTGTTTACACCAGCTGAATTAAGCCACATGCGGCATGTACTCGAGTACCCACAGCAGATTCCAGATGAAAGCACTTGTGAAATCCCTCCCCCTTCTATCATTGATGCGTGCAGCCTCACTCACGCACATGATTTTTGTAGATGACACGATAAACCGCGCGAAATAACGTGTATGTATGCCGACCTAATGCCGTCAATTTCGCTATCACTGCCTCAATTTCCCTTATTTATCTATTCAATACCCACAATACCTAAATCATTACTCTCACTGCCAAAAATTTGTACACCAATGCCGATCGTGAAATACCCCTCGAGCTAAATCAATCTCTCTTATGAACTAAAGAAGTTGATTCTTTGCAAAACTATATTTAAATCAGAATCTATAAAACTCTGAAGACCAAGAATTGTCATTTGAACTTCTTTACCTTTTATTTATATCCGCTAGCCAAACCTTTTGACAGTCCACATCTATTTGCTTCCTCACCACAAACCCCACGCAATCAAACTCCCGAAACTTTTGCTTAAAAACAATACTCAATTCCTCAATTTTTGTAGCTTTCCTTTTGAATTTCGCGAATCTCTCATCTTTGGATTTAGCCTCGCGTTTGAATTCAGTCAGTTTGCTGGCTCCGAGACCCCATTTCGCTGTACAATTGACATTGAATACACTCACAATGTCGCCTTCTTTGAGTTCGTCCAAATGGTTTTCGCTCGGTTGCCATATGAAGAAGTCTCGGATTTCTAGGGAGTTTGTTGCAGTGTCTATTAGTTTTAATTTTAGCATTGAAGTCACTGCACGCTGGTGAGATTTGTTTGAAAATGATGATGATTTATTGGAGATTGTGTAGTTGTAGAGAATAGTTTTTTGGCTGGAAGTTAGCAGATCTTGTAAGTCTTCACCTTCATTGCTGTTTTGTACAAGATCATACAACAATTGAGGATCTTGGATGTTTTGCAGATTTTTATAAGAGCATTTTTTTTGTTTAAAAAACTCTTGTTCTCGTCTTTCTTCCGCTTTCCTATTCCTCCACACTGGAATTTTCATTATTAGAAAGTCACAGCAAACACTAAATATTATCTTACCATTATTACTTCCAAGCTTTTCCATGTATTGTACAGGATAAATTCTTAAAATAAAACATTTCAAACGTCCAATTTTGCCACCGTTTGATGATACGCTGGTTATGGGTACCAAAAAAGGGCCAGAGTCTTGTTGAGCACCCAATTTGCACCACCACAATACCCGCCTGGTGCAATTATAATTAATTTTCAAATAAACTGAATCTTTTGCTTCTAAAGGATGACAGCCTTGGTCACAATTTACAATTTCCGAACCATAAATCATCAGTTTGAGGCCTATTTTAATTTTGGTTTTGGTTATTTGGTGGCATAATGGTTGATCTATGACTGTTCTAATCGAGTACCAACCATCGGTTAGTTCTAGTTCATATGAGAGGTTTTTCTGGAAAGATACTTGTGAATTCAATGAGACAATTTATAACTAACACCTACCTGTATTATATTTGACACACAAAGTACCATCCTCCTTTGAGAACAGTCATCCTTTTCAAATATCCTCCTCAAAATTGACCTTTTAGCATTGTCTATTTCCAAATCGTATCTAGAATATTATATTAAATCAAGTATTCCTCCTCATGTTGACAATTCTTCTCACCTATATTTTAATTGTTGCATCACATTTTCCACACTCAAACAATCCTCTTTGGTCCATCTTTCATAGCTTGCCAGTTTCCAGACAATCCACCTAAAATGGTTGTCAATCCAGCCTTTTGGAATCAAGGCCGGATCTATGTTGTCCATTAATTGAAAACTGTGAGCTATTTCGGGCAAGCCTATTTTATTGGATGTATTTGGTACTATTTGGGCACCGTCTGAGGTTTTTATATGAGACTGACTTGAAGTGAATTAAATTAAAACAAAATAGTCGATTATGTTATTATTACTAACCTAGTGTCAGAAACAGTAAAATGGACTAGATGGGCATTTTGTGGATTGATTTTATTTGTGATGTCATCAATTTTTCCATCAATAATGCCTAAATAATTCTTCAAAGACATCCTATTTTGTTTGGTTTTTGATTTATATAAAACCCCTGGTGAAATTCTAGTTTTCGTTGTTTGCTTTGTTAAAATTGTTTGTTTTTCGTTAATGATGCGTAGTTTTTCTTCCAAGAGGCGCTTTTCTTTGGTCAAATTTTCTAGCCAGTCTTGTACAGTTCCCTCAGTTGATTTATTGAGACTCAAACGATTGTTTTCAGATGTCAAGGTTTTGCTCATATAACTTGATGCAAAGCTATTTTTTTGTATAGGAGTTAAGTCACATAATAGAGGCTTAGCTAGAGGTTTTAAAGGCGTAGAGGTTCTGATTCTTTTAGCTTCAAGCTCCTCCTCGATTTCCTCAAACATAAGCCTGCCTCTTTTTAAGCTTTTCTCTGGGATGCTCATGGTAGGGGTATAAGAGCCTCGACATCCCAGACGCTTCTTTGAGGATTTTTTCAATAAATCACTGTCTGGTGTATTTATTGAAGGTCGTTGTACTTCATCAGTGAAACTTATTGATGGACTTTTCAAGGGCGTCTTAAAAGGAGTGTGAAATTTACTGATGGATTTCGGTGGTAGCGTAGTTATGGGTTTCATACCTAAACCGGAACAAGGTTTATATTTAGATGATGAAATATGAAGTAAGGCACGATTCCCACCAAGAAAAAAAGATTTTGTGAACAATTTACAAATAATATGGCGCAGTCAATTGGATCCAAACCTACATTCTTGTATGATAATATTAACACGTTGACTGCCGAGCCTGATAGATAAAGAAAATTTTCCTTTATTTTAGTCAAATAAAATCTGAATAAAATATTATTTCACGTATAAACTCGCGTATAAGTTTAAGCTTACGGTCCCGACTTAAAACACAGATGGTATAGCCATAAATCCTATATAATTTTGTTGATGCTTATACATATACACTATTATACAGGGTGTTCCACGAGATTTTACGCAGGTGATAACTTCGGAACGCGTCATTGAATGTTCCACTTTGTAATTTTTTGTCATTTTATTCAAAAAAGCCTTGACAAATAGGTACGGCATTGCCGAATTTGTAATTTAATTTTCCAACGAAAAAATTCTATACCTAATATACCAGGATAGATACATTTAGAATTCCGAAGTTGAGTTGCAGTCATCACTTGACCAAAACTGAAGCGAAAGTGGTGAAATTGGATGTCACAAACTCACAAATAGAAGCGGCAAAAAAAGTTACCCAGATTCTCGAAATTCAAATTACATTAGATGACGCGCGAGGGGTTATTCACTAAGGGAAAAATGTGAAGAGATTTCGGATTTAGCCCAATGGATTTTTGAGTCTGCTGAAAGATTTCTGACAGATTTCGGAGGGATTTCGGCGGATTTCGGAGTGATTCGTAAGGATTTCCGGGATTTTGATAGGATTTCGGACGAATTTGTGACACGATTTCGGGGAGTGATTAATCCCTCAATGACGCGTTCCGAAGTTATCACCTGGTAGGTAGAAAACCAGAAAATAAATGTATTCGTAAGCATGCCTTTAATTTCTGAGACTCGAGCTCCAAGTACCAATTTCTTTTGAATTTAAAGGTTGGAAATTGGCAAAGAAGTTTAGCATTTATACTGATGTGAAAAACTTGATTAATCAATATGTGATCTCCTTATAATTTAGGGACCATATGCGAGTCCTGATTCGGGACCTTTATCCAGTCCCGACAAAACCATCGATTACGTAATTTATTGACGTTATTCGGGACTTGATGTGGATCCCGAGTTGGGACTCTAGTCACAGCGGAATAATATACCCTCGAACATACCCTTAAAATTGAAATGAACATATTAGGTATATACTCGGGTATATATCTACAGCACATAGGGACATACATATAAAATAAATTTTGTACCTACACTATAAGTTTCTCAGAAATCCTTCAAAAATCTTGCTTGCAAATGGGACCAAAATGGACAATGAAATCAAATTTTATGTTAATTTGGTTTGATATTTGACTCCCTAACTAGGATTTAATCTCTGTTTATTATTAGGGACATACATATTATAAAATAAATTTTGTACACTAAAAGTTGTTGTGGATCAAACCTTTTATAAATAATAAATTAAGTAAATGGTAAAATATCACAATGGGAACCCTGCCCTATGAGTTCTTACCTGCCAAGTCACTGAAATTTTCCCCTTCGAAAATATTCCTTGCCACAGCTTTCCCACCTTCAAATTTTGGCTTTTTATGATGCATATTGGCTGTTTGAAAACCCCCAAACTTCGAACCCAGATCATCGAAATTTTCTCCTTCAAAAATATTTCCAGAAGTTTTTTGCATGTTGGCTGATGCAGATTGAAAACCACAAGATTTTAAGTTCAGATCGTCAAAGTTCTCTCCTTCAAAAATGTTTTTAAAACTAGTTTTAGATGATGATAAACTAAAATCTTGTTTTATCCTTAGTTGAGCTGATGCATTTTTGAAGCCTATACTTTTTGATAAATCATTTTGCAAAGCATCTGATGCTTTTTTGAAGCCTATATTGTTTTCCAAGTTTAAATCATTGAAAGATTCTCCTTCAAATATATTGTTTGGCAATTTTTTATCCTTGTTAGTAGATGTCTTTGGTATTGAATCATGTCTTACAAAACCGAAAAGTGCCTTTTTAAACCCTAAACTTTCTCCTTTAGTTGTTGTTTGGATCTTCTGGGAGCTTTCTAACTTGAAATTTGCATTAGATTGGAATGCTTCTAGCTCTAGTTTTGATTTTTCTATAGAAGATTTAGAAAATCCACGAAATTCTCCACTATTGAAAGATTCTTTGGAATTAACTGAATCATTTTTACCACTTTGTGAGCTTGTAGAATGTTCAATATCAACCAGAAATTTCATATTGTCAACATTTGGAATAATTTCAGGTGGTTTGAAACTAATTGCCCTAACTAAATCAGTTTTTTCCACTTTTAAGACCTCTAATTTCTCAATTCTTAAAATAATGTCTTGATTCTCACTTACATCCCACTTACTAGTAGTGGGTACATTTTCAAATGCCTCATCTAACTTAATTCTAGCGCTTTTCAATTTTAAGCAATCAAGTTTCAATTTTGGAACACTTTCTACAAAGCTATCAGAGGATTTTGGTTCTGAAACACTTTCTACCTTTTCTTGGAGCCTGGGTTTTGGTGGTTCTGGAACACTTTCTACATTTTCTTGGAGCCTGAGTTCCGGTGGTTCTGGAACACTTTCTACCTTTTCTTGTAGCTTGCGTTTTCTTCTAGATTTGAACTTAATGAACTTTCTTCCAGATCCTATTATAGGAGAAAGGGGCTCCTGAATGTCATTCACTGAAATGTCTTCATTCAAACCACTGCTTGTCGCAATTGCAACATCTTCGTCCATTTCAATACGGACATAATTTTGTAGATTTATAATTTAAATTTCTCCTATCAAAATTCAAATTCAAAAAAGTTTATTTCAAAATAAACAAACAAAACAAGTAAACAAAAGTAAGGTTATGACGTGTATCGTGATTTTAGGGATGGATATTTTTGAAATATCGATATTGTCGAATTAGAATTTATCTTATGATTAGATTTGATGGACACTGAGTTTATTTCCGTCTTTTTCCCTCAGATTATTAAAGAAACAGATATAAATGAGCTACATTTTCTTTGCATCTAATTCTACTAACCAGTAATACCATTAGAGAAGAGTTTATCGATATCCATAGGTATCGATACCATATTCTTTCAAAGTTTCTACTTTGTATCGATATTAGTTTTTTTTGTTTATGTCTCAATTTTTCCCGCTCGATTTTTGTTTATTCCCGGCTCTTGAATTTGCGGAAAGAGAACCAGTGGCGTACCTATGAATGTAGAACCATACGAAAATATACAAAACTGTATGATAATTCAAAAACTGTTTTATTGTATCGATAAGCCCTCTGCTATTACTTCAGTAAATAGAATTCTATGTTACTTAAAATGTGTCCTCAACTCAACTAGAAATGTTTTGATAGCTCCTCGTTATGATAAATTTGCAATTACTTGTTAAAGTCGATATCTTCTTTATTGTTAAAACAAGCATAAACAAAATAAACCGAAAATCTCATTAAATAGAATTCTATTTACAATTTCAATCTGGGATGTATGACATGCGCAACATGATAACAAGCGCGCGTTATTTTTGAATATTCCATTGAAGAGCGAAAAGACTCAAGTACTACTGAAATCGGCTTTAGTTTTAAACTTGTGACTTGACGCGCAGGTCGCCGATGGTACTGGTACCACCGCTCCATAAGTACCGAGTAATATTTTTGCTCTATTTGACCGCAAACTGTGAAATTGCTATGTAAAAAAACTAAAATTTAAATTTATTCGAATAGTTTTTTTTTCTGATAAGAATTATAATGTGCGATAAGGAAGTCGGTACCGAACTTTTTAAAAGTTGTTTTGCGCGTAGCGTTGCGGTGAATTCGCAATACAATAAAGTTGTTGCTAAAAACGAGGAAGTTGCGAAAAAAAGTACTGATGATAATAATTGTGAAGAAACTAGGGACAATTTTACTAATAATGGACTCGATTTGAATCGGTCCCTGGATTCGCCGGTACGTTACAGAAAGGTAAGAACAATAATTTGCTATTTTTTTAAATTTAGGTAAGTACTTTAGTACGATTCAAATAATGTTGGTATGTACTTTGTATCTACTTTGAAAGTTTGTCTCAACTTTGAAGCTGGATATCTCGGAAACTATAATAGCAACTTGAAATTAATTCGAGAAGTTTTATAGAGAATTTCGAATGATGTATAATTTAGGTATATCAATTTGCTCAAATATTATAGAAGATTTCTGCAATTATTCATAACTATTTTAGAACTTTAGTACGTTTTCTAAGGAAGTTTGTCTCGACTAAAACTTAACTTTGAAACTGAATATCTCGGAAACTATAATTTGAAAAGTTTTATAGAGAATTTAATGCTCTTTCGAATGATGTATAATGTATATCAATTTGCTCAAATAATATAGAAGATTTTTGCAATTATTCATAACTATGTTAGAATTTTAGTACTTTTTCTAAGGAATTAAATTTTTGTCTCGACTGAAACTCAACTTTGAAGCTGGATATCTCAGAAACTAATACCTACTTGAAATTAATTAGAGAAGTTTTATAGAAAATTTAATGCTCTTTCGAATGATGTATAATGTATATCAATTTGTTCAAATATTATAGAAGATTTCTGCCACTACTCATAATTATGTTAAAATTTTTGGTACTTTTTCAATTCAGAATCATTCAGAAATTTAATATATAAAATCAAAAAATAAAAGGTCACCAAAACATCTGTCCACTTCCATGCAAAATCTGCCTCTATTAACCGCAGTTTCTCAGAAATCCTTCAAAAATCAGCCTGCAAATGGGACCAAAATTTGGCTTCCCTAACAAAAGGACAATGAAATCAAATCTTATGTTAATTTCGTTTGATATTTGACTCTCTAATTAGGATTTAATCTATTTATTTTCTGTGTGCCAATAAAATTTAACTTCTATACCTGATGGATATACAATATACATAAATATTAAATAACAATTAACATTTTCCTAGAAAAAAAAAATCTAAAAATAACCAAAACCTCTGGAATGTAAAAACGCAGTCTCCCAAACTGAAAAAGTAATTTTAGAAACACATAATCGGACCCATTTATACTCTAATGTGGCCCGACAAAAATATAATATATGTCATCTCATCTAACATTTGCAATAAATTATAGGAGAAAAACACTTTCACTTCCCAAGTTTGGGAAAAATGTTTGCACCATTGTACTTGGCTAATTAACAAGCAAATTTAATGTTTGCCAATTGTATGCAGGAACCAGGAATTTGTCACACGACTCATTATTTATTGCTTAGGATTTTGAATGGAAGAAATTCGTTTACATAATTTGTTCTTGCAACTCTCATAAGACCGGAAACTGCTTTTTGTAATGTTATGGAAGAACGATTTCGATATCAAAGTCCTTATCGTATATAGGGGCAGTGTGAAAACAGGGGCAATTATTTTTTGAAAAAAAAAGGCAAAGCTGATTTGTATTGGATTGAATTGAAGGAGTTTTAGCCATGAGAATTCATAATATTAAAGATTTTCCAGGAACGATGTTCAAAATGTTCCAGAAAGATCTTGTGGTCATACTGCAGAGAAAACTTTCGTAATCAAAATAGATCGATGTTCTTAAATGTCTTCAAATTCTCTTTAAAGTGTGGCTCAAACATGCTTGCTTGGAAGATTCACAAAACCCCAAGCACGTTAGAATAATTATTTTTCTAAACAGTTAAAGTACCTACTACAACATAGGCACATATAAAAAAAAACTACCTAACGTTATATTACAAAAGTCAAGTTACGGTACCTAAAAGTCGACGTGCAAATACTGAAAAACCCTGTCTGCGTAACCACAAAGCATGGTTCCTGTAGTGTAGACAAAAGGTAATTGATGGGGGTCTTTGGTTTTTTTTTTCCTTTTTTTTTGTTTGTATCATTGGCGTAGAAACGTTTATTCAAATCCAATTCCTTTTCGATAACCACTTAATAATGAGCTTTAGAATTATAGTTAAGTAAGTTTGATTCAAAATTCCTCTTAGAACTATTTGGAACCCTATTGTTGGGTGTCATTAATTTTGAGTTGTTTAACATGGAATCTGGCTGAAATAGATTCAAAATTTGATTATTCTCATTTCTCGGCTTTCGATAAGGTTTACCATTTCTACAATTTAGGATCCAAATTAACCCAAAAGTGATCTCTCAAAAGTTTCACAAAACTGAATTTCTATGTATTTTAAGCTCTTCAGGCACATTTATCGCGTATCATTATTTTCAAAAAATCGTTACTCCATTAATAATAACTCAATCGCTTTGAGTTTTTAGTATTTTTTACATTGAATCATAAGGAAAAAGTCCTCAAAATTTCAACTTTCCACTCACTTTAGTTTTTGAATGAAAAAATTGTTTATAAAGTCTTACTTTACAAAACATCATTATTTTCAAAAAATCGTACTCCATTAATAATAACTCAATCGCTTTGAGTTTATAGTATTTTTTACATTGAATTATTAGGAAAAAGTCCTCAAAATTTCCACTTTTTAATCACTTTAGTTTTTGAGTGAAAAAATTGTTTGTAGAGTCTTACTTTACAAAACATCATTATTTTCAAAAATCGTACTCCATTAATAATAACTCGATCGCTTTGAGTTTTTAGTATTTTTCACATTGAATCATTAGGAAAAGTCCTCAAAATTTCAACTCTGCACTCACTTCAGTTTTTGAATGAAAAAATTGTTTGTAGAATATTACTTTACAAAACATCATTATTTTCAAAAAATCGTAACTCCATTAATAATAACTCAATGGCTTTGAGTTTCTAGTATTTTTTACATTGAATCATTAAGAAAAAGTCCTCAAAATTTCAACTTTCCACTCACTTTAGTTTTTGAGTGAAAAAGTTGTTTGTATAGAGTCTTACTTTACAAAACATCATTATATTCAAAAAATCGTAACTCCATTAATAATAACTCAATCGCTTTGAGTTTTTAGTATTCTTTACATTGAATCATTAGGAAAAGGTCCTCAAAATTTCAAATTTCCACTCACTTTAGTTTTTGAGTGAAAAAATTGTTTGTATAGAGTCTTACTTTACAAAACATCATTATTTTCAAAAAATCGTAACTCCATTAATAATAACTCAATCGCTTTGAGTTTTTAGTATTTTTTACATTGAATCATTAGGAAAAAGTCCTCAAAATTTCAACTCTGCACTCACTTCAGTTTTTGAGTGAAAAAATTGTTTGTAGAGTATTACTTTACAAAACATCATTATTTTCAAAAAATCGTAACTCCATTATTAATAAATCAATCGCTTTGAGTTTCTAATATTTTTTATATTGAATCATTGGGAAAAAGTCCTCAAAATTTCAACTTTCCACTCACTTTAGTTTTTGAGTGAAAAAGTTGTTTGTATAGAGTCTTACTTTACAAAACATCATTATATTCAAAAAATCGTAACTCCATTAATAATAACTCAATCGCTTTGAGTTTTTAGTATTCTTTACTTTGAATCATTAGGAAAAGGTCCTCAAAATTTCAAATTTCCACTCACTTTAGTTTTTGAGTGAAAAAATTGTTTGTATAGAGTCTTACTTTACAAAACATCATTATTTTCAAAAAATCGTAACTCCATTAATAATAACTCAATCGCTTTGAGTTTTTAGTATTTTTTACATTGAATCATTAGGAAAAAGTCCTCAAAATTTCAACTCTGCACTCACTTCAGTTTTTGAGTGAAAAAATTGTTTGTAGAGTATTACTTTACAAAACATCATTATTTTCAAAAAATCGTAACTCCATTATTAATAAATCAATCGCTTTGAGTTTCTAATATTTTTTATATTGAATCATTGGGAAAAAGTCCTCAAAATTTCAACTTTCCACTAACTTTAGTTTTTGAGTGAAAAAATTGTTTGTAGAGTATTACTTTACAAAACATCATTATTTTTAAAAAATCGTAACTCCATTAATAATAACTCAATCGCTTTGAGTTTTTAGTATTTTTTATATTGAATTATTAGGAAAAAGTCCTCAAAATTTCCACTTTCCACTCACTTTAGTTTTTGAGTGAAAAAATTGTTTGTAAAGTCTTACTTTACAAAACATCATTATTTTCAAAAAATCGTAACTCCATTAATAATAACTGAATTGCTTTGAGTTTTTTGTATTTTTTACATTGAATTATTAGGAAAAAGTCCTCAAAATTTCAACTCTGCACTCACCTCAGGTTTTGAGTGAAAAAATAGTTTGTAGAGTATTACTTTACAAAACATCATTATTTTCAAAAAATCGTATATTCCGAATAATATGTAACTGTTATTTGCATTACATCTTAAGTTATCTTATTTACAATTGCGATTGTCTGAATTAGAAATGAAGTTGGGTTTTTCTGAATTACAATCGGAAAAGATGTAGTTATATAGGCCAGTAACTAGATTTTACAAAAAACACTCTCGCATATTTAATTATTTTCCTGAAAAACTGTTGCAGGGATAATTTTGAAATTTTCTGGATAAAAAAAGGAATAATGGGAGCTCATTTAGGTGGAATTCGAAATTGATTCAGTGAAAAACAGTCACACGAAAAATTCTTGCAAATCAACTTCCAGAAACTAGATTTTACTAAAAACACTCTCGCATATTTAATTCTTTTCCTGGAAAACTGTCGCAGGAATAATTTTGAAAATTCTGGATGAAAAAAGGATAAATAGCAGCTCATTCAAGTGAAATTTCAAATTGATTCAGTGAAAAACATCTTTATAATTCGAATATTTCAACATTTTTCTGACAATATGTGATTGTGTACAAAAAGTGATGATCTAGAAAATCCTTAATCCAAATTCAATATACCTAACACCAAAAGAATGTATTTATAAAATCCAGTTTCTCTTCAAAACTTCCAAACTAATCCACCTCAACTTCTCAATTTGCCGTTCATTAAGTCCCTGAGGTTTCGCATCAAAGTTTTCCTGTTTGAATTTGGCATCTGATGTATCAATATGAGCAACTCCTTTATTCATAAGCATTTGATAAGAGTGACTCAAGCTGTGACGAAACTCAGCTTTTTTAACCTCCTCAGTAATTTCCTCTAAAAGTCCATCAAGTTTGAAGTCGCTTGTGTCCACCTTTAGTTGCCTCAAGTTCTCAATGAATTCCTCATAATATAATTCAACAAATTCATCTAAACGGTCTTTAATGACGTCAAACTTAACAGATGTTAACAAAAAGAATATCAAATCAGCTGCAACGCTGCCTTGTTTAGGAACTTGCAAATCCAGAATCATAACTTTAGGAGTTTCTTCACTGGTCGCCATAATGTTGTTGCACCAAAAATCCAAGTGCATTATACCGGCCCAAGGTTCTCTTATTTCTCTAACGCCAAAAGGCGAAGATTCTTCAATGTTCCTTGCAATTTGAGGCATAAAATCTGTCAATTCAGGAATTTCTTTGAGACTCTTTATAAGCTTTTGGTCAAAATGTGGCTTCATTTTTGTAAACCCGTTGCCAATGTCAGGACAATAGGGTACCAATTTTTTGGCAAAAAGTTCTGGGTTTTTGATTTTGATTGCTAATGGAATTGCGTGAAATGTTGCCAAGTCTTTTAAGATACTAATGGTACTTGTTGCCTCGAATCCCACATGGCGGTCCACATTACCATAACCTAAAAAACAAAGTAGTACCTATATTAATTGATTGTGATTCGTTCCCTGTCAATTTCATCTGAAAGTTTCTTGGGTTTAGGGATAGGAAATAGGAAAGAAAACTAATTAGTCTTTCGGTCAAAGTTTCGTCTTTAATCAAGACAAGGAATGTTGGTGAAGACATCTCAAGGATGAACCTTCAAGTCTAAGGCCCAAGAAACTTTCAGGTAGTACCTACAGTTTACTTTAATCTTGGCTCTTTTTCTATGATATTTTAGTACGTTGAATACCTGGCACAATCCCAGAAATGTTAGAGGAAAACACATAGGTATTATTAAATATTGAATAGTAAAACATCAACTTTGAAAAATCATAATTTGTTTATTCTTGATGGCTTTTTACTAATGAAATTCTATGTACATTAAACAATTAAACATTAAATCCAGTTTCTTTTCAAAACTTCCAAACAAATCCACCCCAATTTTTTCATTTGCCGTTCGTTCAGTTTTTTAGGTTTTTCATCAAACTTCTCATGATTAAAGCTGGCATCTGATGTATCCATAACAGACTCTCCTTTATCCATTAGAATTATATTAGAATGCCCTAAACTGTGGCCAAATTCAGCCTTTTTAACTTCCTTGGCAATTTCTTCTAGAAGTCCATCAAGTTTGAAGTCACTGGTATCTACTTTCAGTTGCCTCAAATTCTCAACGAATTCCTTATAATAGAATTCAATAAATTCATCTAAACGTTCTTTGATAACTTCAAGCTTAACTGATACTAACAAGAAAAATATCAAATCAGCTGCAACACTGCCTTGTTGAGGAACTTGCAAATCCAGAATTATATTCTTAGGAGTTTCTCCATTATTGTTGACCATAATGTTATTGCTCCAGAAGTCTAAATGCATTATACTGGCCCAAGGCTCTCTTATTTCTCTTACACCAAAAGCCGAACAGTCCTCAATGCCTTTTGCAATTTGATTCATAAAACCTGACAATTCAGGGATTTCCCTAAGACTATTTATAAGACTTTGATCGAATTCTGTCTTCATACTCTCAAAACTTCCACCTAAGTCAGGACAAAAAGGTAGCAATTTTTTGGCAAAAAGTTCAGGATTTTTAATCTTGATTGCTAAAGGAATTGCGTGAAATGTTGCCAAGTCTTTTAAGATACTCATTGTTCCAGTTGCGTCGAATCCCACGTGCCGGTCCACATTACCATAACCTAAAAAACAAAGTAGTATAATAGTTACAATACAATTTCTCTTCAACAAACTTTTGTGAATAAAGGCAATTAAAAAAACTATTATCCTTGAAAAAAAATATATATATTTGTTCAAAATAATAACCCTTATACAAAACAACTTAAATCCAATTCCTTTTCAAAGCCTCCTCAGTAATCCAAGTAAACTTTCTAATTTGTTCCCCATTAGGCTTGGTTGTTTCTTGCAACTGAAAATCTTCCGGCTTGTAATTGGCATCGGCGGAATCCAAACCGCTGTGGCCTTTTTCCAGCAAAATCATGTGACAGTGGGCCAAACTATGAGCAAACTCCGTATATTTCATTTCCAAATTGATTTCTTTAAGAAAACTTTCAAAACTATACTTTTGTGTATCAACTTTGAGATCAATTAAGTTTCCAATCAATAAGCGATAATAGATTTCTGTAAATTCATCGATTTTTGTTTGAATTAAATCAAAATTCACTGATGTCAATAGGAAAAATATTAAATCTCCTGCAGGACTTCCTACTGCAGGCATTTGTAAATCCAAAATAACATTCTTTAAGCCATTTGTCATTATGTTATTGGTCCAAAAATCCAAATGGGTACTAGTGACCCAAGGTTCTCGTATTTCCGTACGCTCAAATGGGCATGATTCATTGAAATTCTTATCAATTCTCTGCCTAAAAGCATCCAAATGTGGAATATAATTGAAAACATCTAAAATACTCTTCAAAAAGTCTTGTCCCATTTCTTTACTCATACCGAATTTGGGACAGTAAGGCTTGACTTTGTCATTGAACAAATTCGGATTCAAGGCTCTAATTGCCATTGGCACAGCATGAAATGCTGCCAGATCGTTTAGAATGCTTATGGTTGTAGGTTCATCGAAGCCTTGATGTCGGTCTATGTTTTTGAAGCCTGAAATTGTAAATAAGTTTATATCAGAGGTTAATTGGTGCAATTAGAGCGCACATACTTATCGAGTTAACTTGTTAATTCACTTATACACACGCCACCCAAATGCTGATTAGTCCGGAAAAAATTAAAAATTATTGTTAGTAATAATTGTCATGCTTGTGCTAACTAAATCTAGAAAAAGTTACCCACAAAATGATGTACAAGGTCGATGTGTAGTGACAATATTGTACCAGACTATTAAATTATTGAATATGATTTTTTAAATTTAAGATTCATATTTCCAAAAACGCACTTATTCTTGGACAAATTTCAAAGATTATCCAGGATATATATTTTAGAAATCTAAAAACTATGAAGTGGGGAGAAGTTCATCCAAAAATTTACTACTCATGCTTATTCTAGGTTCTAAAAAGAGCCTTAAGGCAAGTGACACACTGGAGAAATAAGTTTCATGAAACTTGTTGAAAAAAACAGGAAATTTGTTTCATTATCACAGGACACATATATTCAGATGAGGCGGCGCACACTGGCGTGTCTGAAACAGGAAAGCAGACATTCTTTCGCCAGTGTGTCCTGGCGTTTCTGAAACAGGAAAGCAGACATTTTTTCGCCAGTGTGTCATCCGCCTTAAGGCAGGCGACACACTGGAGAAATAAGTTTCATGAAACTTGTGAAAGAAACAGAAAATTTGTTTCATTATCACAGGACACATACGACGGCCAGTGTATCACACTGGCTTAAGAATGTCTGCTTTCCTGTTTCAGAAACGCCAGTGTGCGCTGCCTCATTTGAATGTATGTATCCTGTCATAATGAAAAAAAAATCTGTTTTTTCCAACAAGTTTCATGAAACTTATTCCTCCAGTGTATCATCGGCCTTAAGGCGAGTGATACACTGGAAAAAGAATGTCTGCTTTTCTGTTTCAGAAACGCCAGTGTGCGCCGCCTCATTTCAATGTATGTGTTCTGTAATAGTGAAACAAATTTCCTGTTTCTTTCCACAAGTTTCATGAAACCTATTTCTCCAGTGTTTAATCTAGAATCCCAGTACAATCTAGAAACAAATTGATACAGTTCTATAGAAAGGTTAGAATTCAATCTTGAATCCCAAGATACCACTAGATATAGAATAATTCTGGAATTATTTCCAGCTACGAGAATTCAGTCTGGAATTCCAGTTTAATCTAGGAGCAAATCGAAAAAAGAATTCAATCTAAAATTCCATTTCAATCTAGAAACAAATCAATAAAAGAATTCAATCTATAGAATCCCATAGTTTAATCTAGAAACATCTTGACATAGAATAATTCTCCCAGCTACAAGAATTGGATCTGAAATCTCAGTTTAATATTATCACCAAAATACATCGAACGCCCTTGCATTGAGCCTATATTTGAAAAAAACTGACCAATTCCTTACCCAAATACTTCAAGTTTTCAGTCAAAATCACCCCATCTAAATCCACCTTGTCGCTTTCAGGATCCAGACTAATTCTGGCCCCGTAAAACTGCTGGAAAAAGTCCAATTCTCTTCGAAGTCCCTGCTCTTTGGCAAAACTTTTCAAAGTCGGTATCACTGTAGTGTACCAAGCAATTTCCGATTTGAAAGTGACTTGAGTGTTGAACATTTCCTGGGTTACTTGGTTTAAGGGGGTACATTTCGCCACTGCATGGTATTCTTTGATTTCGCCACTTGAAGTTTTCACCTTTAAATAATAAAATGTATTGAATATTTAAATAATAAATTCAATAAGTACCTTAAAGTCCACTTTATACATGACGCTGCCATAGTTTTCGCCTGGAGGCAGCAAAGAAGACACTTGTTGTTCAACTAATTCACCATCAATAGTTCCTTTAATTAAATCTTCTAATTTTTCGATTTCCTTCTTGTTTGCCATGATGCAAGGCACTAGAAAAATTACAAGTACCGAGTCGAACAATATCGCAAGTTAAACTAAACTAAGTAGTACCAAGTAGTACAGCAATTGTCGTGTATCAATAAAAATTCAATTGACTTGAATAATGTATAATGTGGGCTGAGTGTTTTATTTTATTTATTTTTTTATCTGTAAGGCGGAATCGTGTTTTGATCTTGTTTGTTTTGTGAATTAGGAGGTATTTGAGAGTCACTTGATTTGTTATTTTTGAACATCGTTACATGGAGGTTGGGAAGTAGAACATTACATCACTGCTATAGGACTGGTTGCCAAAAACAAACAACACTTATTGTATAAGATTTTGTGAATTATATATTATGGAAAAAGTTACAATCCCCTTACAATTTGATTACAAATCTATTTGCGTCAGTATAATTTGCATAAATCCTAATAATGATTGGGGTACTTACGGTTTCATTTAAAATTATTGACACCAGTAAAAAGATATCGATACACGAGCACTGGTAAACTATGCATTAAACAAACTATCACAATAATACTAAAAGGCTAATTTGGCTTATCACTTTTGCAATCAAGGTTAAAGTGCTTAGACATGGTAATAGCGTTTAAACTTTATAGTTTCTAGAGCAATTAATACGTTATTTGTTCAAACAAAGTATCGATTACATCACCCTGTATATTTGGTTTTATCTTTATTAATTATTATTGTATTCATTTCCAATAAGTGCAAAATATATAATAAATATTTATTATACCTTGAAGTTTGAGATAATTTTGTAGCAATAAATATAGTTTTTGACCCTTGAATGGATGAGGTATATTTGTGTTATCGAAAGCTGGATCATTACGTAAACTGAAAGGGAGTCTACTAGTACAATATTATATCATATGTGAATATTAATAATATTTATGTGAACCAAAAAACCAGAAAGTGTTTATTTTGAACTTTTGATCGCCTTCAAAAGAATTATTTAACAAATCAAGAGCCGGTAATAGTTATATTTTGATTATTATTGGCTCTTGGATGAATCTTCTAAAGGAAATCAAGAGTCCAAATTGGAATTATTAGAACTCCAGTTGAAATCCAGAAAAAGATCAAACCTTCTCCAAAATACGATGCTATACTGTTTATTCTCATTTCAAAATCATTTTCTTGGGACATGATTGGAAAGAAATTATCCATGAAGGATCTTGAAAGAACTGGATAATATGGGAAGACCTGAAAAATATTCTGCAACATAAAGGGACTATTGATAACAAATCTAGTAGTTTCCAAATTATCAACAGTCAAAGTTTTGATATCGGAAGTCAGATAAAAGTTTATGCTATGGGTTTATGAAGAAATCAAAAATTTACCAAGGATAGCAGGATTAGGATGTTGGATGTGATACAGCACTTCTGAATGGTTTTCAGTTCATGTAAAATTTGCTGGACTGGGAAACCAAGGAACTAGGAAAGCTATCGGTACGAAATTTCATCAAATTGTAGATCTGGATTGGATCTTCAACAAAGGTTATTTGGGGCACCGAGCCCTATGGCTTTCTTTCTGAGATAACCGGCTTTGAAGGTTTTCCAAAATTTGAGACAAAGTTTCAACTTTGAGGCTCAATATCTCGAAAACTACTTGAGATAAATAATTCAATTTTATTTTATCTTAAAGAACGATTAATTCTGATTCAGATCGTGTAAATATACATTAGAATTTGTAGAATATTAATCGAGTTATGGGCGATTTTGTGAGGCAATGTTGGATGATCAAAATGTTTCAGGGCCTAAAATGCAAAAATCACTTTTAATTTTTTACAGAGCTCAAAACCTCAGAAATAAAAATCACGGGGAAGCTTTTTCACTAAGTTTTACCCCCTTTTTCGATTGGTTAAGCCAAAATTCAAAAAATTTGGAAAAACCGAAATTGAAATTTTTCCAAGGGGTATGTAAGGAAATTTCATTTTCAAATATTTCAAAGGGTCTTATCTTGGAAACCAAAAAAGCTATCTAAACGAAATTTTGTCTAGTTATAGATCTCGATTGGGGCTTCAAAAAAGGTTATTTGGGGCACCGAGCCCTAGGGCTTCCTTTCTGAGATAATCAGCTTTGAAGGTTTTCCAAAATTTGAGACAAAGTTTCAACTTTGAGGCTCAATATCTCGAAAACTACTTGAGATAAATAATTCAATTTTGTTTTATCTTAAAGAGCATTTAATTCTGCTTAAGAATCTATACATCTACACATTGATTTTGTTGAATATTAATTGAGTTACAGGCGATTATATGAGGCAATGTCGGATAATCAAAATTTTTCAGGGCGTAAAATGCAAAAATCATTTTTAATTTTTTACAGAGCTTAAAACTCGAGAAAGAAAATTCACATATTGCTTCTCCACTAAAATTGACCCCGTTTTTCGATTGGTGATGTCAAAATTTTGAAAAAATCATAATTGAAATTTTTCAAGATATTGGGGCTTTGAAGGTTTTCCAAAATTTGGGACAAACTTTCAAATTTGAGGTTCTATATCTCTAAAACCATTTCAGATAAATAATTCAATTTTGTTTTATCTTAAAGAGCATTCAATTCTGATTTAGAATATATAAATATGCATCAGAGTTTGTGAAATAATAATTGAGTCATGGGAGATTTTAAGGGCAAAAATGCAAAACATTGTTACATAATATGGTTTACATCAATGTACCTAATATGAATTTCACATCTACTTAAACATCACAGTATGCGTTTGAAAATTTTCTTGTCACATTTGAAAAACTGTTTAAAATATTAGCAACAATCTATAATCAAGATTTCGAATTAACCGCTATTTTAGTCAAGCGAAACAATAGCAGCACCTGCTTTACAATGAGAAAACATGATGTAAGGAAACTTTCTGGCCGCTCACGTAGCGATAACATCGTAGGCCGATGGTTCTTTTGTCTTCATCCGTTTTATTTAATTATTTGGTATCCGCTCAACAATGAACAATGCCAACATCTTCGGTTAACGTGTTATTTTAGTGACTTCCTTTTACGTTTATTTGCATATTACCACTTTTAGGTTTTTCTTGATGAAATTTTTAATGATTCAAAGTGACATCAAAAACAAAAACCGTAATTATTTCCGGTATAATTACTAACATCATGTAACATACATATAGTTTTTTGATTGTGAAGAAGGTATAATTTTCATTATCAACTTTCCACAAATTGCCATCTATTTTTATAATGGATTTCCAAAAAGTCGTTTTCAAAAATAGACAAAAAGAACTTGATTTTTAAAAATAGCCTCGAGGTATTTACAGTAACACTAATTTGTCTTTTTCAATTCACGCGAACCAACCGCCATAGTCGAAAAACTTCTCATTAGATGAGTCACATATATAGACTTCCCATCATTAAAGTCATACACCTGAAACGCTATAGTAATTTTACGAGTGCAACGACATTGTCTTTTTAGTTGTTGGACAAAAATGTACGGTTTATTTCAGTCACTAATTACTTTATGTTGCTTTAATTGAAATTATGTTTTTTACTGCTAAAGTCTATAAATATTGAAGTGCTCACTGATAATCCATCAAATATAAAAATTGACTTAAAAAACTTCTTAACTATTCAGAGACGTGATTTTTGGAGATTGAAAAATAATTAACGAGTTTAGATATTTACTGCACGCCACTGATTCGATCAAATGATACTTATATAATATGCAACAATTTATAGGAAATTTTATTGGCTTTAATTGTTATATCTAGCATTTTTTCTCAAAAATCAGTCGTACCCGAGATATTTGCCTCATAAGCTAAAATTGTACCTATTGGGGTGATTTAGGGGTTCCTTGTACCCTCGGAGGTGTACGGGGACTTTTAGTATGTTTATCTATAGACAAAAAATTCTACATATTCTCAAAAAAATTAGATAAAGGTGATTTTGTTTCACGACAGGATTTAACTGGACTACAGTATTTGCCATTATGTCATCTATATAAGCATTAGAATTAGATCATCAACCCCCGTAAACACATTTGTGATATTAATGTAAAGTTTATATAAAGTTGAGATCATTTTTGTACCAGCATTAGTTTCATTGTCAAGTTTACGTAAATGTAAACTACTGGTTTAGATGGACATTACTTCTAGACCGAGGGGTCAATTACTATATGCTTACAAATGTACAATGATTTCCATATTTGGCAATCACTGATCAATGTATGTATTCCCATTCCAAGAATTGCGACTGATTGCCAATGATTTTCAGATATTTTTATATGAACATTCCCAGCGATTATCACATAATTCAATGGATTCCTATGTTATTCCCATGGAGTCCTAGGAGATTCCTAGCGATTCCCAAGTTATTAGGAACTCCCAAGGGATTTCCATATATTCCTGATTGATTACTATGTGATTTACAAAAAAATTTACCTACACTAGGGGTTTATTCCTCGTTCCAGACTTTACATTTTCTACAAAAATGGTTCAATCATATTTTGACTATTATCGGCTCTTGATTTCTTCGATATTTCTTCTGAGTGAAATCGAAAGTCCTTTATTGCCGACTTTTGATTCGTTTCATAATTTTTCTGGAAGCAATCAATAGTTCAAAAGTTCAAGATAATTATCAGAATTTGGACTATTACCGGCTTTTGATTGCATTCAAAAAAATCATGTACCTACGACAAATATGATTTCCTGATGGACAATTTATCTAAAACACTCAACAGCCTTCTAAAGTCTAAATTTGGACTTGATTTCCTTCAGAAAAACCATCCAGCGAATCAAGAGCCGGTAATAATCAAAATATAACTTTTACCGGCTCTTGAATAGTTCGTCTGAAAAGAAAAATTAGAGGCAAATAGTACCAGATTTCCAAATTCTGTAAAAATGTATAAATGCTTTTAAACGCGCATGAGTTTTCAGGAGATGTTAGGATTATTTTTGGTCTGGTAGGATGAAACCAAAGTCTGTGAAAACCCAAACTAAATACAAAGTTAAACTACATCAACCAAGAACCAAAAACCACAAACCGAATGTTACATTGGTGGCGCTATCTATTCGCGAATAAAAAATTATTGTTATATCGAATTTAGATACAGAAATTCAAAACAATATTAATTACAACATAAACTAATAAGACAGTAGACTATATGACTTTATTTGGATAAATAGAAAAAGTTCAAAATGGTACCAAATATGCCAGCGTACTTTTTCCAAGCGACTGGTACCAAATCTGATACAATTATACCACTTCTGGCAATACTGCAAACCAGAGCTAGTTTTAATAGAAAATTTGGACTAATATATTACTGGCTCTTGATTGCATTCAGAAAAAATATAGCTACGACAACTTAAGAGCCGGTAATTATCAAAATTCTTATGCATATTTATATATTCTTAATCAGAATTGAACGCTCTTTAAAATAAAACAAAACTTAATTATTTATCTTGAATAGTTTTTGAGATATTGAGCCTCAAAGTTGGAACTTTGTCTCAAATTTTGGAAAACCTTCAAAGCCGATTATCTTCAAAATGAAGCCCTAGGGCTCGATGCTCTAAATAACCTTTTTTGAAGCCCCAATCGAGATCTACAATTCGCCGAAATTTCGTACCGATAGCTTTTCTGGTTTCTAAAATATGGCCTTTTGGAATATTTCAGGATGAAATTTCCTTGCATATCTACCCCTTGGAAAAATTTCAATTTTGATTTTTTCAAATTTTTCTATTTTCAACTTTACCAATCGAAAGAGGAGCTTAAATTTAGTGAAAAAGCATTTTCGTGATTTTTCTCTTTGAGGTTTTAGGGCCTGTAAAAAATTCTAAATGATTTTGGCATTTTTGACCCTGAAAATAGCCCATAACTTAATTAATATTTTACAAATTCTGATGCATATTTATATATTCTTAATCATAATTAAACGCTCTTATGGATAAAACAAAATTAAATTATTTATCTTGAACAGTTTTCGAAAGATTGAGCCTCAAATTTGAAACCTTGTCTCAAATTTTGGAAAATCTTCAAAGCCGATCTCCAAAATGAAGCCCTAGGGCTCGGTGCCCTTTACAACGTGTTTTGAAGCCCCAATCAAGATCTTCATATGAACGAAATTTCGTACAGATAGGTTTTCTGGTTTCCAAAATATGTTTCTTTGAAATATTTGAAAATTGAGGGCCAGTATTTCAATGTCACCTTACAGAATAATGCTAAGTTATCCTTAATACAAGTTTCACCGTTTATCAAAGTTCCCTTAATTTAAGGTGGATCTTAAGCCACCTGAATAAACTGATTAAGTTCACCTTAATGTTAAAGGGACCTCAGGTGGAGGGTCGTTTACATTCACTTAACTTAACCAACGGAAAATTAATAATAAAGAAAAGTTGAAGATCATGTACTTATATTATCCGTTCACAATCCGATGTCCACAGGTAGGTACAGGTAAAATCACCTTTCAATGCTATTTGATAGGGAAAGGTGATAAATTTACCTGCACCTGTGGACATCGGATTGTGAACAGGATAAATAATATGTAGTTGGTAACATCCACTTAAAAATTAACAAAATTAATGTAACGCACGGAAAAGTTGAACTAACTTCCCGATTGAAGTAGTCTGTGATTATCAATGTCATTGGTGATCACACGTAGGAAAATTAACTTCATTGTGAACCATTGGTAAACACACACCTTCTCAGTTTCGTACGTTAATTATAATTTTGCGTACGGAAAGTTAAGTCGATGTAAATGACTCTTTAGTCTTGATCACAAGTCTTGATTTCAAGGTAAACATTTGAAATATACCGGCCCTAAATTTCCTTGTGAATGGTGACTTCTATGATGGTGACTTGTTATTATTTGACAAGTTTGTCATGCAAATTCCAAAAGTCTGCTGAAAAAACCTCAATAAATAAAATACTTATGGCTAAAAATGTTTATTATTTTTGTTTTGTTTTATACACACAGAAAATTTGAAAAAAAAGAATACTGATACATCGACAATTGGATAATCATCTCACGGGACAACTATGGCCCTTTTTCTTCCTTGCCCTCCTGCTGCGACTCCTCTTCCGACACCCGTGCCCTCTGCGGCCTTTCCTGCCCCTTCTCCTGCTCCTGCTCCTCTTGCGACCCTTGTGACCCTTGCGCATACTGCACGCTTCATTGTAAAACCTCTGGCGGTCTTTGTCTGACAATTTGCACCTGGAAGTTATTCACGTTTATATTACAAGTTATGATTATATTTGAGTTGCTTACCAGCACTTGGCACCTTCAATAGCGATTTTGTACTGAGGCCATTTGCAATGTTTCGAGCGAAACACTCTTAAATAATTGAGAAAAGGGTTCTTGGTTTGTTTGCCTGGACGACATTTTTTCGAATGTTTACCCCTTCTTCTGGACCGGCCTCTTCGGGATCTGCCTCGGCTCCGGCTCCGGCTGCGCTTCGACGAGTGACAGGATTTCCTGCCGTGTCTTTTGGATCTGCGTCTTCTTGATCTTGATTTGGATCTACGTCCGCCTCCGCAACTCCTAAACAAATCTAAATTAGCAATTTATTTTAAACGAATGATTACTGTTACCGTTTTCTGGATCTGGATCTGCCATGACGTCGTTTTCTGGATTTACTTCTGCCGCCTCGTTTTTTGTGATGATGTCCTCCGCTCTGTTTACAGTAAACCGCCGGTGTGATGTGTCGGCAGCCTGATCTGGACCTGCTTCTGTGTCCCATAAGGAACGACCAAAATTTCGACGAAAAAAAATACAGAATTTATTTAGTTTTGGGCCTGGAGCTGATTTACTGACGTTGCAATTTTGATATTTGAAACATGATTATTGATTTGGTTGCATGGCGGATTTGTCTTCGTTTGTTTCAAGGCTTTGAGATTTTTTTTTGTTTTTGTGTCAGCAGGTTGTATAGGTGTCAATTTAATTTAAGGCTGGATTCAAACGAGAATAATTCTTGTCTTGTTTAAATCTGGTCGCAGGAAAATTTCTAAGCGAAAGCTGCATGGCGACTCGGTGTTATAATAATATTTCTTCTCTCGATAAAAGGAAATTCGTTTTATCGGCGACGAAAGAATTTCCTGGTTCGTACTTTAAGATAAATCGTTTATTAAATCAATGCATTCGACAATAAAACTGAGAAATTTCTATCGTAAGGAAGCTGGTCTTGTATTGGAACTGGGTAATTAATTATTTTAATGTTTGATATTAATATAAATTTTTGTCTATTCCAGTTCTCGTTTCACATAATATGTGAATTTGTGATTACATTTGTATATTTGAAAGTTTTTCCTTCTTGAATATGGAAAAGAGTATTATTTTGTTTTTTCCTGAGATATTAATTTCAGATTTAGCTTCACTATTAAAGAAGATTTTGATTTATGAATCTCGAAAGTTTCAAATCACTGTGAAATCATCTGAAATCAGAACTAATCACCCAAATTCAGCGTAAGAAAAGACTATACAAAATTTATGTAGGAAGTATGCAGACATTTTCCATTATCCAGACATGTCCCTGACCTTTACAAACCAAATCGAATACCATATTAAAACAAAAGATGAGATTCCAGTGTACATCACACCACATATCCATAAAGAAGTGAAAAATCAGATATCTTCCATGTTGGATCAAGGAATTATCAGACCAAGCTATAGTCACATTGGTCTTCCCCGATATGGATAGTTCCAAAAAAAAACAAACACCTCCGGAAAAATAGAATGGCGGATAGTAGTGGACTATAGGAAAGTAAACCAGAAAATTATCGACGATAAATACCCAATTCCAAACATAACAGACATCTTGGACAAACTTGGTAGATGCCAGTACTTCACCAAATCGAAATGGCTAACGAAAATATATGCATACGAGTATGTCGGGATGCCGTTTGGCCTAAAAAACGCTCCAGCTACGTTCCAGAGGGTAATGGATAACGTTTTGAAAGGCCCCCAAGGAGAAAATTGCTTAGTGTACATGGACGATATCATTGTGTTTAGCACTCGAGAAATTCTCGACGAACGACAACATTCTCTCGTTTCGCCTCGACTTCGAGAGAAAATTACCAAAGACGCATATAGATTTGTGAAAAAAAACAATATTAGAAAGGCCTGTTTTTATATTTTCGAAAAGTGGAATTGTACGACAATTTTTGCTTACCTTGACAATATTTTCTATTCAAAAAATTGCACTTTTCCAGTAAATTCAATTTCCCACATCACAATAAACATTCCAAAACACTTTTCCGCACTAAATTTAAAGGAAAATCGCGAAATATCCGAGAAAATCCCTGAGCAGCCATTTTAAAATGGCCGTCCAAGGCCTACTTTGATGGTTTTTAAAAACGGGAAGTTAGCAAATATGGCCGCCAATGATAATTTTGGATTTCTTTTGATTATTTTCTTGCTACAAGGAATGTTGAAAAAGTACTAAAAATTGGTTAAAAAACGGAAAATATTTGGAGAATTATACACAGGATCTTAAAACCGAAATTACAGTTTTCTGTGAAAAAAAAAGTTATGGCCGCTTATGGTAATTTTTGCTTGCCTTCTTGGAAAAATTACCATTTTCCTGCTGCCTCTGAAAAATTCGATGCTCCACATCACAAGGAAAGTTCCAAAACATTTAAATTCCCGTGAAAATTGGAAAAAATCACAATTTTAAAATGGCCGCCCAAAGCCGTTTATTATGTTAGCTAATAGACACTTTAAGTTAGACAAAATACGTTAACGCTAACGTAAGATTTGACAGCTGCGCATGCGCAGTTTATTTTTACCAAAAATAGCGTGTTACGTGTCACGTTATTTAACGGGTCTTTGCGTGTACCTTATCCGTAAACGTTCCTTAAACCGAGTGGGCCCGAAGGCCAGATTGCCGGTGTCGAACCTTGCCGAATGTATTTTAACCTTAAAAAAAAGGTGTCATGTAATTCAAAATAATCAAAATACAAAAAATAATTTCTAATTTGTCCTTTCCACAACAAAATTTAGAGGTTACATCATGATTTTGAGATATAACGTTAACGTTTACGTGAAAATTTAACTTAATATGGCGGCATCGGTCAAACATTTGTGATGTATGTTTGTTTGTACACTACGAAAAATTATCCTTCTCGAATGATAGAAAATCGCTTTAAAATTCCACAAATTACACACAGAACAGTCGAGAAGTTCTCGACATTCGACGACATTCTCTTGTTTCGTCTCGACTTCGAGAGAAAATTAGTCTTTCGACTCTTCACTACCAAAGACGCATATAAATTTGTGAAAAAATACAATATTAGAAAAGCCTGCGTTTATAATTTCGAAAAGTGAAATTATACGAAAATGTTTTCTTACCTTGACAATGTTTTCTATTCGGAAAATTGCACTTTTCCAGTAAATTAAATGTTCCACGTCACAAGAAACGTTCCAAAACACCGCACTAAATTTAAATGAAAATCGGAAAATATCCGAGAAAATCCCTAAACCGCCATTTTAAAATGGCCGTCCAAGGCCTACTTTGATGGTTTTTAAAAACGTGAAGTTAGCAAAAATGGCCGCCTATGATAATTTTGGATTTCTTTTGATCATTTTCTTTCTACAAGGAACGTTGCAAAAGTACTAAAAATCATGGTTAAAAAACGGAAAATATTTGGAGAAAAACCAAAATTATACACAGGATCTTAAAACCGAAATTACAGTTTTCTGTAAAAAAAAAGGTTATGGCCACTTATTGTAATTTTTGCTTTTATTGGATAAACTGCCATTTTCCTGCTGCCTCTGAAAAATTCGATGCCCCACATCACAAGGAAAGTTCCAAAACATTTAAATTCCTGTGAAAATTGGAAAAAAATCACAATTTTAAAATGGCCGCCCAAAGCCGTTTATTATGAAAAATGAAGTAAGTTAATAAGCCTTTACAGAAAAATTGATCTGATTAACCTCCGATCACCAGGTGATGTAATTTGTCTTTTTTCAATCATGTTTGTTGGAGAAAGATGGAAAAAAAACATCAGAGCATCTGCACAAAGACCATTATAAAACACTTTTCCACACTAGAATCGAGAAATTTTCGAGAAAACCCAAAGCAAAATACTACGACGCGAAGGCCATTTTTGTAAAAAAGCACCTTTTTAAAATGGCCGCCCAAGGCCTACTTCGATGTTTTTGAACTGTTAGCTAATGGAAAATTTTCACTTTTCTTGATGAAGAATTAGATTTTCCTTGAAAATTACCACATGCAATTTCAATATGGCTGCAACGGTCAAAAATCAAGAGCCTGGAATAGGAAAAATAATGAAAATACAAGAAGTTTAAATAAGAAAGAAATTAAAACTAGAAACAGACAAGGCAAACTAATAATATATGGAAAAAAAGCTGAGAACAAAGACAAACAAGGACTGGGAAGGAGAAAATATCAGAAATTGTCTATTGCGAATTTAACCAAAAATCGCTTCAATACTCATTCAAGATTGAAATTACTTGTGTAACATTTTGTCATGCTTCTTTGACGATGAAGAAAGTGTTTTGACCAAAAACAATTTAGATTTTTGGGTCATTTTCTTCATTATGCTCGAGTGCTTAAAATATCTCAAAAATTTGTTTGATGTCACACACATATGGTGCCTCAAAGGGTGTTTATTTTTACACCTAAACTAAAAGCAATATTGTCCATTTGTCATATAGGCTTTGAACATATTGGATCTGTCGTCAAGATTCTATTTAAATAAGCAGATTGTGAATTTATGCTGCATGTATACTTAGGAGAAGAAGAGAATAATAAATCAAGAAAAAAAAAAGAACAGCTATAGCAAATGTTTACACTCTCGATAAATAAGAACCCAGTTAACGGGGGTCTTGTTATAAAAGATGTTTGTAATGTTTTTTGCAGCAAACAGACCTAAGAATCGTTATTAATCATAAAATTATTACAATAAATTAAGCTGAATTGGCATATTATGAACATGAACGGGATTTTTCAAGTAACATTTGCCGTTTCAGTTCAAGCTTGAAACATCTTTTCAGCAATAACGTGGGCGAATTATGTATGCCAAGGTGGATATTGTTAATTAAATTCAAGAGTGGTTCCATAAAAACGACTTGATGAGGTAGGTATTTAGGCGCCGTTTTGCGAAAACCGGGTAAAAGTAGGTGAAACCTGTAACTTTATTGCCAAGAATTTCAATGATTCAGATAAAGAAATCAAGAGAATAAATAGGTCAACTAGAATTTGTTGTTCAAGATTTCTTCGGGCCTTCCAGACAACATACTGAAGATTCTGATTCTAATATTCACTACATAAAAGTCCCTCAACAAGTTTTTCAAAGGCTTCCGTTCAATTTCCATTCTGCATTTATTATAGTAGTAATAGGATATCCTTTATATTATTGTACCTTACATCCTTGTGAATCCATTCAAGCTTTGATTAGATTTTGTAATATAAACTAAATTTTTATTTTCTTATTGCCACACCTGACCACGATGTTTGCAAATAATAACTTCAAAGACCGCGCCCCAATGAAGGGCACGATTCCATGATTTGATCAAATTCTTACGCAACTATAGTTTATTTAATAAAGTGTCAGCATATTTGATTGTTTTAATTTAAATTGCTGATTCGGACGTGTAGACATTTTGTTGTTTTGAAAAATAGAATTATTGAAATTCTTCACATAAAACCGCAAGAATTACTTTTGTAACTTGATTTTGCAAAATAAACTTGATATAGGTTCGAATGTGTCCGGCTCTGCGCTTGTCTAAACAGCTAGGTCACATTTCTATGAAGTCTAGAATTTGATATTTTTTGGCATCATCTTTTTAATTGAAATGATACACTTTATTTATACTTGATTTTTCTTAAGATATCTGATATTTGATAGTTTGAGAAGATTTTTCATCCAATCCATTCACTTCGTGATGTTCAAATATAAGTTCTTTTTTTTATGTTCTAATAATTATTCAACGGATAACGTAACAATAAGGCGTGCTCTCATCTGTAAAAAGTCGTTTGCATTCTAAACGGTTTGTTAAAGGTGAATTTTTAATATTCATTTATGCCAATGAGGAGCTACAAAATGGAATCAGAATTCATACAATGTTCAATTTTTTGATTATTCCCGGCTCTTGATTTGAATCAAGTGTCAATGAAAGCTTATAATAGTTCTCATCGGACTTTCCTTACAATTCCCTTATATTCTGAACTTTATAAACTCTTGAAGTTTGCTATTATCTTCATCATTTCTGATTCAATTTTTATAATTTTTTTCACTTTTCAACCTGTCCCTGCTGTTTTGTCTCTGATTTCTAATTTAGGGTAAAGTTTTCGGTGAAAATTCGAGTGATAACGTCTACAGTTTCAGTGATTCTGTATCTTCCACTTGTAATTGAATTATTTATTTATTTCCTAACAAACTTAACTATTTCTTAATTTTCTTTTGGCTCTTAAATTTTTTCATTCAAACTCTTGAATTCTCATCATTGCTCTATAAGCTGGTAAAGTCAAAATTAAGAAAAATTTGAGTTTTTGATTCTTTTTTCTAAGGATTTTTGTTTAGAAATCTTCAAAGCTGGATATCTTGGTAAACAAAAACGGTATTGGGACAGAATTATCAGGAACTATAGCTTTTGATAAGGGCTTTCAGATAGTAGCTGAAATCGCTAGCGTTTATAGTTTTTGAGAAAATTGAGTTTAAAGTTTCTGACAAAAGTTTAACTTTGAAGCTTGATAACTCAAGAAGCCTATGAGCTACTAAGGCATAGTTTTGAAGAGAATTCAATGCTCTTTCCAATGATATATAATTGAAATCAATTTGCTCAAGAATTATTCAAGATATGGGCAATTATCCAATAACTATGTCAGGATTTCAACTTCAAAGCTGGATATCTTGATAACCAAAAGCGGTATTGAGACAAAGTTTTCAGGGATTGTAGCTTTTGACTAGGGCTTTCAGATAGTATTTAGTTGAAACTGCTAGCGTTTATAATTTTTGAGAAAATTGAATTTGAAGTTTTTGACAAAATTTCGACAATTGTCCAACGTCCAACTTTCAAGCTTGATAACTCAGGAATCTTATAAGCTACAGGGGCAAATCTGGCATCGTTTTGAAGAGAATTTAATGCTCTTTTCAATAATATATAATTGAAATTAATTTGCTCAAGAAATATTCAAGATATGGGCAATTATCAATAAGTATGTTAGGATTTCAAAAGGAGTCCAGAGCCAGAAATGAGTTTTTTTTTTAAGATTTTTTTTCTGTTTGAAATTATCATTTGGAAATAATTTTAGACTCATTTTTGACTAATTTGGACTCGCTCTATAAGTTAGTAAAGTCAAAATTGAGAAAAATTGAAAAATTAAAAAATTGAGTCTTTAATTCTTTTTTCTAAGGTTACCCCCTTTGAATTTTTTGTTACAAATCTTCAGAGCTGGATATTTTGGTAATCAAAAACGGTATTGGGACAAAGTTTCCAGAGATTGTATCTCTTGACAAGGGCATTTATATAGTACATAGTTGAAACCGCTAGCGTTTATAGTTCTTGAGAAAATTGGGTTTCAAGTTTTTGACAAAATTTCGACAAAAGTTCAACTTTGAGACTTAATAACTCAGGAACCCTATAATCTATTTGGGGCAAATTTGGTACGGTTTTGAAGAGAATTCAATGCTCTTTCCAATGATATTTAATTGAAATCCATCTGCTCAAGAAATATTCAAGATATGGGCAATTATCAATAAGTATGTTAGGATTTCAAAAGGAGTCCAGAGCCAGAAATGAATTTTTCTTTAGGATTTTTTTTTCTCTTTGAAATTGTCATTTGGAAATAACTTGGAATCATTTTTGACTAATTTGGACTCGCTCTATAAGCTGGTGAAGTCAAAATTGAGAAAAATTAAAAATTTTAGTTTTTGATTTTTTTTCTTAAAAGGTTACCAGGTTACCCCCTTTGAATTTTTTGTTACAAATCTTCAAAGCTGGATATTTTGGTAACCAAAAACGGTATTGGGACAAAGTTTCCAGAGATTGTAGCTCTTGACAAGGGCATTCATATAGTACATAGTTGAAACCGCTAGCGTTTATAGTTTTTGAGAAAATTGAGTTTGAAGTTTTTGACAAAATTTCGACAAAAGTTCAACTTTGAGACTTAATAACTAAGGAACCCTATGATCTATTTGGGGCAAATTTGGTACGGTTTTAAAGAGAATTCAATGCTCTTTCCAATGATATTTAATTGAAATCAATTTGCTCAAGAAATATTCAAGATATGGACAATTATCAATAAGTATGTTAGGATTTCGAAAGGAGTCCAGAGCCAGAAATGAGTTTTTCTTTAGGATTTTTTTTTCTCTTTGAAATTGTCATTTGGAAATAACTTAGAATCATTTTTGACTAATTTGGACTCGCTCTATAAGCTTGCAAAGTCAAAATTGAGAAAAATTAAAAATTTGAGTTTTTGATTTTTTTTTTTAAGGTTACTACTCCCTTTGAATTTTTTGTGACAAATCTTCAAAGCTGGATATTTTGGTAACCAAAAACGGTATTGGGACAAAGTTTCCAGAGATTGTAGCTCTTGACAAGGGCTTTCAGATAGTACATAGTTGAAACCGCTAGCGTTTATAGTTTTTGAGAAAATTGAGTTTGAAGTTTTTGACAAAATTTCGACAAAAATTCAACTTTGAGTCTTAATAACTCAGGAACCTTATGATCTATTTGGGGCAAATTTGGTACGGTTTTAAAGAGAATTCAATGCTCTTTCCAATGATATATCATTGAAATCAATTTGCTCAAGAAATTTTCAAGATATGGACAATTATCAATAAGTATGTTAGGATTTCAAAAGGAGTCCAGAGCTAGAAATTAGTTTTTCTTTAGGATTTTTTTTTCTCTTTGAAATTGTCATTTGGAAATAACTTAGAATCATTTTTGACTAATTTGGACTCGCTCTATAAGCTTGCAAAGTCAAAATTGAGAAAAATTAAAAATTTGAGTTTTTGATTTTTTTTTTTAAGGTTACCCCCTTTGAATTTTTTGTGACAAATCTTCAAAGCTGGATATTTTGGTAACCAAAAACGGTATTGGGACAAAGTTTCCAGAGATTGTAGCTCTTGACAAGGGCTTTCAGATAGTACATAGTTGAAACCGCTAGCGTTTATAGTTTTTGAGAAAATTGAGTTTGAAGTTTTTGACAAAATTTCGACAAAAATTCAAATTTGAGTCTTAATAACTCAGGAACCTTATGATCTATTTGGGGCAAATTTGGTACGGTTTTAAAGAGAATTCAATGCTCTTTCCAATGATATATCATTGAAATCAATTTGCTCAAGAAATTTTCAAGATATGGACAATTATCAATAAGTATGTTAGGATTTCAAAAGGAGTCCAGAGCTAGAAATTAGTTTTTCTTTAGGATTTTTTTTTCTCTTTGAAATTGTCATTTGGAAATAACTTAGAATCATTTTTGACTAATTTGGACTCGCTCTATAAGCTTGCAAAGTCAAAATTGAGAAAAATTAAAAATTTGAGTTTTTGATTTTTTTTTAAAGGTTATCCCCTTTGAATTTTTTGGTATAAATCTTCAAAGCTGGATATTTTGGTAACCAAAAACGGTATTGGGACAAAGTTTCCAGAGATTGTAGCTCTTGACAAGGACTTTCAGATAGTACATAGTTGAAACCGCTAGCGTTTATAGTTTTTGAGAAAATTGAGTTTGAAGTTTTTGACAAAATTTCGACAAAAATTCAACTTTAAGTCTTAATAACTCAGGAACCCTATAATCTATTTGGGGCAAATTTGGTACGGTTTCAAAGAAAATTCAATACTCTTTCCAATGATATATAATTGAAATCAATTTGCTCAAGAAATTTTCAAGATATGGGCAATTATCAATAAGTATGTTAGGATTTCAAAAGGAGTCCAGAGCCAGAAATGAATTTTTCTTTAGGATTTTTTTTTCTCTTTGAAATTGTCATTTGGAAATAACTTGGAATCATTTTTGACTAATTTGGACTCGCTCTATAAGCTTGTAAAGTCAAAATTGAGAAAAATTAAAAATTTGAGTTTTTGATTTTTTTTCTTAAGGTTACCCCCTTTGAATTTTTTGTTACAAATCTTCAAAGCTGGATATTTTGGTAACCAAAAACGGTATTGGGACAAAGTTTCCAGAGATTGTAGCTCTTGACAAGAGCTTTCAGATAGTACATAGTTGAAACCGCTAGCGTTTATAGTTTTTGAGAAAATTGAGTTTGAAGTTTTTGACAAAATTTCGACAAAAGTTCAACTTTGAGACTTAATAACTCCGGAACCCTATGATCTATTTGAGGCAAATTTGGTACGGTTTTAAAGAGAATTCAATGCTCTTTCCAATGATATATAATTGAAATCAATTTGCTCAAGATATGGGCAATTATTAATAAGTATGCTAGGATTTCAAAAGGAGGCCAGAGCCAGAAATGAGTTTTTCTTTAGGATTTTTTTTCTCTTCGAAATTGTTATTTGGAAATAATCTCAGAATCATTTTTGACTAATTTGGACTCGCTCTATAAGCTGGTGAAGTCAAAATTGAGAAAAATTTAAATTTTTTTATAGTTTTTGAGAAAATTGAGTTTGAAGTTTTTGACAAAATTTCGACAAAAGTTCAACTTCGAGACTTAATAACTCCGGAACCCTATGATCTATTTGAGGCAACTTTGATACGGTTTTAAAGATAATTCAATGCTCTTTCCAATGATATATAATTGAAATCAATTTGCTCAAGAAATATTCAAGATATGGACAATTATCAATAAGTATGTTAGGGTTTCAAAAGGAGTCCAGAGCCAGAATTTTTGACTAATTTGCACTCGCTCTATAAGCTTGTAAAGTCAAAATTGAGAAAAATTAAAAATTTGAGTTTTTGATTTTTTTTTAAGGTTACCCCCTTTTAATTTTTTGTTACAAATCTTCAAAGCTGGATATTTTGGTAACCAAAAATGGTATTGGGACAAAGTTTCCAGATATTGTAGCTCTTGACAAGAGCTTTCAGATAGTACATAGTTGAAACCGCTAGCGTTTATAGTTTTTGAGAAAATTGAGTTTGAAGTTTTTGACAAAATTTCGACAAAAGTTCAACTTTGAGACTTAATAACTCCGGAACCCTATGATCTATTTGGAGCAAATTTGGTACGGTTTTAAAGAGAATTCAATGCTCTTTCCAATGATATATAATTGAAATCAATTTGCTCAAGAAATATTCAAGATATGGACAATTATCAATAAGTATGTTAGGTTTTCAAAAGGAGTCCAGAGCCAGAAATTAGTTTTTCTTTAGGATTTTTTTTTCTCTTTGAAATTGTCATTTGGAAATAACTTGGAATCATTTTTGACCAATTTGGACTCGCTGTATGAGCGTGTAAAGTCAAAATTGAGAAAAATTAAAAATTTGAGTTTTTGATTTTTTTTTTTAAGGTTACCCCCTTTGAATTTTTTGGTATAAATCTTCAAAGCTGGATATTTTGGTAACCAAAAACGGTATTGGGACAAAGTTTCCAGAGATTGTAGCTCTTGACAAGGGCTTTCAGATAGTACATAGTTGAAACCGCTAGCGTTTATAGTTTTTGAGAAAATTGAGTTTGAAGTTTTTGACAAAATTTCGACAAAAATTCAACTTTGAGTCTTAATAACTCAGGAACCCTATAATCTATTTGGGGCAAATTTGGTACGGTTTTAAAGAGAATTCAATGCTCTTTCCAATGATATATAATTGAAATCAATTTGCTCAAGAAATATTCAAGATATGGACAATTATCAATAAGTATGTTAGGATTACAAAAAGGAGTCCAGAGCCAGAAATTAGTTTCTCTTTAGGATTTTTTTTTCTCTTTGAAATTGTCATTTGGAAATAATCTTAAAATCATTTTTGACTAATTTGGACTCGCTCTATAAGCTGGTGAAGTCAAAATTGAGAAAAATAAAAAAATTTAGTTTTTGATTTTTTTTCTTAAGGTTGAATTTTTTGTTACAAATTTTCAAAGCTGGATATCTTGGTAACCAAAAGGGGTATGGAAACAAAATTTTCAGGGATTGTAGCTGTTAACGAGGGCTTTCAGATAGTATTTAGTTAAAATCGCTAGCGTTTATAGTTTTTGAGGAAATTGGGTTTGAAGTTTTTGCTAAATTTTCGACAAAAGTTCAACTTTGAGGCTTGATAACACAGGAACCCTGTGATCTATTGAGGCAAATTTAACACGGTTTTAAAGAGAATTCAATGCTCTTTTAAATGATATATGATTAAAATCAATTCCCTCAAGAATTATTGAAAATATGGGCAATTATCAATAAGTATGTTAGGATTTCAAAAAGAGTCCAGAGCCAGAAATGAGTTTTTCTTTGGGATTTTTGTTTCCCTTTAAAATTGCCATTTGGAAGTAGTTTTAGAATCATTTTTGACTAATTTGGACTCCCTCTATAAGCTGGTAAAGTCAAAATTTAGAACAATTGAAAAATGTAAAATTTTAGTTTTTGATTCTTTTTTCTTTTGAATTTTTGTTTACAAATCTTCAAAGTTGGATATCTTGGTAACCAAAAGCGGTATTAGGACAAAATTTTCAGGGATTGAAGCTCTTGACAAGGGCTTTCAGATAGTAGGTATTTAGCTGAAACCACTAACGTTTATAGTTTCTAAGAAAATTAGGTTTGAAGTTTTTGACAAAATTTCGACAAAAGTTCAATTTTGAGGCTTGATAACTCAGGAAACCTATGATCTGTCGGGGCAAATTTAGCACGGTTCTAAAGAGAATTCAATGCTCTTTTCAATAATATATAATTGAAATCAATTTGCTCAAGAATTATTCAAGATATGAGCAATTATCAATAAGTATGTTAGGATTTCAAAAAGAGTCCAGAGCCAGAAAATGTGTACACTGTGTATATTTGGTAGATTGAATATTTTCTTTTATTGTTTTAGTTTTTTGATTTTGTTCTTGATTCTATTCAACTTTTTTTTTTTAATTCCAGAACAATCGCAGTACAATCATGGACGATTCCAGAAGATTCTCATGCGGTAGCATCGTATATAGACGCTCTTCCATTACCTCCAATCCCAAAAGAAACGAAATACCAGTCGAAAACATCTACAACCAAAACAAAATTGACACCCTCCAATGGCAACTAAAAGAGGTAACTATATCTTTTAGACTTTTCAATCAAATTTCTATTAATAAACCATTTTTAGACTGAAAAAAGCCGCGTCATGTATAAAGCAGTCCTGAAACAAATCATGACGTTTCTGGAAAAGGCCCATGTCAGCTTGGAACATTTAAACACCCGCAACAATTCCAAAACTAATGACCAATCATGGACCCCATCAAAAAAGCCCTCAGAAAATAACCCAGAAGAAATCCCTCCAGACAAATTATCCCAAGAAGCTTTCAGGCTTCTGAGAACAGCCGAGTCACTTTTGAACACTCAAGAGCCTAATTTGACTTGCCCAGAAGCCTCGGACGATGTTGAATTTCTAGCTCAACTAGCTAAAGAATTCCCTTCAAGTCAAAAGCCTCAAAGGACTACAAGTTTTAGTGTCAGCCCGAAGCTAATTTCACCTGAACATGATTCAGTTAAAATTTCAAAGGCTTTTAATAGGAAACTTTCTTTGCAGCTGAGTGAAATTAAACGTAGAAATGCAGCTGAAAGTGAGTGTTTTTCATTGCAACCACAAGTGGAAAAGGCTTCAACCTCTCCTGCAACTGCTAGTATCAGTTCCATGGAAGACGAAAGCGGATTTAGTTCTTTGAATTCTTTTCAAGAAATTGGATTGCCTTTAGTTAACTCAACCGCCATTGAAGATGTAAGTTGTTCTATAATGATTTTTACAAATAAATCAATTGAATTGTTGTAGGTTTCTGCAAGAAGTGTTCTTCTCAAAAGCATGCTTCACAATGACTCATCTGAGCTTCAAGAATCTACTTTAACTTCTAAATATATGAAAAAATATAGCGATAAGACAGAAGACAGTAGTGACGTGAAACTTTGGCAAAAACCAGAATTAAATGTTGAAGTTGGTCATAAAAGATGGAATTCGACGCCTGAAAGGAAAAGAGATAGTCAGAGTTTGAAGGTTTTGTGGGTCTAAATTTGTTTATAATTTAAGTTAAAATTTGTTTCTTTATTTATTTGGTTTTGATATTTGTGTCATTTTTTTTTTGTTCAATACAAGATTTTGTATAAATTGATTTTTCTTTTATAATGAATTATTTGGTTAATAATAAATAATAATTACTGAATAATTGTAGAATTTTATTCTGGTTATTATGGCGGATGCGCAGCAAAATTTTTGCAGGAAATAAAATTTTCATGCATTTCCAGTTCAAATGTCAGATTTTTAAGATACTAGATTCCAAAATTCAGCTCTACCAAGCTTAAAAATCACCTCAATGACCTGCTCTGCATTAAATTTAATTGAAAAATACCTAGTTCAAAAATCGTTGTTTTAGTTTAATTTTGGTAGGATATTAAATTTTGATGCATTTTCACTTCAAAATTCCAGATTTCTGAGATTCTCCTTTCCAAAATTCAGCTTAATCAGGTTCAAAAATCACCTGAATGAACTACTCTGGATCAAATTTAATTGAAAAATAGTTCAGAAATCGTAGTTTTGATCTAATTTTGGCAGGGAATTAATTGAATTTTTCAGCATTTCCAGTTCAAATTCTAGATTTTTAAGATTCTTCATCCAAAAATTCAGCTCTACCAGGTACAAAAATGATTATTTTAAAGCTAGAGGTTGATCTGTAGAGCTCATTTTTATCTTCTATGGAGCGAAATTCAATTGAAAAACTTCATTTCCAGCTTTTGAATTTGAAGGTTTTCACCATTCCAGAGTAAAAGCTATAGAGTTATTTCAGCTGGAATAGCATTGAAATCTTATTCCCGGCTCTCCTAAAGTCAAAAATATACCAAAAAGTTTGATTATTTTAGAACTACAGGTTGACCTAAGGAGCAAATTTCTCTAACTCCTAACTAAACACTACTGGATCTTAAATTGATGAAGATTTTTTCTGGAACAAATGACCATGGTCCTGTCAACGCTTTCTTCGGTGCTCATGGCTGAGACCACTAATAAGCGTTGCTCTTCATCTTCACTCATATACCAATAAAGAAATAAAATTCCAAAAAGCTTGTTTTCCGCGACAATAGTACTTAAGGCCGGGACACACCTATCATACATTTTGCCGATCCGACTCCGATCATACAATCGGAAGAGTGCCTGAGAAGGGAATGGTTCTTCATTTCAAACAACGTAGTTCACACCTCACATGTTCAGGAATGTTGTCAACGCAACAGTGGATAGTCAAGATTCCATTAGGTATGGGTCCAATAGTAGTGAAGGGCGGTCAAACTATGGTCAGTGCATTTAACATTTCTGAAAATGAGGGATTATATCTCTTTAGTGCCTGGTGCTATTAGATAGAATGCAGTTAGTATTAGAGGAGAACATGACTGGGTCGCAGGCTCAGCAGATTTTGTTCCACTCGATTTTCGGAACATACAAGAAGGACCTCTCGCTATCTAAGGACACATAACCAGGTTGGGCTCATGGGATAATAGAGTGCTTGGAAAGTGCATGACAAGAGGTAAATTCCAAATTCCAGAAATTTACACCAATTTTCCTAACCCACTATCACAAACTCTCATCTGGGTCTATTGTCAACAAGTTTCAGTTAAATCTGCTCCGTGTCAGTATTCAGTGGGTTAAGAACCCAACATTTTTCGGATGTCTTTCTCAAACAGTTGGGTAAGAGATCAGGTTCTGCAGCGCCAATGAAGACCATAAGCCAAATGACAGCGCACCTACAGGTGCACTTTCAAAGTTGAGGCAGGATCTACTAAGCGGGGGGAAGAAGATGGAGATGGGAACGGTTATGTGGAAAAAGGTCGAATCAATGGACTTAATAGCTGGAGGAGTCGAGGACCCGGACAAGAAAGTGGTCATTTTTTCTTGGGACCAAGCAAGACGTACCTAGTTTTAAGTCAACTTTTATAATTGTTTCTTATTCCAAGGCATTTGGCAATGTATCTCGCAAATATTATTTTATTGTAGTTAGCTTATGCATTTTATCTAAAACAAAGCTTTGTTATTACTATGCCAATGCCTATTGCCACAATATTGGTAAACTGCTCTTCTTCCTCCAGCAAGAAATTCATCTGCCGCTGCAGTCTACAGTCTGTTGTCTGTCGTTGTATTTGGAATTGTACCTTTAGATAGCTGACCACAAACATGCAATGATAGGGCCAACACCTCTTCACCATATTTGGTCTCAACGTTATTTCTTCTATACCCCCACGACTTTAACCAAAGCGCATAAATGTTGTTTCAATTAGCATGTCGGTCAGTGGCGGTCCATAGATGATTTTCTGGGGGGGGTAATGGATGACGGGAAAATCATTAAGTGTCAAATGGCTTCCTGCCGGAGGCGAAATTTTTTTAAGGGTGCCACGTCCAAATTTGCACCTGAAAATCGTCTGAAACACACCTCAAGCAAAAATGTATCCCGATGCCGGCAAAATAGTTATACAGGATGTCCACTTAGTAGACGATATCTCCTTTCAGGGTAATGGAAGAAAAAAAAATTAAATTACAAAGTTGTTTGATACTCTAAGATCCATTAGTAGTTTAAAATATTTTTGAATATACACAGGGTGTTCCGTAAATGAGGTATGTGACAGAACTTTGTTATTTTAAATGGAACACCTTACATTTTAGAACATTAATGGATTGTTCTAACAATCCTATATACTTTTTCTTAGGAACTACCTATACCTATATATAACTACCTATACTATACCTATACTAATGGATCAATTATGTGCACATCTGTGAGCAAATCTGTAAATTTCTATAAAAACTCGACCCTTTTTGAAATATTTGAAACTTTTTCAAAAAATCGAAGTTCGCACTAACCCAAAAAGTGGGACACTCGACTGACAGGTCTTGTAATTTTGCATAAATCAGTCTATTTTGCGTAAATCAGTCTTTTCTTTTCAATGGATTTTTTGTCAAATATGACAATTCCTGTCATTGTCTTAGGTATAGCTGGGTGAACCCGTTTTACAATAGGAAAAAACGGGTGTCCCACTTTCTGACTCTGTGCTCATGACTGATAATTTATTGCATAATATTGATCATGAATTTATTTACTGTATTGAAATCAAGCCAATAATCGGATTGAAATTTGAACCCATCACAAGTTACGAACGCCTAGGCTCTGACGTCATACCGGCTTTGGAAGTACAGTTTTAACACGTGCAAGAATTTTTCAAAACAAATGTCCACGATCTCATTAGAGCGAATGGCAACCACTCAAAGTATAGGGCACGGTTCACTGAGGACTGAACGAACGGGAGGCTGGCATTTCGGCGTTTAGCCGGTGTGACGCTACAAGTGTTCGCATAATTTATCTGCATAAAAAAACATTCAGATTTCATGTATTCGAATGCAGGAAAATTTCTACATTCAAGTACTTTTTGAAATATTTGAAACTTTAAAAAAAAAATCGCAGTTTGCATGTGTCAGTGTCAATGCATGTATCAGCAAAAACCAACACATTTCATTCATTTGAGATCCTTAAGCTAAATCTTTTGCAGGCTGTTAGTGTATACTTACATTTACTTCATGGTCCTATGAAAATCTGATAACATTCTATAGGGTGTTCGCAATACTGTAACTGTACACAAAACCAGATATTTCAAACAACCATAGCTTTTTTTTCAAATGAAATACCTTTTATTTCACTGTATAGTAGTAGGTACAGTTGCGATCAAAAAAAAGTAGTACAAAAATTATTAGCTCCAATTTGAGCTCCCGGTGTAACATAAAAAAATTTGACAGGCAATGACATATTCTAGGTTAAAAACGGGTGGAAAAATGTCAAAATAATGTCATCTAAAGCTTTCTAGGTTAAAAACTTGTCGAAAAATGCCAAAAATATGTCATTTTTGGTTATGAATTAAATTAATGTATAATAGACCAGGAAATTTTGGAGATTTTCCTTGTACTACTTTTTTTTAATCGCAACTGTACGTCGATACTGGTGAGCCTATCAATTTATACAATGCCTTCTATGCTTTACTTTATAGAACTTGTCTTTTGTTGAAATTTTATTCTTAAGTGTTCAAAAAAAATCTTTGTCTGGGGGGGGTAATTACCCCCTCTACCCCCCCCTTTAAACCGCCCTTGATGTCGGTCCATATGCCATTCCATATCTCGGAATTATGACGGGCTACGCTCACAACTCAGAAACGTTTCACGAAGAACGGGATCTAGTTGTTCCATGCTTCGCAGATAAATATATTGCATTACGAGCGTATAGTTCCAATGCCCTGAAGCAAAAAAATAAGGCATCATTGCTTCAAGTGACCACAAACGCAAAGGGCAGTTGGGTACCTTCGTGTTCGGCTCGTATGAACATTAACATGTGCACTCAAAAAAATCTTAATCATAATATCAATGAACTGCTTTCATAAATTACATTTTCATTGATTCAGTGAAATTTTCATTAATCCCAAGTACAGAAAACTGTAAGTATTATGATTTCATGAACAGCTATCATTAAAATAAAGAATGAAGCTTCATTAAGTTATGAATAGTCATCTACATGAATCTATGTTGAATAGTGCATCGGTTACAAGAACTAAGTTCATTGATATTATGAAATTAAACTTTGATATTAAAGAAAATTTCTTTGATGGGAGCTTCCACGGAATATTCATAATATAAATGAATATTAACATGAATAATATGAATATGGTTCATATAACCTTACTAGAAACTTATCCTTTTAAGAAGGAAATTCATTGATACAATGTACGGTTTATTTAAAACAACCAAATATTCCTAGAAACAAAGCTGCAACCATTACATCAAGATAAATCATAAATACAATGAAACAGTTCATGGCATTAATGTAGACAGTTCCTAAGCACATGCGCAAAGGTAGCTGCAGTCGGGCAACGACATAGAAAAATATGTTGAAATAGGAATAATTACGTTTCTATTTTCTGGGTGCATTGCTACGTACTTCGTTCAAGTCGGTTTTTTCGGTTTTGTGTTGTTCGAAATGGTAAATAGAAAGTCGATTATACCTGTCGCCGGTTTTTTCTAAAGGTAAGTTGTATACCTCTATTACCTCTATAATATGTATACCTATTATGTAGGTTAGGACTTTGATGCCTTGCACGGAGACGGTCTAGTCTCAAAATGAGAATGCGAAAGAAATGACCTACAGATTTAAATGTCATCAGGGGAGAACGTGAAAGACAAAAGCGTCAAGAGCTCCTCAGAATTTCTAAGGAATACTGAAGTCTCTAAAAGTAAGTATACCCAATCTCAAATCAAGTTGTAATTTTTTTAATCGACATATTTTTGTTAAATGGTTTTGTTTCACTAGGTAGAAAAGTAGAAGATTCAATGCCGCAGCTAGTGTTTCATAGCCGAGGCAAGGAAACCAGCCAAGGCATCAAATCTAATTTTCTGATGTGGCTTGTTTTAGAAACTTTGGATGTTGATAGTTCAAAAACAGCTGGAACAAATATAGATATATTATATATTTATGGAAACAGGATTTAAGGAGAATTTGAAAGATAGTAGAATATACGGTTAGTGTCATTTAAAATAAAAATACATAAGTAGGTACTTAGATTTTTAAATTTTCAGATTTTGGGATGCCCATTGGTTTGTTTGACAATTCTGGAAGATGATACGAAGAAACGATGCAACTTTTGCATTAAAATTTTCCTATCGCTCATATTCATCAGTACAGGGGACACGCAAATATAAAAAATGACCCTTTACCCCATTTAAAATCATAAGTATATTTAAGGCATAATTCATGAAATTATTTTAATAAAAATAAAGAATATGGTACATATTATTGAAAACGTCATTAATAAATACAATGAATGAAATTCTTAGTATTCAAGACTGTGATTCATAAATACAATGAAAGGGTTTCATCAAATTATATCTGGGCTTCATTAATATTATGCCGTCTGTTCATCAGGACAAATGAAAAAGTACATAATATAAACTAAGAACGATGTTTATTGTTACTATGAAAAGTTTCATTAATACAAAAACCTTGCTACATACCTTAATGTTCGTTGTTCATACACAAGATGAATCGAAATAGGAATTAAGAAATTGTTCATACTTCAATAACGTAGAGTTCATGTGATCAAAGAAGCCGTTCTTTGGACCGATTTTAATGAATTGTTCATTAAATCAAAGAACAACTTCTTTCTATTTATGCTACTATTTGGTTGAGTGTGGTTTTATTAGACAGTTTATCCAATGTTTTGCTGTTCTACTCTTACTTGCTATATTTTCCAGGTAAATCATTAAAGAATCAAAGTTACTTATATCTTCGTTAGAGAACAAAGTTGAAAGTAGTTCTTCCACAGTCATGCGTAATGGTCGAATATTGTGTGGAAACTTTTTTCCAGCCAACATAGTTCCAACTCTAGCAAATGCACCTTGCAGCACATCTTCTAGTCCAGAACATGACATTCATGTCCCAACGCAGCCAACAAATGACATAAGGGTGTACATTCCTCGTAATCGTACATGGAAGTTTCTGAATTTTTCTGGATGAACCCATAAATAACACTTCTATAGTTAATCGATAAAGTTGTTGATCTGCCGTAAGCACTATGAATTTCTGCGCCAGATTGTGTTAACCTTCGAAATTCATATATAGCGGTGATTATGGTTTCATGATCGGCTGTCTTCATATCTAAGAGTGGTGAGCAAACTGTGTTAGTTCTTGCAGAGATATCTGTATGTGATTCTCGAGCACAATTCGTCATGAAGCCACCGTTGCTAGGATCTTCTGACATTTGTTTAAAAAAATTGAAATCACTAGCTGTAGCTGCTTCAAGTGACACAAAGTGACACAACTATTCGTGTCAAAACTGATATTGGCTGAACAAAACTTTCAGCTGCAGTGTCAGGCATGGGTAGTTTATTCATGGTAATGCTGGATTCGTACGTCAGGTAGTTTGGGGCCAATAGTTTCGCCCTTTTTCAACCATTTGATGGCAACAGCAGTTTGCTGTCAGCAGATTCCACATTATCACTATTCTTAGACTGTTGTGATACTATCATAGCAAGGGAGTGTGTTGATTTCAGTCCATTTGCTGAGGAGATCTGTATATCAAAATTGTCTACTACCGTTTGAATCAGACAATCAAGCTATTTACTCCCTGTATTTCGAAGTTTGCTGATTGCATATTGCGGCAAACTGTATAGTTGTACCTCATTACTTCGTCATAGCTACAATAAATTCCAAAACCATACAGCAAATCAATAAGTTGTCTTGTTAAATAAGCGTGATGAAGGATGAAGTGTTACACCAAGAGACACTTGTAGGGAGGTATACGTTTTTGACACAATTCCATAGTTACATTTCAGTGGCGTAGCCAGCCTTACGGGGCGGAGGGAGCAAACATATAAGGGGCGCATAATTCTCTTTTTTTTTCGGGGGGGGGGGGGTATAACAAATGTATGCTTTTGTAATATGTGCTTATTAGCGGAAAATATTAAATTCGAAAAGCCCGACGGAGGTTCGGGTGCCACGGTGCCAATCAGAAAAGCATTTATATATTTTAAGCCACACAATAATGTGTGGACATGCCGTTAACTTCAAAAAATCCTTCCGGACGCCTTGAAAACTAGAACAAATCCGGGGATATCCGAAAGGATGACAGTCCCACCCAACCCATTAACCCACAGTTTAATAAACAAATATTACATCAATCATCAAAACAGAAACTATCACCTTTTCTTGGATTGAACTGAACCATTTGCCGACAATGCTGACTTACGATAAAGGATAAAGAATAAAGGGTGAAGAGGTCGCTTTTTCGATAGCTATTTATGTACCAAGGGGATTATGTAGATTATAATGCCCGAAGGCGATTATAAGCCCGAGGGCCTCTGACCCGAGGAATATATTTCGCCTGAAGGGCATTATAATCTAATAATCCCCGTGGTGCATACAATGCTTTATTTTCTACTCAACACGATCTTCTTTCATCAATTTAGTATCAAACAAAATCAGTTAAACTTGTGTGACAGAATATTGTTTTGTATTTTGACATGTACCTGTACCTACCTGTGACCTGTACCTACAAACGAAATAAATTAGTATACGTAAAAACATCTCATAAGGCAAGGTTACGGTGGTCGTGTGGATTAACGCACTTGACTACATGGGAAACGTTGATGGTAGACCGGGTTCCAATCCTGGCCAGACCGAAAATTATTTTCAGACGGACATTTAGTGGCTGGCTAGGGTAAAGTGCAAATTAATGAAACAACAACAACAAAAACACCTCGGGGTATTATAAGCGGGCGTTATAGATCATCATGCCCGCAAAAAGCGGGCGTTATGGATCATAATGCCCTCAGGTTGTTATAGGTATGTTAACGTATTTCGTTTCCTAGGTTTCATGGATCTATAATAGTTGTAGCGCTACTTTGGTTTTCCAGGAGGAAAGCGGTTGATTTCGGAATTTTCGGAAAACTCGGGCGCCACCCTTAGGATTAATGTGGTTAAGGGCCCACGTGCTCTAGGTAGCTTTTAAACAGTGGAGACGGAAAACCAGGTGTCCCTACGCATTTCCCAAAAATGAAACACACAATCCAACCAAGAAAGTAGTTTTTATTGACTACCCAATAATTTATAATACAAAAAGGAAATGCAAGAAAACTTAATTAAGATACAGGTTTTATAAAAGGAAATGCTAAGCGGAGAGTGAGGGGGAGCGAACGAAGTGCGTGTGCGTGACGGATTAGTCGCGTGAATTTAACGGTTCGAGATTACGGTACGGTGACGGTTACGGTAACGGTTAATCGGCAAAAGAAAGCTCCAGGAACCAGGATCGGTCCAGTATCTACACCGTCAGCTTGCAGGATTAGGCCTTTGGGCCTCGTGCGCGAATTTCTTACTCCGAGCAGAATGCAGGTCAGAGAGAATAGGTGTGAAGAGTAAAGAGCACTACCCTGGTCGTATCACAGCCCGTAGCCCTATTTACTCTGTCACGGAACGAACGGAGCTGCCCTGTTTGTGTGTTCCAGCCCGCAGTTCCGGTCACTCCGTGCACAGAAGAGAGAAAGAAGAACTGTGTAGAATAAAGCGCGCCACCCTGATACCAGCCCGTAGCGTGCGTTATTCTGCCACGGAATGAACAGAGCTGCCCTGTTTATGTGTTCCAGCCCGCAGTTCCGGTCACTCCGTGCACAGAAAAGAGAAAGAAGGACTGTGTAGAATAAAGTGCGCCACCCTGTCACCAGCCCGTAGCGTCCTTCATTCTGTCACGGAAGGAGCAGAGCTGCCCTGTCCGTATTCCAGCCAGCAACTCCGGTCAACCCGTGTACAGAAGAGAGAAAGAAGAAATGTGTAGAATAAAGAGCGCTACCCTGTCACCAGCCCGTAGCGTCCTTTATTCTGTCACGGAAGGAACAGAGCTGCCCTGTCCGTATTCCAGCCAGCAGCTCCGGTCAACCCGTGTACAGAAGAGAGGAAGAAGAAATGTGTAGAATAAAGAGCGCTACCCTGTCACCAGCCCGTAGCGTCCTTTATTCTGTCACGGAAGGAACAGAGCTGCCCTGTCCGTATTCCAGCCAGCAGCTCCGGTCGACCCGTGTACAGAAGAGAGGAAGAAGAAATGTGTAGAATAAAGAGCACTACCCTGTCACCAGCCCGTAGCGTCCTTTATTCTGTCACGGAAGGAACAGAGCTGCCCTGTCCGTATTCCAGCCAGCAGCTCCGATCAACCCGTGTACAGAAGAGAGAAAGAAGAAATACCTGCATTCTTACCCGTACTTACATTAAACGGTCGGCTAACATCTGGCGTCGCGGAGCTGCTGACGGCGGCGGTACTGGCGGCGGCGGCGGTGGTTTTACCTTATCGGTCGGCTGCGGCAGGTCGGAGCGGTCTGGTAGGTCTGGTCGGTTTCGGAGCTCGGAGAGAAGTCACCAAACGCAGTGCGTGCTGCTATATTTATAAGCGGGAGGCACCGCGTCATGTCGTCGTCGATCGGCAGCGCAGATATCAGCGGTGGGGAATTGAGTTTTTGAAGCGCGTCGCGCACGTCGGTTTGTACTGGAGAGTGCTTTGCAACCGAGGTCACGCGTAGCCACATAATATCAGTAGCAAATTAATTTAATTAACGGAAACGCGGATAAATTAGTAAAAATCTAGTAACCTACGTTACACACCCCCTCCTCTTCGGAAAAAATATTTTAACCTAAAATATTTTATTAAATTAATTGCCTACAATTCAAATACCATTGAATTCCCTAAAACAAAAATAATAAAAATGAAAATAAACTCACTAAAAAAAAAACTCTTCTTCCAAAGCTTCTAGCTGTGGACGATCCATTGTGTCGAGGATGGTTACAACTGGTGGCTCCTCAGGCGCCCCCTGGCACCTCACCAGCGATTCGGTTTCACCCCGGAGCCGGCACGGCTCGTGTCGTGGCTCATTTGTCCATAAGGACATCCACAAACCCTGCAGGGCCGGAAACGGAGAAGGGTCTTGCAACAACGGTCCCCTTCTTCCACTGTCGCTTCGTCGGTATGCCTGCGGGTACTGGACCGTCTGGGTGGGAGACGAGTCCCTTCACTCCCTTCGGGTAGGGCACTGTGTCGGCGAGTGTCCGAACCAGATTGTTCGGATTCGGAACGGAGTCGTGCGGATTGTTTGTTACGTGAATTACCCGAGGAGCGGGGCCTGGAAGCTTCAGCTACCAAGCCGCCGACGGCTGCTTCCGGCTGAGAGGCCTTTGGCTTTTGTTTCGAGCACTGGCATTCTTTTGACATCCTCCCCACGCGGCCGCAACGAGAGCAAAACACCACTGGCTTGTTTTTGCAGGACTCCCGGCGGTGTCCAGGATGTCCACACCTCCAGCACAGACCGTGATCTACTGGTAAGTAGATGTCGTCGTTGGGGTGACGGGGGTTTGCGGTCGGCTTTCTAGTCGGGGTGTCGATTATTTGTTGCGAAGGGTGGTCGGACGTTACGGATGACGACGGTGCGGATACGGATACGGATGTCCGACGGTGTTTAGATGTTGTGGATGGCGGACTAGGGGAGCGGCCGTATACGGTCTGTCCAAAAGGATCGTCGAAGGGGTCGAACTGGTCGAAGTCGGTATAGAACGGTCCTGGCGAGCGCCGTACGGGTGGGTCTACGGAATCAGCTCCCGAGTACAATGATTCGGTTCCAGCTTCGACTGTATCAATAGCGGGGATCATATCGGATACGGTAGACGGTGAGTCTTGCCTTGGAGCGGTTTTTAGCAGGGTGTTCGGTGACGGTAAATCTTCGGTATTCGGTAGCGGTAAATCTTCGGTATTCGGTGGCGGTAAATCTTCGGTGTTCGGTGGCGGTAAATCTTCGGTGAATGTCTCGGCGGATTCATGACGATTACGATCTAAAACGGAAGAGAAGGAAAATGGTTACACGTAAGCCGGCTTAAGGTCTTTAATGTGTATATGTCGGAGCTTTCTACCGGAACCGTCCCGTAAATCGTAAACCACGGGTGACACGACTTTTGTTACGGTATAAGGTCCGGAGTATTTCGGTGCTAGCTTTGCGGCAAATCCTTTAGCTGCGGAGGAGAGCGGATTCTCCTTTCTCATTACTTGATCTCCTACATGACATTTCCAATCTCGGCGGCGCAGGTTGTAGTTATGGCTCTGAGCCGTGAAGGCTCTGCCAAGATTGACACGGACGAGTTCAAACACGTCCTGCAGTTGTTTCAAACGTCCAGATCGTGCGATGACGTCAGCAGGTTCGGTATCTTCCGGTTGAGCATCTTCCGGTACGGGATCACGGTATAACGCTTTGGGCGGATCTAGTTCTCGTCCAAAATTCAGGAAAGCTGGTGAAAACCCGGTTGAATCCTGTCGGGAACTATTCAGAGCGAAAGCGAGTTCGGACAGGTGGGCGTCCCATTTCCGGTGATTCTCGTCACAAAACTGGGCGATCATGACCTTAATTGTTTTGTTAGTGCGTTCTACAGGATTCGCTTGGGGAGTGTAGACTGGGGTAAGGCGGTGAGCGATACCCATTTCCTGTAGAAGCTCTTTGAACGGTCGGCCGGTATATTGGGTTCCATTATCCGTCAGGACAGTATGTGGACACCCAAATTTAGTGATCACCTGCTCGTAGAGAGCCTGTGTAACTGCTCTGGAAGTTGCTTGTCGGATCGGTCGGCACTCTACCCATTTTGTGAATCGGTCCTGGAACATAACCAGGAAGTTATTACCTTTCGAGGATCGAGGTAAAGGGCCTATCAGATCGGAAGTGACGGTTTCCCATGGTTGTCGGTTTCGGGACGGGTGCATCTTACCGGGAATCTGTTGTTGTGACGGCTTATACCGTTGGCAGGATTGACAGCTTCTAACATAGCGTGCTATATCTCTCATCATTCCTGGCCAATAGTATTTACGGCAAATTCTGGATGTGGTTTTGGCAATGCCTCGGTGTCCGGCCATAGGGGAGTCATGATTTTCTTCCATAATGGCCGGGCGGGCGTCTTTGGGAACGCAAAGTTTCCACGGATCGGATAATTCGGTTTCGGATAGATCGGTTAAGTCCCAGAAATGTCGGTATAGTTGCCCATTTTTAACACAAAAGTCTGGAAAGGCGGCGGAATTGTTTTCTACGGAAGTTTTCTTTGCCGTGTACCAAGCACACGGTGCGAAATTTTCCAGACTTAAAATCGGTTCCGGTTCGAGGTATTCCTCGCCAGGTATCGGGTCTCGGGATAGAGCATCAGCAACTTTATTGAGGACTCCTTTGCGGTATTTGATCTCAAAGTCAAATTGCTGTAGATAAATGCTCCAACGAGCTAGTCTTCCGGACGGACTTTTCATCGAATGCAGCCATTTCAAGCTTTGATGATCGGTAACGACGGTGAATCGGTAGCCTTCTAGATATGGTCGCATCTTCTCGATTCCCCAAACGATTGCGAGACACTCTTTTTCGGTGACGGAAAACTTTTTCTCTCCTGGACTGAGAGTACGGCTGGCGTAAGCTATGACATGGTCGCCATCGGTTCCATGTTGTATCAATGCCGCACCTAACCCATTATCGGATGCATCGGTCTGCAATACGAAAGGCTTCGAAAAATCGGGACAAGCCAATATTGGGGCTTCGGTGAGGCATGTTTTGAGCTTTTCGAAAGCCGCTTGTTCTACCTCGGTCCAAGTCCAGCGGACTCCTTTCTTGAGTAATCGGTTTACCGGGCTGGCTACTTGGGAAAAGTTCGGTACAAATCGGCGGTACCAAGAAGCCACGCCTAAAAAGCGTCTCAAGCCTCGAAGGTTGGTGGGAGCGGGAAGCTCACGAATGGCGGCAACTTTGTCTGGATCGGTTCGGATACCTTCGGAAGTCACAAGGTGACCAAGATAACGGAGGGAGCGTTTCCCAAATTCACATTTATCGGGATTTATTCTCAAATTGGCTTGCCTCAGACGACGGAATACCTCTGCCAAATTGTTGAGATGTTCCTCAAAAGTTTCGCCGAGAATAATGATATCGTCCAGATATGCAAAACAGAAATGATCTAATTCGGGTCCTATTATTCGGTCCATCAGTCTCTGAAATGTAGCAGGAGCGGAGTGTAATCCGAACGGCATTACACGAAACTGGTAAAGACCCATGCCGGGTACGGTAAAAGCGGTGACGGGTTTGCTACTTTCAGCTAGCGGTATTTGCCAATATCCTTGTTTTAAATCGATGCTAGAGATGTATCGAGCCCGGCGGAGTTTATCCAGAATGGCATTGATGAATGGCAAGGGGTATGCATCCTTTCTGGAAATGGCATTGACTTTCTGAAAGTCAATACAGAACCGGTACTTGCCATCTTTCTTTCGGACAATTACCACAGGAGAGCTCCACGGACTGGCGGACGGTTCGATGATTCCATCATCTAGCATTTTTTTAACTTCAGTGTTCACGATTTCTTGCATGCGTGGATTTTGCGGTCGGTAACGCTGCTTTATCGGTTCGGGATTTAGTAGATGGACATGGTGTTCTACTAAAGGTGTCGTGCCTCTAATTTGTTCAAACTTGGGCAGCTGTTGATCTAAAAATTCGGTTAACCTTTGCTCTTCTGTTGGTGTTAAAACGAGGCTCGGTTTAGAATCTATGGGTCCGATAGGACTGCATAGGGTCGGAAACGGTAAAAGCTGATTGCCTAGGCGGACTTCCCCGGTACCTAGATCTAGATGGAACTGGTGGCGGTTTAAAATATCCATTCCAAGTACGATTTCGGATGTCAGCTTTGGGAAGTAGCTGAGGGATTCTACCAAGGTGATATCTCTGAATTTCAGCGGTATCTGATAGGCTTCGGAGATGTCAATTATACCACCATTGGCTACTTTAGCACTGCGGACAACCGGTGGTACTTTCGGATAATGGTTCAGACGGCATATATCGGCAGCGATGTCCCCGATATACGAATTAGCAGCTCCGGTATCTATCAATGCTAAAAACGGGGCATCATCAATGTAGATGCATACATGGGGTCTAACGTCTGGGAGGCGAATCAAGTTCATTTCGTTCGGAACGGTTCGGGTATTAGGTGAGGTCTTCGGCGGACGGTGCTGGGCTGACCTCTGATTAGGACAGCACCTTCTTAGTTTCCCGAATGTGAACGTGAACGGTTGCAAGGGCAGTCTCGGGACATTACGCCATTTTTCCCGCAACGGGAGCAGAATAGCTTTGCAGTGTCTCGACACTCGGTTCTAAAGTGTCCGGTTTCCCCACATCTCCAGCAAAGCTGTCTTGTGGTTCGGTCATCTGCGTTATCGGACCTACGGTTTCGGTTGCCAAATTCCATTCGATTAGGCGTTTCGGTTCGGTCTGGTGTACGGGGTTGGGTTACGGAAAGACCAGCTGGTGGTGAATTCGCTCTTCGGGAAGTGAACGGGGCGGCCTTTAGCTCGGATAGTAAACTTTCAATTTCCCTTACGGTGCGGGAAAATGAAACCACATCGGTGACGTCACTTTTGCGAATATGCTGGCGGTAGTCGGGTAATAGATTCCTGTACAACCACTGAAGTTCTTGTTCTGGAGTTATGCCACCGTGCCTTCTGATAAGCGTCTGTAGATCGGTTATATAACGGTGCGGCGGTTCATGTGGTTTCTGAAGGCGGCGGCTAATTTCGATTTCTAGATCGGCGGCATAATTAATCGGAAAGTAAAAACTTCGGAAATCTCGCAGGAACTCATCCCAGGAATTCCAGTGTGCTCGGTTATTTCGGTACCATAGGGATGCATCCCCTTGTAAAATTTCGGGCATGTGTGGTAATAAACGGTCTATGGCAATCCCTTGGGAGGCACAAATTTCCTGGAGCCTTTCGATGAATGTCACTGGGTCGGTTCGACCATTGAAATTGACATTCCATTTCTGCACCTTCAGTGGTATTATCGGAGATCCGGATGTGACTGGAGAAGACAGCGGTCGGTGAACGGTAATAGTCGGTAGCGGCGGATTAGGTATTTGAGTTGTAACCGGCGTTCCAATATTTGCGGTACTGGTTTGAGCCTGGACAGCGGTACCACTTGCCTGCGTTGGATGCATACTGGCAAATGTCGGGAAGATGAACCCTGTCATAGTAGTCGGTGCTGGTGAAGCCTTTCCCTGGCGATAAAATGTTACCAGTCGCTTCTTCAACGTGTCAACGGTACCCGTAGTATCTAGTCCGAATTTATTTAGTTCCGCAGTCAGTTCATCCTTCTTTAATAGGTAGACAAAACCAACACGGCCATCGTTGGGATCGTACCAAGCGGGGTAAGTGGTTATGGATACACTAACGGGCGGATTCACTGGACTGGTTGTCACTACGGTAGAGGCGGCGGTATTCGGTGTACTAGTAACTGGTGGGTTGCCATTGTTGCCGGTGCCTCCTGGCATCGTAATTTGGTCGGTAAACGGTAGCGGAATATAGACTAAGGGCTCAAATGACAACGGCCTTCAGCGGCTAGTTAACAGCAGGTTCGTGAGCAGGCTTACGGTTACGGTTACACTCGGTGGTACGGTACGGTTAAGATTTGGAATGTTTTCGGCGGCGGTCAGAAGAAAAAGAAAAATAAAAATAAAAATATTCAGGTGGACGGTGGCTCAAGACTGACCAAGTGATCAGGTTGACGGTCGGACGGTAAGTGTTTGGAAAATATTTCGGTGGACGATTGAGTCTAGAGTGGCCAAGTGATCACCTCGACGGTCGGGCGGTAAGTGTCTGAAGTACTCAAGTGATCAAGCGATCAGGTTGATGGTCGGACGGTGAGTGTCTGAAGTGCTTAAGTGATCAAGCGATCAGGTTGATGGTCGGACGGTGAGTGTCTGAATCTCGCTTAATCGTCTTGTCATATACTCCATTGCGGTAGTAGGGAGAGGTTCGGCCACCAAAAGTTGGTGGGGAGTTTTACGGAAAACCTCGGAATTTTGAGAGATGTGGCAACCTCTGCAAGATACTGTTATTCCCTCCAGGGAATTAGACTCGGCAACCTCGAATTAGTCGGAAAAGATGTGTAACTCGGTTTGCGCATGCGCAAAATGAATCGGGCAGAAAAGGGGTTCGGTCTAGGTGGATCGGTTCTCGGATAGCGCAACTTCGTTCGGGCGGAAAAGGGGTTCGGTATAGATTGATCGGTTTTCGGAGAGTGCGGCTTCGTGAAAACTGGCGGCGGACGGTTGGATTGTGTCTCACTACATTAGGGAGACTATTTACAGATGGAGAAATTGAAATCAGCTACCGTGGATTACGTGTAAAGGAGCGGATGCTCAGATTTCGGCCCGCGCATGCGTGCACAATACTTCCCAAAACGGAGGACTTCGGTCCAATACGGTACGGTTTACAGGAACTCTTTTTCCACGGTCGGACGGCATTGGTTAAGACTCTCAGGTCCTGGGGCGGATGATAAGGCACGCGCGGAACTGTCCCAAAAGGAGCGGTTTATTTGCTCCGGCGCTATGCGGTCTAGCAATCACATAAAGAACGGTACGGTAACGGTCAGACCTACGGGTGTCGCCAAAACAAACGGCCTCTCTGTAGAAATGGGGACTAGTGATGACGTAATCAACTCGGTCATGTGCTGAAATCATGGACATGCGCAGAACGGTCCCTGCTCGGGCGCCAAATTTGTAGCGCTACTTTGGTTTTCCAGGAGGAAAGCGGTTGATTTCGGAATTTTCGGAAAACTCGGGCGCCACCCTTAGGATTAATGTGGTTAAGGGCCCACGTGCTCTAGGTAGCTTTTAAACAGTGGAGACGGAAAACCAGGTGTCCCTACGCATTTCCCAAAAATGAAACACACAATCCAACCAAGAAAGTAGTTTTTATTGACTACCCAATAATTTATAATACAAAAAGGAAATGCAAGAAAACTTAATTAAGATACAGGTTTTATAAAAGGAAATGCTAAGCGGAGAGTGAGGGGGAGCGAACGAAGTGCGTGTGCGTGACGGATTAGTCGCGTGAATTTAACGGTTCGAGATTACGGTACGGTGACGGTTACGGTAACGGTTAATCGGCAAAAGAAAGCTCCAGGAACCAGGATCGGTCCAGTATCTACACCGTCAGCTTGCAGGATTAGGCCTTTGGGCCTCGTGCGCGAATTTCTTACTCCGAGCAGAATGCAGGTCAGAGAGAATAGGTGTGAAGAGTAAAGAGCACTACCCTGGTCGTATCACAGCCCGTAGCCCTATTTACTCTGTCACGGAACGAACGGAGCTGCCCTGTTTGTGTGTTCCAGCCCGCAGTTCCGGTCACTCCGTGCACAGAAGAGAGAAAGAAGAACTGTGTAGAATAAAGCGCGCCACCCTGATACCAGCCCGTAGCGTGCGTTATTCTGCCACGGAATGAACAGAGCTGCCCTGTTTATGTGTTCCAGCCCGCAGTTCCGGTCACTCCGTGCACAGAAAAGAGAAAGAAGGACTGTGTAGAATAAAGTGCGCCACCCTGTCACCAGCCCGTAGCGTCCTTCATTCTGTCACGGAAGGAGCAGAGCTGCCCTGTCCGTATTCCAGCCAGCAACTCCGGTCAACCCGTGTACAGAAGAGAGAAAGAAGAAATGTGTAGAATAAAGAGCGCTACCCTGTCACCAGCCCGTAGCGTCCTTTATTCTGTCACGGAAGGAACAGAGCTGCCCTGTCCGTATTCCAGCCAGCAGCTCCGGTCAACCCGTGTACAGAAGAGAGGAAGAAGAAATGTGTAGAATAAAGAGCGCTACCCTGTCACCAGCCCGTAGCGTCCTTTATTCTGTCACGGAAGGAACAGAGCTGCCCTGTCCGTATTCCAGCCAGCAGCTCCGGTCGACCCGTGTACAGAAGAGAGGAAGAAGAAATGTGTAGAATAAAGAGCACTACCCTGTCACCAGCCCGTAGCGTCCTTTATTCTGTCACGGAAGGAACAGAGCTGCCCTGTCCGTATTCCAGCCAGCAGCTCCGATCAACCCGTGTACAGAAGAGAGAAAGAAGAAATACCTGCATTCTTACCCGTACTTACATTAAACGGTCGGCTAACATCTGGCGTCGCGGAGCTGCTGACGGCGGCGGTACTGGCGGCGGCGGCGGTGGTTTTACCTTATCGGTCGGCTGCGGCAGGTCGGAGCGGTCTGGTAGGTCTGGTCGGTTTCGGAGCTCGGAGAGAAGTCACCAAACGCAGTGCGTGCTGCTATATTTATAAGCGGGAGGCACCGCGTCATGTCGTCGTCGATCGGCAGCGCAGATATCAGCGGTGGGGAATTGAGTTTTTGAAGCGCGTCGCGCACGTCGGTTTGTACTGGAGAGTGCTTTGCAACCGAGGTCACGCGTAGCCACATAATATCAGTAGCAAATTAATTTAATTAACGGAAACGCGGATAAATTAGTAAAAATCTAGTAACCTACGTTACATAGTTAAGTAGAAAATAAAATAAATAAGAGACAGCAAAATTTTATTTCTTATTTTTTGCTTTTGTTGTTTAAGAGCGGTAGGGGCGCCACACGTATAGGGGCGGGGGGGGGGGGCGTCGCCCCCCCTGCCCCCCTTCTTGCAACGCCACTGTTACATTTGTTGAGCCTGATCATCTTTTGGCATTGGGTGCATCAGGAGGCTCATCAATGTTTCACTTGTCGCTTTCATCGCATCCTCGGTGTAAATGCGTGTACGGTAATACTTTGGTTATCCAACAGAAACAACCTTAATCTCAGATTTAATTGTAAAAGCAATTCTGAATATGTTGAAGTCATCATTCTCAGAATTTTCGAAATTACGGAAGCAAATGATACTAGCTATTCCTGATGAACTGAGAACCACAAAATCATTACCAAAATAGTCTAAAAGATCTAGGTCTACGACTTTTTATACCACCACTGCTCATGTAGGTAGCATACAGTTCTACAGAATTCCACATACGACTACTGTTTATAGTAGTGGAGATAATGACATCAGTAAAACCTCCATCCTCTTCACTTGAATTTGGAATACCACCGACCTCTTTGTTCTGTGCGCTCTTAACATTTCGAGCGGTCATGAATTTTGTATAGCATGAGAGATGGTACCGTTCACCAGCTGCATGCAGATCACTCGTTGCTCCCATAACACGTACGCGAAATTCATCCCCCCATTTGTCACCGCGATTTTGACAAATTTGAATAATGCTTTTTTTTTTTAAGTAATTTACCATTTTTTTATCCAATGTTTTTCACTCTCTAAAAGTCTTCCACCGTTCTGGGTGTTTAGGGTCCGGTGGCAGACAAACCTGTCCAAAAAAGAAACAGTAGTGCATAAGAAACTGGAAGCGCTAATAAGTTCGTCTTGGGTTCACTGCCGCTAGTTGCTTCAAACTTTTGTGCACCTTTTTTCTTTACTGCATGTTTGGATATGTTGCTTGAATGCATAACTGCTTACACGTGAAATTGCAGACTGCTTACACGTGAAATTGCAGACTTCGCTTCAATTTGTGTATGGATGGTGTCACCACGCACTTTACTGCTTTCAGCCAGCAATTTTCTTTAGTCGATTTACTCCACCCTCAGAGTACTTCACCAGTCACTAGTAAATCAGTACGATTGCAGTTTTGATAGTTGATGAAGATATCGCTGATGATTATGACACTTAACACTCAAAAAGGTTTATTCAAGGTTAACAGATTACCATTTGGTATTTCTGCAGCTCCTGCCATATTTCAAAGAACTATAAACGTGTTATTACAAAATTTGGAAGGTTGTCAAGCATATCTCGATGACATAATCATATATTTAGTTGGAAAAACTATTCCTAAACATAATGAATGAATCGAAAAAGTGTATATGAATTAGGACTTACTCTGAACAAAGTAAAATGTGAATTTTTACGAACAGAAATTGAATATTTGGGTTTTAAATTTGATAAATACGGAATTTATTACCAAAATAAGAGCTGTTAATGCTGTCCCTGCTCCTAAAACGAACTAAGAATTGCAAGGAATGCGGTCTCCTTTCATTTTACGATTGTTTTCTTAAAAACTGATCTACAGTTGCTGAACCACTGTCTATTCCTACGAGTATTCAATTGGTTACCTGTCCACCAAGCAGCGTTCAAAAAACTTAAATACTTAGATGTTATTAATGTTTCTAAAGTCAGTTGAAACAGGATGAAGATAAATCACAACTGGTAGCTGACTGGTGACTGTGACGATTTTCATAAGAAATGCACTGCCACTAGTCATCCACCAAATGCAACTTATTTTTACCTTGTTTCAATTGACTGTGGAAAGACCATAACTTTAGATTTATTGTTAGTAAATTTTAATCCTGTTTTACCCTTGGTTCTTGCTGAAGATGCAAGTAATATAGGACTGGCAGCTGTGTTATCTCTCCTTATTGATGGACCCTTATTATGAGTTGAAAATATGAAAGAATTTGCTTCAAATTCTGATTATTTTCGATAGGGTTCCATATACATCTTTTGACAGGTGATTAATTCTTTCTCTATGAACATTGTGTCCATTTTTCTCAAAATCAGGACGGTTTTAAGGCACTTATAGCACTTATAAGTTAAAAATATGAAAAAAATTAGGTACTTCAAATTGTGTGTCCTTGGATGCAGATTGAGCTGAAGATAATTATTTAGCTAAAGATTCTATAGACATTCGGAACCCAGAAGTTGTAGAACAGCACACTCGACCACAACGAATAAGGAGGTTTTCAAAAAAGTTCATGTTATGTATATTTTCCATATATACCTTCATTGTTATAAATAACGGGTCCCCCAGTATTTCAATTATTATTGTATTGTCACTTTTGAAAAGTTAATAGAAAAGTAAGGAAAGTAGAATAAGACAATATTTTACAGTTATACGCTAATTAGAGTAGAATTTCTACAGAAAAGTATCGACTGCCCAAATTCCTGGATCCGTCAAAACATTGCAACTCTTTGAAAGTTCCAGGTATATAAATATCGCATCCAGAAGTTCTTTCTCCGACCTCCCACGTATATTGGAATTTCTCCTCGCGTCGCTCCAAGACTCCGGAAAGGTTTTCCAGAGCCAGGAAAAAGCGCTGACGCTTGCGCTGATCAAACGATCATTGTCCACCTCCGGGGCACAAGTTTTCGTTTCGCACGAGGTTATGATGTCGTCGTCGAGGACGAAAAAATTCACTCCCAAAGGTCCTGGTCCTCGATGATGCCCGTTTTCTCCAATCATCTGTTCCCTTATCAGCCTTGGACTGTAACCTGCGGCACGCCGGTGCCGTGGCGAAGCACCAGAGAGCGCTTATTGCATTAACTAAAACTTATTTCTGAATTGATTACAACCGCTACAGTTCTCACACATACAACACACGGGGACAAGCATCATCGGGATTTTTTTCAGTTGCTTTTACATCGCGTCGCTACGCGAACTTTTTTTTTCTCGTATGTTCACCGGCTGAGGGGTGCGAACCTCTCAAACAAAAAACCGCCAAAATTCCGCGCTCAATTTATAATTTCGATAGTGACAGTGATAGTGAGATGAGCTACAAAGACCGTAGCTCACCCATACTACTAGAGAGCGGTCTAAAATCTTTCCTAGGACATCCAGGACATACATTTCCTTTACTTAACGGTAAGATTCCTTGAGACCCAACTAATTCTCAATGCACACACACCCCCAAAAATTCCAAAAAGTTTTCATTCAAAAAAAACCACACACAAAAATTAGGTGGAAAATTGTGTGGTCCTTCGAGCCGCAGTCACATGTTTTTCGGTTCGAAACGCCTGCGCTAGGTCCGACGTCAAAAATGCTCGTGACGCTTTCGATGTTATAATAAACTTTTTCATTATTTATAGACCCCGAAACCACGAGGATTCTAATGCAATAGAATAAGTTGCATGTCGAGTCAGTTGTGTGGTTTTAGAGAGAACTATGGGTTTTTTTTCATCGAAGGTTATCTTTTGAAGCGTTGTAATTATGGAATTATTTCGCGGAAACAAAGTTTATTTTGATTGAATCTATGATCTTTTATGATGAATTGAGATTTTTTCATTGCACCAATTCCCTAGTTTTATCTTGGATAGCATCAAAATAATATTAGATGGATGATGAAAATGTTTTCAAATCCTGCTGACACTAGTTTTGAATGATTGCTCAAAACTTTGTCGATATTTTGAGCAAATTAGCTCTAACTATGGTGCCAAATTAGTTCAAACTTATCAAGGTATCGAGCTCCGAAAAACAAGTTTTATGAGTTTGGGATTTTAGACAAAATCTCTCTCAAGTTTGAAACCTTATGTCTCAAAGCCTATAAAATCAATTGGTTTCGTTTTTAGAGGTTTTATAGAGAATTTATTCCTCTTTCAGAAAATCTATAATACAAGTTGATTCGTCAAGAATTACCAAAACTGTGAGCAAATTTCTGATGCCATGTCAAATTATAAGAAAATTTCTGAAGTCACAATTGAGATTTTCTTATTTCTCATAAAATCAATCTTCTGAAAATAATCTAAAATTTGTTTTCGACTAATTTTGACTTCTTCTTTCGATTGGAAAAGTCAAATTTTGGAAAAATTGAAATATTTGAAATTTTGTTTTTCCAGGCTAACCCCTATGGATTTTTTAATCATATTCTTCCATTGATTATTACATTCATTATAAAATGGACCCATCAGACAACGTCATTTTTTAAATGAATTTTGTTTAAATAAGTGATTATTTCACAAGACCTTGTTTATCAGCGATTAAATTTTTGTTTACCTTTTTTGACAGAATATTGATAGAAATATTCTGACATTTTATAATAAATAGAACTCTTTGGATGGGATTGACGCCAACAATTCAATCCTAATTATTCAGGAAATAATCTAGCCGTATATCACTCGACCTATAAATTTAAATGAATTAAACTATCAAAATATTTTTTGCATAATTTTGCTTTTTGGCAAATAGTTTCATGCACAATAACTTTTAAATAAAAGCCCTCGATCGCTTCGCGGTCTCGGGCTTTTATTAAGTTATCGTGCATTCAACTATTTTCCAAGCAAAATCATGCTCAAAATATGTTGGATAGTTTAATCGATTAAATTTAAAGCTCTTGTGATATAATATATGACTATTTCACTAGAGTGTATTACACCAGCAATAAATTCGGTATTCACCTGACAATAATGCTACCAGGACAATACCAACAACATGGTATTTCAGTGACCATCTTTTGACATTGTCAAACTGGTATTTTTAATTTGAAGTTTTTATTAATAATTTTGCATTATATTTATTTTCAAAATTTTACGTGAAATAGTCATGACGAATACCACTCGAGAAAAAATTGTGTAGGCAAAATTGTTCTCAAGGTTTTATTCAAGTTTGTCATCAAATTCCAACTTTGAAGCCTAATTTCTCGAAGCCTATAAAAGCAATTGATCTAGTTTTTGGAGGTTTTATAGAGAATTTAATCCTCTTTCAGAAAATTTATAATATAAGTTAATTCGCTAAGAATCACCAGAACTGGGAGCAAATTTGTGAAACTATGTCAGATTACAAAAAAATTTCTGAGGTCAAAATTGAGATTTACTTTTCAATTTTTTTTTCTCATATAGTTGGGGAGTTGGCGTCAAAAACATGCAAGAGTTTTCGCAAGGCGGATATTTTCAAAATAGGTCGTACTTTAGTGCTAGAATGCTAGTGTACAGTCAGCACTCACAGTTCCGGGACAGCTGGCTCTGGGACGCGGGCAAAGTTGTAATTTTAAGAAGCATCTAAACTGTTTTCTCAAAGCTCAAAATTTATAGAAATTTTGCACATTATCTGTTTGAAGGTCACAGATAACGTATGTAAATCGTCAGACGTCTAGTTCGTTGCAAAAAGGGGGTCAGACGTCCTCAAAGTTTTTATTTTATGGCATTTTCTTCGGTGTCCCGTCAAAATATATTTTTGCAGGTATTTGACAAATATAGTTGAAGAAAATGCCATAAAATAAAAACTTTAGGACGTCTGACCCCCTTTTTGCAACGAACTAGACGTCTGACTATTTACATACGTTATCTGTGACCTTCAAACAGATAATGTGCAAAATTTCTATAAATTTTGAGCTTTGAGAAAACAGTTTAGATGCTTCTTAAAATCACAACTTTGCCCGCGTCCCAGAGCCAGCTGTCCCGGAACTGTGAGTGCTGACTGTACACTAGCATTCTAGCACTAAAGTACGACCTATTTTGAAAATATCCGCCTTGCGAAAACTCTTGCATGTTTTTGGCGCCACCTCCTGGACTAATAAAATCAACCTCCTGAAAACATTCTAGGATTTGTTTTCGACTAATTTTGACCTCCTTTTTCGATTGGAAAAGTCCAATTTACTGAAATTGGGAAATTCAAAATTTTCATTTTTCAGGGCTACCCCCTTTGGATTTATGGAGGTAAATTACAATATTCAAGACGAGGAAATGAAATTCGGTTGACAACTTTCTGACAAATTTACTGAATGACTGCTAATTTATAACGGGTATACAATTATTAAAAATAATACCTTAAAAACTAAAAAGGTAATAATGTAGTCTACTACATAGCCCTCCCTCAAAAAAAATAATAATAATAATATGTAATAATAATAGTAATAATAATAATAATAAATAATGAAATAAATCAATTAATGAACGAACTAATTGGATTTTTCCATGAAATCTTCTTTTTCAAATTTGCTGGTATTTTAGAAAAAGGAACATTAAACGACTCAAAATAATCAATATTGTTATTGTCAAAATATGCTGGCTTCAGTCGATCAATCGATACAGTTCTATTTTTGTTATTAATATCTATCACGAAATACTTATCATTTCTCTCGATGACTTTATGTGGACCTGAATAAACATGCTGTAAAGGCTTCCGGACCATATCATTCCGAAGAAAAACATGAGTTGAATTAAATAAGTCTTTAGATATGAAAACTTTTTTATTACAGAACGCTCTGTCAACCGCGGGTTTAATTTTATTCATAAAATTTTTTAATTCATAAATAAACGTTGACGAGTCAATATTATTATTTGTGGATGAATTAAAAAAATCCTTTGGTAAATTGATTGTTGTTCCGTAAACCATTTCTGAGGCAGAACAGCCTAAATCCTCTTTGACTGTAGTACGGAGACCAAGTAGAACCAATGGTAAAAATTCGACCCATTTATTTGTTATATCTGTATAACATTTCAAAGAAGTTTTTAACGAACGATGGAATCTTTCCACAAGACCGTTACCGATAGGATGATAGGCGCAAGTACGAATCCTCTTGATACCTAAAAACTGAGTTAATTCTTTGAATAAAACAGATTCAAATTGTCTACCTTGATCCGTGGTTATAACGGAAGGAATGCCAAATCTCGATATCCAACCTGAAATTAATGTTGAAGCTACTGTTACAGCAGTAATATTAGAAATAGGGAATGCTTCAGGCCATCTAGAAAACTTATCGATACAAGTTAAAATATATCTGAAACCTTGACATGTTGGTAAAGGACCTACTATATCTACATGAATATGAGAGAACCTAGAGTCAAGTAATTTAAAATGTTGAAAAGGTGCAGAAATATGCTTTGTTACTTTTACACTTTGGCAACTTATGCATGCTTTAACCCAGCACTGAATATCTTTTTTCATGTTAGGCCAGACAAAACGTTCACAAATCTGTCTCTGTGATGCTCTTATTCCTGAATGTGATAGGGAATGAAAACTATTGAATATTGACTTTCTAAATTTCTTGGGAATAAAAGGTCTAGATCTTCCCAAAGAAATGTCACAATACATGTAATTTTCTGAATTTGGAATTAAAATTGTTTGAAATTTCAAAGAAGTGAGTTGAGTTTTTTCATTTTCCAATAATTGTTGTAATTCAATATCATCTTTTTGAAATTTAGCAATTTCTTCAAAATCTAATGCATTTTTCAAATCAATAGAATTCATGTACATTCTTGAAAGTGTATCTGCTACAACATTATCTGAACCTTTGATAATTCGCTATATCAGTTGAAAATTCAGAAATAAATTCCATTTGTCTTATTTCTCGTGGATTATGGTTATTCAAATTACTAGAAAACATGAATGTTAATGGTCCATAAGGATAAAGAAATCTCTACCTTCAACAAAATATCTGAAATGTTTTACTGCAAGATAAATTGCTAAAAGTTCTTTACCAAATGTTGAATAACGCATTTCAGTTTTGGAGAGTTTCCGTGAGAAAAGTGAAAGTGGCTGCCAAGAATTATCAATATATTGTTGCAAGACAGTACCTACTGCATTGTCTGATGCATCAACTGTAATATTAGTTTGAGCATCATGTTTAGGATAAGTGAGTAACATTTTGTTGGATAATACGTTTTTTATTTTCTCAAAAGCTTCAGAGGTTTCATCGTTCCAAATAATTTCATGATTATCAGCGGATTTTTTTTTCCCACAGAGTATATTACTCAAAGGAGACAATATTTTCGCGCACTGTGGAATAAATCTGTGATAAAATGTTATCAAACCTAAAAACTCTCGGAGTTTACGTATTGAAGTTGGTTTAGGAAAATGTTTGATGGTATTAACTTTTTCAGGAAGAGGCATAATACCATTTTTATTTATAGTATGTCCAAGAAAATTTAACTCAGTCTTACCGAATTCGCATTTAGGTGCATTCAAAACAATACCGTATTTTTCAAAACGCTGAAAAAGTTGTTTCAAATGAATCTGATGTTCTTTTTCTGATGAGCTAGCAACAAGAACATCGTCAATATAAGCATAACAAAAGCTCAAACCAGAAAGTACATCATTGATAAATCTTTGAAAAGTTTGAGCGGCATTTCTTAAACCAAAACTCATGCGAGTGTACTCAAATAAACCAAATGGAGTGATTACTGCAGTTTTTGGAATATCTTTGGGTTCTACAGGAATTTGATGATATGCTCTAACTAGATCTATTTTCGAAAATATTTGCGCGTTTTCAAAATGGGCAGTGAAGTCCTGCAGATGGGCAATAGGATATCTGTCAGGTATTGTTATTCTATTTAAAGCTCTATAATCACCCACAGGCCTCCAATCGTCCCCTTTTTTAGGAACTACATGAAGTGGTGAAGCCCAGCTACTTGAAGAGGGGCGAAACTCTTTCTTAACAATTTTTAATTTATCAGGTGCTAATTTACGTGCTTTAGAATAAACAGGAGGACCTGTTGTTTCAATGAAATGAGTCACACTATGTCTCACTGACATGTAATTCATATTATGCATTGTTAAAGAAGGAAATTGATTAAGAATATTTCCAAATTTTGAATCAATATTACTGTCAGTGGAAACATGTGTAATTTCACAGGACAAAATATTTGATACTGCACCTGAATTGCTCATGCAACCGCTTTCATCCACCAAACAATACCTCGAAACATCAACTAAAATTTTAAATTTTTGCAAAAAATCTATACCTACTATTGGGTACTTCACGTCAGCTACGATAAAAACCCAGTTAAATGGACGTTTGAAACCTAAATTCAAAGTCATCGATCTGAAACCATAAGTATTTATATTATGATTATTTGCGGATTTTAATAAAAATTTAGGATTTTGTTTATTTATTAAATATTTTAAGGGTAATACACTTACTTGACTACCTGTATCGATCAAATATTTGATGCCTGAGTTATTCATCCCGAATAAATATTAAACGACCAGTTTTTAAATTACCAGCAAAAGCAGCCGCAGCTAATTGCCGGTTCTCAAGTTTTCCGACCATGAGCAAGGTGAATTGCATCTTTGAGCTTTTTTTCCAAAACGTGAATGGTAGTAATAACAGTAACGCGATGGAGGCGGTGTTGGCGATCTGCTACTTTGAAATTTTGGAATTGATGTTCGTCTAGTTTGATGAGTTCTTGAAGCAATGTTTAATGATTTTAGCATTTCTTTAATTTCATTGATGTCTTTTGACAATGCAAGGTTATTTTTCTGGCATTGACAAGGATATTGAAAGGAGGTATCCATTTCATTTTTTTGCTGGTAAGTAGAAGCAACCTGAATTTCCGTATTTACTTCCATAACCCTATCTGCAACTTCAGCTTGTAATTCCAAACTGGAAGAATCATCCATTGCGGCAAGGACAGTTTTGACATTGGTGGGTAATCTCTGAAGAAATAATTCTTTTATAAATGATTTATCTGTTGTTGTTGCTTTTTCGCCTAGCAGTTTGTTGTATTTTTCTGAGTAAATGAGACGGCTTTTCTTCACCTAGTTCTTCAATACGTAGAAGTTTCTGAATTCTGGATTGATCAGATAAAGTCGTTCGTTTAATGATCACTTTCTTCAATGTATCGTATGCATTTTGTTCAGGAGGATTCAGCAAAATATTACGTACTTCAGTTGCAAGTTCTGGCGAGATCGAAGATACCAAGATATTGTATTTGCTTTTATCCGAGGTTAATTTTCTTGTAGCGAAAATTGCTTCAATTTGTGTGAACCAAACGAGGGGGTCATTCGGCCAAAATTCGGGCAGCTTGAAATTAATATTTGCAGAAGTACTATTAGAAGAATTTTCTGATTCCGTATTTGGCATTTCAGTCGTCGGGGTCACCAATTTATGGAGGTAAATTACAATATTCAAGACAGGGAAATGAAATTCGGTTGACAACTTTCTGACAAATTTACTGAATGACTGCTAATTTATAACGGGTATACAATTATTAAAAATAATACCTTAAAAACTAAAAAGGTAATAATGTAGTCTACTACAGATTTTTTATTCAGAATCTTACATTGATAATCAGGCCTATGATGTATCCTCTCCTGTTATTTTAACAGTTGTGTTATAGCTCAAAATCTATACCTGTCTCTATTTTTACGTGTAGAATAAACAGTGACAGATAACTTAAGGTTGCTGTTAAAATAACAGAAAATGATACATCATAGGACTGAATATCTCAGTAAATATGGAAGGTATCAAGTCAATTTTTTCTGAGTTTGTAGTTCTCATTAAGTACTTCAATACATCATTTAAAAAAAATGTTTATCACTTGTGGTTTTGAGTTATTTGATCTTAAAGTTTTTGATAAAATCTTAATCAAATTCCAAGTTTCAAGCTTAATTTCTCAAAGCCTATACAAGCAATTGATTTAGTTTTTGGTGGTTTCATAGAGAATTTAATTCTCTTTCAGAAAATCTATAATACAAATTGATTCGTTGAAAATTACTAAAACTGTGAGCAAATCTTTGAGACTATGTCAGATTTTAAGAAAATTTCTGGGATCAAAATTGAGATTTGCTTTTCAATTTTTTTTCTCATAAAATCAACCTCCTGAAAATAATCTAGGATTTGTTTCCGACTAATTTCAACCTCCTCTTTCGATTGGGAAAGTCCATTTTACAGAAATTGGAAAATTTTCATTTTTCGAGGTTACCCCCTTTGAATTTTTTATTCAAAATCTTCCATTGACAGTATCTCAGTAAATATAAGAGGTATTAAGTCAAATTTTTGTGAGTTTGTAGCTCTCATTAGGTACTTCAATACCCCATTTAGAAAATATTTTTTTCACTTGTGGTTTTTGAGTTAGGTATTTGGTCTTAAAGTTTTTGATAAAATCTCAATAAATAAAATTCCAAATTGGAAGCCTAATTTCTCAAAGCCTATAAAAGCAATTGATCTAGTTTTTGGAAGTTTCATAGAGAATTTAATCCTCTTTCAGAAAATTTATAATACAAGTTGATTCGTTGAGAATTACCGAAACTGTGAGCAAATTTGTGAGACCATGTCAGATTTTAAGAAAATTTTTGGGGCTAAAATTGAGATTTGCTTTTCAATTTTTTTTCTCATTAAATCGACCTCCTGAAAACAATCTAGGATTTGTTTCCAACTAATTTTGACCTCCTCTTTTGATTGGGAAAATCTATTTTTCAAAAATTGAAAATTGCTACCTACCCCCTTTGGATTTTTTATTTAAAATCTTCCATTGACAATATCTCAGTAAATATGAGAGGTATCAAGTCAAATTTTTCTGAGTTTGTAACTCTCATTGAATACTTCAATACCTCATTTAGAAAATATTTTTATCACTTGTGGTTTTTGAGTTATTTGATCTTGAAGTTTTTGATAAAATCTCAGCCAAATTGCAACTTTGAAGCCTGATTTCTCAAAGCCTATAAAAGCAATAGATTTAGTTTTTGGAGGTTTTCTAGAGAATTTAATCCTCTTTCAGAAAATCTATAATACAAGTTAATTCGTTGAGAATCACCAAAACTGTGAGCAAATTTTTGAGAGTATGTCAGAAAATGAGAAAGTTTCTGAAGCCAAAATTCAAATTTTCTTTTCAATTTTTATTTTCTCATAAAAATACCCTTTTCAAAATGATGTGAGATTTGTTTTCAACTAATTTCAATTCCCTCTTTTGATTAAAAAAATCTAAATTGGTAATGAATATTAATTTTTAGCCCTAAACACTCAAATTTAATATTAAGTTAACAGTTAACAGATTGTCAAATATTGAATACAATTACTTCCTAAAATCCTATTGGTCTGTTATCTAAATTCAAGATTTCATCATGTTTCCAGAATTGTTTTCTAAAGAAACATTTCTGACATAGTTTCACTTGATATGGCTGCATTATCATTTTTGTGTATCTTTATCTTTTATATTTGTATTTATCTTGTCTGATCTTCATCCTTTTGATCAACATTGCATCTTGCATCAGAATCCTGATGGTTTCAAGGTTGAGGAACCTTAATTTAACAGAAAAAAAACTTCACTTTTCTCAAAATCTGGCAACCTTTGATTAGCAATACAAATTTATACATTATTGTCGCTCCATTGCAACATTCTCAAAAATAAGAATTTCTGAAATTCACTATAAAGGGTTGATATTAAATCAAGAGCCGGGAATAATGAAATGTTGAACTGTTCAATAAAAAATAGTAACAAACAATATGCAAATGAAGAAACCTGGCAACATCGCCCTGACTGAGAATTCTTTCTGAGTGACGTCATCTTGACATCAGAATTTTATTTTAAATGAAAGATGGTTTTAGGGGTAAATAATTATTCAATGAATGTGATCTGGTCTACGATGTCCCTATTTTTCTTAAAATCTAGCATTGAGTTGCAACATTAAAGAATAATCTAATATTGAGTCATTATTCCTCCAGACATTACACAAAGTCTTAAAGACGTCTTTTTCAGGTCTGCATTATGTCTGAATACCAAAAAAAAGACGTCTAGAAGACGTTGTTTTGAAAATATTCACAAGACGTAAATTCACAACTATTTGGTACAATCAGGCCTTAAAGTTAATAATGCGTTTATGTATTGAAAGCAAGGGCAGAAAGTTTAGGATTCCCAAAATTCTCCAAAAAAAAGTCTTATAATTTGTATTTTTAGGTATTTTGAGCACTTTTGGCCCTTTACAACGGCTCTGTGAAGTAGGCACACACGCTTCAAGCACAAAAGTCAAATTTTACGTAATCGTTAGTGCTTTAATCCCCCCTTGTATTTTCGGAGATATTTTGGCTTTTTGAAATCGGCCTGCTTACTTCACACCCAGCAGGAATAAGGGAAGCACCAACGTTCGGTTACAGATAAATGGCTAGTGCTTCAATGTGCTTCAATCCCCAAATTAACAACCTTTGAATTTTCAGAGATATTTCAGTTTTTAGAAATTGCCTGCTCACTTCACACCCAGCAGGAACAAGGGAAGCACCAACGTTCAGTTACATATACCATAATACCCTGTTTGTTTTTTACTTTCTTCTATATGATAGTTTGGATCTTAGAACTTTCATGCTTTTATTGTCTTCGTTTGTGTGCTTAATTAGCTCATTGTTATGGTTTCTCAAATCTTTTCAAGTGCTCCTATTTATTTCTTTGTTAAGATTCTTATATCGTTGGTTTTCTCGATCCATTTCTTCTCTTGATTTTTTGTGTGTGGGCTGATTTTGCTCAAATTTCCCCTTTGTTTAAATATTTCTTTTGCGATTTGAATACTAGTTGAGATGTTATTGCAGTATTTATCTATTTCTGGTGCGGGTGTAGAATTTAAAATACGTTGAAAAGTAGCTTTGTTCCGACTCAAAGCTTCAACGGTTGGGTATTTTTGTTACTGCAATAATTCACTCGTTTTGAATCCTGTATTTATTTATATGGTTGCTCGGACTATATCAGTTTAAAACTGTGACATCCTGAAATAATATCCTTTCTATTCGTCAGGATATAGTCAATTTCATTCTTAACTTTACCGGGGCTTCTCCAAGTCCATCTTCTCTGTAGAGGCTTTCGAAAGAAGAAATTCATGCTCTTTCGCTTCTATGACCAAATTAACCCAGATTTGGGATATCTTCACTGATGTTTATTATATATATAATTATGACAAACTTGGCCTTTTCGCTGTTTTTCGCCGTAGTTATGTCTTCATATAGCTGTTCTATATCTTCAACGTCCGAGGTACTACTTGGGGCATATACTTGTACTATCTTATCTGTAAACTGTATCTGTTGTAAACTCTTAACATGATGTACATAACTTGGGGTGAAATAGATCGCATGTTTGTTACTCTGTTTTTTGGGCGTCTGTTTACCATCAAGCAACTCCTACTTGATAATTTGTTTCTGAGAGCCGGGAATAATCGCTCATGAATTCTGAAACTGATCAGGTAGGTAATCAAAATTAAAAAATGAAATATTTGCAAGAAATCCGATACAAAACCTCCATTGAATCATCGTTTTCCCATGAAATTGCAACTTTCTATCAACCCGAGTATACTTGATAACCAAATTGAAATATTTATATTTAGATAAAGGCGTCTTTATATTCAAAGCATTTTGGTGCTGACCTTCCTAGAGTACCAAAAAGATTATCACTATCAAAATACATGCACCATTGACATTAATTCGTCCTAGAACTCACATATAAATGTCTTCTCATAAAAAAGGGGACTTTAGTGTTTGCGTTAGAATTTTAAACATTTTATCTTTACCTGTGCACACTTTTTGAAGTCAAGAACCTCCTAAGTCAAAACCAGTTCAAGTTTAATTGAATTCAACTTATACAAAATTGATTTGACTAATTAACATCTTGACTATATTCTTGTGGGGTTTAGTTAAAGTGAAGATTTTTGTTGCAGCTTCAACAAATATATTATTATTTAAGTATGATTTAATTAAATTAAAACTTTGTCAGTTGTTAGGATTTGAAATTTCGTGTTATGGGGTTACTAGGTCAATCAACAACCCAACTTTTTATAACAAGCAAATTAGTGAAATTAAATCATACTCAAATTTGATAAGCTCATTTCCTTATCAAAATCGAAAAATCATCATGTTTCTACGTCATAGATTACATTAAATACAAAATTATACGATTTTATAATGCCCAGAGACTTCATACAAAAGTTGAATGATAAGTGCAAGTGTATTTTGTATAGCTTCCTGGAAATTATATGAAATTGTATTATTTATTTATTTTTTTGTCTAATTTAGAATGTTCTTTTTTTATTATTAAAACCATTGCCGCGATATACAAACACGTTTTGTCATTAATGTATTGTTAACCAAGGCCAGTTAATTAACTAAATGTACAAAAATTATTTACCCGTGCCGGTACTACTACTTATTCAATGTTTCAATTGATTAAAAACGTATTTTTGTTGCTTTGCTTATTTAACTGAATTTGATTTCCAATTTTATTGCAATTTGTAATACGAAAATAGCCAAACATCATCAATTTTGTTCGAAAAGCTATTGAAAGTCAATAAAACACCATAAAAATTCTAAAATAATTAAAGAAAACGCCACTCGTGATTACTTATTATTAAAAGGCCCATATTGTGACGCGTTTTTAAAACGGTAACTTGAATCCATAAAGTCATTATTTATAACATTTGGATCGGTGCCAGTGTTTTGGAATCGACCATTTAGTGTGTTTGGGTATCTCTGCTGTGTGTGTATTTTGTGCCGGTTTACCTCTGGCCTTTTACTTTTCACACAGTCAAATTAGAATAAACATATATTTTGATTTAAATCACTTTAATTTTCAACATAATTGAAGATGTTTTTATGAGAAATAAAGTTGATTTTAGTATCAAATAAGATTGTCTTGGTTTGGATCAGAATTCTTTTTAATGTCCCAATAGAGGCTTCATTATTATATTCAGTAGATCAACTTCAACTGCCCAAAGCATTATTAGAAACGCGTTGAAAAGTTGCTGGGGCATTTGTTAGGCCAAAAGGCTCTGTCTAAATTAATTGAGAAAGTTGCAGATATAATTGTTCCAGATGAAAAACAAGTCGAAAGCAAATCTTTCTACAAATAAAATCAATGATTGGTTTTCAATTTGAGAAGTAGGTAGTCAAATATTAAAGAAGATGAAAGACCTAGGGAAGCAAAATTGGAGACAAAAAGATGTTCAAGATAGAAGATCAAAATATTCTAAGATTTGGAAATGTTGACAAAAGTATTACGAGGCAAAGATTCTCAAAACATCAAATACAATCTGGATCTGCTACTGACTTACAATTTTCCAGTTTCGAGGTAAATAGCCCTCTCCTAATAATAGAAAACTTTTTTCCAAAAAAAAAAAAACTACGTAAATTAATGAATCATATTTTTAAAACTAACCTTCACTTATAATGGCGAGTCGATTAACGTTTTCTCTCTCCTCGGAAAGTTTTGTGGTGATTTCGATTATTATTAGAAGCCAAACTTTTCGAGCGGCATCATCACGTGAAAATTCCTGATATCGGGCCAAATTCAATTATTCCAAATGTCCATTACTTATTTGACGTTTCTGTTCTAGTCGATGCACGAAAAAAAATTTGTAATTCTTGGGATTTCGATAGGTTTTAAACTTATTTTGTTATCTATTTTTAAGTTTTTGTAATTAATTTTGGGATGTTTTTAAGTTAAAATGAGACAAACAATCTTTCTGTTTTTAATTTTCTGACATTTTGAAGCCTTGAGATAATTCTTAATTGTTTTTAGTACAAAATGGCATCAGAATTGATTCAATGTTCAATTTTTGATTATTCCCGGTTCTTGATTCGAATCAAATGCCTGGCCCAGACAGTAAACAGGCATCTAGAAATCGCTTGCCTACTTAACACCCAGCAGGAACAAAAAGCACCAACGTTCAGTTGTAGATAAATTGTTAGTGCTTCATGATGCACCACCTCAGTTTTCAACAACTCTTATACTTCCAGAGATATTTCGGTAATCGCCTGCTGATTTCACCATATCAGGATCGAGAACCGAGAATATGAACAGCATAAACTCTGGTCTAAATTACTTATAAGTATGATAAGTGCTTCCTAATGCTCAAACCGGTTTATTCATCTTTCGATAAACTTACTGGGCTGGGACTCTGTAACAGATAGAGACCGTTATCCCCATCCTTATGGCACTTGCTGTTTTCTCTCGTTTCAAAATCAATGGAGAAAGGACGTCAATAGAGATAGAGAAAATATCTTTATACATTACAGAGTCCCCTAACTATATAGAATCTACCGAGCTATCTAGACTACAAGACAAATTTGCCAATCCATGATCCTATTGATCGACGAATAACTGGCCGACCAATAGGATTATCGATTGCGTTTTTATCCATCAGATAATCCTGATCAGAAGGTGCCTCAATTTCTGTTCCAAGCAGGTATTATAAATCAGGACTAACCATCTATCTACAACTGAACGTTGGTTCTTCCAATGTTCCTGCTATGTATGAACTAAGTAGGCGACTTCTAAAAACCGGAATATCTCTGAAAATCAAGAGTTGCTAATTTCGAGAATGAAGCACTAACCATTTAGGTATATATGTAATTGAACGTTGGTGCTTCCCTTGTTCCTGCTGGGTGTGAAGTGAGTAGGCGATTTCTAAAAACTGAAATATCTCTGGAAATTCAAGGGTTATTAATTCAAGAATTGAAGCACATTAGAGCACTAACCATTTATCTATAAATGAACGTTGGTGCTTCCCTTATTCCTGCTAGGTGTGAAGTGAGCAGGCGATTTTACCATCCAAAATATCTCCGAAAATACAAGGTTTAAAATTTTGGGAATCCTAAGTTTTGTACCCTTGCTTCAAATACATGAACTATTATTAACTTTAAGTCCTGGTTGTACTAAATAGTTATCTTTTAGATATGAATTTACGTCTTATGGATATCTTCAAAACAACGTCTTCCAGACGTCTTTTTTTGATATTCAGACGTCGTAATGCAGACCTGAAAAAGACGTCTTTAAGACAGTGTAATGTCTGGAGGAATAATGACTCAATATTAGATTATTCTTTAATATAGCAACTCATTGCCAGGAGGTTGATTTTATGACAAAAAAAATTGAAAAGCAAATCTCAATTTTGACCCCAGAAATTTTCTTAAAATCTGACATGGTCAAACAAATTTGCTCACAGTTTTGTTAATGTTCAACGAATCAACTTGTATTATGGATTTTCTGAAAGAGGATAAAATTCTCTATAAAATCAGCTAAAATTAAATCAATTGCTCTTATAGGCTTTGAGAAATTAGGCTCCAAAGTTGGAAATTGATTGAGATTTTATCAAAAACTTCAAGATCAAATAACTCAAAAAAATTTCTCAATGAGGTATTGGAGTACTCAATGAGAGCTACGAACTCAGAAAAATTGGACTTGATACTTCTCATATTCACGGAGATTTTGTCAATGAAAGATTTTGAATAAAAAATTCAAAGTGCAAAAATGAAAATTTTCAATTTCCCAATTTTTGTAAAATGGACTCTTTTCCGATCGAAAGAGGAGGTCAAAATTAGTCGGAAACAAATCCTAGATTGTTTTCAGAAGGTTGATTTTATGAGAAAAAAAATTGAAAAGCAAATCTAAATTTTGGCGCCAAAAATTTTCTTAAAATCTGACATAGTCTCACAAATTTGCTCACAGTTTTGGCAATTCAAAATGAAACACCTTGTATTATGGATTTTCTGAAAGGGGATTAAATTCTCTATGAAACCTCTAAAAACTAAATCAATTTCTTCTAAAGGCTTCAAGAAATTATGCTTCAAAGTTGGAATTTGATTGGGATTTTATCAAAAAATTCAAGATCAAATAACTCAAAAACCACAAATGCATCATAAAAATAAATACAGGATTCGAAAGGAGTGAATTATTGCAGCAACAAAAATAGCCAACCGTTGAAGCTTTGAGTCGGAACAAAGCTACTTTTCAACGTATTTCAAATTCTAAACTAGGTGAACCGCCAACACCCACACCAGAAATAGACAAACACTGCAATAACATCTCAAATAGTATTCAAAGTCCAAGGCTCTTAATATCAGAGGAAAATAATACAAAATGTAGGATCCGAAGAGGTCCCTGAAGTAAATATCGGAGAATCAGAGACAGCACTACATCAAATAAAAAACAAAAAGAGTCCAGAAGCGAAGATGAAATTACAAGCGAAATGATTAAAATAGGATGTGATTTGCTGATGGAACATGTAAGATTATTGCTAAATGAATGTTTAAGAAGGTAAAATCCCAAAATTCAGAAGTCATCCTATTATTCTTGTATACAGAAACGATGGCTAGACGATATTCAGAATGTTGCAGGAAGAAATTGAATCAGGACTGTTAGAGATAGAAGAGCGTGGAGAGATTTGGGAGAGGCCTACATCCAGGAGTTGATATAAGTACGGGTTTAGAAGAATAAGAAGTTATAAAGTGGCATCAGAATTGATTCAATGTTCAATTTTTGATTATTCCCGGCTTATGATTCGAATCAGATGGAATCAAAAGCCGGGAATAATCAAAAATTGAACAGTATTGAGAGTAGGTAGGTATTGTTTCAAAATTGATACCAATCCAAGAAAATGAGCAACACTGATAATCAATGATGAATAGATAAAAGCATTTTGATGCAACTCGAATTAATGTTAATGAAAAGGATCAAGATACAAATACAAATACAAATATAAAAACAAATATAATGAAATATATCCTTGCTAAAGATACACCATACAGCCTGCAGATGATAATGCAGCTAAATCAAGTGAAACTGTAAGTATCAAAAACGTGTTTTTAAAAAGCATTTTTGGAAATATGAATCTTGAATTTAAATAACATAACAATTTCAAAAGGATTTTAGGAAATTGTATGCAATATCTGATAATCTCTGGATGTTAAGTTTTGGTGTTTTAAAATTTTAAAATTAAATGCCTGGAACAAGCTAAGTATTTCCCAATTTATATTCAAAGTGAAGAAACAATAAAAAAAATTTAAAATTTAAAATGAATATTGGTTAATAATCTACTAAAATGGATGACCAATGTAAGTTGCACATTCATTATAAAATGGATAAAGTACAATGTAATAATGAAAGTGATTTTAGTCACAGTCACAGTACATTTTAGTATTCTTTATTTAAATGCTCAGTCGTTAAGAAACAAACTCTTGAAATTTGGTGAATAAGTTGAATATGCATGCCAGATGTAATTGTAGTGACTGAACCTTAGGTGAGAACAGGTGAAGAACCTCATTTTAATGTGAATGGGTACAACTCTGTGTATGTGTGCAGGGATAAGCGAGGAGGTAGTGTCGGGATGTTAATAAAGGATTTCTCACAGGTCTATAGATATAATACAAAGTGCTAAATGTTGTTTCTACAGATTGGTGAAGGCATAATAGTGCGTGGGGCTTACCGTCCTCAAGACTTAACTCTTGGAATGACTGGACTTAGCATTGAAGTTGTTTTTGACCAGAAAAAAACCAGCCTGGGTACTGGGCGATTTCAATATAGACAATACAAGAAACTTTATCACAAAAATTAATATGTCAGACAATAGCCTCTAATGGCTTTAATATACTGAATAAAACTGCTGTGCCTTCCAGAATCACTGATCACTCAGCAACTTGTATTGATTACATCCTGACAAATAAACTATATTATAATGCAAACTTGTACATAATGATTGAGAGTTTTGGGGATCATCAAATGCAGTTGTTAAAAATGGAATATCCCTCGTGCAAGATTATACTGTGACAGCTTTAAATAAACACAATTCAAAAATCAAGTAGGATTTTTGCAGACTCGAGACTGGACTGATTCTAATTCTTTATGTGATGGGATTCTGAGGATATACTTGAACAATCTTAGTACAAAAACTGTCAAAAACAGTTTTAGACAAAATAGTGCGCCTTGGTTTAATATCACATTGCACAACCTTGTTTTGAAACGAGATTATCATTATAAACGGCAAGAACAATTAACAATTCCCAAATAGCATCAAGTATTTACAGGAAAACTATAAAGTTGTGCAAAATGAGTTGAAAAGAAGCAGTGGAAAACAGGGTAACAGCGAAATAATATGGTCAACGCTGAACCACCTTATCCATAATACATAGAATATAAAAAAATCAGTAACAATTCATAAGCCCTAACATCAAAATACATTGTACAATTCAACTGTTCATATATCTGATCAGTTGAACCAGTACTTTTCTCGAGTAGGAAAAACTCTATCAAAAAGCATACAACCACCATCATGTACCTACTCTTGTAAATATACACAGCTAAAAAATACATATTTGAATGACAACAGGTTTGAAAAGAAAACGTCAAAGATATTATTAATAAATTAAAGAAAGGAAAAGTTTCAGGCTGTGATGGCGGAATTCAAAGTGGAGTTAATACCTATTATAACTAAGTTAGTTAACCTATCTCTTATTACTGGATCAATCCCAAACTCGATGAAAATGGCAAAAGTTTTACCACTGTACTTATAAAGGAGGTGACTCAAAGCAACCTGGAAGCTATGGATCAATATATCTACAGCCATGTCAAAAATTTTGGAAGCCTGTGTCAGTCACCAAATAGTACAATTCTTTGATTCATCAGATTCCTGGTCCAACAGACAATATGGTTTTAGACGTATTTACAGATATATATATAGCAAAATGGACACTTGTACTTGTATCACTGGACTTGCAGAAAGTAGTCGACCATGACATACTTAAAACGCTAGAACAATAGAATAACTGGAATGGTCTTAGTATGGTTGAAAGACTTTCTGAGTGTTGACGAACACAAAAAGTAATATGCATGTAACAATGGTCTAAGTACTACCTACAATAGAAGATATAACATGTAGAGTTCCCCAAGGGTCTATATTGGGACCCACATTGTTTCTTGTTTATATGAACTCCATTTCCAGTTCACCTTTAAAATCGATACTATACCTACATGCAGATGACACAGAATTGCTGTATGCAGAAAAAGCTACCAAAACACTACATACAACACATTATAGAAAAAGATTTGAACGAGAAAGACGAAGGCTTAGATATCACAAATATCCACTGAACAAATATAAATGTAAACAGAGAGCAACAATTAAACTTTGGGAAAGTCAAATTAAGCAAAAAAAATCTTGGATCGTACATAGATAATTATTGTCTCACATGGGAATAACCATAGGGAATAACTATATTAACTATGTTGTGAACTAGTGAATTTATTATTACTTATATTACCAATAATCCTAATGTTCACTACATTTTCTCTCCTACAAGTTCCACCATCTGTGTAATTGAGTCCTATTATAACAATCTTCATGCTGTTAGGGTTCAAAGACGATGCCGGCTAGAATTATCATATAACCAATGTCCTGTTCACACCAATTTCTCAAAAGTCGGTACTTCTATTGCAGAAACCCCAATTGTTGTGGATATAAAAACTAAGTCAAATATGGGTAGTACTCTTGCCGCCAAAGACATACTTAGTACCTTTCCAGGCCTTTTTATAATACAGACGGCGAGAATTACAACCCCTAGGCTAATTTTAGGTTTAGGATTGTACAAACGTTTCGTAACATTTTAGCACCTAAATAAAATATGTTGTTAGGATAAGTTAATTTTAGGAAATTGTGAAATACCCTTCTTTAGGGAGGTCCAAATTTTCCTTCCTTGGTGGAAGATAGTTGAAGGCAAGGTATTCAGATTCCAAGCTTCACTCTGAACAGTCGGGTTGCCTCTCAACATTCTTAACTAAGTGTCCCTCAACGAGAATTTTAATAAATGAAACATTTTTATACAATACCGAGTTTTAATTATCGAAGTACGAGCTTGGAGTGAGCGGAAAACTTCAGGTACTCAACATTCGTGGCATCGGTCAACTCCCGATCCCCAACAACTATATGTGGGCATACTTGAAAGAATTGCTGAATATATAGATATACAACAGCGTAAAATGGTGTACCACTCCCTGATAAACTCACAACTGTCATACTTAGCAATTATATGGGGCAACACAAATCAAAAGCACCTTCATCTTCTTATGGTGTTGCAGAACAGAGCTGTTAAATATGTGTCCCAGTTGTCACGTCTTCACCCAACGGAAACTTTTTAGAGTCCAAGAGGAATATCTAACATTAAATCAATGTACATTCCCCAAGTATGTGAATTTATTCACAAATATGTATGAGATATTCTTTGATATGAGCTATCTTAAACAAATACAAATATTACCCTAACTAGGACGGAAGATGCTCATGATTACCATATACCAGAGAGCGAGGTATTTTCCGAACAGAGGCATTTATTCAGAAGGACTGATTTTGTATAGGTAATAAGAATCCTGAAAAATTTAAAATTGAAATAAAGAAACTACTTTTGGTAAATTACTTTGATGACTGAGATATAAAGATAATCTAATATAAATCTTTTAAACCTTTATGTAAAACATATTCAGTAATACTGGGCTACAATACCTCACTTTTGAAAGAATAGTATCAAATTTTGTTATTGTAAAACCAACATAGCTACAGCTCTTGGTTTTGTATTCAACAGTATATCATTGTTACCAGTTACTTAATTTTGTCATTTGATATGTTATTGTCATTTATGATTGTTATTGCATTAATCAGTTTGTTATGTCAAGTTCTATGTCTAAGAGCCTGTTACCTAACAGGTACTTTCTATACACTACTAGAGAATAGAAAGTACCTGCTGGGTAACAATCAAACACTTACCAGTTGGTCCAGAGTTTGGTCCTTATAAAGCCAATATTTTGGTATAATTCGGATGTTCTATTCATTACAATTTATTATTTACCAAGAATCTAGCGAAATGTTGGTTTTGTGGAGGATCGCGTCATCCTATAGATATCTTTGTCCAGCTTCAGTTGCTACTTGTCAAAAATGTTCCAAAAAGGACATTTCGCCAGAGTTTGTGACAGTAAATGGCATGACTCTAGGACAACGTCAGCTTTTATCGCTACTGCAATTATCGAGACTGCAGCTTCGACACCAGGACTTGAAAAAGCTACAATTGATGCAAAAATTTGTGGACAACCAACTAAAGCTCTTATTGACAAAAGGAAGTACATCAAGTTTTTTAAACGCTTCTCTTCTTGAGCATCTTAACACACACAAATTCCTGCTCAGCAACGAGTGAATATGGCGTTAATATCATTAGTCTCTCAAGTTGAATGAAAAATCTTTGCTCAGATATTATATTGAGACACGATTTTCTACATCATCATTCTAAACTTGAGATGTCATTCAATGGAAATCTGGATACTTTGAAAGTATGCGTTTTGATGCAAGCAGATATTACTATATTCACGAATCTCAATAACACTTGCAGACCTATAGCTATTAAATCTAAGATACAATCACTAGAAGACCTGGAATTTATCGAACAAGAAGTCAGGATAATGCTTTCTGAAGGTATCATTGAAAAGAGTAATTCGCTTTGGAGAGCTCAAGCTTTAGTCACTTCCAGTACAAATTATAAGAGACGAATGGTAATCAACTATGCCCAGACTATAAACAAACTCACGGAACTAGACCCATATTCACTTCCAAACATAGAAGACATTATTTCAAAAGTGTCAAGGTAAGTTTTCAGTAATAGATCTGAAGAGTACATATCACCAAATTCTAATTCTCGAACATGGAAAACATTATACAGCGTTTGAGGCGTGCGGCGAAATATATCAATTCACGAGAATTCCTTTTGGTGTTACCAATGGAGTTGCTAGTTTTCAGAGTTGTTGACAGTATAATCAAGAAATTAAGAGAGAAAATCTTCAAGGCACATATGCCTATCTTGATGATATCACAGTAGGTGGTAAGACTCAAGAAGAGCATGACAAAAAATCTTCAAAAATTCTTCAAAGTTGCTGAAAAGTATAAACTTACTATATAAACTCTACTAAATCAAAGTAAGGACTTGGAAAAATAAATCGCGTAGGATATAACTTGCGTATTATAGGATTAAATCCTCTATGAAAGTTCCAAAAGTGAAATTAGTTAAGTACCCACTTCTATAGGCTTTGGGAAATTAGGTTTCAAACTTTACTGAGATTTTGTCAAAAACACAAATTCTAAATAGGTAGTAGGTAGGTAACTTATCCAATGTCGCTACGACAAATTTGCCATTTTATCCCTGGAAATTCTTAAAATAGTGGATTGGAAAATTACGAAAAAATGAAAACGTCAGAAAGTTAATTTCATCACTTAAATGTTTGATATCTATATTGGACTTTTGAAGCTCTGCCTATACCAAGTAATGGCTCATATTTCGAGACCACATGCCTAGAATTACCAAAAAAGTCACAATTAGTGCCCAAACTTCTCTAAATATCCAAATGCATCAATCAAAACTGTCATTTCGGAAGCCAAAAATAAATTTCCAGTGGTCCAAAATCAAAAACCAAACTACTTAGGTATAATAAATCTCAGGCGGATTTGAATCAATTTTTTGATTATCCTATCAGTTATTCAAATAATAAAAAAATTTGACCTGATTTATCAGAAATTGATAAGCGAAAAAATAATTCAATTACTTTCTGAAGGGATGCGTAAATATTTGCCTCCTTGAAGTGCTAAAATTAATTATCGTTTGTAGGGTTTCAATTGATTTGAAACGAAAGGTTATTTTTTTTCTCCACACCCAGCCGGTCGACTTATAAATAAAATCAGGAACTTCTCTATTGCATTTGACATTTTCACTACGCTTTAAAATGGTGCCAAAAAGCCTATTTTTAATATGTTAATTTGTCCCTGGTAGCAACTAATTTATGTTTTTTTTGTTCTAGGTATGATTAGATCCTCCTCAAAAGCATCAATTCCGGCTTGGACACAAATTTAAGGTATTTTTTTCATAAATTAGGTAAATACAAGTCATCATATGAGTTATGAGATTCGTAAACGTGAAATTGAGGCGACGATTTAACTTAATTAGCACAATTTTTACAGTAATAGTGTAATATTAAAACAGACTTTGACTATACTTAAAGAAAAAAAAATGAATTCTTTTAAAAGCAAACAACTTTTGGTTGAACTTGAAACTAAGTCTAATGTAAACATTGCATCACTGATAACAAGGAACTACTAAAGATTGTACAGCTAATTTTTTTTTTCTGTGTATAATATAACTGCGTAATTTCAAAAGGAATATTCCTTCACCATCTCGTCAAGGCATCAATCTATTCTTGACAATACGACGAAATACATATTGGACTAAATAACATGTGACGTCCATCCTACGCTCGACTTCAACGTGCAATTTTCCATGGAAAAACTTTGTTGCCAATGAGGAAAATGTGAAAATTGAGTGGCACGTGTTTTCTGACGTGAATTATGGCACACACGTGGAATGGAGTATAGATTTTTTGGGTTTGTTTTCATGAGAAAATTGGGCCAGAAGTTTTGGTTTTAATTTTACGTTGACAGTAATTAAAGCAATGAATTAAAGATCGTCGGTAAAGTTTGAATGAGCTGCTTTTCCTTGACATCAATGAATTACAGATTGAGAACAAAATGGCGAATTTATCGTACTACTGATTCCGTGATTATTCCAGGCACTTGATCCTTGATCCCAATTTAGAGCCGAGAATAATCAAAAATCGAACATATAATACCATTTTGCTTATTGATATAGCTAAGAATTTTCCAAGGTTTCCCAGAATCCAGAATCTCAAAATCCTTTGGTCTTTTTGCAGAAAAACAAGTCATTTGCAAAAGAACGATTCAGGATCTGAAAATCCTATGAATCTAACAAGGTTTGGAAAATTTTAAGAATTATTTCTTAGTAGGTAGCACCAGGAAATTTACAAAGATAACTCAAGATTCAGGAAATTCACAAAATAGTAACTCAGATTTCAGGATCTACAATTTTTCTCATAAAAGAATTCAAGGATTTTTCAAGGTTTCCAGAATCTAGATTCCGGATTCTTCTCTAAACTTCCTCGACGTACTAATTCTTCTGAGAAAAAATTATTATGAGTAGGTATAGGGTCACTTGAGCCTGGGAACTTTTTCGAAACCAGCTTAAAATCAGCTTGAAACCAGCTGAAACTAGCTTGAAACCAGTGAAAATCAGCACGAAACCAGCTAAACCAGCACAACTAGCTAGATTCAGCTGGTTTTAAGCTAGTTTCAGCTGGTTTTAACTAGTTTTAAGCTGGTTTCAAACTGGTTTTATGTTGGTTTCGAAAAAGTTCTTATAGGCTCAAGTAACCCTGCTTACACCTACTCATAATAATTTTCTCTCAGAAGGATAAGTACCTACGTGAGGATCTTAAGTTTAGAGAAGAATGAGGAAATTTGCAAAATAATGATCCATAATTCAGAATTTCAGACTTCTCTCATACAATAACAAAGCATTGATTCGAATCGAGGACTCAAGAGCCGGAAATAATCAAAAATTGGTGTATAAATTATGGGAAATGCGAAGAAATCTAAGGCAATCAGGGAAAATCTAGGAAAATCAGGGGAAATTGTGCGGAAATCTTAAAGAACTCGCAGGGGAAATCTTCAGGAAATCATAGGAAATCCGAAAGGAAATCAATAAATCTCTAGATCTAACGCATTTGAAGTTATGTTATTAGGGGAACTGTTGGGCAATCGTACTGGTAATCAGGAAAAATTAAGGAAAATCATCCATGAATGATGAAACTGATCAACTTATCAAATCAGTTTTGATGCCATTTTGTGGCGTTTCATTAACATAAATAAATTAATGGGAAATCAAGAAGAAATCCAAGGAAATATAATGCAATCAAGGGAGATCATAAAGAAATCACATGAAACCATGAAGAAATCAAGGGAAATTTTAAGGAACTCAGGGGAAATCTTAAGGAAATCATGGGAAATCCTAAGGAAATTAGTGAATCTCTAGATATAGCGCATGCACAGTTTGGGCAATCTTACTGGTAATCAGAAGAAATCAAGGGAAATCGTTACAAAATGGCGAATTTATTGTATTATTTTGTTCTGTCATTGCTTCAGGCACTTGATCTAAATTAAGAGCCGAGAATAATTGAAAATTGAACATTGAAACCGAGGAGTGAACCACAAGGGAAATCTGGTGTACAAATTATGGGAAATCAAGAGGAAAACCAAGGATATCTAATGCAATCAGGGGAGATCATACAGAAATCATAGGGATATCTTAAAGAACTCAGGGGTAATATTAAGAAAATCATGGGAAACTCCAAGTAACTCAGTGAATCTCTAGATCCAGCGTATGACAGTTTTCAAAAATCTTTATAGTTTGAAGTTGTTATCAGGGGAACTCTTGGGCAATCTTATTGGTAATCAGAAAAAATCAACGAAAATCATCCATGATTGAAACTGATCAACTTACCAAATTAGTTCTGATGCCATTTTGTGGCTTCTCATTAACATGGATGCATGGAAAATTGAGAACAACATGGCGAATTTATCTTATTATTTTACTCTGTGGGTATACCACGCACTTGATCTAAATCAAGAGCCGATAATAATAAAAAATTGAACATTGAAACCGAGGGGTAAAACACAAAGGAAATCTAGTGTACAAATTGGGAAATCAAGAGAAAATCCAAGGAAATCTAATGAAATCAGGCGAGATCATGAAGAAATCACAGGAAACCATGAGGAAATCAAGGAAAATCTTAAGAAATTCAAGGGAAATCTTGAGGAAATTCCCCAAGAGCTGGGAATAATCAGAAATTGAATATTAAAACTGATCAACTAAACCCAGATACCTACCTACTAAAAATGATAGACAACAGAATATTGAAACGTTAAGAAACCCAGGCTTACTAGAAACCTTCATCAGATGTAAAAAGTGAATTAGGAATGAAAATCACAAGATAAAAATGGTGCCAAAGCAAAAAATAATAGAAAGGAAATAAACAAGACATAAAAACTTCAAGAAACAAAAATGAAAATAAGCCAAAGATGGCAGATAAAAGAAGAAAACTGTTGAAAGTGGAAAACGAGGAAAATCATAGCAAAATAATGGGGAAATAAACCCAGAAGAAAAATATAAAATCCGAATAAAAAACAAACCAAAAAATACAAAGCAGGGGATTTCAAGGAAGGACAAAGACATTCTAAAAATGTAAGGGCAAAATTTATAGACGATCCTTGCGGGTGGTTAGTTTAGAATGTACACTTCTTACTATTTGACAAGCCTATCAAGTCAAAGCTTCCTTAAGGTTCAAGGAGACCTCAAGGAGTGATTATAAATTTGGACCTAAGATATAACAACTAATTGAAAAAATCAACTTCCGAATACCTTTCAAACAATTACTAATTTTCAACAAATCAATTTATAATAAGTACCTACAAAGGAAAAACTAATTACTGACTTCTTCTTCAGAAAAATCCAAAGAATCCATAAATTATTCACACTTGGCTGGAGATGTTAAACAAAATACAACATCCTTTGATAGGATTTATAGTTCTGTAATTTTTCTTTGATTTCCATTGTTGCAGACTTGAAAATCAATATTAATTTATTCATGTGTGATTCATGTATATAGACAGCATTTGCAAAGAGAACTAAATCCAAATTAAAATAAAAGTAGAATGCAAAATATCTTCATTTTGCATGGTTCTCATTAATGAAAATCCAATCGAATCTCGAAACAATCCTTGATAATGATAAGGATTAAAAAATTAAATTAATTGCGCCAGATCAGGTGTACTATATAATCAATATTCATGAAAACACCATGAATTATTTTGCATATAAATAATTATTTCCTTGATTGTCTCGATGTTAATTGGCATTTAGTTTATTGTTAGTTATTGAATTGTATTAAATCAAACCAAAAAATAAAAATAAATCTCTCCCAATTCTGGTAGGGTTTGTCTTTCGGAAAACTGGTTTTAAGATCGTGCGTTTGTTCCTCATGGGTTCCAAAATTGGACTTTGCTTATGGTTCGCGTAGGTTACTTTCACTTTCTTTTTTCCGCTTTAAAATTATATTGGTGGTTCGATATAAAGCAAATATACCGAAAGCACCAAAGCGAATCGAGAAACCCAAGAACAAGTTTAATAAATTTGAAATAATGGTTTACAGTTTTATTCATAAAATTTTTGGCAAAAGTCTAGGAAATGTTTTGGTTGTAGGTAATAATGTTTAGGCATGAAATTGTTGCTTTATTAGTTCCTGGTCAAGCAAAAAATATAATAATCAAATATTCCAAGTCCAAGTTGATTCCAGTAGTTGTGAAATTCATTCATCTACTGGTTGATAAACTTCTTTAAATTTACACATTAAAATAAATGGTAACGGTTTATTTTAAACAAACAAAAAGTAAAAGTTATTATACTTGCTACGATTCTCATTAAATGTTTGTCTATGGATCTTAACTCGATTATTACTAAATTTTTCTCGCCACTTTCTATTTCTTTAAAGTGACGCAGACATTTTTTGGTAGTAGGACCAGCCTCCTGTTTTATTAATACTTTCGTTTTTATTGTTTGTAATACAAAAACTAAGAAGTACTCATTAATTGATTTGTTACAAATTAGTCATGGTTTGATATGAATTGATTCGGAAGTTGATTTTTCCTATTATTGGTCATTATCATGACGTGTAGGTATCGATTCTTACAATTTAGGTACTTTGTATTTTTTGGTTTTTATTTTCCTGTTTTTTTATTTAGATTTGAAATTTTTCCTTTGGGTTTATTTCCCCATTATTTTGCTTTGATTTTCCTCATTTTCCACTTTCAATAGTTTTCTTCTTTTATCTTCATCTTCAGAAAAAACTCTATGGACCTTGGGATTTTGGAAACCTTGAAAAATTCTTGGTTCTTTTTTAAGAGTCCCTGTTGAGATTTCTCACTAAATCAATTTGAAATTTCACTTAAATAATCTCCCATATTCTTCCTCTTTCACCCAGAAAATTTCAAAATTATTCCTGCAACAGTTTTCCAGAAAAAAAATCAAATATGAGAGAGTGTTTTTTTGTGAAATCTAGTTTCTGAAAGTGAATTTTTAAGAATTTTTCGTGTTAATGTTTCTCACTGAATCAACTTGAAATTCCACTTAAATGAATTTCCATTTTTCCCCTTTTCTTCCAGAAAATTTCAAAATTATTACTGCAACAGTTTTCCAGAAAATAATGAAATATATCAAAGTGTTTTTTGTAAAATCAAGTTTCTGGACAGTTGATTTTCAAGTATTTTTCGTGTTGATGTTTTTCACTGAATGAATTTGAAATTTCACACAAATGAGCTTCCATTCTTCCTGTTTTCATCCAGAAAATTTCAAAATTATTTTGTAAATTTCATAAATCTTGAGTTATCACAGATCCTGAATTGTTCTTTTGCTAATGATCCGTTTTTCTGCAATAAAACTCTACAAATCATGAGATTCTGGAAAACCTTGAGAAGCTGCAAAATAGCATCAGGTTAGCTTTAGAGATTGACTAATTTCCTCAGGATTTCCCATGCTTTCTTTAAGATTTCTCTTGATATCCTCATGATTTCCTCATATTTTCCCCTGGCTGCCTTAGATTTCCTTTGATTTCCCATAATCTGTACACCAGATTTCTCTTGCAGTTTACCCCTTGGTTTCAATGTTCAATTTTTGATAATTCCCGGCTCTTGATTCGGATCATATATGGCATCTGGATTGATCAGTTTCAATTTCGGGGTAAACAAACCTTAGATCAATTTTTGGATACCAATTACGGTTTTAGAGGAAATCATGAAAGATATCCCCTGATTTCTTCTGACTACCAGTAAAATTGCCTTAGAGTTTCCCTGATAATGGGAATCTGACTAAAATTATAAAGATTTTTGAAAACTGCGCATGCGTTGGATCTAGAGATTCACTGATTTTATCATGATTTCCTCTGATTTCTCCTGATTGCCTTGAATATTCTCCGATTTCCTCTTGATTTCCCATAATTTCTAGACCAGTTTTCCCTTGGGGTTTACCTTTCGGAATAATTTGATTGATTGATTATTCCAGGCACTTGATTGGAATCAAGAGCCGGAAATAATCAAAAATTGAATAGTAAAACTGAAGATGCGGTTGTTGTAATACAAAGAACTGACTGACAACTGATCTTACTTCACATTTTGCTTGAAATGAAAGAAAGAGATGAACTGAATCAAGGAATTTGGAAAATTGAAAGCTGAAGCTGTTTCTCAACGTATTTAGATCATTATTGGCTGTTCCTATCAGTTCACGTCTTTATATTTCATCATTTTATGATCACACAACAAAAATAAAAAGAAAATCCTATTTTTGGCTATGGAAAATTTTCAAAATCCTGACATGGTCATGAACAATTGCCCATATCTTTGGTAAATTTTGAGCAAATTGAAATAAATTATACATCATTCGAAAGAACCTTAAATTCTCTATAAATCTGTGTAAAATCGAGTTCGATAGCTCGGATAGTTTTTGAGCAATTGAGCCTTAAATTTGACTTTTAGTCCAAATTTTGTCAAAAACTTCAAACTCAATTTGCTCAAAAACTAGAAATCTGGAAATATTGCAAATTACAGGCCATTTTCAACTTGATAAAAGCTACAAATTTTGGAAATTATAATGCAATTTGCTCAACGGTTACCGAGCAATTGAGGTTTGAATATTTTGAAATCAGAATTCAAAGGTACCCTTATGAAAAATTCGATTTTATTATTTTTTAGTTTTACTCAATTTTGACTTTATGAATCGATAGAGCGGGTCAAAATTAATGGAAAACAACCGTAATATCAATTCCAAATGACCATTTTAAGTAGACACAAAAATAAAAAGAAAATCCTATTTTTGGCTCTGAAAAATTTTCAAAATCCGGACATGGTCATGAACAAATGCCCATATTTTTGGTAAATCTTAAGCAACTTGAAAGAAATTATATATACCATTGGAAAGAGCATTAAATTCTCTATAAATCTGTGTAAAATTGAGCTCGATAGCCCGGATAGTTCTTGAGGAATTGAGCCTCAAAGTTGGCTTTTAGTCTAAATTTTGTCAAAAATTTCAAACCCAATTTTCTTAATAACTAAAAACCTAGGAATATTATAAATTACATGTCTTTTAGAGCTTGATAAGAGCTATAAATTCTGAAAATTTTAATGCAATTTGCTCAACGGTTACCGAACCATTGACGTTTGAATATTTTGAAATCACAATTAATTTAAATTATGAAAAATTCGATTTTTTTATTTTTTAGTTTTGCTCAATTTTGACTTTATGAATCGATAGAGCGGTTCAAAATTAGTGAAAAACAACCCTGATATCAATTCCAATTGGCCATTTTAAGCAGACACAAAAATAAAAAGAAAATCCTATTTTTGGTTCTGGAAAATTTTCAAAATCCTAACATGGTCATGAACAATTGCCCATATCTTTGGTAAATTTCAAGCAAATGAAATAAATTATACATCACTGGAAAGAGCCTTAAATTCTCTATAAATCTGTGCAAAATTGAGCTCGATAACTCGGATAGTTTTCGAGCAATTGAGCCTCAAAGTTGACTTTTAGTCCAAATTTTGTCAAAAACTTCAAACTCAATTTGCTCAAAAACTAGAAATCTGGAAATATTGTTAATTACAGGCCATTTAGAACTTGATAAAAGTTACAAATTCTGGAAATTTTGATACAATTTGCTCAACGGTTACCGAGAAATTGAGGTTTGAGGTAAGTGGTGACCACCCTAAATTAAACTATAGAAAGATTCAAACATGCATTTTGGTACTTCCTCATTATGATTCACCAATATCTGAACATTTTCCACTGTATGTAAGCAAATTTTTCTTAATTTTCTCCCAGATTTGAGATTGTATCGCACTTCCTTGTTGGCTCGGAAGCAAAGCAGCAAAACAATAACCTTTAATTTATGCTTAGGTATCTCAAAGCTCGCGCTTATTCCTTCTTTGTAAAGTGAATTCGCACCATAATAAAATCTCTTTCTTCGGCCTGCTGGGTTGGCAACACAAAAGTGAAAGTCGCGGAAACGTGTAGGTGTCTCGGATTTTCTTTGAGACACTGGGTACAAGTTGCTTTCATTGGGGAACCAGTATAATATTGGTTCACTTTAACCAGAAAAATTGCAAATTTCTCTCTTTGCTTTTGTAAAAGTTGCTCTGGGGTTACCGATTATATAGTTGCAATAAAATTGACTCATCAATCCTTTTATATATTTATTTTGTTCGATATAAAATTTTCCGATACACGGGTGAAATTCACGTGGCAAGCCGCATGACCGGCTCACGTGAAACACGGCGTGGTCCCTTTTAAATCCCCAGGAATATCCCGGTCCCTTGCCTGAACTTTCCATTCAGTACAGATTCAAATTGCCCTCAAACTTGTTCGAGGAATTACAGTTAATTTCTAGTGTACTTTTTCAAGCAAAAATAGTGATTATTTGACTTTGTGGTCGTAGATTTCCTATAGATTTTCCAATTAAGCTGTATTATATTTTATGTGCTTTTAATTTTTTGACTGCCATCCTTAGCAAACCAACATCAAATAAAGGCTATTTTGAACTTCTAGACTTAATATAGTGTTAAAATTTCGGGCCATAATTGGCCTCGGGATCATTATAACGAGTACGGACTGAACAATCCCGAAATTTGTTACAACAACGGCGAACCATCCGCCTTGGCCTATTGGAACCAGCGCGGATGGAATGGGAATAGATTTGCTACAGGTAAAACTAATATTCCCTAATAAACTAAATGGGCCAAAAAAACTGATTACCTAAAACGATATATACAATCCCTTAAGGGCTCAACAAATAACGTCCCCGAAGGACGAGTTGTCGTTTATATTTCTATTAGAAAAATTAAATTAGGTTTTTAAATTCCTACAATATCAGTCCATATTTTTATCGTTTGCATCACGATATATTATAGAGCGCTCTATGTATTCCCTCATGTAATATTCATTTATGTGTATTTTGTTTTGTCATAGAGGAGGGAAGAATCTGAATTAAATGTGCCAAACTAATTCATAACTATAGGTTTGTAGTAGGTTTACACATGATGATGAAACGGTTTATTCTTTAATAAGGAATTTTGCAATAACTTTCACTTGGTCCTTGGACTTGAAACATAATAATGTGAAATATTAAATTGTCTTTTTTTCAAGTGGTCAGTTAATTCCAAAACTTGTAGAACTGTTACTGATGAACTGTGTGTGTGAACACACTTGTTGGATAAGGCTTTTATTGGAGAAACTTCTGTCACAAGGGTCACAGATCCTTCTGTAGCAAAACTAAACTTCTCAACAACAACTAGAGATATACCTACATCCTACATTCCATTACTAACTTGATATAATTATATCAATGACAGCTAAGGGTTGAGTTTGAGAATGATTCATAATAACATTTGACTACAGGCTATATTCTACACTATTTTCAACAATATATTAATGAAAGTATTTTAGTTTTAAAATCAACAAAGATTGCACTAATCTAACTAATTTACTCAACACTTAGACAAACCTAAGTCTAACACAAAACTTGCAAAGCTTACCTTTCATGAAGGTTTTGTAAAGATATCAGCAATTTGTTTTGACATGCTCTATCCTTATCAAACTCAGATATACTTTTTCTTTAATAAAACAAAACCTGATATCTAAATGCTTCAACCTTCTCCAGTTTTCGGGATTGTTTGCAACTTTTTTTATCTGGCCAGAGTACTTCAGTCCATGTATTATTTTTCAGGAGTTCTCTTGCTAAATAACTTCTTTCCATTTTTAGAGATTTATCGCCATGAACAGCTTCCTCATAAGATATTGATTCTTCATTTTGTGTGAAGAAACAGGCATTTGTATCATAATCTTGTAACCAGGTTGGCTTTTTAATTATTCTTCCTCTTCTGTTTATTACTGTATTTTCAAAAGCATCTTCAGTAGAAGAATCATTTGAAGTTTCACATAGTTTATTTGAATCAGAACTGGGGCCTGGCCCATATTGATCTCTTAATTCTACTACTGTCTGATCCAAGTTTGTCACATTTGATGTATCACCATCTTGATCTTCACTAGCAATGTCCAAAATAATCTCCTATATGTCTAGATTCACTATACTTTCTATGACTAGCTTTTTTTTTATATGGATAAACTTGAGATAAAACTATCAAATCTCGATTTATTTCTACCTGACCTGAAATTACACACACAAGCCTTCTGTTTCATCACTAGAGGAAACTATGCTAGAGCCTAGCAACACTCCAGTTTTCCTGTTTTCTCTTTGCACATTCAACAATTATAAGTCAAAGGAGTTTTTCATAAGGGTACTTTCTTTGAATTGTGATTTCAAAATATTCAAACCTCAATTGGTCGGTAACCGTTGAGCAAATTGCATTGAAATTTTTAGCATTTAGAGCTCTGATATCAAGCTCCTAAAAATCTGTATTTTACAATATTCCCAGGTTCATAGTTTTTGAGAAAATTGAGTTTGAAGTTTCTGACAAAATTTAGACTAAAAGTAAAGTTTGAGGCTCATTTACTCAAAAGCTTTCCGAGCGATCAAGCTGAATTTCACACAAATTTATAGAGAATTTATTGCTCTTTCCAATGGTATATAATTTACTTCCATTTGCTCAAAATATAACAAAGCTATGGGCAATTGCTCAAGACATGTCAAGATTTTGAAAATTTTCCAGGGCCAAAAATAAGATTTCCTTTTTATTTTTGTTTCTGTTTAAAATGGCCATTTAAAAATGATGTCAGGGTTGTTTTCCACTAATTTTAACCCGCTCTATCGATTGGTAAAGTCAAAATTGAGCAAAACTGAAAAATAAAAAAATCGAGTTTTTCATAAGGCTAGGTACCCCCTTTGAATTCTGATTTCAAAATATTCAAACCTCAATTACTGAGTAACCGTTGAGCAAATTGCATTGAAATTTTCAGCATTTATAGCTCTTATGAAGGTCTAAAAGTCGTGTAATTTATAATATTCCCAGGTTTATAGTTTTTGAGAAAATTGAGTTCGAAGTTTTTGACAAAATTTAGACTAAAAGTCAACTTTGAGGCTCAATTACTCAAAAGATTTCTGAGCTATCAAACTCAATTTTGCATGGATTTATAGAGAATTTAATGCTCTTTTGAATGGTACATAATTTATTTCAATTTGCTCGAAATATAACAAAGTTATGGGCAATTGCTCAAGACATGTCAAGATTTTGAAAATTTTCCAGAGCCATAAATAAGATTTCCTTTTTATTTTTGTTTCTGTTTAAAATGGCGATTTGAAAATGATGTCAAGATTGTTTTCCACTAATTTTAACCCGCTCTATCGATTAGTGAAGTCAAAATTGAGCAAAACTGAAAAATAAAAAAATCGAGTTTTTCATAAGGGTATCCCCTTTGAATTCTGATTTCAAAATATTCAAACCTCAATTGCTCGGTAACCGTTGAGCAAATTGCATTGAAATTTCCAGCATTTATAGCTCTTATTGAGCTCTAAAAGTCATTTAATTTATAATATTCCTAGGTTTATAGTTTTTGAGAAAATTGGGTTTGAAGTTTTTGACAAAATTTAGACTAAAAATAAAGCTTGAGGCTCAATTACTCAGAAGCTTTTTGAGCTATCGAACTCAATTTTGCACGGATTTATAGAGAATTTAATGCTCTTTCGAATGGTATATAATTTATTTCAATTTGCTCGAAATATAACAAAGTTATGGGCAATTGCTCAAGACATGTCAAGATTTTGAAAATTTTCCAGAGCCAAAAATAAGATTTCCTTTTTATTTTTGTTTCTGTTTGAAATGGCCATTTGAAAATAATGTCAGGGTTGTTTTCCACTAATTTCAACCCGCTCTATCGATTAGTGAAGTCAAAATTGAGCAAAACTGAAAAGTAAAAAAATCGAGTTTTTCATAAGGGTACCCCCTTTGAATTCTGATTTCAAAATATTCAAACCTATATTGCTCGGTAACCGTTGAGCAAATTGCATTGAAATTTCCAGCATTTATAGCTCTTATTGAGCTCTAAAAGACATTTAATTTATAATATTCCTAGGTTTATAGTTTTTGAGAAAATTGAGTTTGAAGTTTTTGACAAAATTTAGACTAAAAATAAAGCTTGAGGCTCAATTACTCAGAAGCTTTTTGAGCTATCGAACTCAATTTTGCACGGATTTATAGAGAATTTAATGCTCTTTCGAATGGTATATAATTTATTTCAATTTGCTCGAAATATAACAAAGTTATGGGCAATTGCTCAAGACATGTCAAGATTTTGAAAATTTTCCAGAGCCAAAAATAAGATTTCCTTTTTATTTTTGTTTCTGTTTGAAATAGCCATTTGAAAATAATGTCAGGGTTGTTTTCCACTAATTTCAACCCGCTCTATCGATTAGTGAAGTCAAAATTGAGCAAAACTGAAGAGTAAAAAAATCGAGTTTTTCATAAGGGTACCCCCTTTGAATGCTGATTTCAAAATATTCAAACCTATATTGCTCGGTAACCGTTGAGCAAATTGCATTGAAATTTCCAGCATTTATAGCTCTTATTGAGCTCTAAAAGACATGTAATTTATAATATTCCTAGGTTTATAGTTTTTGAGAAAATTGAGTTTGAAGTTTTTGACAAAATTTAGACTAAAAATAAAGCTTGAGGCTCAATTACTCAGAAGCTTTTTGAGCTATCGAACTCAATTTTGCACGGATTTATAGAGAATTTAATGCTCTTTCGAATGGTATATAATTTGTTTCAATTTGCTCGAAATATAACAAAGTTATGGGCAATTGCTCAAGACATGTCAAGATTTTGAAAATTTTCCAGAGCCAAAAATAAGATTTCCTTTTTATTTTTGTTTCTGTTTGAAATGGCCATTTGAAAATAATGTCAGGGTTGTTTTCCACTAATTTCAACCCGCTCTATCGATTAGTGAAGTCAAAATTGAGCAAAACTGAAAAATAAAAAAAATCGAGTTTTTCATAAGGGTACCCCCTTTGAATTCTGATTTCAAAATATTCAAACCTCAATTGCTCGGTAACCTTTGAGCAAATTGCATTGAAATTTCCAGCATTTAGAGCTCTTATCAAGCTCTTGAAAATCTGTAATTTACAATATTCCCAGGTTCATAGTTTTTGAGAAAATTGAGTTTGAAGTTTTTGACAAAATTTAGACTAAAAATAAAGCTTGAGGCTCAATCACTCAAAAGCTTTCTGAGCTATCGAACTCAATTTGGCACGGATCTATAGAGAATTTAATGCTCTTTCCAATGGTATATAATTTATTTCAATTTGCAATCAAATGCCTGGAATAATCACTCAATTTAAAAAACCAACGAAAAATCTTGTCAATAACTTTTCCCAAAATTTCATAAGCCACTGAACTATAAACCATAGACCAGCCAAAACAACCAGATAGATAGATTTCCGGGCTTTTGCAACCGAAAAAAAAAAAACCGCGGCGGTAAAAGCGAGAGCGTTCCGTCCCCACCATTCCTCAGGCTCGTCCAAGAAGTCCCCCCAATGGGGACCACCGGTGGATTCAGCAGGACTTTGCTGGCGGAACACAACAAAGTCTATAGTCCGGGTCTTTCGTGAGAGAGCGCGCGAACTGCGCTTCCCCCCTACCGGCGGTTTGTACTTTTTCAGGACGAAAAAACTTTTTTTTTTGAAAACTTTTTGGTCCTGGACAAGCAAAATTAAGTGCGCGGGAGCTACGGTTTTATAGCATGTGTTAAGGCATGAGTTTGAGTGGTACCCGCGAAAAAAGTGTTTTAAATTAGTATTTGGGGAAAATCTACATTATCAGCTATGTGGTTCTAAAAGTGTCGGAATAAAAATACTTTACATAAAACTCTATACAAAATGGAATACCAATTGCCTCCGCAACAACAGCCTCAAGTTGCTAATACTCCGGTCGCGCCAGTTTCCGGCCACCCTGTGGCTGTAGGGGTGATGCAAGGTACCCTGACGCACGTCCAAGCAGGCCTGCAAGGTACCAACGCAACCCCTACAAATATTCCTCCACAGGATTCTCACCGGTGGAGTCAGTACCAGCAATTGTGGCGACAACATGTTTATATTAATGGTAAATAATTTCACTTTCTCCGCACCAGTCAAGCAAATTCTTCCGGGATTGAGACATAAATAATAATAATACACATCAGGAGAGTTAGATTAATGGTATTTTATCTTTCAAACAAACAATAAACTCATAAATTTTTGCATATACATAGTATAAGTTGTTGCAGGAAATCGATCATTAGCTTGTATCCTCCTTTGACCAATACTTAACTCCTGTTGAAAGGCCAAAGGATTTTAATTTAAAATAGTTGCCGAATTGGTTCTCTAGGAACCAAAGGCCAGCCTAGAAACAAAACTGGTTCTTGGGTTGTTGGTACCAAATTTAGATAAGGAGTTTTAGCGCAGGAACTTGAACTATGAGATGTTACAGATTGATGTTGAATCAAGATTTGTGTGTTAAGAAATTGAGTCTGTTTCAAGGCCTGCTATGACTTATTCCAGTGGAAGTTAAAATTTTCATGTGTGAAATCTATATTTCTCAACTTTAATTGATATTGTCTTTTTTTAGTCTTCCCCTGGGATCATTTTTGTGATGATTCTTGATATTCCAAGTCTAATTTGACAATAATGTATGGTCTTCTGATCAGTTTTTTCAAACATCATCTTGATCTTCTTGGATATATTTTTGAATTCCTTCCTGTATCACTTCAATTTCAATTTCCATTGATCTGGATTCAGCAGCTTCTATGTTAACAGTTGAATTCTACAGTATTTCTAAAACTCCATCAGGGCCAAAATCAACATAATCCAGGTTACTAGGATATTTGAATTCACTATTGTCTAGAAACTAGACATTTGCTGTACAATTTTTGATTTTTCCTGGCTCTTGATTCTTGATTTCTTCACTAAATCGCTAATAGCTAATTGAGCCTCAAAGTTGTCTCAAATTTTGGAAAACCTTCAAAGCTGATTATCTCGAAAACAAAGCCCTGGAGCTCAATGCTCCAAATAACCTTTTTTGAAGCCCCAATCAAGATATACAATAAGACAAAACTTCGTGCTTATAGCTTTTCTGGTTTTCCAAATATAGCCCTTTGAATTATTTGAAAACGAAATATCCTTGCATACCCCTTAGAAAAATTTCAATTTTGATTTTTTTAAATTTTTAAATTTTTCACTTTTCCAATCGAAAGAGGGGGTCAAATTTAGTGGGAAAGAATTCTCGTGATTTTTCTTCTTGAGGTTTTAGAGCCTGTAAAAATTTAAAAATGATTTTTGCATTTTTAGCCCTGAAAAATGTTAAATCATCTGACATTGCCTCATAAAATCGCTCATGACTCAATTAATTTTTCACAAATTTCAATGCATATCTATATATTCTTAATCAGCATTAAATGCTCTTTAAGATAAAATAAAATTGAATCACTTATCTCAAATAGTTTTTGAGATATTGAGCCTCAAAGTTAAAACTTTGTCTTAAATTTTGGAAAACCTTCTAAGCCGATTATCTCGAAAACGAAGCCCTAGGAGTCGGTGCCCCAAATAACCTTTTTTGAAACCCCAATCGAGATCTACAAAAAGACGAAATTTCGTGCCGATAGCATTTTTGGATTCCAAAATATGGCCCTTTGAAATATTTGAAAATGGAATTTCCTTGCATACATTTGAATTTTGATTTTTTTAGATTTTTCAATTTTTGACTTTACCAATCGAAAGAGGGGATCAAATTTAGTAGAAAAGCATTTATGTGAATTTTGTTTTTGTGTTTTCAGAGCCTGTAAAAAATTAAAAATGATTTTTGCATTTTTTAGCCCTGGAAAATGTTAATCATCCGATATTGTCTCACAAAATCGCTCATGACTCATGACTCACCTAATATTTCACAAATTCTCATGCATATTTATATATTCTTAATCAGAATTAAATGCTCTTTAAGATAAAATAAAATTGAATCATCTATCTCAAATAGTTCTCGATATATTAAGCTTCAAAGTTAAAACTTTGTCTCAAATTTGGGAAAACCTTCAAAGCCGATTATCTCAGAAAGGAAGCCCTAGGGCTCAGTGACCCAAATAACCTTTTTTGAAGCCCCAATCGAAACCTACAATTGGACAAAATTTCGTACCTATAGCTTTCCTGGTTCCCAAAATATGGCCCTTTAAAATATTTGAAAATGAAATTTCCTTGCATACCCCTTGGAAAAATTTCAGTTTTAATTTTTCTAAATTTTTCAATTTTTAACTTTACCAGTCGAAAATGGGGATCAAATTTAGTAGAAAAGCATTTTCGTGATTTTTCTTTTTGAGGTTTTAGAGCCTGTATAAAATTAAAAATTATTTTTGCATTTTTACCCCTGGAAAATTTTAATCATCCGACATTGTCTCACAAATCCGCTCATGACCCAATTAATATTTTACAAATTCGAATGCAAATTTATATGTACTTGATCAGAATTAAATGCTCTTTAAGATAAAACAAACTTGAATAATTTATCTCAAATAGTTTTCGAGATATTGAGCCTTAAAGTTAAAACTTTGTCTAAAATTCTAGAAAATCTTCAAAGCTGATTATCTCGAAAACAAAGCCTTAGGGCTCAGTGCCCCAAATAACCTTTTTTGAAGTTCCAATCAAGATCTACAAATAGACAAAATTTCGTGTCGATAGCTTTTCTTCTATTAGGAATTTTTTTGGTTCTTTCCGGCTCTTGATTCCAATCAAGTGCCTGGAATAATCACTCAATTGAATAATTCTTTATGTATGAAAATAATGTCATAGTCCATTTTCTTCCATCATTCTTCACCAATAAAAATTTCCATTTGCATCTGCATCCACATATTAAGAAAAAATCCAGATTCCTGAAAATTGTGTAAAAAGTTTTCACACTTTAGGCCCATAATCAACAAACAGCAAAGCTTTCCTACACACAATAATCTGGACTTTTTGAAAAACTCATCTAATAGAATGTTTAAATATCCGCCAATTATTAAGTAGGTATGTTGCTACAAATTCTATTCTAAGCTTTTCCTAAGCAGCATATCATCATTAAGTTCTCGTTCATGGTAAACCGCTTTTTTTTTTAATCTCCCGCCCAGGCCACAATAGTGAATCGGTTAAGTCATTTTCCACGTAAAAGACCACAGTGGGAGGATTTACGGTTTTCAGTTTGCCGACTAGAAGAAAATATAGTTGGCACCATATTGTTATAATTATTGCCAAAAGAATACACAAGGTCAATGTTAACCAGATGTGAGTTCTAAAACTTATTAGAAAAATGGAAAGTGGAGATGCTAATTTAATAAACGAGGAAGTAGCAGGCAAACCATCATCATCAAACGGCGGTGTGTGTGGTAATAGTTGGATGGATCGTATAGGCCTGTAATTTTTAAAGTGAAAGCCAATGGTTGGGTTCCCAAAGAATGAAATTATTCTGTGTCTCGAAAAATAACAAATAAGTTATTTCCAAGTATAGTAATGGTAAATATTTTTCTGCGGTTTTATAGTGCAACACCTCAAACGCAACGGGAAATCCTAGATTATATGTACGAGAAAAAAATCCCAATGAACGTCTTCAACGTAGGTCAGGACAGTATAAAATTGCCTTATAATTTTTCTATTTATATAAATATTATTGTCCATTGATTGAATTATCAGAATTAGTGAGGCATACAAACAAAAATTAGAGGTTTGTAGATAATTCAATTGGCTGTGAGGCAAAATGTGTCTCAGTAGGTACTCTCAGTGTCGTTTTTGAAAAATGTTCCCTTTATGTTCAATTTCAATTTTGAAGCTTCTCAGCTGCAATACTGTTGAGAACAATTTGAAATTAACAGGTTTGTAGAGAATTTAGTAAGGCTTGAATGCTCTTTCAGATAAAACAAAATTGAATCACTTATCTCAAATAGTTTTTGAGATATTGAGCCTCAAAGTTAAAAGTTTGTCTCAAATTTTGGAAAACCTTCAAAGCTGATTATCTCGGAAACGAAGCCCTAGGGCTCGATGCCCCAAATAACCTTTTTTGAAGCCCCAATAAGACAAAATTTCGTTGTTATAACTTTTCTGGTTTCCCAAATATGGCCCTTTGAATTATTTGAAAACGTAATTAACAGGTTTGTAGAGAATTTAGTTGGCTTAATTAGAGTCTAATTACTTTAGAATCGGATCGAAATTAACGGAGCTAACATTCGTACTTCAAACAAAGATATTTTGAACGTTCTTGGATACTTAAGGACCGAATGTATAGTTCTTCCTTGGAGGTCATGAGCTTAGAATGCACACTTGCTACTATTTGACATATAAGTCATGTCAATTCTAAACGTTCAAGGCTTCCTTATTGAGGTCTGAGGAAACCTCGAGGAACGACTATAAATTCGGCCCTAAAGGATTTCCAATGGATGTTCTAAAAGACCTTTGAAAAACGTCTTTTTTCGTTTTTAAAATGTTTGTTTTCGACGTCTATATGATGTTTGAAGTTGTGAAATTTTTACTCAAAAAACACGTTTATTAGACATTCTCAGTTACATTTACAGAGGTTTTTAACATTTGAAGTCAATCTGAACCTCAGAAATAAAATTATGAAGTTTTTTTCCAACCTAATACCAGAAAAAGTTGGAAAATTCACGTCAAATCACCTTTGACGTGAATTTGACGGAGTATCAGATCGACTTGAAACTTTCAGGATCCATTAACCAGGATCTTTTTATCAAACAAGCTGAATTTGAAGTCAATTTGAAGCTCAAAAATAAAATTATGAGGTTTTTTCCAACTTAATAGCAGCCAAAATTGGAAAATTCACGTCGAATCACATTTGAAAAATCCCGAAAAATACTTCGGAGTATCAGATCAATTTCAAACTTTCAGGATTTATTAACCAGGATGTTTTCATCATACAAGCCAAATTTGAAGTCTATCTGAAGTTCAAAAATGAAATTATGAGGTTTTTCCCAACTTATTACCAGAAAAAGTTGGAAAATTCACGTCAAATCACCTTTGAAAAATCCTGAAAAATACTTCGAGGTATCAGAGCGACTTGAAACTTTCAGGATTCATTAACCAGGATCTTTTCATCAAACAAGGTGAATTTGAAGCTCAGAAATAAAATTATGAGTTTTTTTCCAACTTGATACCAGAAAAAGTTGGAAAATTCACGTCAAATCACCTTTGAAAAATCCTGAAACATACTTCGGAGTATCAGATCGATTTCAAACTTTCAGGATTCATTAACCAGGATGTTTTTATCAAACAAGACAAGTTTGAAGTCAATTTGAAGCTTAGAAATAAAATTATGAGGTTTTTTCCAACTTAATACCAGAAAAAGTTGGAAAATTCCCGTCAAATCACCTTTGAGAAATCCTGAAAAATACTTCAGAGTATCAGATCGATTTCAAACTTTCAGGATTTATCAACCAGGATGTTTTCATCAAGCAAGGCAAGTTTGAAGTCCAGAAATGAAATTATGGTTTTTCTCCAACTTATTACCAGAAAAAATTGGAAAATTCAAGTGAAATCACCTTTGAAAAATCCTGAAAAATACTTCGGAGTATCAGATCGACTTGAAACTTTCAAGATTCATTAAACGTGATCTTTTCATCAAACAAGATGAATTTGAAGTATATCTGAAGCTCAGAAATGAAATTATGAGTTGGAAAATTCACGTCAAATCACCTTTGAAAAATCCTGAAACATACTTCGGAGTATCAGATCGATTTCAAACTTTCAGGATTCATTAACCAGGATGTTTTTATCAAACAAGACAAGTTTGAAGTCAATTTGAAGCTTAGAAATAAAATTATGAGGTTTTTTCCAACTTAATACCAGTAAAAGTTGGAAAATTCACGTCAAATCACCTTTGAAAAATCCTGAAAAATACTTCAGAGTATCAGATCAATGTCAAACTTCCAGGATTTATTAATTAGGATGTTTTCATCATACAAGCCAAATTTGAAGTCTATCTGAAACTCAGAAATGAAATTATGAGGTTTTTTCCAACTTAATACCAGTAAAAGTTGGAAAATTCACGTCAAATCACCTTTGAAAAATCCTGAAAAATACTTCAGAGTATCAGATCAATGTCAAACTTCCAGGATTTATTAATTAGGATGTTTTCATCATACAAGCCAAATTTGAAGTCTATCTGAAACTCAGAAATGAAATTATGAGGTTTTTTCCAACCTAATACCAGTAAAAGTTGGAAAATTCACGTCAAATCCCCTTTGAAAAATTCTGAAAAATACTTCGGAGTATCAGATCGACTTGAAACTTGCAGGATTTATCAACCATGATCTTTATATCAAACTAGCTGAATTTGAAGTCAATTTGAAGCTCAGAAATAAAATTATAAGCCTCATAATTCCAACTTGATACCAGAAAACGTTAGAAAATTTACGTCAAATCACCTTTGAAAAATCCTAAAAAATACTTCGGAGTATCAGATCGACTTGAAACTTTCAGGATTTATTAACTAGGATCTTTCTATCAAACAAGGTGAATTTGAAGTGAATTTGAAGCTCGGAAATAAAATTATGAGGTTTTTCCAGCTCAATACCAGCAAAAATTGGAAAATTCAGGTCGAATCACTTTTGAAAAATCCTGAAAAATACTTCGGAGTGTCAGATCGATTTCAAACTTTCAGGATTAATTAACCACGATGTTTTCATCATACAAGCCAAATTTGAAGTTTACCTGAAGCTCAGAAATGAAGTTATGAGGTTTTTTCCAACTTAATACCAGAAAAAGTTGGGAAAATTCACGTCAAATCACCTTCGAAAAATCCTGAAAAATACTTCGGAGTATCAGATCGATTTCAAACTTTTAGGATTTATTAACCAAGATGTTTTCATCAAGCAAGGTGGGTTTGAAGTTAATCTGAAGTCCAGAAATAAAATTATGAGGTTTTTCTCCAACTTGATACCAGAAAAAATTGGAAAATTCACGTCAAATCACCTTTGAATAATCCTGAAAAATCCTTCGGAGTATCAGATCGACTTGAAACTTTCAGGATTTATAAACCAGGATATTTTTATCAAACAAGGTGAATTTGAAGTCAATTTGGAGTTCGGAAATAAAATTATGAGGTTTTTCCAGCTCAATACCAGAAAAAGTTGGAAAATTCATGTCAAATCACTTTTGAAAAATCCTGAAAAATACTTCGGAGTATCAGATCGACTTGAAACTTTCAGCATTCATTAACCAGGATCTTATTATCAAACAAGGTGAATTTGAAGTCAATTTGAAGCTCAGGAATAAAATTATGAGGTTTTTTCCAACTTAATACCAGAAAAAATTTGAAAATTTACGTCAAATCACCTTTGAAAAATCCTGAAAAACACTTCGGAGTATCAGATCGACTTCAAACTTTCAAGATTCATCAACCAGGATATTTTCATGAAACAAGGCAAGTTTTAGGTCAATCTGAAGCTCAGAAATAAAATTATGAGGTTTATTCCAACTTAATACCAGAAAAGTTGGAAAATTCACGTCAAATCACCTTTGAAAAATCCTGAAAAATACTTCGGAGTATCAGATCGATTTCAATCTTTCAGGATTGATTTACCAGAATGTTTTCATTATACAAGCCAAATTTGAAGTCTATCTGAAGCTCAGAAATGGAATTATGAGCTTTTTTCCAACTTAATACCAGGAAAAGTTGGGAAATTCACGTCAAATCACCTTTGAAAAATCCTGAAAAATACTTCAGAGTATCAGATCAATGTCAAACTTTTAGGATTTATTAATCAGGATGTTTTCAACATACAAGCCAAATTTGAAGTCTATCCGGAACTCAGAAATGAAATTATGATTTTTTTTCCAACTTAATACCAGAAAAAGTTGGAAAATTCACGTTGAATCACCTTTGAAAAATCCTGAAAAATACTTCGGAGTATCAGATCGATTTCAAACTTTCAGGATATATTAACCAGGATATTTCAATTAAACAAGGCAAGTTTAAAGTCAATTTGAAGCTCAGACATAAAATTATGAGGTTTTCTTCAACTTAATCCAGAAAAAGATGGAAAATTCACGTTAAATCACCATTGAAATATCCTGAAAAATACTTCCGAGTATCAGATCGACTTGAAACTTCCAGGATTCATTAACCAGGATCTTTTTATCAAACAAGGTGAATTTGAAGTCAATTTGAAGCTCAGAAGTAAAATTATGAGGTTTTTTCCAACTTATATTATCTTCAGCCCATCTAAGTACAAAGGAAATTTGGGAAGATTTTGTGGAAATCCAGGAAAACTCAAAACAGGGAAGTCTGAAGAAGTATTAAGAAATCCAAGAAAGTCGAAGGAAGTTCAGAAAATTACAGTTTTTATGAAATAATAAAATCAGTTTTCTGTATAAATTTCCATATTATATTTTCATGTCTTCAATCATCAAACAAAATAGATTGTTCCAATCCGCCTGGTATGTGTAAAGGTACCCGATTGAACCAGGAAGAGAACCGTACCACAACCAGGAAAAGACTTTCGTTTTCACCGTACCAGAACCCAACAACCGACCGGCGGCAGACTGGTTCAGTAGGCCAGCCAAACGAGAGTCATTCGTCGAGAAGTGCATTATTGCAGAATACCCGACGATGATGGGTTCTAAATCGGAGGAAATCGCATGTCTTGTTATGCAATCGGAAATATATGCGGCCTTCTCTGTGAGAATCAGGAATTTATTTTGAAGAGTTTTTTGGTGTAAACGATAAATAATAATTAATAAAAATGCTAAACATCATTCTTCACATAAGTACATGGGAATGTGAAGCTTTAATTCGTTGGTATTAAAGTATTGAAATAAAAAAATCGTAATTACCGTTTATTATCCAGTCACACATGTGCGACTGAACACAATAGGAAGGTAAAACATTTTTTTTTGTTATTTAGATGTTTTAGTGCAAAAATGTGTAAAGTAGCTAGGGAAGCTCTGAGGGACAAGGTTGATGCATTTATAGAATTTTTGTAGCTTGAAGGCAGTTTTCTAATGGTAAAAAAATTTCATTTTGAACTCGATTTTGACTAATTTGAGATCAAAAATTTACTGCAATTTTCTTGTCGAAACATCTTCATTTTGAAATTGGGAGGGTTCTGAGATTTTGAAGGCGCCTTCGAATCTTTGGACTGTATAAATTGACTATTCTAGGACTTGCAGCATGTTCAAAGGGCTCAGAATTAAGTTAAAATTAGAATTGACCCATATACATCCAAAAAATCCTATTTTTTTGTTTGCAAAACAATGCAGCATTGTCGGGCAAATTTTCTATAGATAATAATGGCAAATGAACGCACCTCAAACTTTGTTGACCAAATTAGAACCAAATAAAAGGACTTTTGAAGGCTGAACTGTACCATTGTGGGTGCATTTTCATCAATTTTAAGCCATAAATACTAGAGGTACTATGTAAAAATATGGGTGCTGAAAGTTTCATTTTTGTATAGCTAGCAATTTTTGTATACAGGCTGTTTTTTGGTGGGAAAGTCGTCTGATCAAACTCCGAGTAGCGCTGCAGCCAGAGGCTTTTTGTACTGAATCTTCCTGTTCACTGCAACCATTCCAAAACTCTGGTTCCCTGCAGTAGGCGAAGTAGGTTTGTTGGATGTTTGTAGGATGTATCTGAATCTAGTTCATCTTTTCCAAATATTTGATGTCGATATATCTGTTTTCAAAACTTTGTGTAGACTGTAAAGTTTCCTGATTATCAATCAATAAATTAGCAGTTACATCCTGTAAAGAAAAATCGGAGCAAATACTTTTCAAATAGATTAATTCTGAAGCAGATATTGCACTTGCCATGTATTCAGCTTCATACCTAGATTGAGCTACAACATTTTGTATTCTGGAGATCCATGAAAATAAATTATTGTTAAAAAAGACCACACATCCACTTACACTCTTTCTGTCTATTTGGTCAGTACCACTTTTGATTGCTTTTTCATAACTATTGAATTCATCTCCTGTTATGAAACAGTACACAGACTATAGTCGGTTAACTTTTTTGGCAGGTACATTGATTTGTCGCCAGTTTTCTGATCTCTGATAGATATTTTTGTCAAAAATGGGTTCTTCTCCTTCAGAGTCATTACTATTTTCATTTGTTCTATTTCCATTTCTATGATTATTTTCTACTTTCTCTTCATATTCTTCCATTTCTTTTTCTTTGTTCTCTATATTTTCAGTATGATCTTCGATTTCTTCGTTATATATTATGTCCGTCTCGTCAAACCTAATATCTCGAGTCACGATAATCTCATTTGTTCCAGGGTCCCCATAAACGGTATTCGTTAGTGTTATATCCTACCATACGGCACACTTTAGCTCTTGTTTCCAGTTTATCCCCAGAGTTTGGTGATTTCAAAAACCAACTTTTACTTCCAAAAATTCTGAGTTTAGATAGGTCTAACTTCCCAAGAAGTACATATTATGCTGGTGTATTTCCATCTAAGCCTCGCCCCATAGATACCTTGGCAGATTAGTGTTAGTGATCAAAGCTCTCACTTTGTCTAACAGAGTTCGGTTTGCTCGCTCACTCACTGCTGGCATATGGGGTAAAGTGTACTGCAATCTAATACACTTTTGTTTGCAAAAATTTTCCAACTCTGATGAAGTCAATTCGCCTCCATTATGGCACTGTAACCTAGAACACTTGTACCCTTGTGCTTTTAGTTCTCTTATATAATTCATTAATCGAAATTGTGCCTGCGATTTTTTCTGTAGCAAATACACTATAATAAAATGGGAAAAATTAATCAATCAATTATGATTTCAAAGTACCTACTTTTCATTGTTTTGTGTGGTAGTTCTAATTGGGTCAGCTATATCTGTATAAATAAACTCTCCAATGTGCTTAGACCTAGGAAGAACTTGATCATTGAAAGGTAACCTAATAGTCTTATCCCTTCTTACAAGAACTACAAATTTTAGTAGGCAAAGGTAGGTAGATTTATCAATTTTTCTACCTGATGATTTAGATATTGAAAAACTTTGAAAAGTCATAACTTTTTTTTATATAATAGTTAGAAAGCTGAAACATTCACTGAATTTTATCGCTTTCAAAGGACTACAATTCCTGAAAATTTCAGCTCATTTGCATTTATAGTTCCTGAGATAAAATCGTGTTAAGCACTTTGGGGTGATTTATCAACTTTTCAATTTTTCTGAGTGCCGTTTTTCATAGATTTCGGCTTCAAATCTGAGAATAATTTAGTGTGTGGAGTTTGAAGGATGTTGATTGACCATTAGGATACAAAATCTCGTTAGAAAAAAATTTGAAATTTCATCGTTTCAGTATAAGGTACCTTATGATTCAGATTTTGGAAAACTTTGAAAGGTCATAACTTTTTTCTATTATAGTTAGAAAGCTGAAACTTTCACTGAATTTTATCCCAATCAAGGGACTACATTCCCTGAAAATTTCAACTCATTTGCACCTATAGTTCCTGAGATAAAATCGTGTTAAGCAATTTGGGGTGATTTATCAATTTTTCAATTTTTCTGAGTGCCTTTTTTCATAGATTTCGGCTTCAAATCTGAGAATAATTTAGTGTGTGGAGTTTGGGATATGTTGATTGACCATAAGGATACAAAATCTCGACAAAAAAAAATTTGAAATTTCATCGTTTTAGTAAGAAGATACCTACCTTATGATTTAGATTTTGGAAAACTTTGGAAGGTCATAACTTTTCTCCTATTATAGTTAGAAAGCTGAAACTTCCACTGAATTTTATCCCGTTCAAAGGACTACAATCCCTGAAAATTTCAGCTCATTTGCACTTATAGTTCCTGAGATAAAATCGTGTTAAGCAATTTAGGGTGATTTATCAATTTTTCAATTTTTCTGAGTGCCTTTTTTCATAGATTTCGGCTTCAAATCTGAGAATTGTTTAGTGTATGGAGTTTGGAGGATGTTGATTGACCATTAGGATACAAAATCTCGACAAAAAAAAATTTGAAATTTCATCGTTTTAGTAAGAAGGTACCTTATGATTTAGATTTTGTAAAACTTTGAAAGGTCATAACTTTTTTTCTATTATAGATAGAAAGCTGAAACTTTCACTGAATTTTATCCCAATCAAGGGACTTCAATCCCTGAAAATGTCAGCTCATTGGCACTTATAATTCCTGAGATAAAATCGTGTTAAACACTTCTGATATGAAGCATATACCTTCGCCATCCTCTTCTATATTTTCATCTTCTGTGGTATCTATTTGGGCTTGTTGCCAAGTTGCCTATAGCTTCCATAGTTTTTACTCCTTCCCTAATTGCACCTCTCCCTCTGTTTACTTGTTTGTTTTTGTGACAACTTCTCGCAAAATGACCTGGCTGTCCACACAAAAAAAAAAAACATTTTCCATCATTATTGGTCTTTTCTTACCAGCAAGAAATGTACAATTTTTGTTCTTCGAAAACTTATGTTGATTGTCCTTGAATATCAAGTCAGCATCAAGAAGCCTGCTTTTTACGAACTCTTATGTTATGGCAGTTGTGACAGTATCATATTTCTCGGGCATAGTGAACAACAAATAACAAGCCTTATCAGACTAATCCAACTTAGTAACTGCTGCCTCCAACTCTCTCAACACTGCTTCCACTTGTATACAGTTTTCCTCGTAGATCACCAGATTCAGAAATTTCCCCATTATGTATAACTTGGAAAGGGTACTTTTCCTTTCAAATACATAACTTAAAGATTTCATCATGTCTACAGCACTTTTTGCATCCTTAACATATTCCAAATGCTTGTCTGATATGTACTGGACAATAATACATTTTGCTTTCGTGTCTCGTCGTACATAATGTACTGTGCTTCTTTTCAGCAGAGAGGGCCGCTAATTCTGCCTCTGTGATTTCAATTGCACTCCTGACTCCTTCTTTGTCCAATAGACTCCAATAAGACCTCGACCCTGAACTTCCAGTTAGAATAGTTTGTGCTCCACAACTGGGGAAGCAACAAAATTCCTATTGCCATTTTATTCTCCTATTTTCCTTGAAACTTCACGAAAAATACACAACTCTGGGTCTTATGGAAGGGGCACCGTTTTCTATTGATCTCCTGACTTCAAAATTTTTCAACCAAAATATTTGATGGAACCAAGACTTGTTACACTAATTCCTAATGGCCTTATTCACGCCCTGGGCCCATAACCTCTTGAACTACTACCCTTTTAACAAATCAATTAATATAATTTTGAGGAGAAAATGAAAATGCACAGCACGTAGCCTTTTGACATGTCAAGGAATGTTCGTTTATTAAAGGAACTGAACCAACTACATCAACACCTTTAGATACTATATAAGTGGTACCAGTAGTACTAGTCACAAAAAAATTACAGAAATCATGTATACTTAACAGGTTTTTGTCTCTGCCAAATAACTAAACTTCAACCATCAATGAATAATCCAAACCTTATCTATGATTCACAAATTTTTGTATCCAATCAATCTTTGTATAATATTCAAATTCACAAAAATTCCTCTATATGAATCAGTACCAAGTACCACCTGTCAGCTTCCCATTTATTTGGGGTTTTATCGATTTCGCATGGCTTAAAATAATCATTTATAAATTAATTACCGTCCGAATAATTGATTGAGCAACATCGACCGAAGGAGAAAGTAATCGATTTTCTCACCATCAACATCAGAAAGTGTTACTTTACGGTGAAGTAACAAATTGCGCAACACAAAATCACCGGAATATTTTTAACCAATATTTGATTAATTATCGTTTTTTGTTAATTGAATTTTTTATTTTGTTTCAGGTATGTGTGCTATTTGACCCAAACCAATAAAGAGAGTTATGTAAGTATATAGAAGAACTTCAATTTTTCATACAATAAAGGTAAAAACCCAAAGATTCTTATAATAAGGAAGTTAAGTTACGAAATTTTCACTTTCTTTTTGACCCACTGACGAGACCGTGTCCCCTACTTTCGCAAAATTCGCTTTTATTTGTTTTGGTCGAGGACTGGTTGGGTTGACCAACAACCATATATACAATATTGCGACAAGAAACTTTCGTTGGAAAGGAAAAAACCAACAAGATAAAGATATAAGGCAATAAAGTTACTTGAAAAGCGTTTTTTTTTTAAAGCAGCACATTGTCAGACATGTGCGTTGAAAGCTTAAGGTCAAAATATTGCTAAATCTATATATAAAGGAATTTGTTATTGTATTTATGGGTGGTTAAAAGTCAATACCTATAACTCTATGGGTTTTAAACCAATAATGCGTATCTTCTTGACCTTTTTCCTATATGTGTGGGTGGATGCCTGCTTTTACTTCCTTATTGCTCTCCTATAAGTACCTAGTAGTAGAAATACCTACTACAATCAAAATTGATGCTAATTATAATAAAGGAATATCCTAAAGGTAACCTGACACAATAAAAGTATCAATTTTCAGTCTTTGATGTGGGAAATAAATAATAAAATGACTATTAAATTCCGCCAAGGTCAAGTTTAAAGCGATTTGTGCAACTAAATGTGATTATTCACAAGGTCACTATTTTATATACATAATTGCTATAAAAGTACTTTTGCAAGTGAAAAAAAATTGTCACACAGTAAGTTGTGGTTGAAGTTTGGCAATCATGCTTCAACGATTTTCAAAGATATTCCAAACCTTTCTCTTTTCTGATCATAGACCTGTCACCATGATAGAATTTATGAAAAAATCCAGCTGATTATAATATTTGAATCTCAAGGCCTTTTTGTAGACTAGTGGACATGTGTGTTCAACTTCATCTGTCGCATCGGTAGGAACCCGATGGAAGGACCAGCACCTGGTTCGAATACAAATTAAGTCGGTTACATAATGCAAAAAGAAGGAAATCGAAGAACAAGGGATCACGTGCGTGAATTTGCTAATTTTTGCTTTGGGGGTTGTAGTCAGAGAAGTCAATTTTCTTTACAAAGAATAATCATCTAATGAATGACTTTTTTCAAAGTAGAATCATCAAATGGGGCAGTTGTAGAAGAATCTTTTGCCAGTGATTTGATTCTTCAACTCCTTAAGTCGAATCTGGATTATTTGAATCATCAAATGAGCCAGTTGTAGAAGAACTTGTCAGTGATCAGATTCTTCAACTGGTGTAGTCGAATCGTTCTTAAATTTGAAGCATTTTCCAAGTGCCTAAAATGTTGGAAATTAGAAGAATCTTGTAATGATTAGACTTCTCATCAAAGTTGAATATGGTTTACTAATTGGATATTCTGCATTTGAAGCATTTTTCTGAGTCATCTAATGAATGGCATTCATGCAATCAAGAGCCGGTAATAATCAAAAATTGAATTTTGAGTTACCTATAAGATTCAGACTTTGATTATTCCTGGCTTTTAATTGGATATGTTTTACTTCCTCGAAACTACTCAATAAAATTAAACTAAACTATAATACCTTCTGGAATTTCAGGATTTAGACCTTTTTTGAGTAAAATCATCAAATTAATCACTCATAGAAGAATCTTGCCAATGATAAGAGTCTTCAATTAGCATTTGCATCATTTTCTAAAGAAGTATCTCCTAAATCAGCCAGTAAATGGCTTTCAGTGTTTGAAATGTTAGAATTTGGAATCATAAGAACAAATCTTTCCAGTCTTTACTAGTGGTTGCTTCAATTACTGTCTTGCCACTGATTGAATTCTCCAATTGGTGAAGTTAAACATGAATTACTTATGGATCTTCCCAATTTTGTCAAGGGGATATCTCCTAAATTATCTAATGCATGGCCCTCAGTACCTGAAATGTTAGGATTTGGACTTTTTCAAGTAGAATCATTTATAGAAGAATTTTACCAATCCCAGGCAGCATACTAACGACCAAATAACGTCATTTTAGATTCAATTATCGTCCGCGACATCATCTCACCAAAATATGACGTGATTTGAGACGTTTCTTCTGTGACGTTATATAAACATCAGGAACTCGAAATTTTCACAGAATGAAGGTTTTATTATGTTAACTCAAAATCCCAAATATTCAAAAATTGAAATTATTGCATGAACGTATAGAATATTAATTTATGACTGTTTCCATTCCGTAATGGTAGATTAATCGAAAAAGCGAGTCAAAATTAGTGGAAAACAACCCTGACATCAATTCCAAATGCCCATTTTAACCAGAAACAAAAATAAAAAGAAAATCCTATTTTTGGCTCTGGAAAATTTTCCAAATCTTGACATAGTCATGAACAATTGCCCATATCTTTGGTAAATTTCAAGGAAATTAAAATAAATTATACATCATTGGAAAGAACATTAAATTCTCTATAAATTTATGCAAAATTAAGTTTAATAGCTCAAATAGTTTCCGAGCAATTGAGCCTCAAAGTTGACTTTTAGTCCAAATTTTGTCAAAAACTTCAAACTCAATTTGCTCAAAAACTATAAATTGGAAATATTGTAAATTACAGGCTATTTAGAACCTAATAAAAGCTACAAATTCTGATTTTTTTTTATGCAATTTGCTTAACAGTCACCGAGCAATTGAGGTTTGAATATTTTGAAATCACAATTCAAAGGGGGTAGGTAGGTACCTTATGAAAAACTCAATTTTTTTATTTTTCAGTTTTGCTCAATTCTGACTTCATTAATCGATAGAGCGGGTCAAAATTAGTAGAAAACAACCCTAACATCAATTCCAAATGGTCATTCAAAGCAGAAACAAAAATAAAAAGAAAATCGTATTTTTGGCTTTAGAAAATTTTCAAAATCTTGACATGGTCATGAACAATTGCCCATATCTTTGGTAAATTTTGAGCAAATTGAAATAAATTATATACCATTCGAAAGAGCATTAAATTCTCTAGAAATCTGTGCAGAAATTGAATGTGATACCTTGGATAGTTTTTGAGCAATTGAGCCTCAAAGTTGACTTTTATCCCAAATTTTGTCAAAAACTTCAAACTCAATTTGCTCAGAAACTAAAAATCTGGAAATATTGTAAATCACAGGCCATTTAAAACTTGATAAAAGCTACAAATTCTGGAAATTTTAATGCAATTTACTCAACGGTTACCGAGCAATTGAGGTTTGAATATTTTGAAATCATAATTCAAAGGGGGTACCCTTATGAAAAATTCGTTTTTTTTATTTTTCAGTTTTGCTCAATTTTGACTTTATGAATCGATAGAGCGGGTCAAAATTAGTGGAAAACAACTCTGATATCAATTCCAAATGGCCATTTTGAGCAGAAACAAAAATAAAAAGAAAATCCTATTTTTGGCTTTAGAAAATTTTCAAAATCCTGACATGGTCATGAGCAATTGCCCATATCTTTGGTAAATTTTGTGCAAATTGAAATAAGATATACATCATTGGAAAGAGCCTTAAATTCTCTATAAATCTGTGCAAAATTGAGTTCGATACCTCGAATAGTTTTTGAGCAATTGAGCCTCAAAGCTGACTTTTATCCCAAATTTTGTCAAAAACTTCAAACTCAATTTGCTCAGAAACTAGAAATCTGGAAATATTGTAAATCACAGGCCATTTAAAACTTGATAAAAGCCACAAATTCTGGAAATTTTAATGCAATTTGCTCAACGGTTACCGAGCAATTGAGGTTTGAATATTTTGAAATCATAATTCAAAGGGGGTACCCTTATGAAAAATTCGTTTTTTTTATTTTTCAGTTTTGCTCAATTTTGACTTTATGAATCGATAGAGCGGGTCAAAATTAGTGGAAAACAACTCTGATATCAATTCCAAATGGCCATTTTGAGCAGAAACAAAAATAAAAAGAAAATCCTATTTTTGGCTTTAGAAAATTTTCAAAATCCTGACATGGTCATGAACAATTGCCGATATCTTTGGTAAATTTTGAGTAAATTGAAATAAGTTATACATCATTGGAAAGAGCCTTAAATTCTCTATAAATCTGTGCAAAATTGAGTTCGATACCTCGAATAGTTTTTGAACAATTGAGCCTCAAAGCTGACTTTTATCCCAAATTTTGTCAAAAACTTCAAACTCAATTTGCTCAGAAACTAGAAATCTGGAAATATTGTAAATCACAGGCCATTTAAAACTTGATAAAAGCTACAAATTCTGGAAATTTTAATGCAATTTACTCAACGGTTACCGAGCAATTGAGGTTTGAATATTTTGAAATCATAATTCAAAGGGGGTACCCTTATGAAAAATTCGTTTTTTTTATTTTTCAGTTTTGCTCAATTTTGACTTTATGAATCGATAGAGCGGGTCAAAATTAGTGGAAAACAACTCTGATATCAATTCCAAATGGCCATTTTGAGCAGAAACAAAAATAAAAAGAAAATCCTATTTTTGGCTTTAGAAAATTTTCAAAATCCTGACATGGTCATGAGCAATTGCCCATATCTTTAGTAAATTTTGTGCAAATTGAAATAAATTATACATCATTGGAAAGGGCCTTAAATTCTCTATAAATCTGTGCAAAATTGAGTTCGATACCTCGAATAGTTTTTGAGCAATTGAGCCTCAAAGTTGACTTTTAGTCCAAATTTTGTCAAAAACTTCAAACTCAATTTGCTCAGAAACTAGAAATCTGGAAATATTGTAAATCACAGGCCATTTAAAACTTGATAAAAGCTACCAATTCTGGAAATTTTAATGCAATTTGCTCAACGGTTACCGAGCAATTGAGGTTTGAATATTTTGAAATCATAATTCAAAGGGGGTACCCTTATGAAAAATTCGATTTTTTTATTTTTCAGTTTTGCTCAATTTTGACTTTATGAATCGATAGAGCGGGTCAAAATTAGTGGAAAACAACTCTGATATCAATTCCAAATGGCCATTTTGAGCAGAAACAAAAATAAAAAGAAAATCCTATTTTTGGCTTTAGAAAATTTTCAAAATCCTGACATGGTCATGAGCAATTGCCCATATCTTTGGTAAATTTTGTGCAAATTGAAATAAATTATACATCATTGGAAAGGGCCTTAAATTCTCTATAAATCTGTGCAAAATTGAGTTCGATACCTCGAATAGTTTTTGAGCAATTGAGCCTCAAAGTTGACTTTTAGTCCAAATTTTGTCAAAAACTTCAAACTCAATTTGCTCAGAAACTAGAAATCTGGAAATATTGTAAATCACAGGCCATTTAAAACTTGATAAAAGCTACCAATTCTGGAAATTTTAATGCAATTTGCTCAACGGTTACCGAGCAATTGAGGTTTAAATATTTTGAAATCATAATTCAAAGGGGGTACCCTTATGAAAAATTCGTTTTTTTTATTATTCAGTTTTGCTCAATTTTGACTTTATGAATCGATAGAGCGGGTCAAAATTAGTGGAAAACAACTCTGATATCAATTCCAAATGGCCATTTTGAGCAGAAACAAAAATAAAAAGAAAATCCTATTTTTGGCTTTAGAAAATTTTCAAAATCCTGACATGGTCATGAGCAATTGCCCATATCTTTGGTAAATTTTGTGCAAATTGAAATAAATTATACATCATTGGAAAGGGCCTTAAATTCTCTATAAATCTGTGCAAAATTGAGTTCGATACCTCGAATAGTTTTTGAGCAATTGAGCCTCAAAGTTGACTTTTAGTCCAAATTTTGTCAAAAACTTCAAACTCAATTTGCTCAGAAACTAGAAATCTGGAAATATTGTAAATCACAGGCCATTTAAAACTTGATAAAAGCTACAAATTCTGGAAATTTTAATGCAATTTGCTCAACGGTTACCGAGCAATTGAGGTTTGAATATTTTGAAATCATAATTCAAAGGGGGTACCCTTATGAAAAATTCGATTTTTTTATTTTTCAGTTTTGCTCAATTTTGACTTTATGAATCGATAGAGCGGGTCAAAATTAGTGGAAAACAACTCTGATATCAATTCCAAATGGCCATTTTGAGCAGAAACAAAAATAAAAAGAAAATCCTATTTTTGGCTTTAGAAAATTTTTAAAATCCTGACATGGTCATGAGCAATTGCCCATATCTTTGGTAAATTTTGTGCAAATTGAAATAAATTATACATCATTGGAAAGGGCCTTAAATTCTCTATAAATCTGTGCAAAATTGAGTTCGATACCTCGAATAGTTTTTGAGCAATTGAGCCTCAAAGTTGACTTTTAGTCCAAATTTTGTCAAAAACTTCAAACTCAATTTGCTCAGAAACTAGAAATCTGGAAATATTGTAAATCACAGGCCATTTAAAACTTGATAAAAGCTACCAATTCTGGAAATTTTAATGCAATTTGCTCAACGGTTACCGAGCAATTGAGGTTTAAATATTTTGAAATCAGAATTCAAAGGGTTCCCTTATGAAAAATTCGATTTTTTTATTTTTCAGTTTTGCTCAATTTTGACTTTATGAATCGATAGAGCGGGTCAAAATTAGTGGAAAACAACTCTGATATCAATTCCAAATGGCCATTTTGAGCAGAAACAAAAATAAAAAGAAAATCCTATTTTTGGCTTTAGAAAATTTTCAAAATCCTGACATGGTCATGAGCAATTGCCCATATCTTTGGTAAATTTTGTGCAAATTGAAATAAATTATACATCATTGGAAAGGGCCTTAAATTCTCTATAAATCTGTGCAAAATTGAGTTCGATACCTCGAATAGTTTTTGAGCAATTGAGCCTCAAAGTTGACTTTTAGTCCAAATTTTGTCAAAAACTTCAAACTCAATTTGCTCAGAAACTAGAAATCTGGAAATATTGTAAATCACAGGCCATTTAAAACTTGATAAAAGCTACAAATTCTGGAAATTTTAATGCAATTTGCTCAACGGTTACCGAGCAATTGAGGTTTAAATATTTTGAAATCAGAATTCAAAGGGGGTACCCTTATGAAAAATTCGATTTTTTTATTTTTCAGTTTTGCTCAATTTTGACTTTATGAATCGATAGAGCGGGTCAAAATTAGTGGAAAACAACTCTGATATCAATTCCAAATGGCCATTTTAAGCAGACACAAAAATAAAAAGAAAATCCTATTTTTGGCTCTCGAAACTTTTCAAAATCCTGACATGGTCATGAACAATTGCCGATATCTTTGGTAAATTTTGAGCAAATTGAAATAAATTATACATCATTGGAAAGAGCCTTAAATTCTCTATAAATCTGTGTAAAATTGAGTTTGATAGCTTAGATAGTTTCTGAGAAATTGAGCCTCAAAGTTGCTTTTCAGTAAGGGTGAATCTTTTCGGCTTATTTCAAGCAATATTAAAAAATATAATTTGTACAAAAATATAGATAAATTTTATATGATAACAGTCATAAATTAGTATTCTTCACGTTAATGCAATAATCTCAATTTTTGAATATACTGCCCTTTTGCCTGTTGTGATTTTGTATTACCTTGGGATTTTGAATTAGCATAGTAAAACCTTCATTCTGTGCTTCTTCTTCGTTGGGCAGTCTACTATGATGATGAATCGTGAGGATTGAGACATAAAATCACGTATATTCACGTCATGGAATCGCGTACTTCAACGTCATCAAATCACGTATTTTCACGTCATGAGTTGTGACATAATTACGTAATTCTATGGTCATTTACAAAGTAAGAATAACTTCTCATCTCACAAAATATGACAATTTGACGAATTTTTGCTTGCTGCTTGGTTGATAAGAGTCTTCAATTAGCATTTGTATCATTTTCTAAAGAAATATCTCCTAAATCAACCAGTGAATGGGATTCAAAAGAACAAAATCTTTCCAGTCTTTACTTCTGGTTGTTTCAATCACCAATGGAAAAATTTTGTCAGAAATTAGACTCCACAATTGATGAGGTTGAATATGGATTACTTGCTTCTCCTACATTTGAAGTATTTCCTGAATCATCTACTGTTTGGCATTGAGTGCCTGGAACAGTAAAACTTCCACTATTCAAAGTAGAATCATCAAAATGATTTGTAGAAAATTCCTGTCAGTGTTTAAATTCTTCAATAAGCATTTCAAGTAATATTAGGAAATAAATAACCTTCAGTGTATTCGAATCGGTAATAGAACAAATCTTTCCAGTTTCTACTTTTGGTTGCTCCAATTACTGTAGAGAGTCTTACCTATAGGTAAATTTTATGTAGCTGACTATCAATTACTTGCTTTTCCTCAATTTTGAAGCATTTCTTGAGATAATATTTCCTAAATCATCTACTGTTTGGCCTTGAGTGCCTGGAATAATAAAATTTTTACTATTCAAAGGAGAATCATCAAATGAACCAATTGTAGAAGAATCTTGCCAGTGTTTAGATTCTTCAATAAGGATTTCAAGCATTTTCTAAAGAAATTAAGGAGATGAATGGCCTTCAGTGTCAGAAATGTTACAATTTAGATAAGAATCATAGAACAAATCTGTCCAGTCTTTACTTGTGGTTACTTTAATCACTAGTGGAAGAAACTTGCAAGTGAATATATTCCTCAATTGATGAAGTTTGAACATGGGTTATACTTGGTTATCCTTCGAGTTATCCTCCATTTGAAGCATTTTCCGGAGAAATGTTTCCTTAACCATCTACTTTTAAGCCTTGAGTGCCTGCAATAGTAAAATGAGTCAATTTTCAGGAGAATCTTATGTCAGTGTTTAGATTTTTCAACTGATGAAATTGAACCTGGAGTATTTGTTCCTTCTCCATTTGGAGCTTTTTTCAAGAAAATGTCTCTTGCATCATCTAATGAATGATCTCCAGAGCCGGGAATATTAAGATTTTGATTTTTTTTTTTTAGTAGAATTCATTTTACTTGCCCCAACTTCAGTATCAAAATCTTGCCAGTAACTGAACAGCCAGTGAGTAAAATCAGCAAATAAATAAATTGCAGAAGAATCTTTCCAGTCTTTACTTGTTGCTGCTTCAACCACTGTAAAAGAATTTTGCCAGGAATCAAATTCTTTAACTGGTGAGGTTCAATCTGGAGTATTCACTTATTCTCCATTTGGAAATGTTTTAAAGATAATCTCTCCTGAATCATCTACGTTGGCACTCAGTGCATGGAATGTTAAAATTTGCAATTTTTTGATTAGAAACCTGATAATAATCTTTCCAGTTTCTACTTGTAGTGTTGCTTCAACCACTGTGGAAGAATCTTGCTAATTATTAAATTCCACAATTGTTGAAGTTGAATGTGGAATTTTAACTTGCTTTTCCTACATTGAAAGGATAAATTTCTAAGAGAATATTTTTTGAATCTCATCTCTAGAGCCTGAAATATTAGAATTTAAACTTTTTTTGAGTAAAATCATCAAATTAATAAATTTTTAGGAGAATCTTTCCACTCTTTACTTGCTTGCTATTTCGACCACTGTTGAATCACTCAATTCTCTTCTATTTGAAGCAATTTCCTGAATTATCTAATGAATGCCTGGACCTGGAATAAATAAAATTTGAACTTTTCTGAGTAAAATTATCATATGGGCTAATTGTACGAGTCCAGAATCTAGTGGACATTTCTTCAAATATAGTAGAGGAAGTTGCTTCTGATAAATTGTATGGAATAATAACTATACATATACAAATGTAAGACAAGAAAATCGAGACCAAAAATCTACAGTGGCCGAATTTGTAGTTGTGGATCAAAATTTGAAGCAACCAGACTGAATCTCGACTTTTGATGAATCAAAAAATACAAATGAGAAATTCTTTTGTGGTGGTTCTCTCATATCGTTTTCACTTTTTAACCAAAAATTTAAAATTTCGCGTGTCGCACAAAACAACAATAATTACAATAACAGCACTGTTACATAACAAACTTAATAAACAGGTACACAAATTTATTGGTGACCGCGTGTTTCCTTTTAAAGCATAATGATCGTCTTTAAGAGACAAGGTGTTTACCCTGTTCGATGGTATCTTTATTTTTTATTGACTTCTCGCTTCTTTAATTTGTTCTTAATTAACTACAAAATTATTTAAAAAAATTTCACGATTATATTGTTTGAAACCCTGACAGCTTTACAAAAGAACACATTGCAGATGTTCATAGAATCTGCAAGACAAAAACTTCAATTTTGTAATAAAAAGAATTATTGGACAAAAACTCAAGATGTTAATAAATAATATTTGGCCAGAAGCAGATGGACGCAGGGTGTTTGTTACATAAGACATTAATCAATAATGATTAACGCTATACCAGTTCAGTGAAAGTTTTATTTATTCATCAAAATAGTGTATAAGTGACTATTTGCATTGATACAAGAAGGAAAATGCGGAAAAAGGAACTCGACCACGCTACTGTAAGTTAGTAGATCAGTGGAGTAGATCGTACCGCAAATTTCATGCAAAATTGCTTGACGTAACTTATTGGGTGCTAAAATGCATTTCCTGAATTTAAAATTATATTGCTAAAGACTTTGTAATTAAATACGAATACGATCAGTTGAAGAATAATTACATTTAATTCACATTATTGGGTTTTTAAAGTATGAAAACGGTTTATCAAGATCCAAGTAACGCTTTGTCCTTGCTTGATACAATAAAGTATTGTTTAATAATAAAATTGACGGATCCTAAAACTATTAATCATTTAGTTGCATTTGCACCAAATTAAGGATCAAATTGATCGTAATAAACTTGCCTTTAATTGACTTTACCTGAAAAGGAACAATATATCTGTCACCGGGTTTAATTTAGTGCTTTTTAATCCATTCAAATCGATAGAAGGCTTGGGTCATATCTACAAATAATGTTGTTTGCAACCAATAGGAAGTTGCATTGATCAAAATGCCAGCCTCATAGAAAATTTTAGTTTTAGGAAATATTCTGAAACGTTTGGTGTATTACAATGTGAAACACAATGCACATTCAGTTTATATCCAGTCTTTCAGTATTTTTAGGGGGTAGTTTGAGTTCTCTTGCTCTTGCTTATAAACATAAATATTCATGACTTTTATCAGTCAAATCTTGTACTGCTTTCTGACATCTTTAAATTTAATTTTAGTTCAAAGTTTTACACTTTTTCAAATCAATTTTAGATTTACCACTAGTAGAGCCAGGAATCAAATTTCCACAATTTCTGGATTGAATTTCAACTTTGCGAGAGTCAAACATGAGCTCTTCCAGGAGATTTACTTTTCAAATGGGCAAAAATCAGAGAAGATTTCTACAATTTTTCATTCGAATTTTAGCTCAAATGGCAAAATTCTACTATAGAAGTTGGAGCAAGTAAAGATTGATATATTTTTTCGCAACTGACTCATCATTTCATAATTTTACTCAGAAAAGTCCAAATCCAAGCTCTGAAGATCATTCACTAGATGATTCAGAAGACATTATCTTAGAAATTTTTGCTTCTATTGGAAGAGAAGCAAGTAAAAATCCAGAATGAACTTTATCAATTGTGGAATTTAATAACCTGGCAAGATTTTCCCACACTAAAAAACTGCAAATTTTCACATTCCAGGCACTGCATGAGGGCCAATATATAGATGATTTAGAAGAGATTCTCCTAAAAAATGCTCCAAATGGACAAAAAGTGAATACACCAGATTAAACTTCATTAGTTAAAGAATTTGATTCCTGGCAAAATTCTTTTATAGCGACAAGTAAAAACTGGAAAGATTCTTCTGTTTTGTTCACTTGATGATTTTACTCAAAAAAGTCTGAATCCCAACATTTCAGGCACTTAATGTCATTTAATGGATGACAGAAAATGCTTCAAATAGAAAAAAGGGCGAGATTCTTGTTAAAATACATCAATTGAAAAAATTCATCACCGGGAAGATTCTACTACAGAAGTTGAAGTAAATAAATATCAGATTCCAGTCACTGAAGATTATTCATTAAATGAGTCTGGAGCCTAGAAACAATCTCTTGGAAAATGTTCCAAATAGAGAAGAAGCAAATACTCTAGGTCCTAGGTCCGACTTCACCAGCTGAAGAATCTAAACACTGGCAAGATTCTTCTAAAATATGGCTCATTTGATGATTCTACTTTAAATAGTAAAAATTTTACTGTTCAACGTTCTCAAGGGCAAACAGTGGATGATTTAGGAAATATTCACTCAAGAAATGCTCCAAATGGACGAGAAGCAAGTAATCCATGTTCATCAATTAGGAATTTAATCGCTGACAAGTATTTGCCATTAGAAACAACTACAAGTAAAGAAGGGAAAGATTTGTTCTACGATTCCAAATTCTAACATTCCAGACATTGAAGGCCATTAATTGGCTGACTTAGGGGATACTTCTCGAGAAAATGAAACAAATGCTAATTAAGGCTAAAAAGCTAATCATAGGCAAGACTGTTCTATAAGTGATTCATTTGATGATTCTACTTGAAAAAGTCCAAATCCTATAGCATTCCAAGTGCTTGTGGTACATTATTCCTTGGATAATTTAGGAGATATCCCATTGAAAATTGAGAAAATCCAATTAGTAGTTCATGTTCAACCACCAATTGAAGAATTTAATTAGTGGCAAGACAGTAATTGCAGCAACCACTAGTAAAGACTGGAAAGATTTGTTCTATGATTCCCAATTCTAATATTCTAGACACTGAAAGCCATTTACTGGCTGATTTAGAGAATACTTCTTTAGAAAATGATGAAAATACTAATTGGAGACTCTTATCATAGGCAAGATTCTTCGATAAGCGATTCATTTGATGATTCTACTTGAAAAAGTCCAAATCCTTACATTCCAAGTGCTTGTAGAAGACCCAATAGGTAATTCATGTTTAACTGCACCAATTGAAGAATTTAATCAGTGGCAAGACAGTAAAAGCAACCACTAGTAAAGACTGGAAAGATTTGTTCTATGATTCCAAATTCTAACATTCACATAACACTGAAAGCCATTTACCAGCTGATTTAGGGGATACTTCTTTATAAAATAATGCAAATGCTAATTGAAGACTCCATCATTAGCAAGATTCTTTTATAAGTGACTCATTTCATGATTCTACTTGAAAAAATCCAAATCCTGACATTATTCCAAGTGCTTGTGGTACATTCATTAGATAATTTAGGAGATATCCTCTTGACAATTGAGAAAATTCAATAAGTAGTTGATGTTCAACCACCAATTGAAAAATTTGATCGGTGGCAAGACAGTAATTGAAGCAACCACTAGTAAAGACTGGAAAGATTTGTTCTATGATTCCAAATTATAACATTCAAGACACTGAAACCTGATTTAGGGAATACTTATTTAGAAAATAATACAAACGCTAACTGAAGATTCTTTTCATTGGCAAGATTTTTCCATAAGTGATTCATTTGATGATTCTACTTGAAAAAGTACAAATCTTGGACTGGAAAGAATCTTCTACAAATTGTTCATTTGACGAATCTATTCAGAAAAGTCTAAATCCCAACTTTTTATGCATTCAGAGCCATTCAGTGGATAACTTAGGAAATATTTCTCCAGAGAAAATACTCCAAAAAGAAAAGAGGGACCAGATTCTGATTTCAATTTATCAAGTGAAAAATTTACTCACTGGCAGAAGTTGGAGCTAAAATTCAACTGAAAAATTCAAATATGTAGTTATGTCCCTTTTGAACTGCTTAACACTTTTCTAACTCTTACTCCGGAAGCTCTAAAAATGGAATTTTTCTATTTCTAGATTTCAGTTCTATCAGATTCAGGAACAAGATTTTCATAATTTCCCGAATTAATTCCAACTCTACGAGTGTCAAATATGAGCCTTTTCAGCAGATTTATGTACTTTTTAAATGATCAAAAATCATCAAAATTTTACACTTTTCTAACTGAACTTTTACTCCAGAAGCTCTGGAAATGAAATTTTTGTATTTTCAGGTTCTAGATCTATCAGGAATAAGATTTTCATGTAATTATCAAATAAATATGAGCTTTTCCAAACGACTTTCCTGATTCAATTTTGAAATTAGGATTGCCAGGAATGGAATTTTCATGTTTTTGTGTTCTGGTCACAATTTCTTGATTAAATTTTAGCTCTGTGAAGGTCGAATATGCGTTTGTTGAACTTCATACCTATTTTAAATGGTCGAAATTCAAAGTTATACACTTCTCTGGATTCAATTTTTGCATTATCAGGTCCACGATTAGAATTTTGTGGTTTTCGTGTTTTCAGCTCAAATTTCATCTCTAGTAGATCCAGGAATGGGATTTTCTTAGTTTTCTGATTGAATTTTAGCTCTGTGAAGGCCGAATATGCATTTTTTGAACCTCTATACCTATTTTAAATCGTCAAAATTCAAAGTTGTACACTTCTCTGTTTCAATTTTTGCATTAGGAGGTCCAGGACTGGAACTTTTGTGGTTTTCAGTTCAAATTTCAGTTCTATCAGATCCAGGCATGAGATTTTCTTAGTTTCCTGATTGAATTTCAGCTCTGTGAAAGTCAAATATGCATGCGTTTTAAGAACCTCTTTATACCTCTTTTGAATGGTAAAAATTCAATTCTTTTCTAGTGACGTAGATATTATTTTGTTGTTCTTGGGTATATGTGGACCAGTAAGAACAAATAATGGCTTAATTTTTTTAGCTACGTTTTGACAAATATAGTTTCTTCTTCAGGCTGTAACCAATTGTCCTTTACTTTGTCCTTTGTCCTGCCTTGCTAATAACTTTGTGAGAGTCTAACTTGAACTTTTTGAATTTCAACTCAGATATAGCAAAATACTAAAAGTCCTGATTTATATCCACTATAATAATAATTAATTACTTATAATTGAATGGTAACTACTAATTATTTATACGTTTAGGTATATTAACAAAACCCCATTATTTATGGTGTTTTATTTATTCCTAGAATACGCATAAATTGTATCAAATAAAAACCGCGTATACGGTATGCAGTAATTAATAGTAAATCTAATTCAAAAATCACGTTTTCGCACTCCCGCGCATTCGAGTTTTCTTTATTTTTAAAGGATTTTCAAGCACCGATATACAATAAAGTAAAAGGTTAACTAGTTTTTGTTTTACAATCGTTTTACTATAAAATATTGTAAAATATTGCATAAATTTGAAGAGAAACTTCTTATACTTTAACAAAGCCTATTTGGCCATAGTTGTAGGCCTGTCATTTTCAATTAATAAGTATACTTACACCGTGATTGACGTAGCCCGTGCATTAGAATTCAATTAGATTGCAGGTGGATTAGTAGAGATAGCATATAATCCACCTGCAACCTAATTTAATAAACGGGGGCTGCGTGAATCACCCTGTATATTTATAACAAATCATTCAAGAAAATAAGTATCTGATTACTTTCGAAACTAATTCATTATGCATTTATGCATACTTTTTTAAGTGCACCCAATTATTATTTATTCTATATACATACATGCAAAACACCCTTTATTACAAAAAAAGCTTGATTTGGTTTATTAGTGTCAAGTTTGTTTTTGATGGATTGCGAGATTTGGTCAATGTCAAGACACAAGGAAATTTGTTGTAAGTAGCAGGAAAATCAGTTTACCACCTTGAAACCCGTTCACAAATATTGAATGGAATCCTGTTTACAAATTGGTAGGTATTGAAAAAGTTATCAGTGATTTTTTGGGGTTATGTCAAATGATTTTTGGGATATCTCCTAGCCCTGAAGATAGCACAGATCAATGTCGAAACGTCAATAAACTTATTCAAAGTACCTACCTGAGATTTATTTAACTTTTTAACCTAATTACGTGATTATTTTGACAGTAAGCTCTATTGAGAAAATTGTGTTTTTTCATTAAATAAAAATTGAAACTCTTGAATTAGGCAATTTTCGTAACTTGGATTTGATAGTTGGATGTCTGATAAGCTTGTTAAAAAATTGACATAGGTCAAATAAAATTATTTTGATAGTAAGTCACGATTCACTGTCTATGGAGATTCAATGGAGTGTCCTTCTCGTAGAATAAAAATCGTATCTCTTGAATTAGGCAATTTTCAGCTGATGTTAAACTTGAATTTGACAGATGGATGTCTGATCAGCTTATAAAAAAATTGACACCAGTCAAATGTAATTATTTTGACAGTAAATTACGATTCACTGTCCATTGAGCTTTAATTGTGTGTCATTCTTGTAGAATGAAAAACGTAACTCTTAAATAAGGCAATTTTCGACTCATGTCAAACTTGGATTTGACAGTTGGATGTCTGATGAGCTTGTTAAAAAATTGACACCAGTCAAATGTGATTATTTTGACAGTAAGTCACGATTCACTCTCCATTGAGATTTAATTGTGTATCATTCTCGTTAAATAAAAATTGTAACTTTTGAAGTAGGCAATTTTCGACTGATGTCAAACTTGAATTTGACAGTTGGATACCTGATGAGTTTGTAAAAAAATTGACACCAGTCAGATGTGATTATTTTGACAGTAAATCACGATTCACTGTCCATTGAGATTTATTTGTATATTATTCTCGTAGAATGAAAATCCTTATTTTGGAATAAAGCAATTTTCGACTGATATCAAACTTGAATTTGACAGTTGGATGCCTGATGAGTTTGTAAAAAAATTGACATCAGTCAGATGTGATTATTTTGACAGTAAGTCACCATTCACTGTCCATTGAGATTTAATTGTATGTCATTCTCGTAGAATAAAAATCGTAACTCTTGAATTAGGCAATTTTCGACTGATGTCAAATTTGAATTAGACAGTTGGATGTCTGATGAGCTTGTAAAAAAATTTAAACTAGTCAAATGTCATAATTTTGACAGTAAGTCACGATTCACTGTCTATTGAGTTTTAATTGTGTGTCATTCTCGTTAAATAAAAATTGTAACTTTTGAAGTAGGCAATTTTCGACTGATGTCAAACTTGAATTTCACAGTTGAATGTCTGATGAGTTTGTAAAAAAATTGACACCAGTCAAATGTGATTATTTTGACAGTAAATCACGATTCACTGTCCATTGAGATTTAATTGTATGTCATTCTCGTAGAATAAAAATCGTAACTCTTGAATTAGGCAATTTTCGACTGATGTCAAACTTGAATTTCACAGTTGGATGTCTGATGAGTTTGTAAAAAAATTGACACCAGTCAAATGTGATTATTTTGACAGTAAATCACCATTCAGTGCCCATTGGGATTTAATTGTATGTCATTCTCGTAGAATAAAAATCGTATCCCTTGAATTAGGCAATTTTCGACTGATGTCAAACTTGAATTTGACAGTTGGATTTCTGATGAGCTTGTAAAAAAATTGACACCAGTCAAATGTGATTATTTTGACAGTAAGTCCCGATTCACTGTCTATTGAGATTTAATTGTGTGTCATTCTCGTAGAAAAAAAATCGTAACTCTTGAATAAGGCAATTTTCATGATGTCAAACTTAAATTTGACAGTTGAATGTCTGATGAGCTTGTAAAAAAATTGACACCAGTCAAATGTGATTATTTTGACAGTAAGTCTCGATTCACTGTCTATTGAGATTTATTTGTATGTCATTCTCGTAGAATAAAAATCTTAACTTTTAAATAAAGCAATTTTCGACTGATGTCAAACTTGAATTTGACAGTTGGATGTCTGACGAGCTTGTAAAAAAATTGACACCAGTCAAATGTGATTATTTTGACAGTAAGTTACGATTCCCTGTCCATTGAGATTTAAAGTGTGTTTTTTTTTTAAAGATAATTTCCCAAGTCAAAAATTTAGTAACTATGTTGGCAACACAAGCCTTTTCTACATAAAAAATTTGAAAGCATTGACAATTTTACATTGTATTGCCAACATAATGTCATTTTGACTTTTATCTTTAAAAAAAACAGACTTTATTTGTGTGTCTTTCTCGTAGCATTAAAATCGTAACTCTTGAATAAGGCAATTTCCGACTAATGTTAAACTTGAATTTGACAGTTGGATGTCTGATGAGCCCAATGAACTATAGCCAAAAACTGGAATGCGCACACATTGCTATTACTGCCAAAAAAATGTAGCCATGAAAGACAGATGCCACAAAGGGGAATGTTGTTTTTTTCTGTTGCTCGCTGACATATGACGTTTTGGACAGTTTTGTCATATATACCTTCACAGGTTTCATCAAATGGAATACGTGTTGGAAGCAATTTCCGCCATTTAACATAATGAGTGCGACAAAAACAGGTATCCCCTCCGCAGCAGCTGCACTAGGCTTCACGTTCGTCAATATGTGTTCGCATTCCAGTTTTTGGTTATAGTTCATTGGATGAGCCTTTAAAAAAATTGACACCAATCAAATGCGATTATTTTGACAGTGAGTTACGATTCACTATCCATTGACACTTATTTGTGTGTCATTCTCGTAGAATAAAAATCGTAACTCTTGAATAAGGCAATTTTCGACTGAAGTCAAACTTGAATTTGACAGATGGACGTCTGATAAGCTTGTAAAAAAAATGACACTAGCATTTTGACAGTTAGGCCCAGTTTCACAATTGGTAATGGTAATTACCTGCACTAGTTATCTAACTCATAGTTGTAGGGTTGACTACTACGTTTATGTGTACCTAAAATCCCACTTACACATAAGAAAGGCAGTAGAAGAAAACCCAGGGTTGTAGATGTAAAAAACATTAAATTCTCCGGCCCTGGAACTTTTTAATTTCGCCCAAATACATTTCTGTGTATGTACTGATAATGAAATTATTGCAACAACAAAAGGAGAAAAAAATTTGTTTACATTCAATAGAAAAATTTTGTTGAGCATAGCATTATCAAGATTCTATTTCTTTCAGCTTTTTACAGTGTGACTGATCACACGTACATTTATTACCTACATAAATTTAAAAATGTTTAACCTTTACCCTAACATGTTTAATCCCGTATTAACTCCTGAATATCTTAAGTATTACAATTATTACTTAGAAATGTTTGGTAAGATGAGGCAACAGCCTCAAACTTTCACAGGTATACTTAACGTTATTGCATTTATATAAATGTTTAAACAATTTGTGATTTTTTTTTCTAGGCAACAGTAAACCTTCACACCACAACGGCCATGGACATTCGACGATCAAAGAACTGGCCGGCGCGATTTTGGGCGACGACAAAAAAGAAGACGGCGAACTGTGGAACACCGTGGAAGCTCAGACCGCCTTCCTAGGACCGAATCTATGGGACAAGTCTTACGAAACTGACCTTAAAGTAAGCAAAACTTAATTGAAGATTTTTCCAAACAAAAATACTTATTTTGTTGTTGTTTATAGTATGTCGACCTCGATGAATTCCTGTCAGAAAATGGTGTGTCCATGGACGGATTGGGGTCTCATGGAGCCTTAGGTCCACTATCGGGTGCCCATCCGCCTAAAAGGGAACGATCTCCTAGTCCGAGCGATTGTATGAGTCCGGACACCAATAATCCACCATCGCCGTCTGATTCCAGTAAGAATTTTTAGCTTATTTGAAAGATTTGAGGTCTCATTGATTCAGTTTGTATACCTGCTCATGTCATACCTATAACTCTTTTTGAATTTTGGATCTTCTACTAAGAGTTTCAATATCTAGAAGATCTAAAATTGTATAGTGTTTTACAATAAAGATGATTCAAAATCCTGGAAATTCAGTATGTTTTGGACTCTATTGGTTCACGTACCTTGTTTCAGTATCCATTTTCAATATTTCCTGGACTTTTTGGCAAGTTTTATTGAGATTATACACCAATAACTTCTTCAACAATTCCAGTTTTAGAAAAAACAACTTGTCCTCTTCCAGATCCATGGATATTTCGAAACCTATACCGAACTTTATGTAGTTTGAAATTCAACTACTTTTGAATTTTTTACAGCATGAACAAAGTGATTACTAATTTCCAAAGTTATACCTACTAAATATGTCAATATTTCTAGATGGCTCAACCTTTTTTTAGATTTGATCGTTTCTTTGAGCTTCAATGCCTTCAAATCCGTGAGAGATATTCAATCAAGATTTTCAGGCCTTGCAGCTCCTATTGAGCTTTAAAAAACTTGCATTGGAAAATAATTTCAGGTTTATAGTTTTTGAGAAAATTGAGTTTGAAGTTTTTGACTAAATTCAAGTTTAAGGTTCAATTGCTCGGAAACTACTCATGCTATTGAACTGAATTTAGCACAGATTTATAAGATATGGGCAATTGTTAATGACCATGTTAGGATTTTGAAAATTTTCCAGAGCCAAAAATAGGATTTTCTCTTTATTTTTGTGTCTGCTCAAAATGGCCATTTGGAATTGATATCAGGGTTGTTTTCCACTAATCTTGACCCGCTCTATCGATTCGTAAAGTCAAAATTGAGTAAAACTAAAAAATAAAAAAATCGAATTTTTCATAAGGGTAAACCCCTTTGAATTCTGATTTCAAAATATTCAAACCTCAATTGCTCGGTAACTGTTGAGCAAATTGCATTAAAATTTCCAGAATTTGTAGCTTCTATCAAGTTCTAAATGGCCTGTAATTTACAATAATTCCAGATTTCTAGTTTTTGAGCAAATTGAGTTTGAAGTTTTTGACAAAATTTGGACTAAAAGTCAACTTTGAGGCTCAATTGCTCAAAAACTATCCGAGCTATCAAACTCAATTTGCCACAGATTTATAGAGAATTTAAGGCTCTTTCCAATGGTGTATCATTTATTTCAATTTGCTCAAAATTTATCAAAGATATTGGCAATTGTTCATGACCATGTCAGGATTTTGAAAATTTTCCAGAGCCAAAAATAGGATTTTCTTTTTATTTTTGTGTCTGCTTTAAATGGCCATTTGGAATTGATATCAGGGTTGTTTTCCACTAATTTTAATCTGCTCTATCGATTCATAAAGTCAAAATTTAGCAAAACTGAAAAATAAAAAAATCGAATTTTTCATAAGGGTAAACCCCTTTGAATTCTGATTTCAAAATATTCAAACCTCAATTGCTCGGTAACTGTTGAGCAAATTGCATTAAAATTTCCAGAATCTGTAGCTTTTATCAAGTTCTAAATGGCCTGTAATTTACAATATTTCCAGATTTCTAGTTTTGAGCAAATTGATTTTGAAGTTTTTGACAAAATTTGGACTAAAAGTCAACTTTGAGGCTCAATTGCTCAAAAACTATCCGAGCTATCAAACTCAATTTGACACAGATTTATAGAGAATTTAAGGCTCTTTCCAATGGTGTATCATTTATTTCAATTTGCTCAAAATTTATCAAAGATATTGGCAATTGTTCATGACCATGTCAGGATTTTGAAAATTTTCCAGAGCCAAAAATAGGAATTTCTTTTTATTTTTGTGTCTGCTTTAAATGGCCATTTGGAATTGATATCAGGGTTGTCTTCCACTAATTTTAATCTGCTCTATCGATTCATAAAGTCAAAATTTAGCAAAACTGAAAAATAAAAAAATCGAATTTTTCATAAGGGTAACTAACCCCTTTGAATTCTGATTTCAAAATATTCAAACCTCAATTGCTCGGTAACTGTTGAGCAAATTGCATTAAAATTTCCAGAATTTGTAGCTTTTATCAAGTTCTAAATGGCCTGTAATTTACAATATTTCCAGATTTCTAGTTTTGAGCAAATTGATTTTGAAGTTTTTGACAAAATTTGGACTGAAAGTCAACTTTGGGGCTCAATTGCTCAAAAACTATCCGAGATATCAAACTCAATTTGGCACAGATTTATAGAGAATTTAAGGCTCTTTCCAATGGTGTATCATTTATTTCAATTTGCTCAAAATTTATCAAAGATATGGGCAATTGTTCATGACCATGTCAGGATTTTGAAAATTTTCCAGAGCCAAAAATAGGATTTTCTTTTTATTTTTGTGTTTGCTTAAAATGGTCATTTGGAACTGATAATAGGGTTGTTTTCCACTAATTTTGACCCGCTCTATCGATTCATAAAGTGAAAATTGAGCAAAACTGAAAAATAAAAAAATCGAATTTTTCATAAGGGTAGGTACCCTTTTTGAATTGTGATTTCAAAATATTTGAACCTCAATTGCTTGGTAGCCGTTGAGCAAATTGCATTAAAATTTCCAGAATTTGTAACTTTTATCAAGTTCTAGATGGCCTGTAATTTACAATATTTCCAGATTTCTTGTTTTTGAGCAAATTGAGTTGGAAGTTTTTGACAAAATTTGGACTAAAAGTCAACTTTGAGGCTCAATTGCTCAAAAACTCTCTGAGCTATCGAACACAATTTTGCACAGATTTATAAAGAATTTAATGCTCTTTCTAGTAGTGTATAATTTATTTTGATTTGTTTAAATTTTATTGGGGATATTGGCAATTTTTCTTAACCTTGTCATGATTCAAAATAAATTCAGAACTTCAGGATTCTTGTGGCAAAATCTTTTTGCTTCAATGTCTTGAAATCCGTGAGTGATATTCAATCAAGATTTTCAGGCATTGTAGCTTTCAGTCAATTTCTTTTGAAAATCTAGGCTCGTAAGTGGGGAACAGATTTTTTCCAACTCCTTTAGAAATACCTCCCAAAACCATCAAATCTTGGATAGTCTGTACATCTTGATTGGCCTATATTTCCAATAGAGTCAGGATATAGGATTTCTAGGATTTCTACCATGTTTTTAATTCGATATTTGCCAACTTTGATGCTTGGAACAACATTTTGAATCAGTTGAAGCAAAACCAAAAATCAAGCAACTGAATCGTGGCCAAAGGGCTCATATTCTCCAAATTTCAAATTGAAATTTGACCCTTTGGGCAGGCTACAAATCATTTATTTGTCGAAACATTTCAAAATGCTTTTGTGGTGGAAATGGGAAATTTTTAGTTCAAATTTGCTGTGTAAATTGAACTTAGCCTTTTCACAAAAATTGTCTATATATAAATATGTTGTTTTACTATTCATAAATAAGTTCAATTTACATCAGAAGCCTTACTAAACTTCTTCTATTTTTTCGTTTTGTTTTGAAATTCTAAATTCTGAACAGTAAAAATTGCATTTTATCTTTGGTATTACAACAATTGCGCTCTCATGATTCAGAAGATTAGTAAGGCGCCAAAATTAAGCCAGAAAACGGGTATCAGAAATACTAAACGGTCTTAAAATGCAGTTTTTTCTGAAGCGCTCTCGATGGCATCGAGCTGTCGCGACTTCGATCCACGAACAAGAGCGTTTTCAGATGAGGACCTCAAACCACAGCCGATTATCAAAAAATCCAGGAAACAATTCGTTCCAGAAGACCTGAAAGACGACAAATATTGGGCGCGGCGCAAAAAAAACAATCTGGCAGCCAAACGTTCGAGAGATGCCAGACGAATGAAGGAGAATCAAATAGCTCTGAGGGCTGGATACCTCGAAAAAGAGGTAACAATTTTCAATAATTTCTATATGAATCATTTAACAATTATTATTTGTAGAATATTGGACTTCGTCAAGAGTTGGAACGACTGAAAAAAGAAAATCTCGTGCTTCAAAACAAATTGGCTAAATACGAGGACGTTTAAAAAAACAGGAGGACAACGATGGAGCCTCTTTTTTTTTGTAGCAAAACCGATTTAGATTCATTATTTTGTGCCTGAAAACTTGGACTTTTGTGCACTTATGATTACCAGTGAATGGGACTTTTTTGTTCCTTTTTACATCCAACCAAAACATTTGTAAATAAAACATTACACATTATTGTAGTAGTCATCTAGTAGTGTAGGATTAATTTTTTTTTTTTTTGAACTCAGTTTTTGATTTAATGGCAGGAAATATTTGGGCAGTTTTTTTTTTTGCGTAGAGTGAATGGTTTATTTTTTCTGTTTATTATATACAAGGTAGCTCAGAGTAAATTTGCCCGTTGCTCGTTCGACTACTGCTCCATGTTTACAGGGGCATTTAAAAATGGAAAATTTACTCTGATTTATTGAAATAATATAGAAGCATTTTTTATTTTTTTGGTTTTATAACGTTCTATATTAGAACTAAAACCTATATATTGTTCATTATATTTACTTCCCAAATATTTGCTGCCAATATTAATATACGAGGGCAGCTGTTTAATTTTGTAGAATAAATTGTTATTTGTTTTTATGTTTATAAATATAGTTTATTTTTTTCTTCGATTTCAAACTTAGACTTTACTTAAGCCAGAGACGGACGTCTAAACATCTACAAATTTTTTTCACGTAGTAATTTCGTATTTACCTAGTAGAAAATGCTCACAAAGTTTTACAGGATCGTTAAATTACGTAGTTTATTAAATAAAAACGGCACTAACTTGTTGGTGATTATTTAGTTTGTAGTTAAATTATTTCAGTTTTTTTTTCTATGTAATTCTCTATTTTGATTGGGGTGGATTCATTTTTTTTGCGTGGGCATTAGAAGGTATGTTCATAAAATGTACACACATAAAACTAATTTCCTGTCTAAAATTGAAATTATATCTCATTACCCAAAGATTCAGTTAAAATACCAGCTAAATTTGGTTCAGATGAGGAGCGAGGGGGTGAAGCATAACAGGTGTGACGTCAGGTGACCATTAGCGTTCTAACGTAAGGAGCCACCAGCTCACATTCCTTTGAAGTATTAGATTAAAATCGACGTACTGTACTCAATTACAATTTCATTGTTCAAAATCAGATCTCTTAAATAATGATTCTTGATGTCAATGTTGGCCCTTTTCGAGTTTTCATTGCTTCTAGACATTTAGGATTGCGCTTTTATCATCACAAAACAGTTTGCTTCTTTGTTTTTCTATCGTTCCTATCTGTCGCCCAATCAGTATTTAAATATCCTTTGAGCATTATCTGATAATCTGTATTTCTATAATAAGTCAATCGCATTTTTTTAGTTCCTTGTTCTTTGCAAATATCTTAGAATTCTTTTTCCAGTCATCCAGTCAGTTTCTGATGATGGGCAATCTAAAAGTCTGCTTAAATATGACATTTCATAATTAATCTCAGGTCTACCAGTTGTTGCTACATACATTAGTCTTCTAATTTCATTGGTTTTGTTGTATTGGAAACTTTTATCTATTGGGGTTTTCTTTGGCTCACAGTCCTTCATATTGAAATAATTCAAAAGCTTTTCCATAAATCTTTCCTGATCAAATTCACATCCTTCGTCCTAGTTAGGATTTTCATTCCCATTATTCCAGACTTTTGACGACTTTTTCATTCCGTATAACACTCTATTACTCTTTACGGATTTATGGAAATAGGTACATTAGGACTAAACACTAACTATCAATATCATAATCAGTAAACCTAGAAGATTTCTTAATACTACGATTAGACCTTGTATATATCTGATTCTCGCCTGGTGAGCCACTACACATACAGGGTTCTGTAACAATACCATCATTATCAGTTCCAAAATTGAAAGATTCATGTTAAGATAATGTATTCTGCTCTAGATCAGAATCACCGCGATTACTTTTTCTACTTGAATCTTGATAAATCATGACTATTTCGCTTTAAAACATTAGAAACATTATTATTAATCAAGTAACCTTGGAGCTTCATGCTTGGATAGTATAGTTGCAGGACGCCACTAATTTTGATCCCTATACACAACAGTTTCAGGATCTTCAAACTTTCATCTCTCCTTAGCATGTTTATCATAATATACTTTTTATATAATTTATTTCTGTTTCCTAATTCATTCCTGAATTGTCTAATTTTAAAACTGGGTTCCTCAAGCCAAGGTAACTTATTTTTTAATTTCCTAGAAAACAAGAGTTCAGCAGGAGGTCTTTTAGAATTTGTTATAGGCGTGTTAAGATACTCCATCAAAGCAACCCACAAATCATCTAATTTCCGAATAATATTTTTAGCTGTTTACACAAATCTTCCAACAAGTCCATTCGATCGCGGATATCTAGGGCTACTTATCTGAAATTTAAAGTCAAACTCATTGGCAAAACATTCAGATTCATATGAATTAAATGGCATATTTTCTGACACTATAACATCAGGTATTCCATACATATACAGGGTGATTTCAAAAATGACGCATAACCTCTCCATTACGTCGTAGAAGACCCTTCAGGGAACCCCAGAAAAATAGTGAAAAAAAACCTCCTCGACCAATCTTGGCGATATGAAGAACTAAAGTTGAAAAGTCAACTTCTTTATTCCCGATTTTTTTTTATACTGTGATATTTCCTATAAAGTTCCAGGTGTCATTGATTTATGACAAAAAAATCACATTAGTTGAATTCTATCTTCTAGAATGAATTTTGCAAACTGTAAAATCTCTATCTCTAAATCCAAGAAATGAATCTAACAACGTTACCTGCTAAGATAATAATTAGGTAGGTAGTACCTGTTAAGTTAATAAAATTAGGACGGCACAAGGTTCATTATTAGAAAAGAGGTATAATCCAATATAAGTGGAAGTATCTAAGATGTTGCTAATTTTTCTACTCCGTGTTCTAATAACTTTATACTATTTTAACTATTTTTCTGGGGTTACTTGAAGGATCCCCCACGACTTAGTGCTGAATATGTCTTATTAAAACGTCTTTTTTTCATTGTCCGACACCTAATTTCCATCCTCTTCTATCGTCGCAATCCTCTGATGAGAGATTTCTTTCACTCATGGATTTTTTTATGGTCTTCTGCCATCATTCCACTTTTGATCTTCTTCGTTTTCTTCTTCTTCTTTGTTATTTCAGGGTATATCTGTTCTGGGCCGCTAGCTTTACCTGACTTAAGATTCTTAATAGCCTTTTTTAGTGTTTCTTTAGATATCTCAACTACTTCTCCATGTACTTCAATATGTCTTGGAGAATTTAATATGTATTACTGTCTACTTTCTTGTAATAGACTCTTGTAATGTTCTATTCATTGCTCTGGTTTAATAATCTGGATTTCAGCTCTGTCCTTTCCTGGGTTTTTGAGATTTGATATAAATCTCCATACTTCTGAGCATTTCCTTTCTCCTATGTTAAAGTTGTTTAATTTCTTCACATTTCTTATCTCAAGACTCGTTCCTATAGCTATACCTAGTGATGAACATTATTAGTTGTCTTTTTGTATTTATTTTTTGTTATTAGCCATTTCAGATACTTTTGCTTCTTCTCGTGGACTAATAGCTCTATCTCCTTGTTAGTATCTTTTTCCTTTGCTTCTTGGGTGGCTTCTATTAGACTCCTTATAATGTTCTCATAGAGTTTATTGAAGGTACATTCTTCAGGGTTCAATACTTTGCTATCGAGTCGCCTCTGATAAAGAAATACAGTGCTGTCATATCTAAAACTGTCAAAATTGTAATTTGTTGTATCCACTGTGTCCATTAGTATGGCATAATGGTGTTTTGTTTTCTTCGTTTTCCTAAACTTTAACTTTATTTTTGATCTTACTGAAAAATGATCTGACTCGCAGGACTCTTACGTTGTTCATCTCTATGTTTGTTTCTTGTTTGCTTTTCACATAGTCAATAATAGTTTCCAAGTTACGGGTATTCTGTATCCATGTGTAGCGGTGTATATCTTTGTGTTTAAAAAATCCAATATGCTAAGATTGTGTGTTTCATAGAGATGTATGAGTCTTTGGCCAATATCATTGAGTACCTATTTCTTCTCCAAATGGTCCAAAAACTGGGCTATTGTTCGTCCTTTCCGTTCTTCCATTGAAATCCCCTATCATTAGGATTTCTCTATTTCTTCCAATATCTACTAGGATTTCATCCAGTTTGTCAAAGAACTCCTGCTTAATGCCGACACTTTCTTCCCAATTACTAAATATGATTTTCCTCCATAGTCCATGTCACAACCTATCTTTTGAAAAGGTAATTCAGGAATATCATGTCATATGAGTGTCTTTTACCACATTACCACACATTTAATTTTCAACTGAATGTACCATTTCTTCCATATTCCGCCATTTCACTATTCACGTTTCTGGATAAATACTCTGCAATACATAAATATCACCCAGGCTGATAACAAACTTGTATATCATGTCTTAACAGTTTTAACTTCAATCTTTGTAATCGGGGCGAGTTTATTGAGCATATAGGATATCTGCTTGTTCATAATACTTAGGTATATTCGGTTTGTGATCAGTACTGGTTTACCATCTTGCATTAGGCAACATATCCAAATTCATGTTGTGATGCATCTGTTTGTATAACATTTAATGTAATATTTTCATTTAATACAAGTTTGATATCTTCAAGAGCTTTATTTTGTACGTCTAACCACTGAAAAACAATTTCTTTGCTAAGTAGCTGACAAAGTGGATTTACAATTTCCCCCAAATTGAGAATACAGTTTCTCACATAATTTACGAAGCCAAGCAGTTTCTGCAATTCTTTCTTATTGGATGGTGCTTTAAGATCATTGATGGCCTTGATTTTATCAATATTTACTTTCATACCCTCACTATCAAAAATATGCCCCATGTACACTTTCTCAGTTGTAACTTATTTTTGTTGAATCTCACACCCTTCTATCTTGCCTCTGTAACACGATTCTCAATGTCTTATCATGTTCCTCCACAAGCTACCAATAAATCACCAAAATATGATTACATTTTCGAAATACCCAAAATGTTTACAATTCATTCTTTGAAAATATTCAGGTGCCAAATTTAAACCAAACGGTAGTCTCAAAAGCTTGTAACAACCAAAGGAAATAGAAAATGATGTTAAAACACTAGGCTTCTTAACAAGCTTTACTTGATAAAAACCATCTTTGAAATCAAGCACAGAAAAATATTTTTTTCCTGACAACTTAGCACTAATATCTTCCAAGCTTGGAATTTCAAAGTATTGTCTTGTTTAAATTCTGTGGATCCAAACATAGTCTTAAGGATTTATCTGGTTTTTCAATTATACCCAGATTATTAACCCACTCATCAGCATTATCTAATTTCTTTATAATTTCCTGATGCTCTAATTCATCTAATTTTTGTTTTAATCTACCTTCAATAGCTTAAACAACCCGACGACCAGGTCTAGCCACTGGTATACTGTTTTCTTTTAGTTTAGTTTTACAAGTATCTGAAAAATTGGGTTTAACATTCAAATCAACAATCAAAAATTCTAACTCACATACTTTACCAAACCCTAAACACTTCAAGTTGATTTTTCTAACTAGTGCTCTACCATAGATTTCCAGCATTGTACTACACTTCACTAGCATAATATGACAGTTATTGTCTCTGCAAAATGTCTTCGGCAGGTATTTTTCTAGGTAAAATATTCACTTCGCAACCAGTATCTATTTCGAAATCTATGTCTGTGTTATGGACTTTTAATTTTTCCATCCATACTGAGTTTCATCTATCTTTAACTTTTTCAAAGAATGCAGTCTTATCTCTCTCTAAACCCGAACTGTTATTTGTCCTAATAACCTCTTTTATTTTTTCGAGAATTTTTGTTGCTGATGTACAACGTCCCTTATTAGGCATGCATTACTAAAATGAGTCTCTTTTCCACACTTGTAACATGTTTTTCCAAATGCTAGAGGAAATTTCCTTGATTTTTCATCTTGTTTCTTTGATTTCACTGCATCTACTCCAGAAACATCAGCGTCCATATTTATATTTCGCACTGATTTTAGCTGATTAACTCAGTATTTCTGCACATTGCCACGGCTTGATCCATTGTTAAACCTTGAATACTTAAAAGTTTTTCCTGAATAATTGGGTCATTTACCACAAGTACCATTCTACTTATTGAAATACTGTCTTCCTGAGTGTCTATACTCACAAGTTGGAATTATTTTTTTTAGTTCACTAATAAAGAAGTGATCAAACGGCTCTTCTGACCCCTGATTTCGGTTATTAAATACAAATTTCTCATACGTTTTGTTTCTCCTAGAAGCACAGTATTTCCTAAATTTTGCAATCACATTATGTCATATTTGTCATTTTCATTAGTTTTCAATATATGTTTTATAGATCTTAACCCCCTCATCAGGACCTATCAAATTTAAGAAAATCCTAACCGTATCTGATTTTGTGTCTTTCTCTGGTAATCTTTTTTTCCATTTTGTCTTTATCACTAAACTGCAAAACTGATACTTTTTTCTGTAACCGAAAGATTCCCATTATTCAATGTTCTTTCTACGACTGTATTATTATAGATATTTTCTAAACAAAGCAAACTTCAAATTTCATTGGTTGAAAATAGTTAGAAGACTGGTTGTTGACGATTTGCCCCAATCAAAAACGCTCTGACTGATTTGTAATTTCTGTGAGAACAAACCTAATCTCCATCTTATTCTTCTACTTCTTCAACCCTAGTCTCGAGTTCAGTTATTGGCTCAGTTAAACTTGTTAGGATATCAAATTGTCTAGGACTGTTGCCCAAAACTTAGCCGTAAAGGCAAATACACAACTGACCGGTACGCTATATCGTTTAAAATGTATGATATGCGATTTCTGGGTTAGAATGAGATGATATTCCCAGCGATTCGGTAGGTACCACATGATTCTCAGCGATTGCCAATGGATTCCTATGTGATTGCCATGCATTCCTGGTTGATTACTATGTGATTCCTAAAAAAAATTACATTTCCACTAATGGTTTACCCCTCGGGAAAATATTTACTTATAGACTTCAAAATTAGGCGTGATTATGAAACCTGCTATTTCAGAGTGTATCAGCTGACCAACCTTTGTACTAATATTACATGAATGGTTTACGAGTACTTTTGCCCTCCATACAACCATAACAAATCTTTGAACTATAAGGTAACCGTAACTGGTTTGGACTATGCCTATTTACATGGCCTAACGTATGCCATAAATTTCCATCAAAATCCTTATCTATTAAAGTTATTTCATGATTTTGATCTGTGTATAATACCTTCAAACAATGAGAGGTTCTATCTTGACTTCTTTTCTTTGACCTTTCAATATGTCTTCCCTGTTTGCAAGCAACATGGTGTCAATTTCTCTAATATTGATATTTTTCCATCACCATAATATGTTGTGTGCATTCAGAGTCCAAAATAAATGATGGAATATCTAAAGTTGATGCCTATATGCTGTTCAGAGCAATGAATGCTATTCCATCTACTTCATTCACCTGTGTTTGTCTACTATTTTGTCTTGGCCCATGGGTATTCATAACTTTGACTATTTTCATGAGACTAGAATTTGAACCTCCTTGAAAAAGTGTATCCTCTACTTCTCTTGTATTGTTCTGACGACATTCTAATATTTTATAACACTTTTTTCATTGGCATGGAATGTCATTTCACTAGGTTTCAATGGTTTACTTTTAAGTTTCATCTCCTCATCTATTATAACCTTGATTTCACAAAATCCATTTTGATGCTTATTCATATTTTCCATGGCCAGTAAGACTGATTCATATTCTTCATTCAAAAACAACAATAAATAGCAAACTTTGTCTTCTTCATCCAGTTTGGAACCTGCATCTTCCAAATCTCTTATCAGAGTGCCGAATATTAAAAAGTGATCTTCCAATTTTCTATCTCTGTTGATCTTTAAAGTAAGTAAGTTACGCTTCAAAGTGCTTTCATCATTTCTTTTGCCGTCTTTGCATCCTTAACCATGTCTTAATGTTTACCAGTTAAACACTGGACTATTTTGCTCTTTCCTTTTGCATCATTAACTTTGAACTCTGACTTCTCCTTCTCGGTACTAAAGTCAGCCTCGGTTTTTACCAATACTTGTGCTATTTGCCTCTCTTCTAGTACCTAATGTGATTATTCTAAATCTCTAATTATTGTTGAAATTTGTTGCACTGGTCTTCATATTTTCTTTGCTGTATTATTTTATATCTTATCCATATTTAGTTGTATTTACTTTCAGTAAACTTCTTCTTTGTTAGCAACTTTCCTAGAATTTTCAACTGTTGTTTTTCAGCTCATCTACTTTTCTCATACCTTCTTCCAGTTATCAATTTGTGGACTCACTAATAGAAGAACAGAATTCAATATTGTCATTTAAAGTTGAGAAATTGCTGTGGTTGTTATTTATTGAAAGAAGGTTATTTAAGACCAAAACGTGGAAAACAAATATGCAGCATACCTTCTATAATGTACTCTTGCCTAAAACTACCCCAATAATAACTACTTATACAGAGTGTCCCATCCCATGTCCCATGCATATATAAACTCTGGAACAAAAACACCACAATACATTATATGGGACACTCTTTATATACTTACCTACTTATTTAAAAGTTTATATACTTATATAATTTTTTTTCTTCTAGAAAACAAAGGCTGATGTTTTTTGATATTAAAAAAAAAGTTGTTGCGCGTTATTACCACAAAAGATTATAAGATGAAGTGTGCACAAAAAAAAAAAAATATTTTATCAACCAATACACACACGTTGTAGATAAATATAAATTTGTTACATTCGGAGTACTTACGAGGCACTTTTTAAACAAAAAATGCTACACTGCCAAAGCATTTTAAGTACTCAGAAAAAATAAAAACCTATTATTGTTGATGTTGAGCTTTTTGAATAAAAGTACAATAGATTTTAAGGCTTAAGTATATGGATAGATATAATTTGTCACTGAGAGTAAGTGATAAAAAGAAAACACGAGTTACCAATTAAATGTGTACATTTTTATATACAGTTGCCTTAAAAGGGCTGGCCTTAATAAAATTTACCGACTTTTTTTATATTTGTCTTGTTGTTGAAGGCAACTTTTCTAAAGCATATATTTATTTGTTATAATAATAAATAGATGCTCTATAATTAGTTCCTCTAATGTTGTTAGAAATTATTAATACATGGGTAAATTTTATTTTATATTGGGAGAGTTGTATAAAAAGAATTATTGCTTGTTGAAACAAGAAATAAAATATGGTCTCAAGAACTAATACTTAAAAGGAAGGAGAGCTTCTCTATATAAGAGCTGTAAAACGCTGTCGTAGAAGAGATATTTTGTAGTATTTAAAAAACAAAAGTAAAAAAAAAAACTGTAATAACTGCTACTGTGAGCATTAAATGACGGAAAAAATAAACTTTTGTTTGTTTTATTTAGGTATATCCAAATACCCAAAAGTCTAACTTTGAGTTTTTCTGTTCGGCATTATTAGATATAGAAAAAATAGTGAAGTAAATAGAGCAAGAATCGATGGAGTTCTCTAAGTTATAATATAAAACCCCATAATTCTCCTTTTCAATGTTAAATAAATATAAGCGTACGCCTCTGTCAAAACTCATAATAATGTAAAACTGCTTACTAAGCGGTACTGCACTGGAAAAGTACCATTGTATCAAGGTTTCCGCCTACGTAAATGCTGGAATCAGCAGTATTTCTTTATAAATACGGCGTACAGAGCTCCTGGAGCTCATTCTATTATTTTTAGCCAGACTAAAGTAATTAGATTCACAGATTCATTTGTTATCGACTTTTACGTGGCAGCAATTTGAGTCTAGTATTTTTTGTTGTAATTTCTTAGTTTTTGATAAAATAAATAGTTTCTAAAAACAAGATTCACTAAACGAAAAATATAATTTTTATAAAAGCTTGTTGCCTGACTTAAATTGGAAGATTCAAAGATAGATGATAATAGTTCTAGAAAATAAAGAATTCTTTATAAAGTTGAAACAATTCTAGATGGTTTGATTGAAGGAGGCTCTATTTACAGAAAAATTGCATCTATTTCAGTGTTGTCAGATGTCAAATTTAAAATTATCAGGATTTGAGAACAAAATTATCAGATTCCAAGAAAAATTATCAGAGAAAGTTTCTGTCAACTTTTTTGACTTTTTATCTCTATTTTCATTTTTCGGGTTCTAGCTGAAACTCTGGCAATTGTAGCTCTCAATAAGAGCTTCAAAAAAGGTTATTCAAGACCTCGAGCCCAAGGGCTTCATTTTCAAGATAATCGGCTTTGAAGCTTTTGCAAAATTTGAGACAAAGTTTTAACGTTTTAACTTTGAACCTCAATATCTTTAAAAGTATTTAAGATATAGAATTGAATCTTATTTTATCTTGAAGATTATTAATTTTGATTCAGAATATATAATTTTACATTATGTTTGTTATACTAATAACCGAGTAATCAGCAATTTTGTGAAAGAATATCAGATTATTGAAATTTTTTGAGCCCAAAAATTGCAAATATCGTTTTTATTTTTCTACAAGCCTTAAAACCCTTAAAATAATGTTGCGTAAATGCTTTTCCACTAATTTTCACCTCTTCTTTTGATTAGTAAAGTCAAAAATTGCAAAATCCAAAAATTTAAAAATTCGAACTTTTCCAAAGGGGTATGCATGGAAATTGGATTTTCAAATATTTCAAATGCTTGTATTTTGGAAACCAGTGAAGCTATTGACATGAATCTTTTGCTCAATTGTAGCTTTCAATAAGGGATACAAAAAAGGTTATTTAAGACTCCGAGCCCAAGGGCTTCGTTTTCAAGATAATCTGCCTGGAAGCTTTTGCAAAATTTGAGGAAAGTTTCAACTTTGAGCCTCAATATCATAGGCGGTTCTAGCCCATCTGTACTGGAGGGGGCTGAAGCCCCTGCTCAGAGGTCGCTCGCCGCAGGCGCTGCTAGAGGCCTCGCCGGAGGCGAAATTTTTTTTAGCTGCCACGCGCAATAATCTTATATTTTAATAAATATTTAGTCAAAATTGTTTTTATTTATTTATGAAAAATACCAAAGTTTCATTCTACTTATTACACACACCCAGGGTTGCCAGATTTTCAAAATTGAAAAGTAGGAGGTTGAATGGGAGGGAAAAATAATGTTTCGCTGCAGGCGGAAATTTTTTTCAGGTGCCACGCCCTAATTTTGTCACATTTTATCATATACAGAGTTTAAGAAAAGTAGCGGGACGGTCAATTATCTCTGAGGCCAGTGGTGCAATTTAAACAAATTCTTATAGTCCAAGAGCCCAGAGCCGCCAGACACAACTTATTTTCTAAAGGACAGAATATGTGGGATTGTGTAGCACTTATATGTACTATGAACGTATGTATATCCGCTAAGTTGGGTAGACGGCCAATTAACCGACACCAGGTGCGAAAGCTTAAAAAGTACTTTAACTTTTTTTCTAACGCTTGATTTTTATACATGTTATTGGGGAGACTATTTCATAACTACGTGTGCTCAGCCAGACCAATCGCACCGGCCAAACATCCCCCCAGACGCAATAATAGTTTTTCCGTGAGTATGAGCGCGAGGGTACTATGCATGCGTTTTAGAGTGAGCGAGATATCTATTTCCCCCTCTTAAACTTACAGTCTACTCCAGGCTAGAGTAGAAATGGGATTAGGTTTTTCCCATAATGGGAAAAACCGTTATTTACAAATAACAGTCAACTGGCCGTCTACCCAACTTAACGAGTATACATACGTTCATAGTACCTATAAGTGCTACTCACTCCCACATATTCTGTCCTTTAGAAAATAAGTTGTGTCTGGCGGCTCTGGGCTCTTGAACTATTATATTCAAGACGAATTCAAAAATTGTATGGACGTTGTTGCCAGACTTACCAATAATAGTTATTACAAGAGGAAAAGTTTTGTCGGCACTGGACTACACAACTTATACTTGGACCAAGTAAGTTGGCAGCCAGCCTACTTACTTGGATGTTAGATGTTAGGACCTATCCTGGACTTGGAAAAATAGTTAATATGATAAAAGTGTCGTCCAAGTGAGACGTGCGCAGCGTCCAAGACTCCAAGTATACTTGGACCGTGTCAACCGAACCTGGCTTAAATAAAGTGGAGTTTGGTAGATAATTCTTGAAGCTCAAACCCCCTTTATAATCTACAGTCAGCGTCACAACGAAGCGCTGATGATTGCCAACGTTCGTAGAGAACAAGGCACTTGAAGAAGATCAAATACCTTGCTTAGACCAAGAAATTGGAATATAATCGAACAGAGAGAATAACGACTCTATCTATAATGAATTTGGGCAGGCAAAGTAACCGACAATAGATAAGACAAAGCAAGTACTGGAATGGAGACCAAGAAAAGAAGCCTATCGCAGTAGAGGCCGTACGATACCTTCAGTTCAGATTTGATGCCCAAGCACTCAAGCTTGAGTAGTTCTGTCTTCGTTCGGCATTAGAAATACAGAAAGATTCAAATAATATTATCAAAGTGCGCTCGCCTATCATCGACGTTAAGCGTAAAGGTACGGTTTGTTACGATAGTACGCGACGCACAACTGACTGTTTTCTGACGTCAGAATCAGCGTCAGAAAACGGGTGTACGTCATACCTGAACCAATGACGACGTTTACGTTGTCAGTTGTGCGTCGCGTACTATTCTAACAAACCGTACCTTAAAGCTCCCCAGTTGCGTTGGGTTGCCAGATTGAAGTATTAAAATTAGGGTAATAGTTATTTACCTAACAAATGCAGAAAGTGATACTTTAACGCAGTGTTACTTTCCATTTGCAAATAAGTGTGGTAAAGTGAACTTTACCGCACGCTCGTAAGTAAAAATAAATAAGGGCACCTAGTTCAGAATTATATTTCATGTAATTTCCATTTTTGGGAAAAGCGGGAGTTTTGTTTAAGGGCGCGGGAGGCGGGAGGTTTAGTAAAAAAGCGGGAGACTCCCGCCTAAATCAGAAGGGTTGGCTAACCTACACACACCTACAGGCAACAGAGGCAACCCTGTCCCTAGCGGTGGGGGCTAGGGTTGCCTCTGTTTCCAGACTTCCCTATTTCGGATATTTATGAAATAATTGAATAAAATTTTATGAAATAATTAGATAAAGGTATTAAATCAATGAAATTAATGAAATTATGTAGTTAATAAATCCTAACGCTTGAATATTCTTTATTCAGGGGCTTTTGCCACACATCACTAATTTAAATTTGGGGGGGCTAATTCCAGATTTGGGGGGGCTTAGCCCCCCCAAGCCCCCACCTAGAACCGCCTATGCTCAATATCTTCACAAGTATTCAAGATATAGAATTGAATCTTATTTTATCTTGAAGATAATTTAATTCTGATTCAGAATATATAATTTTACATTATATTGGTTATAATAATAACCGAGTAATCAGCAATTTTGTGAAAGAATGTCGGATTATTGAAATTTTTTGAGCCCAAAAATTGCAAAAATCGATTTTATTTTTTAACAAGGCCTTAAAACCCAAAAAGGAAAGTTGCGAAAATGCTTTTTTACTAATTTTAATCTCTTCTTTCGATTGGTGAAGTCAAAAATTCGAAAAACTGAAAATTTAAAAATTCGAACTTTTCCAAAGGGGAATGCATGGAAATTTGATTTCCAAATATTTCAAAGGGCCATATTCTGAAAACCAGTAAAGTAATTGGCATAAATCTTTTGCCTAATTGTGGCCCTCAATAAGGGCTACAAAAAAGGTTATTTAAGACTCCGAGCCCAAGGGCTTCGTTTTCAAGATAATCTGCCTGGAAGCTTTTGCAAAATTTGAGGTAAAGTTTCAATTTTGAGCCTCAATATCTTCACAAGTATTCAAGATATAGAATTGAATCTTATTTTATCTTGAAGATAATTTAATTCTGATTCAGAATATATAATTTTACATTATATTTGTTACAATAATAACCGAGTAATCAGCAATTTTGTGAAAGAATGTCAGATTATTGAAATTTTTTGAGCCCAAAAATCGCAAAAATCGTTTTTATTTTTTAACAAGGCCTTAAAACCCAAAAAGGAAAGTTGCGAAAATGCTTTTTTACTAATTTTAATCTCTTCTTTCGATTGGTGAAGTCAAAAATTCGAAAAACTGAAAATTTAAAAATTCGAACTTTTCCAAAGGGGAATGCATGGAAATTTGATTTCCAAATATTTCAAAGGGCCATATTCTGAAAACCAGTAAAGTTATTGGCATAAATCTTTTGCCCAATTGTAGCCCTCAATAAGGGCTACAAAAAAGGTTATTTAAGACTCCGAGCCCAAGGGCTTCGTTTTCCAGATAATCCGCCTGGAAGCTTTTGCAAAATTTGAGGTAAAGTTTCAAGTTTGAGCCTCAATATCTTCAGAAGTATTTAAGATATGGAATTTAATCTTATTTTATCTTGAAGATAATTTAATTCTGATTCAGAATATATAATTTGAGATCATATTTGTTACAATAATAATTGAGTAATCAGCAATTTTGTGAAAGAATGTCGGATTATTGAAATTTTTTGAGCCCAAAAATTGCAAAAATCGTTTTTATTTTTTAACAAGGCCTTAAAACCCAAAAAGGAAAGTTGCGAAAATGCTTTTTTACTAATTTTAATCTCTTCTTTCGATTGGTGAAGTCAAAAATTCGAAAAACTGAAAATTTAAAAATTCGAACTTTTCCAAAGGGGAATGCATGGAAATTTGATTTCCAAATATTTCAAAGGGCCATATTCTGAAAACCAGTGAAGTTATTGGCATAAATCTTTTGCCCAATTGTAGCCCTCAATAAGGGCTACAAAAAAGGTTATTTAAGACTCCGAGCCCAAGGGCTTTGTTTTCCAGATAATCTGCCTGGATGCTTTTGCAAAATTTGAGGTAAAGTTTCAACTTTGAGCCTCAATATCTTCAGAAGTATTTAAGATATGGAATTGAATCTTATTTTATCTTGAAGATAATTTAATTCTGATTCACAATATATAATTTTATATCATATTTGTTACAATAGTAACCGAGTAATCAGCAATTTTGTGAAAAAATGTCAGATTATTGAAATTTTTTTGTGCCCAAAAATTGCAAAAATCGTTTTTATTTTTTTACAAGTCTTGAAAACTCTAAAAACAAAGTTGCAAAAATGCAAATTTTGATCTCCTCTTTTGATTGGTGAAGTCAAACATTGCAAAATCCAAAAATTTAAAAATTCGAATTTTTTCGAAAGGGTATATGCATGGGAATTTGATTTTCAAATATTTCAAAGGGCCATATTTTGGAAACCAGTAAAGTTATTGGCATAAAACTTTGGCTCAATCTGGGACTAGTATATAGTACCTACGTCAAAACATTCAAAACCAACAACCACCTTCAATTTTTTGATAAATTTAAATAAATTAATTAATTGTTAACTAGAAATTTGAAAAATACATATTAAAATAATTGTAGTTTCAATAAATTATGGTAGATTAGCTTGTTATTATCGATTATTGAATCGTAGTCAAAATTATGGTAGAATTCGATAATTATCGGGTCATTGGCAACACTGATCTATTTGGTTATCAATTGAGAAATTTCAATAAAAATCTGTATTTTTCTCCAGCCTAGATTTTCAAAAATGAACCAACATTTTCTTCTATAGGACTAAATATGACATGCCTCTACATTTTGACCATTCACTCAAAAACTACCTGAAGCGCAAATATGAGATTTTGAGGAAATACTTTTGAGGCAAAACATACTGAAAATTCAAATCAATTGAACGAAAAATTGCAGTTACAAGATTTTTAAAATTGTACATTTTCTTCTATCAAGAATAAGTATGACATGCCTCCACATTTCCACCATTTACACAAAAACTACTAAATATTAGATTTTGAGGCGAAAGAGTCATTTCAGATTAACTTCCTGGAAAAATTGTTATCGATCAAAGAAAACTGGGGCTGGAAAATCATTCACCCCTTGGCTCCGGGCTCCCTCTAGCGTGAATTGGCTCTAGTCAAACCTAAATACACGAAATTCCTTGCAGTCGATAGTAAACCGGCTTAAACATGTCGTTAATTAACTAATAATTAATGGTATGTTGCCGTTTTTGTGCAGTGCAGTGTTCGGGAAAAATGAGAAATGGACCATCACCATTGGACCGCAATTGCAGCAGGAAAATCAGGTAAGGAAGAGTTTTCTTGGTTATGCTAAAAGGTTATTGTCCTAAAATGGAACATGGGTCAAGCATATACACCTACCTGTTGGAGTTTTAACCTAATATAGCAATACTTAATCCAGAAAAGGAACAAAATCACTTGGGTTTAAATATAGAAACTTCAAGTGAAACGATTTGAAAGTTGTGTTTCGAATTCAATAGTTGGAGTTTTAGAAAATCTAAATACAAAAGTCCGGCATTTCAACAAAAAGAATTCTCTCTTTTGAAGTAGATAAAATTTAAAAAAAGTCGATTTTCCCTTTTTCCCTAGAGAGCGGAGTTGTATTCGGTGAACTTTTTAAGCAACTTTTAATTAAATTACTTCTGACATTCTTCGTATTTGACTGTGAGAGAATCAAAAAAGCCATACAGATAAAAATATTCAGTTGTAGACTGAGTTCGTATTTCGCAAATTTAATTAAAAAACGTTTTTTAGGATTTTATTTCAAATTATTCATTGTTCGAACTGAAATGCTAATTGGAGCCGTCCGAATATTCTAACAATAGCCAATCAGCCGGCGCTCTAAAACCCGAACTCTAATAATGGTCTCTAATTGACCGTTTTAGAGGCAATTTTACAACCCTCTACTATGAATAATGACAGTATTCAATTTTGCCTTTTCATAAATATAAAATATAGAAGAATTTTTGCTCGTTTGTTATATAAAATCTATTAATTAACTTTGGGTTTCTGATTAATTAATTTTTCGCCTCTCTCCTCTCTCCGTCTCTTCTCATTTGGCCAGGGTTTTCCTGGAAAAGTTGAATCCGGGACTATCGGTTATCCCTGGAGCTTTTTGTGCTCCTGATCCAAGGCCGATCAGGAATCGACAATTTTGGGAATATTTTGCCTCTCATTATTTCATTGGCATAAAATAAAAAATAAAAAAATCTTCGTGAGATGTAACGCAATAATGACAAAATTAAGAACCGAAGAGGAAAAGGAGAGGAAATTTCAAGTGTTCAACCTCAGCTCCGCGTCGGGACTCTGGAATATTGATCCGGAGGAGGCCAAAGACGGGAGGGATAGAGCCGTTTTGAGTCAGGACCGGGATCTAGATATAGAGAGGATTTTTTATTTGAGGAATGAATTTTATTATATATTTTGTCTCAAGTTTTATCAGTATAAGACTCTTGAACTTTTAACTCAAATATCTTTGATGGGTATATGAAATATTGAGATCATATAGATAGTAGATAGCAAGTAGATAATAAGCTCTTTATTTTTACCACAGATAGTTACGTCGTCAAGAAATGCATATGTGTCTTCTAAATGTTCTTGTTTGATAATGTTATTCATATTTCTCTGAAAACAAGCAACGCCATTACTCACTCCAAAAGGTATTCGAGTGAATTGGTATAGATTTCCATATGCTTCAAAGGCAGTGTATATACGTCTGTGTCGTTTCAAACAGTTATAATATGATTCAGTCCCCAGCTCCAGTAGTCAGGTAGTTCATGCGTTGTCTTTATATAGTCCACTGCATTTTCCTGTAAGACTGTCATGTCTTTGTCCAGAACGAGGTTCGTTGGAAGTTTTGATGAAAACCTCTGAGCCAATATTCACATTATCAAAATTAAAGTCAATCATATTCCAACTATATCAGTTATATCCTAAAAACTATTAACACACAAAGACATTATCGAAGTGTTTCTTACGAATTTAAATGTCTCAATGGTTGCTTCATTTTCAAATTTTCTTGTTTGTAGAGTGGATACTAGGATACTACTGTATTGTGATTATAAAAATATCAAGATTTAGGTATATCCATCTTGGAAAATCTCTGTTCTGATGCACCTTTGGTGAATTTACGTGAACCGATTCAGGACGCGAACGGTAGATTCCCTATAGCAATTAGATAATTGGGTTCCGAAGAACCACGAGGATACACAACGATTGTATGTGTATGTGTGTGTTGGAAGTGTCGGTTGCACTGCGACCTAGGTTGATCTATTGTACCCCTCCTGTGCTGCTAAATTCAGGTTTCCTGCTCTTATTAGCCCCTCTAGTTCTAAGTCCTTCAGGAATCCTAGGATATCCAGTGGATCCAGAGATGAAATGTCTTGTAACTGTATAAGGGGGTTAATTTTCGATAATTCCGATTGGACATGCTATGATGCCAGTCTTAGGAACATTCTTGTTTCTACTCTGGGTTCGGTATCAATCACGAGTGTCTCGAAATCCTCATAGAAGATAATATTGAATGCAACCGGTCTTTCAATATTGGGGCTTCCAAGAGACACCAAAACCAAAATAATGACTGTGGACAAGTATTGTCAGTCGTTTTTAATGTGACACTTTCCGTATAAGAAGCGAGGGGGTTAAGCATGTTGGTCAGGGGACGTTCAAAATTTAGCATAAAAGTAGACCAACTGCCTATGCGAACACAAGCAGCCGGTCTGGCCTTTTGCTTTGCTTAACAATCAGGTTTAACACAAAGACAAACAAAGATTACACAGGACAAGAAGTCTTGGAGGAAGATTTACTTGCTTTGAAGAGTCCAAAGTTATGTTAGGTGACCATTGGCGTTCTAACGTAGGGAGCCATTAGCTCATATTCCTTTGGAGTACCAGATCAAAATAGGCAAACTGTACGTTTACTTCCTGGGTCATGAGATGAGAATTCACACTAACTAACCGAAACACTTCTGTTGCGTCTTCAAGATCATTATTTGTCGCGTCTTCTAGATTTTCTGCTGCGTCTTCTTCTTCCCTTTGACTTTCACTCAATGATTTGCTTGAGTATTCAGTACCTATTGAGCATTAAGTATTCTTTATATGTATATGTCTGAACCAAATTTTTCCAAGTATCTGGTTTGTTTTTGCTCGGGCTACCAAAAGTCCATTTCAATTACTTATTTGTAGCATTTTTGCAATTGCTCTCATACTTTCAAACAAATAAAATATTTTTCCTGATCCTGATTTTTGAATTTTTTCAACTTCTTACTTTATTTATTAATTCCTATTATATCCTGGATAAGGGCTGTCAAACAGGAAATATGGTCTGAACATGAATACTGTCCATGTTGTCTGGGATATGAATAAGTGTGAAACCGAAACTTCAAAGAAAAAAAATTATTAAGTAGGTAGCAGTTAGATGCAAATATTGTCCATAACTCCAGTGTTGTTTATTTCAATTGCCAGGGCTATCTCAACAATAAAAACTGTTTTGGTTACAGACGGAAAACCAAGATTACTGTTCTTATCAGAAACCCATGTGACTGAAAATGTTGATCCAATAAAACTAAAGATTGATAGATATAATTTGGATTAATGTGTAATAACTAAACCGAAGAACTGGGGAGTGACCCAAACAAGAACTGACGTTAAATATAAAATCAAAATTGCAGTGTGTCCAGAACACACACAATATCCTATTCAAAATCTATAGTCCAAAGGTACAGGTAAATTTATTACCTTTCCCTATCAAATAGCATTGAAAGGTAATACATTTTACCTGTACCTTTGGACTACAGATTGTGAAGAGATAATATGTATAATAGTTGTTTTCTTTTGAACTAGGAACAACAAATTCGAAGTTTCTATGCACCGTATTACTATCAACAGCTTTGAAGAAATCATCACACATAATATTAACTCTCACACGAGTGTTTTTCATGGAAACCAGACTGATTAGATACTGAAATGTTGTTATTATCATAGAATTTCAGTAGAGTTCTAGGATTTTCTCATAAACCGAGTGTTAATGAGATGTAAACTCTGTATGGTTGTAGGTGCCTGGAACCTTTGGAACCGTAGTGACTGTTGCTGTCTTCCATTCGTGTGTGAATACTCCAATAGAGAAAGAAGTATTTATGATGTCCAAAAGACGATTACCTATTACATAGAAAACATCCTTGAGCACTTTAGTTGAAATTCCACTCTCCCCACCACCCACGTTCTTTATCCTATAAACATGCTTCTTTACAGTTTGCATTGACACACACTCAAATCGTTTAGGCTCAGCATAAGTGAGGATAGCTGCGATTGTATTTCCCAAATTATTGAACTGGGGAATACCGGACACAATCTCTGCAATACTATTCACAAAATATTCATTAAATCTATTAGCAATTGATATATTTCATCTATAACCAATTCATTTCCAAAAAAAAATATCATTAGGTAAATATAAGTACTCTTTTTTTTCAGGAAGAAGGTCTTTAAAGTTTTTCTTATTTTGATCAAAAATTAAATAATTCACAAGTCTCAAGTTTCAGAACACTAGTGGATCTCCTGAATGGAGTCGAACCCACAGTATCTGAGACTGTCATACTGCTGTCTCCCAACTATTCTCAAACAATCTGTCTGGATTATAATATGTCACAAAACTTGACGCGGGCAGAGAAACTCTTTTCTATGTTTCTCTCTCCGGAACCTGCTACCAGTTCAGAACCCGACATTTCTCACCGCGCATCAGAAATGTCGGAGGAAGATCAGCAGGAGCAGCAGATTGCTGGCTCCAAATTAACAAAAGATGGACAACCATGTACTAATTTTTGGTGCCTTTCCAAATATAATCAATAGTAATATAACGAGTGCAATGGAAATTATTATTTTTGGGAAATTTGCCCGAATGCATTTTTAGTTGAAAAAGAGCACGAGTGCACGTAGTGCATGAGGTTTCAACACAGATGGTATAATTGGAAGGAGCTTGTTATAGAAATTTAGTAACCCCCAAAAATGCTCTTAAGTGAGACAGATTTTCAGGGACAGGGGAATTCACAATCGCTTCAACCTTTTCAGATGTGGGATGAATACCTTCTGCATCTATCTTATGTCCCCGGGATTCCACAGAACTCACGAAAAATTTACATTCAGCAAAATCCTTGCCCATAATCAGAATACCATCCAGAATGATATTAGATATTATTTAATCTGTTTAATATTTTGTCATCTGAAAAATAGCAGGAGCGTTAGTGATGCCATTAGGCAGCCGAAATTCGATAGGGTTGTTTACTCAATATTTTCAAAAATCCACTCGTTATTAACTGGACTGCAGTATGAGTTTTTAAAGTTATAATGAGTTGGTATAACTCTGATAACGAGTGGATTTACATTTACTTTAGAATGAAATTGATTGGATTTTCGATATCAACCAACATATTCCTGTAATATTTACCTACTAATTTCCTATTGATGTTATACGATTTCCACATTATTCAGACAAGAAGTTTTGAAATTGAAATCGGGCTTGAAAATGTGGTAAGGGTTGAAACCTGAAAAAGTTCACTAATGCAAATTTTCGATCAAAAACTTTCCCTCCCCAATCTAATTACTAGAGTCGACTTTTGTATCGATAATCCCAAATCAGATTTTATCCTTTTTGAATTTCGACGTCCGAAATTCAATAGAGCCGGTGGTAATCTTCTTACGTAATATCGGGAGTCTGTGTTATTATGGAGAGAAAATTAATCTTTGAGGTAGCAAAATAGAGGCGCAACCGCTATTCAAATGTCGACACGAAATCGACATGCTTTATTCGCCTAAAAGCATGTATGCGGCATAGATAATATATAGAGAGAACAATGTCGCACAAAATTACAATCAACTATTTTCGATTCGTCATAGCAAATTCGAAAATAGCACGAACGATAATATTAAATTACAAAATAAGCATCTGGCTATCATAATTTTAAAAATTCCTGTATGTGACAAGATTTTCGAAAAAAAAAATTTAACGAGTCTGTTGTTGCCAACATTTTAAGCGTTGTTGTAAAATCTGATTTTGAGGCTTAAAAGCCCACAAGATGTCAATTTAAAAAGCATACGCGGTTTGAGAATTTACTTTTCCATATTATATTCTCGCGAAAAGTTTAAATTGAATTTTCTCACATCTCGTATTTTTTCGATTTTGTCGGCAACACTGTTGAAAAAGATTATTACTAAATAGGTAGCACGGTGTGACGTTGGTTGTATGCACAACATTTCCTGCAGCAGGCGAGTTTTTATTTTTGGAGCTAACAAACATATGCAATTAATTAAGAAATCTATACCGATGTTAATTTGGTATTCTAATAGTTGGACCATAATAATTTTATAGGTATAAGGACCTCACTGATGTGTGTATTAGATAAATTATTCTTATACAAATAAAGCATATTATGGGTCTTATGATTTAAGCTGTTTTATTCATTTTGTATGTTAATGATCTCTGTTTTCATAGTCTGATCAATAATGGAATCGTTACTGGGTTTTGATTTCCTCCAGAGAAATTTTTTAATGATTCAAAAGCCAGTAATGATCAAAATTTCAGATATTTCTAGCTCTTAATGTCGTCTGGAAGAGTTTTATAATGATTCAAGCGCCAAATATTTGAACTATTCCCGGCTCTTGATTCCTTCTCGAAAAGTTGTCTTGTGATTCAAACGCATAAATTTGAATCTGAATCATGAATAGTTACTGGATCTTGATTTCCTTCAGAGAAATTTTTTAATTTTTTAATGATTCAAAATCCTATAAACAAACATCAAAATTTAACCTATTCCTGTGACTCTTGATAGCATCTGGAAAAGTTTTCTGGTGATTCAAAAACCTGTAATATAATCAAAGTTTTGGGCTGAAAAATATTCCAGCTGGACATAATTTAAAACTGAACCGGCATTGGGTCTTGATTTCATTCAGAGAAATTTTCTAATGATTCAAAAGCCGGTAATGATCAAACTTTGAACTATTCCCGGCTCTTGATTTCGTCTGGCAAAGTTTTCTGGTGATTCAAATGCCTGGAATAGACAAATTTTGAACTTAAACTTGTAGGCGACTCAGAAATAACTCTCCTTACCTCCGCAACCCAAACACAAGGATTCGCTAGCCAACCCATAGCACCTCTCTTGGACAACCTAACGTAGGGGACAGTCTTCGGTCGTAGACCCACCTCAAACCTTCTCAGCCTTTTAACCTCCGGTTTCACAACTGCCATCCCAAGGTCAGTCGATCCCTCGGTACCACCCGTAGGGGTAGACTTGAACACCGACTGCGGATCCGATGAGCAAATGCAGGATTTGTTCAGGTCACTGTAAGGACCTGCTCAGCCAACCCTAAATACTTACCACTCCGCTCCGTGCCAGTGGCTGCCACTTCCGTCGAAAGTACCATACTTATAACGGCCCACTCCTTGGTACTACTGTCAGGAATAGAACCAGAAACAGACTCCGAATCCGCCCAAAAGATCCAGGATTTGTTCAAATCACTGAAAGATTTATTGGCAGGACAATCTTGCATAGCTACTCCGATGACCGGCTATGTTATCATATGTCAGCACATTGACTTTGAAATCAAGGTTACTCAAGAGCTGGGAATAGGCAGAACTTTTTATAACTCATAACACAATAGAATAATCTGAATTTGTTTCCAGAAGATTCACTTCTACTGCTGATGGGTCATATTTGCTATGCCCTGGGGTCGCAAGTCATATAGGCATTGAGGTACTATTAGTCGATCTTCTAGGATGGCTGAACATGCGTTCATGAGGTGTAGAATTAGTTGGAGTACTCATCTTATTGAATGTAGCGAATCGATTAATAATACATATTGCCATTGTTCTACGTCAAGGTTTCTAGATTTAATCTCAAGCTAAATAAGTCCTTCAAATTGTTCCATTAAATCTTTCACATTGTTAATTGTATCCAGTTATACGACTTGTGGCAACACCATGACTTGTTAAAAATTGTTTCACATCAACAGATAGTTCATGGGAAAAAAATTCAAATTTACAATGAGATGTATCTTTTCAGAAAATTTGTACTCGAACAATAACTTGTAGGATTATCCACTTTTTGTCAATGTGCCTTTTAACAGGAATTATTAGTAATGTTACTTTACCAAACTAGTAGCATAATGTAACAAGTTATTCAAGTACAAATGAGTGAATTGTTGCGGAACTTATGGTTGGACCTCTGCGGGACGAGCGCAGCGAGTTCCGCAGCCATCTATTCATCAATATTATGTTTAATTACGATATAACCTGATTCACTCAGTTGTGAATTTTACTCATGAGCTCTAAAACTACACGTTTCAGGTAAGTAAGTGTCTTATTTGAACAGTTCAACAGTATATTGGTGAGTAAATGGCTGGAGGAGGTTCACCCATAAGTTCCGCAATAATCCACTTATTTGTACAAACATTTTTAGAACCAAATATGTTGGAGACGACTCAACCAAATATAGACAAACTATATAGTTTTGGAATCGGGAAATTGTGCTATTCAAGAATATAGAACCAAATATAGCGCATCCTATTTGAAAAAAACCGAAAGCATGCAATATTTCACATTTCTGACATTCAGTTTCTGTTTCTGACCATGGATTCTAAAAATTTAGCCAATGCTGTACAACTTTTGTATTTACACCTTTCATCTACCTATAAAGGTGAAGGCTGTAGGTGGATTGTCAATATATAAAAAAAAAACCCTGTACATAATTTTGAATAGGTACTTTTTTGAGGGGTACAACATCCGTCGGGGCTGCTAAATTCTAATGGTTATAACTTATCTGCATCAAGAATATTGATAGTTGACTTTGAAAATTTACATTTCTCATCGTTTACTTTCTTGTAATATTCATGAATTTCTGTAAATTTTCAGTTTCCACATATTGTAACATTAGTATTAGTATTAGATAGTCTTTCATTTTGTATGATATTGTTAATTATACAGTTCAACAATATATTGGTAAATAAATGGCCGTCCATGAATTCCGCAACAATCCACTCATTTGTACTTGATAAATTTCCAGTTTATATAACATATTGTTCAAGTACAAATGAGTAGATTACTGCAGAATTCATAGGTGAACCTCTGCGGGACGAGCACAGCGAGTTCCGCAGCCATCTACTTACCAATATATTATTGAACTGTTCAAGTAAGTCACTTACCTGAAACGTGTAATTTTTGAACCAATGATAAAAACTCACAATTGAGTGAGTCAAGTTAATATTGTACTTGAACAGCATATTGCGCTCGTCCCGCAGAGGTCCACCCATGAGTTCTGCAACAATCCACGCATTTGTACTTGATAAATTTTGAATTTATATAACAAATTGTTCAAATTGTATACCTACTGAAAGCTTCTTGTTTGGCCTCTGGGATATTTTTTCCACTGTAATAAGCTACCTGGAACAAAGTGGACTCTCAGTCACTATAATACTGAAGGTGGCGTTCGATATTACCGAAAGAAATGAAATAATCGAGTCTGGTGGCATTGTCCGGAAAAAAGATGGCAAATATCAGTTCTGAATTGATTTTCAAAAAATTTATGGCATTTTGGACAAGCTCCAACAAATACGATTTATTTTCAGCATAGATCTTAAACAGGGTCACTGGCAGGTACCATTGGTTGAACAGAGCAAACCAATAACCGCAATTATTGTGCCTGGTCTGGGGCTGTTCCAATTCCGAGTTATGCCATTTGGCCTTCATTCTGCACCAGCTACCTTCCAACCACAAATTTGGCGCCCGAGCAGGGACCCAAAAAAATTAAATGGGATTTTGTACGAAGTGACATATTTTAGCTTGAAGAACCGTTGTTAAACCATTGAAATCTGTTACTATTAAGGAAAAATTGCCGAAATATGTCATTTTGACCGATTTCCGTTGTACGCATGCTCAAACCAAAAAGTGAGCCGATGCTGCCTAATCCATTTGCATGATATTAAATGGAATAACTTGTTTGATTACCAAACCCCGGAGTACCCAAAAGTTCTTTCCGAAAAGAGAGACAACAGTGTGCGCAGTAACACAGTCCCTACCACCATAAGTTTTTAGAATCTTTTTGTCGATCATAGTTCTCGATTCCATTTCAAACTCACATAAGTGACAAAGATATTGATTTTTTTAGAATTCAATAATAGTAAATCATTTTCTATATATGACTTCACTCTCTACATACAAAAACAAAAAAACACTTCTCCATATTTTCTAAGCAACAAAAGCCCTGAACCTATGTCCCTTCATTGTGGCTTTTTTAATGCACTTCCGTTCTCGGAGCGCCAACTGAATTTAGTGGCCATTTATTTTTTCAGGAAAAATATCATTATAGAGAGAGAGTGTGCAAAGGGCAACTAAATAAATTCTATGAGACATTGATTTAAATTTTACAACATTGAAAACATGCTACTCCATTTGTTACACCAAATGGAATTCTTGTGAATAGATACAGGTTGTTACATTCTTCAATGCCTCTGTAAATTTGCTCACTTTCCATCAGTTAGATTGTGCACAATTCTATCAATTTGCTATATTTATAACACTTTCCCCTTTCTTAAAGCTGTTCGCCTTGAATTACCTTGCTTTGGGAAAAAGTTGAATCCTAATTTGTTGAGCGCAGTATTTGATGGTACGCACTACAGGTAGAGGGTTCACGTATCAATATGATAAAGTGACTCCCAGGTAGAGAGTTCACGTCAGTGTCAGTGACACATTGTCAGAGTACGGTAGTATAGTTTTCTCGTGTTCTTGTTCATCGTCTCAGTATCAATACTGATATAGGGCCCCATTCACGTTGAGATCAGTATCGATACATGTTTCAAGTATCTGTATCTGGATACAAGTTGCATTGTGTATTTGTCTGTCTCAGCATCGCTGTATCGCTATCAGATGGCATTATCGTCTGTATAATATATAAACAGTGTTGTCTCCAACATGGAAGATCGTTAGTTTTGGAAGGAATTTTTGAATTTATATAAATTATTGATTGAACTTTACTTGTGACTGAACTGATGTTTACTGAGCTCATCTCAACGTGTAGCAGCAGTTAAAATATGGATACAAATCCCAGATACATGTTGCGAAACATGTATCGATACTGATCTCAACGTGAATAGGGCCTTTAGGTATTATATCAACACCATGAACAAGACCATTTTTCATTTTATTAAGATTCACGGCATTTACATGTCCCAGAGCTTGCGGTGCCACAAATTGCATTTTTTCTCACTTGATTCCTACAATAAAACTACTTGTTGTGAATTGACATCCAATTTAAACGAATTGTTACATAAACTGGCTGTTGCAATAAGTTTTTCCTGTGGTTAACTCCTTACAATATGTACATATACAGATTTTTAGATCTTTATTCCTTTATTGATATTGTAGGATTTTGAAAATGGTCACAGGATTTTACAGGATTTTTTTTTGTTCTAATAAAATTTTAAACATTTGAAACTTTTTGCATGTAAAGAGGAAGGTGAGAAGCTCATATTTCTAAAATTTCAAATTTTTCTAGTGGAAAATAACAACATAAGAAATATTGGAAATCAACCTACAAAAACTGAATTAGTTGAAAATACAGTCTCAAATATTTCAAAGTTTTCCTGGAAAACTAGTGAAGGGAAAATTTTGAAACCTTTTGTATAAGAGGAAGGTGAGCAACTCATTTTCCCAAAATTTCAAATTTTTCCAGTAAAAAATTACATGAGGAATCTTGAAAATTAACCTGCAATAACTGAATTAATTGAAAATACAGTCTTACACATTTCAAAGTTTTCCTGGAAAACTAGTGAAGGGAAAATTTTGAAACTTTTTGCATGTAGAAAGGAAGGTATGAAGCTCATTTTCCCAAAGTTACAAATTTTTCCAGTGAAAAACAGTAACATGAAAAATTTTGGAAAACAGCCTACAAAAACTGTATTCATTATTCTTTTGAATTTTTTAAATTTGGACCTGTAAATCATGAAGTGTAATTTTGGGAGGATTTATTTAATAAAAACTAGATTTTATTTAAAATTTCCATTTATTACTATTCCTTATAATAAGAATGTGAACCTCAGTGATGTCATGACCCTACAATTTCCTTCAAATTCCTCACAAATTCTACCAAATTCCATATAAAAATACTTCCAGATTCCCTATAAATTCCCTAATTTCTCATAAATTTCGATGAGTTCCTTCAAATTCCCCACAAATTCCTCTAAATTTCCCACAAATTCTTTTAAATTCCCCACATTTTTGGCAAAGAATTCCTAGGTGGTTTGCCCTTTGTCCGAGTGAGTTTGAAGATGGTTGCTTCAAATTGCTTATGCATTTAAATTTCGCATTACAAGTGGTACATTCGAAAGGATAAACATCCGAGCGAGTTTTTAGATGTTAGAGATTCTAAGGGATTCTTAGAGATTTTTAAATTTTTTTAGGGATTTTAAAGATTTTCAGGGATTTCAAAAGTAATTCTTCCGAGATTTTGGCCTGACGTCACACATACTTTAAGACGGTATATCCCAGCGATAGTTTATTGTAGAATAACGAGGTTTGAATAGTTATTTTTGGATTTTTTTAAACATCCTGTGAATTATATATTTTAGCGCCTTTTTGACTGTAAATGCCAGTATTAGAGTAGCAGTAGACGTATCAATCCCAGGTAGAGAATCCACGTGTCAGTATCAGGCAATGTAAATCCCAGGCAGAGGATTTACGCCAGTGTCTGAGTACCTATCAGTGATAGTATTATCATCATCAGTTAAATTGCACCAGATCAGTGTCTGAGAGAAACAGTTATCAGTAGCCAGGATCGAGGTGGCAATAAGGGGAAAAAAAGGCCACCCTCAGTCATAGTTACCTAATACATCACGAGTATTAGAGCTCCATCTCAGCCTGTAATAAAGTATCTTTCGCGATATTTGACGGATAATACTATCAATAGGATTAAATATGATCTAATAAAGTGAACTTGTTGACTGTCAACGAACCATATGGGTTTCTTATTATTTGAGTTGCTTTCTTACCAAAACTTGTGATCTCTGAGTTGAATCACTTGGTTAAATGAAGTTTCCTTTCAATAATATTTGTATTTCTTCTGTAGTCATTATTAGAAAACCCGTCTAGATTTGCGATTTGCAAACAGCAGATAAGGTCGTGTATTTGCTGTTAAATTAATAACGGATAGAAAGTTTTGATTGATTTCTACCTAAACTGAATTCTACTCCTGAATGATTTTGAAACATCATCAATTTATCAAGGCTCTTTTCACGTCCACTGTTGAACATAGGCCTCCTCTAAAATTTTCCAGTTGTCTCTGTTCTGCGAGAGGGAAGTCTTCTTCGGTTTCGTTTGTTGGCTTTTGGTACCACTCAATGAGTTCCTTCGTCAATCTTCCGTCCTCAGATCTTCCGACGTGACCTGCCTATTTCCACTTTTGTTTTGCGATACGTTCTACAATATCATCTACCACAGTTCTTATGCGGATTCATTATTCCTTACTTATTATTACTTATTTACTTACTTACTTACTGTCAACTTTTCCGCTGAGGTTTGGTGTCAACGTCTCCACACCATAGATCAGAACTGGGCGGACATACTGGTTGAATGCTTTTCGTTCCAGGGATAATGGAATGTCAACGGTAAACACATCTCTCATTCTCCCAAATGATGCCCATCCTAAGGTTATTTTTCTTGTAAATTCGCATGTTTGGCCCAGAAGACCTAGAAGAAACTGGAGAAGTGGAGTAGATGAAAAAGAGACTTCTTGAAGAAAGTTTCCTAGATTGACAACAGAGATTTAGGAAAAAACAGCTTTAGATCGAAAGTAGACAATTTAACCTGTTGACAAGGAAAATTTTCCCTGCTGGCCAGTTTAATCAACCAGTGGTTCAAAATTTCTTATCTATGTCTGAAGAAACTATACCTAGGAACCAACTCAAGATCGAATTCAATTCAACTAAATTCCGGGACCGGATAAAACAACCGTCTCAAGAGGTTTCTCATGATCCGGCAACAAAATAGACGGCAACGTCGCCCGGCAGGCCTCTAGCCAAAAGCCGGCCCGGGCTTGCCTCGTAGGCCAGCAGGAGCCAGTTCAGTTACGTATCTAACTTCGTCGCCGGGCGTCTTCTGGCGTAGAAAATCGCCGCCGACTCGATCCTATCGATATTTCGAGCCCTTCCGGTACGATCGGATTGAAATTTTCAAAGAAACTCGGTCTGATTTTTATAGGTTTTGAAAGTCGAGTCGTTTGAAGGCGGCTCGACGGACCATATTAGTGCGTATTTTATTTAGCGGATATTTACTATTTAGATGGATCTATAAATTTACTATTGGCTTAGGTTAGTTTTTTTTTTCTAGTACTCTCGATCAACCTGTTGTTTGATGGTTTAGAAGTTTTTTTGGTATTTTGCTGCCAAGAATCTCTCATTAATATTAAATTGATAGACGTGTAAATTGTAACGTGTATAATGTAAATATTTATTTAAATTTGTTTTCTACTATATTAATATGTACCTACTTATAATCGGTTTTAATTAGTATTTTGCTAGTTGGCACATACATACAAATTTTCACAATTATTAGCGTGTGGGTTTCTCATTCTTTTTTTTTATTGTCTAGGTTAGTTTTCTCGATTTATACATATTTAATCATCAACCTGTTGAATGGGAAACAGTTTTCTATTTCTGAAAACCTTCAATAAGGAAAACTCCAACTTTGCACCGCAACCCCTTTATTGATTTATCGCTCCCCCTGTTTAATGTTTGCTTGAGGGGTCTGTCGACAACTACCTACTTTCCAGACAAGACCAGTTTTTCTTATGTTAGCCCTAAATATTAAACAACTTTAAATTCAAATCGGTTGTTATTTGCTGAAGCAACGAGAATTACAAAATAAATGTTGCCTCATTGCAATTTTTTGAGGCCAATGACTGATAAAATTCCAATGAGCGTGTTGAAAAATTTCAATGTTAGCTCATGGTCCTTTGAGCCTTACTTATTGCGAAATAACTAGACTGAGAGTTGAGACTGAGATCAATACCGTGACTGAGACTTTTTAGACTGAAGAAGCGCCGCATTTATCAATCAACAGCTTCATTACAAATAAAGGTGTTCCTTCAGGGCGCGTTATTGAAGCCGAAAGGCATCCTTTGAAATTGGAACAACCTCCGTATCTTTAAATAAATGCTGTCAGAGACTTCCTTGTAAGAAGGTTTTCACTAAAATACAATTCCCAATATAGATTTAAGTTTATAAAATTGTTAAAGCTACCATCTGTAATGCCAAGGGAGGAAAGTCTATAATATACCCAATCTTGTTGACCTCTAATTTTTTCGGTTCCAATAAGTACGTACTTAAAACATTATCTATCAACCTTTGCCATGTAGTAGGGGCGTTGTTGAGACCAAAAGGCATTCTTCGAAATTGCAACAACTCGCATCTTCAAATAAATGCATTCAGAGGTGTCCTTATAAGAAGTTTTTCAGTAAAATATAATTCCCAATAGAAATTTAGGTCTATAAAATTCTCAAAGCTACTATTTGTAATACCAAGGGAAGAAAGTCTTTATATTATATACCCAATTTTGTAGACCTCTAATTTTTTCGGTTCCAAGTCCGTAGTTAAGACATTATCTATCAACCTTAGCCATGTAGCATGGACGTTGTTAAGACCGAAAGGCATTCTTCGAAATCGGAACAACTCACATCTTCAAATAAATGCATTCAGAAGTGTCCTTGTAAGAAGTTTTTCAGTAAAATACAATTCAGGTCTATAAAAATTCTCAAAGCTACCATCTGTAATATCAAGGGAGGAAAGTCTATATATGATATACCCAATCTTGTAGACCTCTAATTTTTTCGGTTCCAATAAGCCCGTACTTAAAACATTATCTATCAACCTTTGCTATGTAGCATGGACGTTGTTGAGACCAAAAGGCATTCTTCAAAATTGGAACAACTCACATCTTCAAATAAATGCATTCAGAGGCGTCCTTATAAGAAGTTCTTCAGTAAAATACAATTCCCAATAGAGATTTAGGTCTATAAAATTCTCAAAGCTACCATCTGTAATACCAAGGGAGGAAAGTCTATATATTATACACCGAATTTTGTAGACCTCTAATTTTTTCGGTTCCAATAAGTCCGTACTCAAAACATTATCTATTAACCTTTACCAGTTAGCAGGGACGTTGATGAGACCGAAAGGCATTCTTCGAAATTGGAATAACTTGCATCTTCGAATAAATGCTGTCAGAAGCTTCCTTGTAAGAAGATTTTCAGTGAAATACAATTCCCAATAGAGATTTAGGTCTATAAAATTCTCAAAGCTACCATCTGTAATGCCAAGGGAGGAAAGTCTATATATTATATATCCAATCTTGTAGACGTCTAATTTTTTCGGTTCCAATAAGTTCGTACTTGAAACATTATCTATCAACCTTTGCCATGTAGCAGGGACGTTGTTGAGACCGAAAGGCATTCTTTGAAATTGGAACAACTCACATCTTCAAATAAATACAATTCCCAATAGAGATTTAGGTCTATAAAATTCTCAAAGCTACCATCTGTAATACCAAGGGAGGAAAGTCTATATATTATATACCCAATCTTGTAGACGTCTAATTTTTTCGGTTCCAAGTCCGTACTTAAAACATTGGGTGGTATTAATAAACCTGAGTCTGAGCACGGAGTAAATACTCGAAGTATGAGGGCAGAGTATGAGATTTTACTGTTGCTTGGTATAAATAAACACAAGCTGAGCATTCCCTGAATTTCTAGCTTGAACTCAAGTATCATGAGCATATGCGAAGTGACATGGGGTACGTGTTTTGGATTCAGATAAAAATATCTCTCAACCTGCAAAATAATGATGAATTAGGAATACTACAGTCGTTTTGTTTCTTAGCGGTATTGGGCTTGTGTGATTTTAAAATGGCAACTAATAACGACGATATATCTGATGTGGCGTTCAGTTACTAAAGAAATATGAATATATATTGAATAAATTTCTGAGCTGTTGCAAGTTGCGAGAACATGTTGCTGGAGAATCCTTTTTGGTCGGTATATTCGTTTCCATGGACAGCAGGCTTCAAAATGGGGATATGAGTGCAATCTATTGCTCCTATTGCATAAGGGAAATTGCATGACTCTTACCATGCAGCCTTTTCTCTTTCAAATTCTTCGTCAGTAGAAGGAAAATGGATCCAATAATCAGCTTTTTGTATTCTTGGAATAATTTCTGCAATGACGTTTGAGACAGTTGGTTGGCGAACTCCTATATCTGTAGCAACGTCAGTCTAAAAACCAGGATCCGCCACATACCTTAAATTTTTTTTAAAACGTTGCAGTGGCGTGAGAGCTCGTCCTCTCCTTTCCTCTGAATGACCCAGAAAGTGTTCACGCATCCATTCAACATTTTCCTTCTCAAATCGATATAACACTTTCCAGTCTCGATCGTCCACGTCTCTACGAACTGAATATACTTTAGGATTGCGTAAATTATTTATAAATTCGGCCATGGTGTCACTTTCTTCCTAAGTTGAGTTTGCTACTGACTAGACTCAAGTGAAATGGACCAGATGCTCCATCAGAAGCAAATACTTTTTTTTTTATTTATATCTACTAGAGCAAAGGCTCACAAACTAGAGTCAACCGAGATTGAGCAAAAAGTTAACTTTGTTTTTTAATACCAGTTGCAGCATATAGGTACTTGGAATATTTTGAGTCTGAGCTTTTACTTCATCTTATTAATACCACTGATCTATCAACCTTTGCCATGTAGCAGGGGCGTTGTTGAGACCAAAAGGCATTCTTCGAAATTGGAACAACTCACATCTTCAAATAAATGCATTTTTTGTAAGTAAAATATAATTCCCAATAGAGATTTAAGTCCATCAAACTCTTAAAGTTACCATCTGCAATACCAAGGAAGAGAAGAAAATTGGAAACGTAGGTAAATTCGCTTGATAAGAATCAATTAACTTTCCACTTCCACTGTCACATACAAAACTAAATACACTGTTAACACAAAACAACATTACAAAATAACAATTAACTCAACCTTATTTCAACATTGTCATATTGTTGTGTGTTTTAATTACAATACATTTCTAGAAAAAACTTAAAACTCTACTTGAGATAACACAGAGAACAAAGTATTCTAAATTATAAATTTATCACCTTTTGGTCTTGAATTACCAATCTTCCTGTAAAGTTCTCATGAGCCTTGGTGAATACCTATATCAGCTTCCAGCTCCTTTGTACCTACTTATATATTCTGAATTCAAATGTCCAAGTTCATATTTTTCTCTGATAAATTTGAACTTGATATCTATATGCTTTGTTTTTTGGTGAAATTCTGAATTCTTATTGATTAATTTGATTGGCTTTCTGATTACTTCTTCATCTGAATCTAAAAACAATCTTTCTAGCCATATCGTCTCTTTAGTAACTTGTGACGCAGCTATAAACTCTGATTCTGTGGTTGACAATGAAACCGTTGACTGTCGCTTACTAGACTAAGTTACTGGTTCGTTTGCTAATTTGATAACATATCTCGTGGTGGATCGACAAGTCACTGGCATAGTCAGCGTCACTAAATCCATGTAGCTGGATATTTTTCATAGCAAATCCTGTAGTTTATGGTCCCAATTAAATAGCGAATAATTCTATTGACAGAATTACAGTGCGAGGTTGTGTAATTATTGATGTCTGGTTTTCTCCTAACTTTGAACACCCACTTCGAATCAATTTTCTTCTGGCAATTCAACTATTTTCCATGTTTCATTCTTCAATAATGCTTCAAGTTCTTCATCTATGCTACTGCCTCATTGTAGGTCAGCGGAATATCCATTTCTGTGAAATTTACCTTGTAGTTTTGTAATCTTACTGAAAAACAAATATTTCTTCAAGGTCGTAAGTTTGGTAAATTCACTTCCGGATTCTCCTGATTATTTGCTTCCCCCTGTTCATTATCTTGCATTTTCTCATGATCTTGTATCTCAGGTCTCATTTCTGCAACTTAGCTGTTCTACTGTTCTTCAATCTGTTTGACATTTTTAGCTCTCTCATCAAAGACAACATTTCTTAAAATAATTATTCTCTATATTTGTGGATCAATGAATCTGTAGTTAGTCGAGTTTTTATCATAACCAACAAGCATTAGCTTTTGACTCTTTGCATTCAGTTTTTTCCGTTTCTGTTCTGGTACATGCACATATGGATCACACAATACCGTGATTGAGACTTTCTAGATTGAAGAAGCGCCGCATTAATCAATCAGCATCTGTATTACAAATAAAGGTGTTCCTTCAGGAGGATGTAGAGGGCGCGTTATTGAAGCCGAAATTGGAACAACCTCCGCATCTTCAAATAAATGCTGTCAGAGGCTTCCTTGTGAGAAGGTTTCTACTAGAATATCAATAGAGATTTAAGTCTATAAAATTCTCAAAGCTACCACCTGTAATACCAAGGGAGGAAAGTCTATATATTATATACCCAATCTTCTACACCTCTAATTTTTTCGGTTCCAAGTCCGTACCTAAAACATTATCTATCAACCTTTGCCATGTAGCAGGGGCGTTGTTGATACCAAAAGGCATTCTTCGAAATTGAAACCACCTCCGCATCTTCAAGTTAATGCTGTGAGAGGCTTCTTTGTAAGAAGGTTTTTACTAAAATACAATTCCCAATAGAGATTTAAGTCTATAAAATTCTCAAAGCTACCATCTGTAATGCTAAGGGAGGAAAGACTATATATTATATATCCAATCTTGTAGTTGGTTCTTCGGTTCTAAGTCCGTACTTAAAACATTATCTATCAACCTTTGCTATGTAGCAGGGGCGTTGTTGAGACCAAAAGGCATTCTTCAAAATTGGAATAACTTGTATCTTCAAATAAATACTGTCAGAAGCTTCTTTGTAAGAAGCTTTTCAGTAAATAGAATTCCCAATAGAGATTTAAGTCTATCAGACTCTAAAAGTTACCATCTGCAAGGGAGGGAAGAAAATTGGGAACGTAGGTAAATGTGTCTTAATGCATTGGAATCTGTAATACATACAAAATCTATGCCGATAAGTTATACTCTCAATCTCTCCAAAATCAAAAGTAAGCATAATGTTTCCAATTGTGATAAGGTGATATTTCGGTTTTTCGGATGTAGTCTGTCTACAGGGTGCATCCAGATCATCTGCCTGTCCCTGAAGAATCATGTTGAGCTACCTTATCTAAGGCATTCATTTTATATTGGTGGAATCATTCCTGCAACATCATCTTGTTTGCCTGAGATGTTTGTTCAAAAATAGATTCTAATATTTGCATCATGTCTTTAGCAGACTCACAACTTTCAACTGAAGGTTATCTGATTGAGATTTATAGCCGAGGTAAGGATAAACAGCTACATCACAAATAAAGATGTTCCTTCAGGAGGATATAGCAGGCGCGTTATTGAAGCCGAAAGGTATTCTTTGAAATTGGAACAACCTCGGCATCTTCAAATAAATGCTGTCAGAGGCTTCCTTGTAAGAAGGTTTTTACTAGAATGCAATTTCCAATAGAAATTTAGGTCTATAAAACTCTAAAAGCTACCATCTGCAATACCAAGGGACGAAAGTCTATATACATAGTCCGTACTTAAAACATTATCTATCAACTTTTGCCATGTAGCAGGGGCGTTGTTGAGACCGAAAAGCATTCTTCGAAATTGGAACAACTCGCATCTTCAAATAAATGCTGTAAGAAGGCTTCCTTGTAGGAAGGTTGCCTGGGCATCTTTCCTATTTCACACTTCTAATTCTTGAATTTGCGTCTCATTTGGTTTAATTGAAGATCCATCTATAACCCGATCATAGAGTTCTTTGGTTCGCAGAGCACACTGCAACTGGAATTTCCATTGTTGGAAATTAGAGCCATCAAACTTATATTCACTGTCGCAATATCATCAGTTTTATCTGCCATTCCTGTTAGTCACTTTCTGGAACACACCCTTTTTACTTTTTCTTAAAGAAAAACAAAAATCAGATCAAACGATGACCTGGGCCCATAACCTGTTAAAATATGGGGTCTTTTGATTTTTTAAACAGCACACAAATACATTAATTAATACTTTTAGCGCCGGTACTTTTGTTCTCAGTTGTCGAATTTGACAGCCGTTAAAAATAATCAGGGGTTTGAATGTGGCACTCAGAGCCGCCGAGAGCTGGTTCGGACCCCGGTAAAAAAAACTTGCAAAGCAAAATTCAAACGAAACGGCAATCCAAAGGATCACATTTTAAAACACTCGGATATTTATCCTTTTGCATGTGATACTTGCAAAGCCAAATTTAGGCCGGGGTTACCTAATTCCTTAATTCTTAATTTTGGTTCTCAATCTTTAAAAACACCAATGGTAAATAAATTGAACTTTTTAAGAATTAAGAATTAAGGATAAAAATTAGGAATTAAGAAGTTGGGTAACTCTGGCCTTAAACGAAAAACCAATTTAAAGAATCACATTTCGACACATTTGGATATTTATCCTTTTGAATGTGACACTCGTAAAGCGAAAAGGCGTTATCCATCCTTTTGAATGTGACACTTGTCAAGCAAAATTTAAACGTATAATCCGGGAATTTGTCCCGTCTACCCCCCCCCCCCCCCCCCACTCTTGTCGGGCCTGAATGTGCTCTAACCACATTATACCATACAGACCTTTGCCTATGCTGCTCGTGTGTTATGATTTTGCAGTTGTTGGATAAAACATTGCATGCCACTCGTGTTTTATGTTTTCTAAGTCACTCAAGAAATTATACCACTCGGCCTGACGGCCTCCTGGTATAATTTTTTCTCATGTGACTTATTTTCAACATTAGTAGGTACCATAAATAACTATTATAATAACAAATTTTCTCCAATAACATCATATAAAAAACAATGTTACACTAAAATCCAGGAAAACTTTCAATATCCATAATTCCATTTGCATAATATATGAGTTATTTATAAAATTCTGTGTCACAACAGGTAATCGATACACTCTTCGCATATTATCTCCTGATGTTTTACACACGTAATCAATTTGCCTTTTTTTTTTGATGTATCGACGCTAAGGCCCACATGGATTTCGTATCGATCATTGCGGAAACCCTCCCTCGAATTTCCATTGTGGAAAATAAGGGTGGTTGAACCCATTTAACTGAAAATTTCGCTATACAAGACTTTGACGTGGGTCCAAAACTGAACAAATAAGTTAAACAAACTGAATTATCTTTTCAAATTGAATTGAAAGCAGAAAAAGATAAGAAGATTATAATAACACTATACAGTTTGATAAACTATAGGTGAATATACAAAATTTAAAATCACAAAAATAAAAGGCGTCCTATGTATAGCAATTAGAAATCTAATTTTAGGCTAACCTTATCTATTAATAATATAATTTCGTATGTTGTTTAATATAACGTTAATTGTGTTGTTGTTTCTCGGTTAGGTGCACCTCGGCGCTGACGTACTAGGTATTTACTGTTAAAAGTACATTAAACTTTTTGGCAATTTGTCCAAATGTAATAATAAGTACCTATGCTAATGCCAATTTAAAACTTTGGACGTCAATTTATAGTCCAAAGAAAATAGAATTAAGTGTTGGAATTCTCAATTTTATGTCATAATTTTAGAGAAAGGAAAAAATTGACTTCAAGAAAATTGGGAATACGTGTCAAATAAGAGGGCCTTATTATCGTAAATACAAAGTTTCCTGCACGTATTTTCTCCCTTCATAATGGAGTCGGTGAACTTTGGAAATTTCTATCCTTCACGTTCTCTCTTAACAGTTTTGGGGGCAAATTAGGTTTTTGAGTGAGAAAATTAAGTGAAGGTGAAAAAATTCACAACTCCATTAAAAGTAAATCAATTGCAGTCAGTTTTTGATATATTTTGCCTCAAATCCTTTGGAATGAGTCCTCAAAATCTCAACGATGCACCCATTTTAGTTTTTGAGAGAAAATTAGGATGATTGACTTATATCTAAAGGTTTACTTTAAAACACATCATATTCAAAAGTGAATCAATTGCAGTCAGTTTTTGATATACTTTGCGTCAAACCCTTCGGAATGAGTCCTTAAAATCTCAACTTTGCACCCATTCTTTACATATTACTTCGGGCAGCAAAATACCATTTTAAAACCCTCCAACTTATTAAAAAAAAATAGAATTTCCGTTTTTTCAGATGGTACCCAGTGTTCTAGTTAAGTGTACAAAAATGGATAATAATTGAACAATGTGACTGTTTATTTTTTTGTTTGTGATGCAGTGGTAACGCTACATTTAAAGGATAACCATCAGGAATTTAATCGCAGGTATGTACCATGATAATTCTTAAATCGTTCAATAAACAGACTCATTATAGTACTATAGTACAATTCGATGATGCGTAGAGTAATTTGTCTATAGACTTATCATTGAATCCCCAACACGAAACTAGGTAACAGTTTGTTATAATCTAGTAAAAAACTTTTCTCCGGGCTATAATGCCGTAGTTCATTAGTATTTCTACCTAACGTTTCGTCTACTGCTGCGGTATACATCTTCAGAGGTTGTAGTAGAGGACGAAGTGTTCTCTTCCGTGTTCCTCTGATGACTGGACTCGACGTTGTTGGACCTATGTTATTTATATCCAGGATGTAAAGGTACAGGCTGTAGGTAGGGTGTCAATTTATAAAAAAACACCCTGTAAAAATAAGTGGATTATTGCAGAACTTATGGGTGGACCTCTGCGGGACGAGCGCAGCGAGTTCCGCAGCCATCTACTCACCAATATACTGTTGAACTGTTCAAATAAGACACTCACCTGAAACGTGTAGTTTTTGAACTAATGAGAAAAATTCACAACTAAGTGAATCAGATTAGTTTTGTACTTGAACAACATATTGGTGAATAAATGGCTGAGTCCACCCATAAGTTCCACAACAATCCACTCGTTTGTACTTTAATAACTTGTCACAAGTTTGGTAAAGTGACATTACTAATTCCTATTAAAAGGCCAATTGACAAAAAGTGGATAATCTTACAAATTCTGACTTTATTTTTCAAGTACAAATAAGTGGATTATTTTGAAACTTATAGGTGGACCTCTGCGGGACGAGCGCAGCGAGTTCCGCAGCCATCTACTCACCAATATATTGTTGAACTATTCAAATAAGACTCTCACCGGAAACGTGTAATTTTTGAAATAATGAGAATAACTGACATTTGACTGAGTCAGGTTAGTATCGTAATAAACCAATCACTCTGAATTGTACATAAAACGAATCAAGTGGCTGTAAAGGGTCATTTATATTCATTTCACTTAACGTATGGAAAATTGATGATAAAGAAGAGTTGACGATCATGTACTATACCTACGTAGTTATCCACTTGAAAATTAACGTATACACACAGAAAAGTTGAGTTAATCAAGGAAATCCGTGTAGTAAGTGTGCTAATCACAACGATGTAGCGATATACTTTTGTTTCTACGCGTTGTAATTTGACTTAATAGTTGAGGTTATAAGTGCGCATGCTTGGAATAAGAAAATTAACTTCATTGTAAAAACACATCTTGTCAGTTTCGTACATTAATTATAATTTCCCTTATGTTAAGTGAATGTAAATGACCCTTACTTTTCCATTTTTTTTTCTGCTGTTCAATTCAACCTGCGTTTCCAGTAGTATTTACAGTTACCAGACAGCATGTAATGGTTCCAGCAGTAACAATTCCACCTTTTCATGGAAATTACGACAGTTGGCTCGTATTTTATGAAATATTCAAGCAAGTGATAAATGAAAATCAAGCAATCAGTACCAAGAAAAGATACAATTCTTGAAGAGGCATATGTACGAGGTAAAGTTATTCAACATCTGTCAATGTCAGAATTCAATTACGAGACAGCATGGAGCTTATCGAAATTCAAGACTTCTCGTTTTAAAACTTCTAGACACAATTATTGATCTTCCAGTAGTACAAATGGAAAGAGCAGATAAAATTGAACAATTACACAATGTAACCAAGCAATCACAAAGAACGCTGCCCCAAGTATACGGAAATTGTGTTTGTCAGAATTGGCTGAATTTTGTATATATTGTAGATCACGCCTTTCTAATTAAAAGTTACCATTGCACCAATCCTGGAAAATGACTGCATGTAGCACACCAATGCGTCACAAGTTTACCTATTCGTGCAACATTGAACGTCCATTACAATGCCCAAGCGTTTTATTTACTAAATATGAAATTAATTCTCTCAAAAAGGAGTCATTTTTCAGGATTGATGCAATGAAAACTTTTAATTAGGAAGACGTGGTCTACATTATATACGAAATTCAACCAATTCTGAAATAAACACAATTTCCATATACTTTGGGTATGAAAACAGTCATGGGGTCCAATGATAATACGACTTATTTCAAGGAAATGGGATTCAGAGACGAACAAAGTCTATGAACAAAGTATCCAGGACCCTCATGAAATACAAGACTTTGATACGTTGATGAAATTTTTGGAAAGAAGATTTCATTCTTTAGAGACTGTAACGCCGTCAGTATGGGAAACCAATATTGAACACGACATATCATCAACCAATGTTTTAGCTTCCTAATTCTATCGATAGTAGAAAGAAACCAATTCGTATCTAATGACAATGTATGATATACACCTAAAACCACGAGTTTCTAGCAAATTCACTATGCTAGTTAACATAATGGTACTGGCCAAGTTAACTCAAACAACACCTGCGGAGGAAGTCCAAATTAGTGGATAGAATCTTGGAAAAATGAACTACTAGCAGATCCGACCTTCATGAAGTCCGGTTCCATAGACGTCATACTTAATGGCATCCAGAAAACTGAAGACGATCTTCTTAAGCATAACAGAGAACTTTCATCAGGTCTAGTTCAAACCAAAAGACCACCATTACAAGTTATTAGTCTGGTAACTCAATCAGAAAAAGACAAACAATTGATTAAATTCTGGGAATTGGAAGAAGTTACACAAGCTGACAAGTACACAGAAAATGATCAAATCTGTGAAGAATTCTATGAGCAAACAATATTAAGGAATAAGAACAGCACATTCGGATTCCATTTAAAAACTCAACCAGTTACTTAGGGCAGTCAAAACCAAAACCTATCGCAAGACTACTTAGTCTAGAAAATAAATTCCTACAAGATCAGAATCTTAAAGAAAAATACTCAACATTCATGACTGAACTCGGACACATGGTAAAGGTTCCAAGCTTACAAATTAACGAAGGCGATTATTTATATCTCAACAACCCGTTGTAAAAAAATCAAGCACAACTACACGACTTTGGGTTATTTATGATGCATCTAGCAAAACATCAGCTGAAACCAGCCTTAACGAAATCATGCACGCTGGTTCCAGAATACAACAGAATTTAGCAGACATCTTTGTAAGATGGAGAAAACACAAAGTATAGTCCGTTGCATGGTTCTTGAGCTACGACTACTGAATAGACAGAAAGAACAATGAGCTATTGCTGCGTTGTCATATCAATAATAATATTTATTATTACGTGAAAATGAAGGAAATTTTATTGCAATTTCCATGTATTAATAAATATTATCGATAGACAACTGACAACGCAGCAATAGCCCATTGTCCCCTCTGTCTATTCAGTAGCCGTAGGTCAAGAACCATGCAACGGACTATAGCATTCACTGCTGATATCGACAAAATGTATCGTCAATTCGAATTCATCTCAATGATCACCCATATCAAAGGATATTATGGAAAGTCAAAGCCAATTTGTGAGTATCAGCTTACAACTGTTACGTATAGGACGATTTCAGCGACGTATTTCGCGATCAAGACATTGCAGACTTTAGTGCAAGCAAAGGAACACCGTTATACAGGGTGTTTCACAAATAGTATTACAAACTTTAAGGGCGGATATAACTCATCAAAAGTTCTTATAAATATGGGTCCGGAAATGTTTCGTTTTTGAGGTATCGGAGCTATAAATTCAAAAAAATAAAAGGCTTTTTTGTATTATATTTCTCAATTTCTAAGATAAATAGTGTAGTATAACATACCCGGGTTCGTTCAGTAAGATTGAACGATGAGAATTTGTATCACCTTTTAAACAACAAATCTTCTGAAAAACGAAATGAAAAACAAATAGGACCTACGTTGTGGAAACTTACTCCAATTTTACTTACTGGACATGCGCCCGACATAGCAAATATTTGGGAAATTTAAGGGAAGTTGTAATATGTAAAAGAAACGAAAAATTTGTGAAAAGTCTATTTTATTATTAAAGTAAATCGTACCGTTCTCATCCTGAAACTAACGAGGGGAAAGAGCACGGCAGAGAAACCCTCGATCTAACATTCCTCAAAAATCGAAACATACTGTGTCATTTTTATAATAATTGTGAGTCATTAATTCAATAAAAGTTGAAACTAAGTACCGCCCCTGTTCTTGTGCTAAAGTTTTAATTACACACACATTCAATCAACACTACCTATAATCAATACTGAAGACTTTTTGTTAGTTAGCCCATCTGTGGCAGGTACTGAGGTCCCTGGTTACGTAAACTCACAGCTCTAGTTGTTTTTGAGCCAATATCTCTAGATTGATTATTTCAATTTGTTAGGATATTCTCTCGTCAGGGTAGGAAAATTTCAGCACAAAAAGACTTTCGTATTCTCTTGTATCCTTTTCGGTTTCGGTACCTTCGTTTTCTGTTGCGCGCTCGTTCAATCCTAAACTTGAGGGCGCATACATGGTTGCAACATTTACTTTTATTCAGTAAACGTTTTTTTAAAAAGTTAAGATTTTAAGAAATAATATTTTAAATAAGTGGTTTTCCTCAGTAGCTCAAATTTTGTACAGAGCGTATATCAAAGTCAAAGTCAAAGTCAAAAAAAGCTTTATTGCCATAAGAAATAACAATCTTGGTGACAAAGCACTTAAACTAAATGTATATCTTTTGTTCTTTTACAAAAATGGTCACAATCTTCATACGACAAATCAAGGGGTTTTGTCTTTTTTGGGGGGTGACACCACTCAAAACCACCTTAAATTTTTTATCAGCACGTTTTTAATTATTTTTTTTTTGAGCCACTAGCTTCTCCGTTTCATTGCAAAGGTTTTTGGTATCTTGCACTTTTTTCGTATCTCAAATAGTTTTGGCGGTGTTTTCCAAAAAAGACAAAACACCCCTTAATTTATCGTAAAGACTATGGCCATTTTTGAAAAATAACAAAACATATACGCTCTATATGAAATTTCCGAGGAAATTTCAGCTATTTATTTCAAAAATTAAAAAATATAAGGCAAAAAAAAACTTTTTTGTTGTAATTTCTAGCGTAAATGACTCGGAAGCGAAACATTTCCGGACCAATATTAATAGGAACTTTTTCTCTTACTTTGATGAGTTATATCCGCCCTTAAAGTTTGTAACACTATTTCTGAAACACCCTGTATAAAAGTGTAGATGACATTTAGTCCGGAGCAAACACTATCGATTCCGCAATAGAACTACAAAGGTAAATGGTGCCAGATGTTGAAATCCGCTGGTTTAAATTTACGTAAATGGTCGAGCAAAAATTTTCTTCGGAATTTTGCAAGAGAGATCCAAGAAAAAACACTCCACCAGTTACCACAGGATGATACGACGAAGTCGCTTGTGGTATTATGATCGACAACTGATGATACATTCAGATTTTGAGTATTAGTTCAACAGAATCATACGCTAACAAAACGGCATATTAGAGAAATCAAAACTATTTGATCCATTGGGTTTGCTGGCACCAATAGTTATCAAAGCGAAGCTATTACTTACTCCAAAACTTATGGATAAAAAATCTGTGATGGTATCAAATCGTAGATGATGGAATTGCTGAAAGGTGGAAGATATTACAAAACCTATTGAAGAAAATAGAAGAAGTTGGAATTCCTAAATGGAGACATTATATAAAGGCAGCCAGTTAAAGTTCAAGCCAAATCCCTACTGGCTTCTAAAAAGATGAAGACATGAAAACTACGCTTCCCAGATTAGAGCAGTGTTATTATCAAAATTACACATCCTCAGACCCTTTAAACATAAAGAAAGTTCGGTTAATGTATGAACTGATTCGATGACAATGTAGGGATGGATTCGAGATGATGCGGCTAAATGGAAAACATTTGTAGCGAACAAAGTTGCCGAAATGCACAGCAGTATACCACTAGAGGATCGCACCGTCAATTCGTCGTAAATCAATATGTCGGACGTCAATTTGTTGTAAAGGTAATTCGTCGTTGTTTGACAAAGTCATCTAATTACCAATATAGGTAATATTGGACTGTTCAAGTAAGACATTCACCTGAAATGTGTAATTTTTAAACTAATGAGAATAACGCACATTTGAGTGAGTTAGTTTAGTATCGTAATTAAACAACATATTGATGAATAGATGGCTGCGGAACTCGCTGCGCTCGTCCCGCAGAGGTCCACCTATAAATTTCGCAACAATCCACTCGTTTGTACTTGAATAACTTGTCACATTATGTTACTAGTTTGGTAAAGTAACATTACTAATTCCTGTTAAAAGGCAAATTGATAAAAAGTGAGTAATCATAATCTTACAAATTTTGACTTTATATAATAAGTTATTGTTCAAATACAAATAAGTTGATTATTGCGGAACTTATGGGTGGACCTCTGCGGGACGAGCGCAGCGAGTTCCGCAGCCATCTAATCACCAATATACTGTTGAACTGTTCAAGTAAGACATTCACCTGAAATGTGTAATTTTTAAATTAATGAGAATAACGCACATTTGAGTGAGTTAGTTTTGTATCGTAATTAAACAACATATTGATGAATAGATGGCTGCGGAACTCGCTGCGCTCGTCCCGCAGAGGTCCACCCATAAATTCCGCAACAATCCACTCGTTTGTACTTGAATAACTTGTCACATTATGTTACTAGTTTGGTAAAGTAACATTACTAGTTCCTGTTGAAAGGCAAATTGTTAAAAAGTGAGTAATCATAATCTTACAACTTTTGACTTTATATAATAAGTTATTGTTCAAGTACAAATAAGTTGATTTTTGCGGAACTTATGGGTGGACCTCTGCGGGACGAGCGCAGCGAGTTCCGCAGCCATCTAATCACCAATTTACTGTTGAACTGTTCAAGTAAGACATTCACCTGAAATGTGTAATTTTTAAATTAATGAGAATAACTCACATTTGAGTGAGTCAGGTTAGTATCGTAATTACACAACATATTGATGAATAGATGGCTGCGGGACGAGCGCAGCGAGTTCCGCAGAGGTACACCTATAAATTCCGCAACAATCCACTCGTTTGTACTTGAATAACTTGTCACATTATCTTACTAGTTTGGTGAAGTAACATTACTTACTAATTCCTGTTGAAAGGCAAACTGACAAAACGTGGATAATCTTACAAATTCTGACTTTATATAATAAGTTATTGTTCAAGTACAAGATGTTTTTTTATGTATTGACACCCCACCTACAGTCTTCACTTTTAGAAGTAGATGAAAGGTGTGAATACAAAAGTTGTAGATACAGTATTGACTAAATTGACATCAGTCAGAAACAAAAATCGAATGTCAGAAATGTGAAATGTTGCATGCTTTAATTTTTTTTCAAATGGAATGCCCTATATTTGGTTCTATATTTTTGAAGAGCACAATTTCTCGATTCCAAAAATATATAGTTTATCTACATTTGATTGGGCCGACTCCAACATATTTGGTTTTAAAAATTTTAAAAATGCTATCAGAGAAACCAAGTACCTCAAATTTCACCTGTATAGGTAGAATGGTTCAGGAGAGACTGTTCAATCAAATATAGACAAACTATATATTTTTGGAATCGGGGCATTGTGCTCCTCAGGAATATGGAATGAAATATAGGGCATCCCATTTGGAAAAAGCTGAAAGCATGCAATATTTCACATTTCTGACATACAAATTTTATTTCTGACCATGGTTTCTAAAAATTCAGCCGAAACTGTACAACTTTTGTTATTTACACTTTTCTTTTACCTGTAAAGCTAAAGGCTGTAGGTGGCGTGTCAATTTATAAAAAAACATCCTGTACCTACCTATTTAAAATCACCTTATTTTCCTAAATAGTTTCCCCATTCCTATATTTTTATGGGCCATTCCTTCGAAAAACCATATCTTGCACAATGCGCTGTCAAAACTAACCCAAACTAAACTGGGCCCAAACTAACCTTATCTGGCTTACTTTAACTTAAACTGCCCCCCCCCCCTCCCTTTCAAAAGGCCTATATTCGCCCCTGGAGGAATATTTGCTGGAGATGTTACAAAAATTATTTCTTTCTACTACAATTTCTCAGTTTTTATTAGGTACATCGTGCTATAGTACAATAATGAAACAGCACTTGACTTGCAAATGGATAACGTAAAAAGTAATCTAAAATATATTTCAGATACGGCCACAGAGCAACGAAAAAACAATGAGAGGGGCATAAAAGTACTGCGCAGCTCTGGTACGGTAGCCGGGCGCAGTGGCGTGCTGCGGGGATGGCGCTGGCGGCCGGCAGGTGACTGGCGGTGCAGCGGCCGGACGCAGACGTCACAGTGGCGCACCGGCCGCGCACCGTCGTTGCGGTCTGTGCTGGACGCTGGTGACGCGCGCGCTGCGTCGCGCAGTTTGCGGCGCCGGGAGCCGGCGATCGTCCAGCGATTCGTATCAGGAGTTGCAGCCTGCGCAGCATCCCGAAGAAGAACAAGTGCCAGCTGTAAGTTGTTCCTTTATAAGAAAGCTTCACATTGACAATATGAATTATTGTAATAAAGACTTCCACAAAATTCCAACAGTAATCCAATTATAACATGATTAACTTTTACTTCAAATGTCTTCAAACTATAATTTTTCATGTATAGAGTGTCGCTGTTTTACGACTGCATCTTCAAGTTGTATGTATAATACATAATCCGAGATTTGGCGGGCAATTTGAAATTCAAATACAACTACACTCAATCTAAACAACAACAACACACTGTCGTACAATGGAATCGATTTGTGCGCTCTTGGTTGTCCAAATACCATTAATTTGTTTCAATGTATTTTCTTAACTGGTTTATTGACCATGAATTTTCATTTGATGCAAACAAGTAAATAAGTAAGCTGTAATAAAAAATACGGTGATGTCACCCGATGCGCAATAAAAATAAAAAAACGAATAAAAATCTGCCATTATGTATCTCATTTTTATAGGTAAAGGAGTATTTTAATAACAACCGATATTTCTCTTGCAAATTTGGATGCTTGCAGCATAATTGAATATCAGTTTATTGATTGAATCCTTCATCGTATCCGAGACCCTTATATTCCATTCCTGAAGAGGCCTCATCAAATTACCGGAGACGAGAAGTTGCAGAATCACTTCCAATAGCAAACAAAATTTAATAACTACTTGAACTGTCCTAAGGGATTTATTCTAGGGGAATACTCTACTTTACTTTTAGCTGGGGTTAAGATGGATTTTATGGTCTTTGTGGGAGCTGCTTTTATGTTTTCATGAAACGAGCCAACACAAAACAACTTTGGTAATTCTGATGAATAAATAATAACCATAAGGGAAAATTGTAGGTATTTGTTTTTTGAGTTCATCATCAGAATATAACATCAATGCAAATATTGCAGAAGACAGGAATATAAAAGCAGCTTCTACAAGCCAAAATTCTTTGGTTACGGGACTTGAAAGTCAAAGGATTAAATGTGTAGTTTCTGATAATTTATTAGTTTTTGCTGATTAGTCAATTTTATTCCTACATAAACAGATCTCTTGGTTCAAGACTTACACATTTTCACTTAAAGATGTAACCACTGATGATGAGAAAGAAGTTGCCATTTTGTTTGCGAAACAGTTACAGAGAGAAATTCTAAGCGAAATTCAATAAATTCTGTGCTAATTCACTTGAAATTATTGTAACCACTACACAGATCACTGAACCCAGATTCTAGTCCAGGAGAGGATGAAATCCCTGTCATTTTCCTGCAATTCTGTCACATTCCCTCTTAAGCATGACGAACAATCTTCTTAGGCTACCAAGGGAATGCAATTATAGTACCTATTTACAAGAAAAACAACAAACACCTACTTTTTCTGGCTTCATCATAGGTTTTTGGTTCTTCATATGATTCGGACAATAAACAATAAGCCTCATAAGTTTCATAATCATCTAGATGATTTGGTCTTTTAATTCTTCTGCCACTCCTAGTTTGAGCTTGATTCTCTATTTCTTCTTCATTGTCATTTTCAATGTCTTCTTCACTTACTTGATAAATTTCGTCTCTCCTCTTTTATCTTGAGTCTTCTACATCGTGAAAATTTTTCAAATTTTCTGAGTTCCTTTTTTCATAGATTTCAGTTTCAAATCTAAGAATAATTTAGTGTATGGAGTTTGAAAAATGTTAATTGACCATTAGGACACAAAATCTCAACAACAAAAAATTTGAAATTTCATCGTTTTAGTAAGAAGGACTTTATGATTTAAATTTTCGAAAACTTTGAAAGGTCATAACTTTTTTTCTATTATAGATAGAAAGCTAAAATTTTCAACGAATCTTATCCACTAGAGGGACTACAATCCCTGCAAATTTCAGCTCATTTGCACCTATAGTTCCTGAGATAAAATCGTGTTAAGCAATTTGGGAGAGAACACCAACTTCAGTTCTCCCCACAGGATCTTGGGTACACCTGAGTCGATAATCTTGGATCTGATCATTTTTGGAAGTGTTCGATTTATAAGTTCTGCTTTACCATTCATCTTCCGACTATAGCACATAGTATAATTCTAAATGAATAACCTTTACCATATTGTATAAGGTGTTAGTGGGTCACATAGGTCACTGTGCACAAGTTCCCCGATTTCTGTAGCACGTTTTCCATTCTGCTGAAATGTTGGCCTCGTAGCTTTTGCTTCCAGATAAGAAGGAAAAATCTTTTTGGAAACTTCTAATAAAGTTGCTTCACAGCATGTCCTAACATTTGATGCCAAGTTTTAGCATCTACACTAACTTGACAATTTTGATTTATCACTTTGTCGACATACAGTATATACAGTCCACCTTAATTATGACAGTGGGTCCAAAAATTTTTGTGTTTTGTTTTTTTACCATTATCTTGTGTCCTTTTTTAGTTATTTTTCAAGATATTATGTTTCAAATTTGGAACAATTAGGCTTCAATGACCCTGACAAAAAGCTCTTAATTTTCCTAGTCTGCGTTTGACTTTAAAATTTCACCATTTTTTATGTGAATCGATATGTAATTTTTCAATGTCTTGACATTTGTCATGTAAGATTCCAGATTTTCTTTCACAAAGTGATTATTAGCTCCTGAGTCAGTCCAATATATAACAGTGAAAAGAACAACTTGTTTACCAGCACCAGCACTATTTGCTTGTTGTCTGTTTTGTCCTTGATTAGATCTAAAACCCCGTCCACGACGTCTATAATAATTTCCTCTAAAATATCCTGATTTCCTGAGATTGCTCCTGAATAATTCTGAGATCCACTATTTCCATCATTACTTTTAGGACAATTTGCTTGAGAATGGAATTTGCTACCACAGACAAAACATGCGTTAAAACTCACTTCGTTATTGTCTCTCTATGCATTGGCAATGTGAGGAAGTAGTAGAGACATTCAAAATAATTATTAGACACTACAAGTGCCAGTTAAGTGTGCTTGAGTTCAGGGACAGCCAGCTTCTAAGGGGTCATACATAATAGGAAACTCTCTAAAAAAAGATGTGCCAGGCTTTTGCAATTTGTGACTCTATCATAGATATTACATATAACAACAGTTCTTATCCCCACTATAAGTATTTGATATCGACTAGGTACTTTAATCCATCCTGCTATAATCTTCTGAATAGGTAATTCTCGTTTGTTCCGTTCTGCGCTAGATTATTCCACCAAGGTTGAATAACCTGCGTTGTTGCCAGATTGTGCCCCAAAGTAAATTATGATTTATAACAATAGAACTTACTAGAGTTTCACAAACAGTTTGGATTCATAAGTAGTTTTTAATCAAAACAAAATCCAGCCAGTAAAAAGATAAAAATAACTGTTTCAGGAAAAAAAAAAATGTTCCTGCAGATGCGACGATGATAATGAGCGTGATGTCATCAAGCGTAGTCTCGTAGTAAATATAAATTTAGTTTCGATATATTATTGTTTACGCACTATCTAGCGGTGTGTGTGTATGTTTTCCTGACCCAATTCGATAAGTAATTAGTTGGGTAAATAAGCAGAATTTCCCGATATTATTGCACCAAGTTAATTGTATCACCTATTAGTATATAGGATGTTATTTGCGATAAAAACGTTCTAGAAATTGATCCAAAATCCAAAATCGAGATATTGGTATTACTGTATAGAACGTAGCTAGTACTACAATATGACTGCACAATCTAAAATAGTATATTACATACCGAGGTGGGAAGTGTTCATTACTCAGTAGGATTTTCACGTACCTACCTTGGTCTTTCTGGACCAATGACGATTATCCTTTGAGCACCTGCGTATTTCTCAAGCTTGACTCCATTCTGGTTTCGGTTAGCCTAGATTTCATAGTGCCTGTATCTTCCTCACAGTACCTACTAGTAATTCAATTATTATATGAACAAACTGGGATCTATTTCTACAGCCAATAGATCGTATGATGAGAAGACGTTCACCATATCCATTCGTGTGATATGAGACCTCTATCTTATCATGGAAGGTGTTTTAATAATCTAGCACCAGCAGTGCTGCCTCTATTCTTGAATTTCGGGAAGTAGAAATTATAAGAGAATATGGGCATGTGTTTCTGAAATGACTTTATTTGTGATATATTTCGATGAATGGCGTGTTGAAGTTCTTCCTTAGTTATTTAAGTGAAGAAGAATATCCATCATCTCTTTTAATGTATTAAGAGGTTTGATGGCCTTTTAGACGGTGTTATCCATCATGCTATCCCCAACAGACGATTGCTTACGCTTCCATGTCTTAAGAGCTTTGGGTCATTTTTGTGTATATCAATATAATACCAGTTGATGATTAGTATCAGCTACATGACCGTTAGTTGTTGCTCAAGTAGATACAATATTCATTTGAGAACAAGCCAGTTTCATAAAATCCAGGAAAACGAATTTTTCAGGAAACATCCATATCTTTCCCACTAACATCGTCAATTACAAAACTAATGCGACATGTAAAGGTGTTAAAACGTACAATCGCGAAATACGAATTTACGAGTCCCAATTTGACGATGTAAATTATTGTCCCTGGATAGCGCCGAGTCAGGTTCAATCTACAATGTTGCCAACCAATCCAGGATTAAGCCTATTTTCATAGACAATGTAACGAATCTAAACAGAATATTAATTCTAAGCAAATAATGGATTGACATCAATAAGTTGCTACTTAATTCCTATAAAGTTTGCTCATACCGCCCCTCAACAGATTCCAGATTGTCTTGCTATTGCGCCAATTTCTCTTTTTTGATCGAATCCAATGAATATGAATAGGGGACAACGTCGCAAAAGAGGGGTGTGACGCTTATCGTAGCGTCGTGACGTCAGCAAATGTTCGGTACACGTAAGTGCGCGCGTTTGGCAAAGCTCCAAACGGGTCGAGGGCCTTTGCTGAGGGAGCGAAACATCGTGGAGCCGGGGATGCTGCACCGTTTTCGGATTGTACAAAATAATTTTGAAAGTTTAAAACAATTATTAAGTAACCACCTCTTTAATCATCCCAGTTGGCAAAACCGCGAACTAATTTTGCCTTTAGGCGTGAAATACTTGCTGAAATTGAAAGTTTAAATTGCCAGTTGGTGGTAGAGTTTCATTTATTAAAGAGGCTCATTTATCATTCGTTACTACTCCGACAACTTTTGGAAAAGATGCTGATGTTAACTGTCAACAAAAAAGAAAGGAATTGAAGGTTGTGACAAATGTCACTTATGTCAGTTGTAGCAACTATACGGCGCCAGATTGAAATATTCAAAAATACATCGGTGCCAAAATAAATATAGTACTGCACACAAGCTAAACAAATTGTGAAAGGCAACTCAGAGTGTAAATACGGAATTTTCAAATAATTTATTTTAATTTATTAGGTGCGTGCCTGGGCTGACAAGAAAGTGTCGACACCGTTTATAGGCACCGCCTGTTTTGGGTTGCGGTATGCATTTATTTATTTATTATGTAAAAATACCGATAATTATTTATACGAGGTTACTACTGGGATGAGGAAACAAATAAACGTGTTAGTGGAAGTCTAGCTTTATCACAGTATAAGTTCTTCGGAATACAGTTAAAGATTATTCTCATCTGTTTTCAAAATGCGATCAACTCATTTCCGTCAGACGAAAATGAGTGGAACAGAGAATCACTCTTTTTGAAGCCCAGTCCCATATCTGTTGGCGCATAAAGAATTTAAAGTTTGTGAGTGGAAATCATTCTTGTGTTAATAGTGAATTGCTTCCACTTATTACCATTACCTTTTAAATTTGATCCACTCATTTCCATTATATTTACTTTTCTGTTGGTAAGTAACCTAGTGTCCACTCGTGGACATCTGCGGGACGAGCGCAGCGAGTTCCGCAGCAAGTTCCAATCGTTTTCGTCAACTTCACTTACCAACACAACAGTAAATCTTATGGAAATGAGTAGATCAAATTTTAAAGATAATTAATGGTAATGAGTGGAAGCAATTCAGTCATTTTCAAGGGTAGGACTAACACATTATAAGATGGGACTGAACTTGAAAATGAGTGATTTGCTGTTCCACTCATTTTCATCAAGGTTGCCAATAGAGGAGGGCTTATCGCTACGAATAAGGCTGGTGCAAAATTAAAACCATTATTATCTCATGTCATAATTTTTCTCGATTTTGGTGTGAGAATGGTTGCGTTCACCACCACTCAACATGTTGAGTGATTGGTCAACGGGTTTGTTGAAAACATAGAAAATAAGTTTGAGCCCCTAACTCCCAATAATTGTGGGTTGTTGAGATTATAGCATCATAGTGCTACTATAGGCAGATTTGTTTGTGTGAGTTTTAAAGGGTTAAAGTCTCAAATGTAGCCGTTTTTCTTCCTGTGCTGTGTCTGTAAAAGGCCAAAGGATTTTGGTAAGTTTTCATTTTCTGCTATTCTTCTTTTTGATAAGTTCTACAATGTTAGAGTTCTTTTAGAATACTTCTTTACTATATTTGCTATTTGCTTACCATCATGTGCGAAAATCTTGTTCATTTTTTTTGGCCTTTTTCCTTTAGTCCCTCTTCACTTTCATTCTTCTCCGTATTGGAGGCCTTGTTTCTTCTCCGAGTGCCGATTTCCCATCAACCTCCAGTACTCCAGAGGTACCTTCTCAACCACTCCAGTCGGTCTAACTGCCCCCCTAGTTGCTGGAACATCCCTAACCACCAAGAAGATTTGGGAAGTACCCTCGATCTTTACTGTCAGGTAGATTTCTGGATCGCTGTAAGACTTGCAAACAGCAACCAATCAAGGAATGTAATATAATTTAATATTCAGTGATTTTCTTTTATTTTCCCTCTACAGCTGATTTTTGACATTTAGAATTCTCAATTCTTTTCAGATTGCGGTGCGATCACGAGTTCTCCAATCCTAGGGGATTTCAGTTAAAGATGATCGCCTTTAAACCTTCCTTTCTTTCGTGTTGATTTGATTCTTTGTATGCTATAGGCTGTTTCCTGTTTTAAAATATCTTTCGTTCAAAAACCGACTTACTGCAGGGTTGAAAACAGGTGGTGCCATTATTTAGACCCACCCAACTCACCGGAATTTTGTGGGTTAGTCGGAGCTTCCCTATAAGTAGGATTTCTTCTTTAGGCCACCTTTAAGAGTCATATCCATTCCTTCACTCTTTTCTCCCTTAGCTACCCCATGCAGCTTGAGACTCGTAACAAAATTGGCGCCCAACGTGGGGCATCCCGAAGGTGTTTCCATTTCATTTTGTTTCTTTCCAAATTTGGCATTGCAGTCTCCGACTAACACGGTAATGTACGATGGAAGACTTGAGTAAGGTCCTAGTAGAAGTCTTCAATATTTTTGTCCTAACTTTGCGATGTGGGTGCATATAGGCTTGGATAATCTTGACATTGTATCGTTCATTTAATATTACAAAGCAAACTCTGAGGCTTACGCTGCTGATCTCAAATATATTGTGTACATGTTGCCTAATTATCAGAAGTTCGACTCCTCCTATATAGCGGTTTTCTTCACACTTGTGATAATACATATTTCCTGACTTCAGTAGGATTTGTTTTTCTCCTCTTTTCCGGATTTCGCTTATTCCGATTACATCCCAGTATATTTGTTAAAGTTCTTCTTCTAGTTCCAACACTTTCTTGTCACATGAAAGGGTGCTCGTATTATATGTCGCAATAATATGCAGTTTTAGTCTTCCTTGGTAGCCTAATCTTACTCGGAGATTCTTAGCACCCTCCAATCGCTGCCTTTTCCAACCGCTACCTTGGTCAGAGACTTGCGATCTGCCGAGGACTGAGAGCCATTTGTGATTTCTACTTTCCATCTTGGTTAAGATATGAGGGTTTTAGCCTTTCCTATCACGCTGGCTAGTGCGGGTTGATAGGGGTATACTGGGAATTTCATTTCCTTAATTTCCCATTGGTATGGTTATCCCGCCGATATTCGTATCATCTGTTATCTAGCAGGGTGCAGCGTATAGTTGGGTACCAATCACCGCTCGTGCAGGTGAGGTTGACATTTGGACTGGTTTTATCCTTTTGCCTTCGTCTCTTGCACCCCCACACAATGTGTGAGATGGGACTGAGCTTGAAAATGGGTGATAGAACAGATGGGACTGAGCTTGAAAATAAGTGATTTACTGTTCCACTCATTTTCATCAAGGTTGCTAATAAAGGAGGGCTTATCGCTACGAATCTTGCAAAATTTAAACTATTATTATCTGATATCATAATTTTTCTATCCCAGGCTCTTGAATTTTCTTTATTTCGACAAAGTCATCAAGAGCCGGGAATAGACAAAAATTGAAACGGAAAAACTGAGAATTTGTTGCATATAAGTTCTGATACCCACTGTAATCTGTAGAACTCTTTTATTTTAGACTAGTGGCGCAGCCTGTGCTATTTCAGACTTTTGTTAGAGCTCATAGTTTTGTAAATTAATTACTTTTAGTCTGTCAACATGTTACGTGAATAAAGCATTTTGCAAACAAAGTGTTGTTAGAATTCTCTGGCCCCAAAATTGTTATTCGCTCTTTAAGAGGTTATGGGCCCAGCTAGTTTCAGTTAGTAAACAGTACCTATTCTGGAAGCATCTTATGTCAATAACTGGCATTTCCGAATAGTTACTCTGTTAAATAGGGTAGGAGCAACAACCAAAAAGAAAAATAAGCTTGTTTGACTTAGATGTTAAGGCACAGTCAGTGATTATGTGCAAGGTTTTTCAGATAAACATCTGAACATCATCAAAGATTGCAAAACTGCAAAGTAACAGCTTTTGGCTTTGGAGGATGTAGGTATTTGTGAGAACTATAGTGCATTTATGAAGTTATCACTTTCGAAAAAGTTACTTGGACTGAAGTCAGGTGTGAATGAGAAGTTGGAAGACCATTTCCTAAAGTTCGACACAATGATAAGGGGAGTTCGAAGACTGGGGATCAAAACATGGATGAAGATGATAGAGTTTGTCACTTACTGCTGTAGTTATCATCGAAATTCGATAAAAACCGTAAGTGACGTAAAAATTGATTCTGTCAAGGCCAAACTTTCAGATAAAAGGTTAGTTTTAAAGCTACAATCAGCAAATCCTTTTTTATGTGTGGTGATAGAAATCAATTTAAATCATAATGCCTAAAACGAAATATGAGAGGTAATTACAAAGGCAGGTTTAGAGGAAAAGTACAGAATTCAAGAAAATATAGAGGTGGAAGTTTTACCCAAAGATCAAGTGGTCAGTCTACACAGACAGCTTTTTTATGGGAGAGGTCTGTCTATAAAGACAGCTTTTCGAGATAAGTCTGTCTACACAGGCAGCTTTTCGAGACAGGTTAGTAGTAACGGGAGCCTGAGAAATTGTTCGATACCGTGAGAAAATCTTTAGATCGGCGGCGCCTTCAGGAAACTGTCATTTCGAACCCTTGTCGATCAATTGCAAGAATTCACCGCACTCTCGACAGATAGCGTCATGACGTTTGACAGATGATAAGATGGCGCCGACGCATCCACTTTCGTGTCAAGGACGGCTACAGATTTTCGAGATGGTCTTTCTAAACAGATAGCTTTTCGAGACAGGTTTGTCTACCCAGACAGCTTTTTTATGGAATAGGTCTGTCTATAAAGACAGCTTTTCTAGATAGGTCTGTCTACACAGACAACCTTTCAAGACAGGTTAGTAGTAACTGGGGTATCTGAGCCAGAGAAATTTTTCGATACCGTGGGAAAATCTCTAGATCGGCGACGCCTTCAATCTGAAATTTCGTGGATTTGACCTGGGCCAACCCCAAATTTTTCGACGTCATGATGTTTTCGGTGGCGCCATCTAGCGTACATAGTGTGAAGTTCGTTGTGTCCTTTCACGGGATGCCGTAGCGGTGAATAAGAAAAATTCGTGAATCAGTACGCCGCCGACGTTTAATGTGGGAACAAACAGGAGTATTATGTATTACGGTTAACCGGTTGGCCCGGTCAAAAATAAAAGATTGAGGTTATGGTCGGATTTTGGTAGTGAAACCCGCTTTGACTATCTACTGGCATTGTCTGGCAGAAATGTTGGAACATGAAGTTCAATGAAGTAATGTGACTAAATTTTAAAAGATCACAATATGATTATTATTGTTCGTATGTCAAGGACGATGTTTATTTGTTGATCGCCTATAGTGTTTGTGGACAATGCATTGATAACGGGATCAAAAGAAAAAGTGAACAAATCAGTGAACAGTTTGTATAATGAATTCAAGGTTGCAAATATTACTGACCTTTCCAAGAATGGAGAGGTCTCAAGATTACCCAGCCAAAATGATCACACGATTACTGAAAGAGTTTGGTATGGAAAATAGCAAACCTATACCAACCCTGATGAAAGTAAATTTCCACATGGGTAACCTATAGAAAAAAATATTCCTTATAGAAGGCTGTTTTGCAGTCGGATGTACTTGGCATTGATGTGACAATCGCCTATAGTGTTTGTTGGACAAGCCAACAATACAAGCATGAAACGCTGGAAAGCGGATTATGCGCAACTGCAAAACTGTAGATTGATGTATGGGACAATTTATAGAAGTTTAGGCGCTGTGTGTGATGCGGACTGGACTTTGGTGATAGGCAGACAAAGAAGAGGCTAAGTGGTCCTATGTTTCCATGCTGGGACCATAGCTTTGCACTCACGACAGTAGAGTTATGAAGGTTTGAATACCTTCTCTTTTGAACCATGTATAAGTAAAGATTGAAAAAAATTAATAAACATTTTCAATGAAATTCAAAATATTCAAATTTGAAACAAAAATTCCCATTAAGTAAGTTCGCTAATTGATTTTTTCCCTATAATAGGATATTTCTCGTTGACTAAACCCCCATTTTTCTTTGGTTTTAGGGAGAAAATGGCATATCGATCGATTTCGACGCTGGAAACGTTACCTATATTCCCATCAATGGTGAGTACCTACTAATTAAGTTTTTTTCAAAGTGTATTCTTATTTGTAATTTTGATATTCCGGTAAGTATAATAACTATTCACTTTATTGATTGAATAACTTAGAGACACATTACAAAAACTCTATGATCTTGCACACTGGTATAGTGCTTTGAGAACTTTGAACAGAATAATTTTGCAGTATTCTACAACATATAAACATCAAAATCCTCAATTCCTGGGACGAATTTTCATCTTGTACCCGTTCATTGACTTCAGTACCGAGCAAGTACCGATTTCCATTTTAAAATCTGGATCCTCTCCCACGCGGAATTGCAGCAGAAATTTAGCCACCGTGGCTTTGAGCGAATACATTGCGTATCTTTGACCTACGAAAAAAATTACTGAATTATTTAAAATGGCGTGCTAGACCAGAGGAAGTTGATAATATAATATTTAAGGCAACTATTTTCGATTAGCTGGATAATCCAGAAAAAATAACCATAACCGTAGATGAAATTATACTTTTTGAAACAACTTAGTTATAATAATTCAATGTCGAAATTACTCCACCACTGATCCAATTCTAAACTTACCTATGCAATTTCGAGGTCCCGCACTGAAAGGGACGTACGAGTAATTGTGCCTGGCCGATATTTTTTCAGGCAGAAACCTGTCTGGATCGAATTTGTGAGGGTCTGGAAACACGGTCGGGTCGTGGCTCATTCCGTAAAGGAAAATCGAAATCGTGGTGCGTTTCGGGATAGTGATTCCGTCTGAAATCGAACAATGAAGTTCTTTGTGCTGATAAGATGTGTGATAGTTTTTAAAAGTTTAAAAGGTAATTATTATCTACCAATAATCCAATCTTGGTCTAAGCTTCTTTCGATTAGTGGTACTGGTTGGTAGAATCTTAAAGCCTCTCTGACAACAATATCCATATATTTGAGGTTGTTGATTTGCGACATTGTGATTTCGATTTTGGGATCTTTGCCTAGGACTTCGCATAGTTCTTGGTAGACTTTGTCTTGTATTGAAGGGTTTTGAGCTAGGGCGTAAAGGGTGAAGCATTCAGCTGTCGCTGAAGTATCGTGGCCCTTAAATACAAAAGCTGTTTAATTGGTTGAGTAGTTGATTTTGAAGTTACTTCAAACATAAATGTGTTAACTTCATCGCGTATGTCTTCGTCTGTTAGGTTTCCTCCGTTTTGGTTGGCTTCTAGTAACATGTCTAGTAGGGCTGAGCGGATTTTGATGCCTTCTTCGTTGTTGACTGTCATCTACAATTTACAAAATGTTATTGTCTTGAAGACCTGTAATTTACAATATTTCCAGATTTACAGGTTTTGAGAAAATTAACATTGAAGTTTTTGACAAAATTTAGACTAAAAGTTAAATTTGAGGCTCAATTGCTCAGGGACTATTTGCACTAGCAAACTCAATTTACTACAGGTTTATAGAGAATTTAATGCTCTTTCTGATGACATATAATTTATTTCAATTTGCTCAAAGTTTTACAATAATATGGGCAATTGCACATGGCCATGTCAAAATTTTGAAAATTTTCCAGACCCAAAATTAAGATTTTCTTGTTAATTTTTTTGCATCTCAAAAAGGCCATTTGAAAATAATATCAGAGTGGTTTTCCACTAATTTTTACCCGCTCTATCGATTGCTGAAGTCAAAATTGAGCAAAACTGAAAAATTACAAAATCGAGTTTTTGTAAGGGTAACCCCTTTGAATTTGAATTTCAAAATCTTCAAATCTCAATTTCTCATGTACCGTTAGGCAAATTGAGTTAAAATTTTCAGCATTTGTGGCTCTGATTAAGCTTTAAAAAATCTGTAATTTACAATATTTCCAGATTTATAGGTTTTGAGAAAATTGACATTGAAATTTTTGACAAAATTTAGACTAAAAGTTAACTTTGAGGCTCAATAACTCAGGCACTATTTGCACTAGCAAACTCAATTTAGTACAGATTTATAGAGAATTTAATGCTCTTTCCGATGATGTATAATTTATTTCAATTTGCTCAAAGTTTAACAAAAATATGGGCAATTGCACATGGCCATGTCAAGATTTTGAAAATTTTCCAGACCCAAAATTAAGATTTTCTTGTTAATTTTTTTGCATCTCGAAAAGGCCATTTGAAAATAATATCAGAGTGGTTTTCCACTAATTTTTACCCGCTCTATCGATTGCTGAAGTCAAAATTGAGCAAAACTGAAAAATTACAAAATCGAGTTTTTATAAGGGTAACCCCTTTGAATTTGAATTTCAAAATCTTCAAACCTCAATTACTCATGTACCGTTGCGCAAATTGAGTTGAAATTTTCAGCATTTGTGGCTCTAATTAAGCTTTAAAAAACCTGTAATTTACAATATTCCCAGATTTACAGTTTTTGAGAAAATTGACATTGAAGTTTTTGGCAAAATTTGGACCAAAAGTTAACTTGGAAGCTCAATTACTCAGAAACTATTTGAGCTATGAAACTCAATTTTACACGAATTTATAGAGAATTTAATGCTCTTTCCGATGATATATAATTTATTTTAATTTGCTCAAAATTTAACAGAGATATAGGCAATTGCTCATAACCATGTCAAGATTTTGAAAATTTTCCAGAGCCAAAAATAGGATTTTCGATTTATTTTTGTTTCTGCTTTAAATGGCCATTCGGAAGTGATGTCAGGGTTGTTTTCCACTAATTTCCACCCACTCTATCGATTGGTAAACTCAAAATGGAACAAAACTGAAAAATAAAAAAATCGAGTTTTTCATAAGGGTACCCCTTTGAATTCTGATTTCAAAATATTCAAACCTCAATTGCTCGGTAACCGTTGAGCAAATTGCATTGAAGTCTTCAGCATTTGTGGCTCTTATCAAGCTCTAAAAGACCTGTAATTTATAATCTCTCTAGGTTTATAGTTTTTGAGCAACTTGAGTTTGAAGTTTTTGACAAAATTTGGACCAAAAATCAAGTTTACGGCTCAATTTCTCAGAAACTACTCAAGCTTTCAAGCTCAATTTTGCACAGATTTATAGGGAATTGAATGCTCTTTTCAACGGTGTATACTTTATTGTACCTACTACTACTTACTTTTCCTTTTTTAGCAAATTCCTCCTTGCGCTTCTTGATAACTTTTTCACAAAAATCATGCAAAACATTTAAAGTTTCATGGTAAACCTTATAATGCTCAGAAAATCTGAACAATAAAGGATGCCCCATAAAGCCCGAGTAAAATCTGAAAACGAAAATTTCCAAAAACGTTTTAACCGCTGCCACGTATTTGGGGTTTCCTTGTGCTTGTGCGTTGATTGGGGTACCAAAAGCGGTTTCTACAATTAAATTTATAATAATTTTAATGCATAAAATCAAAATAATTATATAGGTACCGCAAATAATATCTAAAGACATCAAATTAATAAACCTAAAAATGTCTATAGTTTGTCTAGGAGATGTTTGCACTTCTTCCAAAAGCTTGTCCAACATAACATTGATTTGCCTGTTGAAGATTTGCATGAAATCTTCAAGAACTTTGAAGTGGAATGTTGGAGTTATCATTTTTCTGCGTTGTTTCCATTTTGAAGCTAAATATTTCAGTTTTGAAGTATTTTTTTTTTAAGACTACAGTGTTTTCTTACCTGAGCTTACCAATAATCCATCACCCAACCAAGGCTTAAATAAATCATACCCATTAGATTTATTCAAATTAACATTAGAAGAAAGTAATTCTTCTAAATATTGTGGTTTATTGATAACGATTCTTAAAGTAGGCCCTGTCCACAATTTGTAAAAGCTGCCGTATTTTTGCTGAAGCACCAAAAGCTCTTTTAAGTATTCTACAATAAAATATTATAATAAATTAGTAATTATTAAAATCCACAAAGAACCTGTAGGTGTTTTTCCTAAAGAATTTCCAAAAATAGGCACCGGTTTTGGTCCAGGTATTTTGCTCAAACTTCTATATTTAAACACTTGCCAGTACCAATCGATTAGGGGTACTGCAATCGATAGTAGTACCAGCAGAAGTACGTAGGAAACGACCGCACCGATCATTGTTTAAGTTGGTACTGGGATTAAATTTAACGAGCCTATTTGTTCCGAATATTATTTGTTTTTATTGGAGTTTTATCTTTATGGATTTATTGGAGGTTATCTGTGTATAGGCCTGCAATATTGGTGGATATTTAATTTGATTGGATTTTTATTTTTAAACTCATTAGGAAAGTTTGACTTTGAGATGCTCTGGTAGTTTGGAGTATTGTTCAGAAGTTCTCAAAGTTGATTGAGTTTTCCGTCTCAATGTTTGTCTATTCCTGGCTCTTGAATTTTCATTTTCTACTAAATTTTTCTAAATAGAGCTTGGAATACTTTGTGTATCAATTTTTTCTCAATTACTCTTAAATTTCTTTTCTCTATTTCTCAATTTTTCCCGCTCAATGTTTTCACAGAACAGAACACAATTTCCTGATTCCAAAACTATTTGTCTATATTCGGTTGAGCCGTCTCCAACATATATTTAGTTCTAAAAATTTTAAAAATACTATCAGAGAAACCAAGTACTTCAAAGTTTACCTGCAGCTTTCACTTGTACAGGGTTCTCAAAATCAGTAGTAGAGGATAGTATTTTGACAATTTTTGGAGCAGAATATATGAGAGACTGTTCAATCAAATATAGACAAATTATATACATATTTTTGGAATCGGGGCATTGTGCTCTTCAATAATATAGAATGAAATATAGGACATCCCATTTGTAAAAAGCTGTAAGCATGCAAAATTTCACATTTCTGACATTCAAATTTTGTTTCTGACCATGGTTTCTAAAGATTCAGCCAAAACTGTACAACTTTTGTATTAACACCTTTCTTCTACCTGTGAAAGTAAAGGCTGTAGGTTAGGTGTCAATATATAAAAAAACACCCTGTAAAAATAAGTGGATTATTGCGGAACTTATGGGTGGACCTCTGCGGAACTCGCTGCGCTCGTCCCGCAGCCATCTACTCATTAATAAACTGTTGAACTGATCAAATAAGACACTCACCTGAAACGAGTAGTTTTTGAACTAATGAGAAAAATTCTCAACTTAGTGAATCAGGTTGGTATTGTACTTGAACAACATATTGTTGAATAGATGGCTGGGTCCACCCATAAGTTCCGCAACAATCCACTAGTTTGTACTTGAAAAACTTGTCACAATATATTACTAGTTTGGTAAAGTAACATTACTAATTCCTGTTAGATGGCCAATTGACAAAAAGTGGATAATCTTACAAATTCTGACTTTACATAATAAGTTATGGTTCAAGTACAAATAAGTGGATTGTTGCGGAACTTATGGGTGAACATCTGCGGGACGAGCGCAGCGAGTTCCGCAGCCATCTAATTACCAATATACTATTGAACTGAAAGTAAGATATTCACCTGAAAAGTGTGTGTAATTTTTAAACTAATGAGAATAACGTACATTTGAGTGAATCAGTTAAGTATCTAAACAACATATTGATGAATAGATGGCTGCGGAACTCGCTGCGCTCGTCTCGCAGAGGCCCACCCATAAGTTCCGCAACAATTCACTCATTTGTACTTGAATAACTTGTCACATTATGTTACTAGTTTGGTAAAGTAACATTACTAATTCCTGTTCAAAGGCAAATTGACAAAAAGTGGATAATCTTACAAATTCTGATTTTATATAATAAGTTATAGTTCAAGTACAGGGTGTTTTCTATATATTGACACCCCACCTATAGCCTTCACCTTTACAAATAGATGAAAGGTGTAAATACAAAAGTTGTACAGTATTGGCTAAATTTTTAGAATCCATGGTCAGAAATAAAAATTGGATGTCAGAAATGTGAAATGTTGCGTGCTTTCAGCTTTTTTCAAATGGGATGCCGTATGTTGGGTTCTATATTCTTGAAGAGCACAATTTCCCGATTCCAAAACTACATAGTTTGTCTATATTTGGTTGATAAAAATACTATCAGAGGAATCAAGTACCTCAAATTTCACTGCAGCTTTCACCTGTATAGGTAGAATGGTTCACAAAATCAGTAGCAGGATAGTATTTTCACAATTTTTGGAGCCGAATATATGAGAGACTGTTCAATCAAATATAGACAAACTATATATTTCTAGAATTGGGACATTGTGCTTTTCAAGAATGTAGAATGAAATATATGGCTGTAGGTGGGGTGTCAATATATAAAAAAACACCCTGTACCTACCTATTTAAAATCACCTTATTCTCCTAACTAGTTCCCCCATTCCCATATTTTTATGTGCCATTTCTTCGAAAAACCGTATAATCTTGCACAATGCGCTGCCAAAACTAACCCAATCTGGCTTACATTAACTTAAATTGCCCCCCCCCCCTCTTTCAAAAGGCCTGTATCCGCCCCTGCTAAATCTATGAATTTCCCTTTTATACAGGGTGTACTCAATAAAATAAAAGTCTTTCAAAGATGGTCAAAATTGGAATTTCCTAAGAATATTTAATCTTTCTCAAACTCCACGTAGAGGAATGAAATTTGAGAATTCAGTAAAGAATCGCATCAAATTTCAATGAGTGTGGTTCTAAATCTATGAATTTCCCTCTTATACAGGGTGTACTCAATAAAATAAAAGCCTTTCAAAGAGGGTCAAACTTGAAATTCATTAAGAATGTTGCATCAATGAATGATGAGGCGATGTTGTAACCTAAACTTCAAATATTGAGGGATCCAATTTAGGGAATTAGTAAAGGATTTTATTGACTTCCAAGGGGAGTTTCACTAGATTTTCAAATAGATCAAAAGCCTTTCGAAAAGTCAAAATTGAAATTTTCTAGGTATGAGGCAATATTCTTACCCAAACTTCAGGTAGAAGGATGAAATTTGAGGATTAAGTACAGGGTTTAATTGACTTTTAAGGGGTATTTTACTATTATAGATTTTCAAATGGAACAAAATTAGAATTTCCTATAGGTATGTTGCATCAAAGTACCATTTAGATCATAATCCTTTAGTTTTATTGGTAATTTAATTTTTCTTTCTTTTTTTTACATTATTTCAGCCTACTTGGTAGTCATTTTCAATGTGATTTTCTTCAGCATTTCCTTCTCTCATTGGGAAATTAGTCTCATGTTGCCCATTTGCTTGATTTTCTCTTTCAGATGGAATGTACAAGGAACACAATCATTGAATACATTCAAGTACCAACTGATAAAACGACTGAGTACTAATGAAAGTACCACTAAAATAACACTTTAATTGCGTATAGTTTTAGTAGTGATTTGCGTAACTTTTACCCACTACTGATAAATTTTTAATAAAAAGTGCTATATACGCATTAAATTTATCTGAGTTTGGGCAAAACAAACACTGGCTTGAAACTTCCGAAAAGTTAACGCGAAGTTACAAGTAAACTTTCTAAATTAAATTCGCGCAATCAGGAAGATGCGTTAGGGGGTTCGAGAAGGGAGATTTTCAAGTGGAATTAAAACAAATAATCAATTGTGAATCATTTTGATGAACAAATCAGTTATAATTATTGTTGGCACGAAAATACAATTCCTGTATGCCTACGCTCGACGTAAGCGTAGTACCACTATAAAGTACCAGCTGATCGTTCGTTTCACTCTGGCCGCGCCTCGCAGCGTAGGTCAAAAAACTCGACTTGGGCTGGGTTAGTTTTTCGTATTATGGCTGGGTTTACATCATACTTTATGGCTCAAAGTTTTGTCAGTTTTAAGCCAGTTTTTTTGAAGCTTTGTTCATTGTCAAGTCTTTCAAAGTTTTCATCAAAAAATTTAAATCCCTGGATTTTTGGCAATTTGAAAATGTTCAAAGGTTCCTTGTTCAGTAGAATTTTCAATTATTTCAAATCAAGACTCTCAGTCTTTAGTCTCAAGGCAGAATTGAACATTATTCTTGGCTCTTGTAAAGCGGAAATTGAGCCAGAGACAAAATTGTAAATCACCAAGTCTTTAGAGCTTTCAAAATCTTCTGTTATAATGTTTTTCCTTTAAAATCCTTGAAGATTGAAGTTATTGAGCATTGAGTTTTTGAAGCCTTTGACTAGAATTTTCAAAGTTTTCAGTCTCAGGCTTTAAATTTGGAATTCTCATTTTAATATCTTGAAACCTGTTATCAAAGGTTCTAAAGTCTTTAATGTTGTGACTTTAAAATCTTATCAAAATTCTTCGAAGAGTTTCCAAAAGCCATTTTTTGACTTTGGACATCAGTCTATGGCTTCAAATTTGCATTTCCAAAGTCATCGGTGTTGCATCTATAGATATCTCAATATCCTTTGTGCAGATCTCTAAATTCTCGGTCTCAGGCCTTGACTCAGAATCTTGAAGAATGTGCATTCAAATTCAAAAATTTTCAATGTATTCAGAATTTTATATATTGAGACTTTTCGCTCTAAGTTCATTGGAAACTTCAAATTTCTCAAATCAAGAGCCTTCTCCTGAAGGAATTGTAGTATGCTCAAAAGACTAGAGAAAGCTTTCAAGTTTATACATCTCAAAATCTTGAGAAATGAATCTTCAAAGTTATCTTGAGACAATTTCCAAGAAGTAAAAACTTCGAGTATTCAAATCTCTAGCCCTATAAGTCGAAACGAAATAACCTCTGGTCAACTTGACCAGTAGTGACCGTAGTAAAGCCCAACAAAAGAAATTCTCCGAAATAAACCAATCCATAGTAGTACCTATAAGAGAGAGGCTGGTGGTGCAACAAAAAGGTAGTCGTCAGCCAGTCGACGTTTTTGGTTCATTCAGCCAACAGCATGTTCAAATTAACATCTGCCTCACAAACAATACTATAGGAAATGTGCGTACCGACCGGATAATTTTTTGAAAATGTGTGTAGTACCACCGATATCTTCTTCCTTTGGAGTCAGGCTTCAAGATAAGAACTTATAAATTGTATGTAGGATAATTTCAATTTTTAGTTTCTCAATGTCACTGTTTACTGGTCAAATGGGTCATCATCAAAAAAACAATGCAACAAATTAATTAAGAAGAAAGTTTATATATATATATATGAATGTGAAAATAGAAAGTTTGTCTACTATATTAATCTAGTTATTAGTACCTATGTAAACAATCTCAACAAAATGAAAATAAATGCGTGCTTCCTTCCTTTTGAAGGAGGATATTTTTAAGTTGAGAGGTTAATAGCCTCTAGTGCCTCTTGGGTTCAAAATGTTCTAATTTTGTACTAGGTTTGTTCAAGGCAATTTATTTCACATTCTAATCAATATCAATATGCTGATGAGATGAATCGTCCTTAACCTACATCATCACGGTGTTAATCAACAATGTTTGTAATAAATTTTTATTTGTGATAACCATGAACCCATTATGTCACCGGAATGATAATTAATTTCGATTGTTTGGAATCAATTTTGAAGTTGATTGACATTTTTTTTTTCTTAATTCCACAATGCTTCCAGTTCCAGCAGAGGTCTCGCCGCGTCAGCGCTCCTTTTCCAAAGAAGACTGGATCCTGCTGGAAACTATGGGTACCCTACCGTTGCCCCATAGTTCCGGCAAATTCCTGACGATGCACAAGCGCAGGCGCAAACGACTTACGACACGCAACCTCTTCCAAGACCACGCTATACTTGATGACATTCATCACGGACTGGTTCAGCGAATTTTGGACCGATGCAGCGCGTGGGCGTTCAACGCTTTCACTCTGGAAACTGTAGCCGGTGGCCGATCACTGCCCGTACTTTGCGTACACTTATTCCACTGGTACGGTTTACTAGAACATTTTCAGCTAGATGTGGTACGCGTCTGGAAATTATTCAGTGAGTACTTTATATATCAACCAACAATTAATTAATTATTGTTTGTTTTGTAGCTCTTATAGAGGAAGGGTACCACAGTACGAACCCTTATCACAATTCGATTCACGCGACTGATGTAACTCAAGCAATGCACTGTTTCCTGCAGGAGGAAAAGGTTTGGGTTGCGATTATTGCACCAACAACAAAATTAATTGGTTGGTTTTCAGATCAGGCGACACATGACTCCGCTCGAAATAATGGCGTCACTCATCGGTGCTGTCGCTCACGATCTGGACCATCCTGGAGTCAATCAACATTTTCTCATCACCACTTCGAATCATTTGGCTATTTTATATCAGGTACACACATATACAAGTTAGTGTTTGGCAACCGACTGGAGATACGTCAGTGTTGCCAGGTTATGCTCAGTGTCTTTGTGCGCAGATTTGTATCGCGGTGTTTCCGCATTTTGTTTTTTGTTCTTGATTATTGAGGTGTTGTATCAGTTGCCTATATATTGTCATACATACTATCAGTATGAGTAAAAGTTATATAGAGCGAGTAAGCGTAATAATGAGTGGATTGCTTTGTGTTTCGCGCAGTGTTTTGAAATCAATGAGTGGATATCTACGGGACGAGCGCAGCAAGTTCCGCAGCAATAATCCACTCATTATTAGGCTCACTTACTCCATTTTGTTCTACTCACATTATCAAAACTCCGGGAGGTCAACCACTATGCTTACAAATGTAATAATGATTTCCATGTTTGGCAATCACTGATCAATGAATCTCATGTATTCCCATCCCAAGAATTGCGACTGATTGCCATTTTCAGATATTTTTGTATGATTACCAGATGATTTCCCTGATTAAACTGAGGGGAAGTGGTGTCACAACTACTCATCGCGTGCAGAAACAAAATATGTTCCGATAGGGTTTTGTCTAGTAGGTGAGGATCGTAGATGAAGTGAGACGCCTAACCTTTTCCCGGTTTCATGAAAGAGGATCACACAGGCCAATCAAAATCACCAAGAGGTCGATGTTTTCTCCCACCACTGTCACGTATTTATTTGAAGAAGTCAACTTGAGTGTTATTATAATTATTAGAATATCAACATCTTTGCTTGCTGTGACTCAATGTTTGCTTCATGCAACTTCTTCACAAGCATAAATATCAACCGGTTCTTGTTTGTGGAATTTGCAAGAAAACTCTACTGCAAGACAGTGGGCTCCATCTGTTAAGAATAAATTAAACTGACTAGCAAAAGAAGAACTTACAGTACTTGCACAACTTTTATTTTATCCGCTGTTTCATGAATTCACCCTGTATCTCCGTATTTCTTCGTAAATTGTAGCAGGATAAAGTGGTTGAAAAAACTCAAATTCTATGTTCTTCTAGTTAACAGTTTCTCGTATTTTCAGCCTTTTTTGACTCCGTTTGACCGTGGTACCATTTGACCCGGTGTAATAAGAACCCTCCGTCAATGACAAAGGATAACGCACACCTAACATGGAATTTTTGGGCTCTATGGATTTTGCCCATTTTTTGATACGTTGTAGAGGATTTAATTCTGAACAACTTTTAAATGGGACGAAACCTTGTAGGTATTACGGTCTTTGAGATATGACCGCTGAAAGATGAAATTTCTTGTGACTTTTTGTGTGGAGAGTATAGGAGAAACTGGTATTATTTATCAGTCAAAATTTTGACAGGTCGACATATTTCACGTCATTGGCGCCAACATTAACCCCAGTGCGGTCCCAGCCTTAAGCTTCCTGGCCAGCTGCTTGACCGCTATCCAGTTTTCCTCCCTGTTTCCCATTTTTGCCAGAATATTCTCTTCGCATATTACTCGCTGCTGACGCCAGTGCCTGCAGTGGAAGAGGGTATGTGTCAGGTGAAAGTCCGTGTCCCCATGCTTTCTCTCCATCCAAGTCTTGATATTTGGGATGATCCTGTAGGTCCATCTTCCTTCCTTGCAGTTCTCCCACCTCTTTTGCCATTCTATCATCAGCAATTCTCCTGCTTCGGTCCGGGCGGCCTTCTTCTCTAGCGTAGGCGCCTTTGCTATTGAGGCAGGCCCCAAGGAGATCCATAGGGGGTGTCTCCGCTATTACTTGGATTGCGTCTGTAGACGGGGTACGGTAGGCGCTACAGATCCGCAGCGCAGCCTGTCTTTGGAGCCCCTCTACCAGTTCTCGGTACTTTCTCTTCCGCAGAGTTCTTTCCCAGACCGGAGCTGCGTATACCAATATGGATCTTGCGACCAAACACAAAAGTACTCCTTTTTCCGGGGTCAGGCCCCCCTACGTTGGGCATCCAGCCTTGCTAGTGCCGTCATTGCATTTCCCGCTCTGACGACAGTCTTTCTGATATGTGATGAGAAAGAGAGCTTGCAGTCCAGCCAGACCCCCAGGTACTTGATCTCAGCCGCCGCTCTCATCTCACTTCCTAGGATATTGAATGTTCTGTTTGGGACCGTCCTTTTAGATGTGAGTATCATGACCTCGGTTTTCTCTTTTGCCAACTGTAGGTCGTTGTGGTGTTAACTTTATTGCGTCCAGATCCTTGCCCATTATTACCCCTGATAACACAGGATTTTCCTGGGATACCCCACCAATGTACTATGAAAGTATGAATGTCCAGTACTTTGATAATACATTCTCAGAATGTTTCAGATAGAATAATTTCTGGAATATTTAGATGCAATATTCAAGGAATATCCCTCAAATATTCCCGTTTCTTAAAAATATTATTTTTTTCAAATTTGATTTTCTTTGTTTTGTGATTTCTTATTTATAATTCTCAGGCTAGCAGCATGCAGAAATAAAAAAACTTTTAAAAAATCCCATTGCCAGATCCAGACCAACGACCCAACTGCGCTTCATCTATCAACCAGTGTTGATCAATGACGATACCTTACCCATTTTCGACGTTGTCAGATTTATTCGGATGATTTTATTCCATATGAATATGATGATTATGCCTAGGGATTTTATAAATTTTCGAATTTTATATGTAATGTTTGTACAGGTATACAATAAATAGGTTGTAATTATATTATTTTAATCGTTTTATCGGAGGTCGGTTTTGAACGATAAACCGTTCGGTACTTGATTTGCTCGTATTTCAATATGGTTTTTCGTAGATTTTTCCCCGAAGTTCTCAAATAATTTTTCACTGGTTCTTCTAATTTTCGAGGTTTCTTTACACTTTGCATTTTTGTGTTAGGTAAGTACTACTGTGTAGCCTCTTCAGTAATTTATTCAGGAAGTTTTTTAGAGAAACTAATTTGATTTTCAAGTTACAGTGTTGAATATAGATCATACAGGAAAAAAAAGATTGTTAAGCAACTAATTATTGTCAAAGAAACAAATGATCTACTAGATGAGCATCAGCACCCGAAGCAGCATCCTTTCTCTAGTTCTACGCTCGTTTCTATGACTGAGAGGGCATTTTACTTGGCTACTTAAGATTCTAATCAGAAAACAGAAGATTTAAATCAGATACCTTCTACCGTTCTACCTAAACAAAGTATCAGCACGCATTAGACTCCTGAGAAAATGGAACTTTCGAGGAAACTGTTGATGCAAGTGTTAGATGTCAATTTACAATTTATAATTCGAGTAATACCTCTATTGCCACATCATCCGCATAGCCAATAAGGGTTACCTAGGCCTACTGGTTGTCAAATTCAGCTCTAGCAGACTGTCGTACATAATGTTCCACAGGGTAAGCCCCTGTGGTGCTCCCTTGGACATGTGGAAGGTTGACTCCTTACCTTCTGCTGACACGATGATGGTTCTATTCGAGAGGTAGCTCTGTATGAAGTTTACAGATAAAGGTCCAGTTCTCGTCTCTTTAGTTCTTGAACTATGCGTTGCCAGGATGCTGAGTTGAACGCGTTCTTTATGTTGAGGGTTATCATTACACCAATGAGTCTATGTCTGTGGCTTTTCTTGAAAAGCCCCTCTCTCGCTATTTCTAAAGCCTTTTGGATCTACGATATGGTGGATCTGCCCTTTCTAAAGCCATACCTATTGTTGTTTGCTTAGTGTCTCCGACAGCCGCAGGTTCTCTTCCATCCTTGATAGAGTTATGTGCTCCAGTAGCTTGTCGTTCCTTAGCCCCAGTCCTGCGTCCGACTTCAGATCATTGTGCCACAGTCCGTATTGTGTAGACCTTGGGTTGGGTTCTGATACTGCTAACACGTCTATGTCTAGCTGGATGGCTGTAACCCAGCCTTAACCTATGTTGACATGAAATGTCATTGATTAACATTAATTTTTGAAGTGACGTGAAATATGTGAACCTGTCAATATTTTGACTGATAAATACCAGTAGCATCAGTATCTCGTACTCTCCACCCAATAAGTCGCAAAAAAGTTTATCTTTCAACGCTCATATCTCAAAGACCGTAATACCTACACGATTTCGTCCCATTTAAAGGTTGTTCAGAGTTGAATCCTCTACAACATATCAAAAAATGGGCAAAATCCATAGAGCCCAAAAATCCCACGTTAGGTGTGCGTTATCTTTTTGTATCGGTCAAGTACGCCTATTCAGTAGGTACAAAAGCCTTGTACAAACTTGATTTGGTTCCATTTCTCATTTCATGCTTATCGAAAAGTGAGAGAGTGTAGGGGCTAAGTTCGTAACATAAAAATTATCGTAGCTCTTCATCAGTATGTTTCACGATGGTCATCGGTTGGGAAAGTGTGATAGGATTGATGACTACAGCCTTGTCTTCTATCTGGATCGAGCTGTTCATAATTGCAAGAGGCTGGGCTCTATCCCTTCGCTCGAATTTCACAGTTTTGGAGTTACTACCAACAATGAGCTGCATACTTTGAATACCAACTTCCTTCTATCATCTGCGACAAAACCTGAACTAAGTGACATCAAGTCAGTGGTCTCTAGAAAAGGATGATGTTTATGGAACCAATTCAGCAACTTTTTTGCATCGCGCATCTTCCATCTCTGCTGTCAAGGTGTTGTTCAGACGTCGCGTGTTCCGCTCCAGTGAAGTGCTCACTTTATGTAATGTTGTCATCCCTTGTGTCTATCTTGTTACAACACTTGGAGTTACTCGTCGGCCATGATCGACACCACCACTTGTTTTCATTGACTTCATCAGAGTTTGCTCGATCGTCATAGGTGCCGGACGAAAGTTTATCAGTTCTCCGAATGGTGAAACATCCTTCTGTAGTGAAACGCTCATATTCAGCAAGTGACGTTGTAGTTTTCAAGGCGAGCATATCCTAGAGGTATAGATGACTGCATTTAGCATACAAATTATGGCCACTGGCGTGAAAGAAAGGAATCATTCCATACATGGTTTAAAGGTGCGGTTCCCAGTCGCTGCTTCTTTCTGCTTCAATAAAGTGCTTCATCAAAGCACCATTTCGGAATATATACAACCCATGGCTTGGTAGTGGCGGGGCCACGTTTTGCCAAAAATTGAAGCTTACTTTTGATTCATCTTGCAGATCTTTCGCAATCTCATTGTGTTGAGCAAGATTTCCTTCAATTGATCGACCATTGTAGCTGACAGGACCATTTTGACCAAAGTTCTGTGGGCCAACATATGAGTTCATACTGCCCTTGCGTATGCGTGGCCGGTCATGATTTTTTCAGTTTAGTTTGCTGCAAATATTGTATTGAAAAGTTCAGTCAAACCACTACCCTGCATAATGAAACTAATTGACCCCATAAAATGACATCAGTAAATGGAATCCTCCTAGCCTTGTAGATTGTAGATTTCGGGGGAGTCGTTTAGGCTTTTCAGCCGCTCAGCACTGCTCCCTTTGCAGATATTTTGTGCATGACTCTACATCTTAATTTGTCTCCAGGAAGCGTAGACTTCTGCCGAAGGAAGCTATTTTCCTGGGTGTCAGTTGGCCCACTTGCCCTTGGTGTTGACCCCTCGAGGAATTTGAGCGTCTTGCAGAATTGGGCCGGACATTCGCAGAGCAGGTGCTCTGCGGTCTCTATTGCGTCTGAGCAGAATCTGCAGAGATCGTCTTCCGCTCTGCCCATTAACCTTAAATGGTATTTTACTGGGCAGTGTCCTGTGAGCAGTCCCACCACCAATCTGATGTCTGGTCTGCTCATGTTTAGGAGCTGTTCAGCTCTTTTTGCTGAAAGGGTAATGAAAAAACCTTTTTGACTGTCTGAGTCCCGGTGTGTGCCTCCAATATGATGACAGTTGGTCTCTCTCCCATTTGTTGAGTTCATCCATGATGTGGCTTTTCATTAAGCCACAGTAGGGCTCTGGTCCATGGTATGGTGTTGAGGCCCCTTCCTTTGTGAGGCCATCTGCTTCTTCGTTTCCTTCTATGCCTCGATGACCAGGCAGCCACATTAGCGTTACCTGGTTATGTGTCGCTAGTGTTTTTAGGGTCTGTTTACACTTCCAGACTAGTTTTGACGTGCATTTGAAAGCCCTTAAGACTTTTAAGGCAGCTTGGCTGTTCGATATTATGAAGATGTGTTTTCTTTTGAGGCTTTGGTTAAGACACTCTTGTGCACATATATCTATGGCAAGCAGTTCGGCTTGAAATATTGTAAGATGTTTACCCAATGCCTTGGAGAGCTTGAAGTTAGGGCCGGAAATGCCCAGTCCAGCTCCTTCCATTAGCTTGGATCCATCTGTGTACCACAGAGATGCATTGTCTGCTTGTGGCAATTCTTTATTCTCCCATGATTGGCGGTCGTTTATTACCACTGCGGAGGGGATCTCTGACCATCATGTGGTCACTTGGTTTGCTGGCATTCTCCAGTTTTATTAGATCAAGGATTCTCAGATGTCCCCTCAGATCGCCAGGCTTGAACTTGTCTATTTGCAATAGCCTGTGAGCCCTGTTCCAAATAATCCTCCTAGCTTTATTACATTACATTTGGAAGAACACGATCATCCGGACGGCTCTAGCAAGAATGTCTCGTTCCTTGAAATAGAGGGGTTGGTCAAATGTCACTAGGCTTGGTTAAAAGATTTGGACTTCTCTACTCCGGCCAACAATGTTATGAATATTGTATCTCATTCACTTGGAGGAGCATTAATAAATGGCTGATAGTTAATAAAAGTTACTTCATATGGTATGTTCATAAGGTGTTTTAAAATGTCCATTGAACGTTCTCAGTACAACTGTTACTGACGTTTTCAATATGTACATCAAAAATAAACCAAATTCTTATTCCAGAACATGTCAGTATTGGAAAATCACCATTGGCGATCGGCCGTCGGTTGTCTATTGGAAAGCGGCGTCGCAGAACAATTGTCGCCTTACAGAAATGAACTCGAACAACAAATAAGGGACCTAATTCTGGCCACCGACATCAACAGACAACAAGAATTTCTAAACAAATTCAGAGTAAGAATTCACACATAATCCATTATTCAATTTATTAGTTATTGTATTTGATAGAAACACATAGACGATAACACGTTGGACTTAAGACTACCCGAAAACCGTCAATTTATATTGCAAATCGCCCTCAAGTGTGCGGACATTTCAAATCCTACAAGACCTTGGGACATATCGCACAAATGGTCATTGAAAGTATGCGACGAATTTTTCCGGCAAGGCGAATTCGAACGCGAACTGGGCCTGCCTGTAACATCGATTTGCGACCAACAATCAACTTCTATTGCGAAAATACAAGTCGGTGAGAACAATAACTACTTTTCAATCGAACAAATGCTAATTAGTTGTTGTAGGTTTCTTTCGTTTTGTCGTAACACCGTTATTTTCGGAATGGCATCGGTTTCTGCGCAGCACATTGTCGACGCACATGATCGAAACGCTCAACTCGAACCGCAGGCGGTGGGAGGAGCAAGAACGCGCCGAACAAGCCGAAGAAACGCAAACTGAACTCAGCGACGCAGAACCGGAAATCAGCGAAGACGAAGAACCAACGAAACGATCGTCAGAGGCTAGTACTAGTTTGCACGATTTCATTCCACCGCCTCCTCCTTCGACGATTACGGCACGAAGACAATCCTTGGCAGTACCGACGCTGGAATCTTTAGGGGTACGACGGCATTCGGTTCCAGTTCACATGGAAATACCTCCTGGATCTCCGCAACGACATCAACCGGTACTTCCCAGAACGATTTATAGAAGAGAAAGCTTGCCAGCTTCAGCTACCATTAGGATTTCACAAGGTAGATCACCTGTATCGCCTCAAACTGAATCCAGAGCTTCCAGCGGACTAAGAGAAGAAGACGAATTGTTACATTACGGATCTCAATCTTCAGTTGTAAGCAGTGGAAGTCCATATCATTCATCAGGTAATTTATTTTTAAAATTAATTAATCAAACATCAGTCAAAGGAATTGTTTCTAGGAGACACACAATAATAATTAATAGTTATTATAGTTTTGTGAGTATTATTGATTGTTTTTGAGTTGATTTTTTTTTCTTCTGGCTTTGTTTTTTTTTTGTGCTTCAACTAATATCATTATAGAAGAACATCCAGATCGTCCTTTGAGTGCAGAAAACCTCTTGCCAGAACCATCAATAGCCTCGATGAGTAGTAGCGCGGCCATTCGTCATTTGACTTCGGTACTGCATGGTGCAACAGACAGAGCCTCTGGACCGTCAAAATGTCTCACCAGGCAGCAAACGTTTCCGCCACCTCAGCCGTTCATGCGGGTGAGATACATGAGCGCTACTGTGGAAATGAGTACTTGTCCCGAGGGCGATACTTCGTCGCAAAGTTCGCACGAGAATTTGTCGCAACATCAGCCCGCTAGCTATACTATACCGGCGATAGCTGTGTTGAGTCCGAATAATAGTCGGCCGCCTGATTTGCTTTTGCCTGGTGAATCCAAAAGTTTTAGGTGAGTATTTTGTTTATACCAAAGGAAACTTATTATACAGCCAAAATTTTTAGCAATAACAACAAAAGGGAAACTGATATAACGGGAAGTGAGAAGGACAAGGAGAAACGAGTCAAGTTGTCGGAAAGTAGCGGGTCGTTTTGCGAAAAGGAAAACATGGATCCAAGGAAATTACAAACAGCTGTAAGTCAATGTTGCAATAGTTGTTTGATTCGACCTTTTAGGCAGATTCTCCAAAACCTTATGTTAAGCGAGATTAGATAAGATTAAATTGGAAAATGTTGGTAGAGTTATCGGTCTATATGACTTGAGTGTCCAGTGTTTTGCCTACTTTTGGCAAATATACCTAAGTCTTTTACCTGCTATCACCCCAAGCCAGACAGGCTCTGTACAATCTGCATAGGTGTGGCATTAGGATGTCCTGTCTCTTTTGCATTAGTACAGGATATAGTTCGTCTGGATTTGGTGACTTGAATGGTTGAAATGGATTAACCTTTTTGGGTGTTACTACATCTTTAACTGTTTCCCACTACCGTCTCCCTGGTCTCCGCAGCCTTGCTTTGGCCGGTAGGTTAGATCCGAATGGGTCATTTACAAACTCGACTTTTTTATTTTTTTATTTTGCTCAATTTTGACTTTACCAATCGATAAAGCGGGCCAAAATTAGTGGAAAACAACTCTGATATCAATTCCGAATGGCCATTTTAAGCAGAGACAAAATTAAAAAGGAAAACCAATTTTTGGTTCTAAAAAATGTTCAAAATCTTGACATGGTTATACACATAAATTATACACCATTAAAAAGAGCATTAAATTCTCTATAAATCCGTGCAAAATTGAGTTCGATAATTCAAATAGTTTTTGAGCAATTGACCTTCAAAGTTGGCTTTTAGTCCAAATTTTGTCAAAAACTTCAAACTCGATTTGTTTAAAAACTATAAATCTGTAAATATTGTAAATTACAGGCCATTGGCACCTTAATAAGAGCTAGGAATGCTGAAAATTTCGATGCAATTTGGTCAACGGTTACCCAGCAATTGAGGTTTGAATATTTTCAAATAAGAATTCAAAGGGGATACCCTTATGAAAAACTCGATTTTTTTATTTTTTAGTTTTGCTCAATTTTGACTTTACCAATCGATAGAGCGGGTCAAAATTAGGGAAAAACGACCCTGACATCACTTCCAAATGACCATTTCAACCAAAAACAAAAATGAAAAGGAAATCCTTTTTTTTGACTCTGGAAAATTTTCAAAATCTTGACATGGTCATGAACAATTGCCCATATCTTTGTTAAATTTCGAGTAATAAGTTATACACCATTGAAAAGAGCATTAAATTCTCTATAAATCCGTTCAAAATTGAGTTCGATAACTCAAATAGTTTTTGAGCAATTGACCCTCAAAGTTGGCTTTTAGTCCAAATTTTATCAAAAAATTCATGGTCTAGGGTGGTATAGGAAACTGTGCTTCCATGAGCAGTTTCAGACTTTCCTCGGCTGTTTTTGTATATGTGTTGTCTTCCTTTTTGAGAAATTCAACATGTTTTGCTTTATTTTCTTTCGTTAAGACCTTGTGAATGGGTTATGTGAGACCACACCTGCACACATTAGCCGCTTTCCAGCTGACGCTTTGAGCACGCAATCGAGCTTTTGCGCGCGCAAATGCTTCAAGCGCGTGTTCGTGTTCCAGCCGTACTGCTCTTCGAGAGCTGCTAACTTTTGCGTTTCAAACACAAAACACTATCCTGCACCGTGCTTGAAGCACACAGCTGGAAAGCGGCTATTGAAACTTCTCCCAAAATTTGTCAAATTCCCTCAATATTGCATTAATCAAACAATCCTGGAAAAATAACAGGATAATAGCCTGAAAAGAAATAGAAATATGCTTGGAAATATCTTAAATATATGGTTTCTGGATCACTCAAATCACTGATATTTTAGTAAATCCAATATCTTATTTCCTAAATATCTATTTAGTATATTCGGCCATCGTTTCAATACATATATTCGGCCTCCAAAAAATCATAATATGTGGATTTCATCTTGATCTATATGTTTTTCAGCTGAAATCCAAAAACCCTTTTACAACAATCAATGAACTTTTGAGTAAAATATGGGCGCCATTCATTGGCGTATCTATAAGTTTGTTCAAAGGAATTAAATAATAATTATTATTTCAGCAAAGTACACCAAGAAGAGGATCCGCACCAGTATCCTTGCCCTTATCCAAGCCGGAATCCTCTGCAGGCGGAGGATTCAGCGCTTCCGAGGTGCAGGCGTTGCGCAGAGGCTCGGTACCAATCGAATTGGTACACCATTTCAGTGAGTACCTACATTTTAGCACAGAAATAGAGATTCAGTTGGTTTTATCAGTATTCTTACCGTTAAAAATGTCGGCGGAAGAGGGTTTTACCAGTGCACGCCTCTGAATTTCCGCCATTAACGCGGTTCGAAGTTATAGAAAAGCAAATTGGACCCTCCTTTCTGTATTCCTTCTGATTGTTTGGTACTCTGTCATTACTCGAATTATTGTTTTCTCAGGAAGTTTCGATGAAGACAACGGAAACGAACAACCGTCATCGGGTCACATACGCAACATCACTCCAGTGGAAACGAACCGGACATTTTGGCTCTACCAAAGACGCGGTTCCGCTCCGGTCGATCTACCGCCGAGCGGAAATCGCTACGAGTTTACTCGTCATACTAGTCTAAACGGCAAGGTAAATATTTCCATGTGAAAGTTGCTGGGCCATCAAAACAACCCAAAACCCAAAGTTTTGTTGGGTTATTGAAACTAAACCAAGGTTACTATTAATAATGTATTGTTTCTTTTAGGCAAGCAGAGGTCGTAGCAATAAGAAACAGTTGCGCAGGCGCAGCAGTGGCGGACCGGAAACGGTGACCGGCGAGGGCGGGGCTTCGGACGTGCTGGCACGGTTCTGCGCACAAGCCCAACTGCACCGACGCCCCTCGGAGAGTCCCGATGCGCTGCTGGCTCGGCGCCGCGGCTCTTTGCCGCTCGAAGTACTCGCCGTCGGTCACTCAGGTTAGTATTGTCTAGATATGTTCCTGTTAACTCTATAAGGGTCTTTTGATTCGATTCAAATGACCTTTGGTTAAACTAACAGTGACTTAAAGTTAACTTTTTTCTGGTCGATGTTAGCTAACAGAGAAAATTAGAAGCGTTGGAATGTAATACAATTTTTAGACTTTAACGTATGAGTCGTGGACTGTGGTAAAAACGAAGAAAGGACCCCACAAAAGCCAAGCCTCTGTAAGGACGTCACAAGGGCATTGGCGCTTGACAATAATAGTTTATAATTCTTAGTTTGTGTCAATCGTTCGTCGGCTGTCATTGTCATTGGCTGTCTTTCTCCGTCCCTCTACGTTACATATATTTTTCTCTCTCGTCTAACGAAATTTGCGAAAACGTGACGCGTCTTTCATATCACGCCCCATTCTCGTCCAATTATCAGACAGCCGCACAAGAAGTTTCACTTCAAAAAATCGAGTTTTCATAAGGGTTCCTTTGAATTCTGATTTCAAAGTCTTCAAACCTTGATTGCTCGGTAAACGTTGAGCAAATTGCATTGAAATCTCCAGCATTTTGTAGCTGTTATTGAACTCTAAATGGCCTGTTATTTACGATATTCCCAAATATATAGTTTTTGAGCAAATTGAGTTTGAAGTTATTGACAAAATTTGGACTAAAAATCAACTTTGACGTTCCATTGCTCAAAAACTATTTGAGTTATCAAAATCAATTTTGCACAGTTTTATAGAGAATTTAATGCTCTTTTCTTTGATATATAATTTATTTCAATTTGCTCAAAATGTAACAAAGATATGGCAATTGCTCATGACCATGTCAAGATTTTGAAAATTTTCCACAGCTAAAACAAGGATTTCCTTTTTAATTTTGTCTCTGCTTAAAATGGACATTTGGAAATGATTTCAGGGTTCTTTTCCACTAATTTTGACCCACTCTATCGATTGGTGAAGTCAAAATTGAGCAAAACTGAAAAATAAAAAAAATCGAGTTTTTCATAAGGGTAAGTACCCCTTTGAATTCTAATTTCAAAATATTCCATCGTCAATTGCTCGATAACCGTTGAGCAAATTGCATTGAAGTTTTCAGCATTTATGACTCTTATCAAGCTCTAAAAAACCTGTAATTTACAATATCAGGCTTATAGTTTTTGAGTAAATTGAATTTGAAGTTTTTGACAAAATTTGGACTAAAAATCAACTTTGAGGCTCAATTACTCAGAAACTATTTGAGGTATTGAACTCAATTTTACACGCATTTATAGAGAATTTATTGCTCTTTCCAATGATATATACTTTAGTTTAATTTGCTCAAAATTTAACAGAGATATAGGCAATTGCTCAAGATCATGTCAAGATTTTGAAAATTTTCCAGAGGCAAAAATAGGATTTTCTTTTTATTTTTGTTTCTGCTTTAAATGGCCATTCGGAAATGATATCAGGATTGTTTTCCACTAATTCTGACCCAATCTATCGATTGGTGAACTCAAAATTGAACAAAACTGAAAAATAAAAAAATCGAGTTTTTCATAAAGGTTCCCCCTTTGAATTCTGCTTTCAAAATATTCAAACCTCAATTGCTCGGTAACCGTTGAGCAAATTGAATTGAAATTTTCAACATTGGTAGCTCTTATCAAGCTCTAAATGGCCTGTAATTAACAATATTATCAAATTTATAGTTTTTGAGTAAATTGAGTTTGAAGTTTTTGACAAAATTTGGACTAAAAGTCAAGTTTGAGGGTCTATTGTTCCAAAACTATTTGAGCAATCTAACTCAATTTCACACAGATTTATAGAGAATTTAATGCTCTTTCCAATGGTGTATAATTTATTTCAATTTGCTGAAAATTTGACAAAGATATGGGCAGTTGCTAATGACCATGTCATGATTTTGAAAATTTTTCAGAGCCAAAAATACGATTTCCTTTTTAATTTTGTTTCTGCTTATAATGGCCATTTGGAAATGATGTCAAGGTTGTTTTCTACTAATTTGGACGCGCTCTATCGAAAAATAAAGTCGAAATTGAGCAAAACTGAAAAATTAAAAAATCGAGTTTTTCTTAGGAGTACTACCTCCTTTGAATTCTAATTTCAAAATATTCAAACCTCAATTGCTCGGTAACCGTTGAGCAAATTGAATTGAAATTTTCAACATTGGTAGCTCTTATCAAACTCTAAATGGCCTGTAATTTATAATATTCCCAGATTTATAGTTTTTGAGCAAATTGAGTTTGGAGTTTTTGACAAAATTTGGACTAAAAGTCAACTTTGAGGTTCAATTGCTTAAAAACTGTTTGAGCAATCTAACTCAATTTTGCATAGATTTATAGAGAATTTGATGCTCTTTCCAATGGTGTTAAGTTATTCCAATTTGCTTGAAATTCAACAAAGATATGGGTTCTGATAATTGGACAAGAATGAAGAGTGATGTGAAAGACACGTCACGTTTTGGGAAATTTCGTTATACGAGAGATGAGAAGAAAGATATATAACGATAATTACAGCCCACGAACGATTGACACAAATCAAGGATTGCCTATTATTGTCAAGGGCCGATACCCTTGTGACGTCACTACAGACGCGCGACTCCCTTTTGTGGTGTCCTTCGTCTTTACCCCGACTCAGACGCTGTCGTATGGTTAACTAACAGAACCTTGTAGTTAGCTAACAGAGGAGGTCGAATTAAACCTGTAAACGGTCTGGGTTAAGTTTTAAGATCTGTCTGTTAGTAAACGTCAACTTAACTCATTGTTAATAAATAACAAGCTGTTAAGTAACAGGGACTTTTTTTGATATTATTTCAGCTTTCATAGTTAATAATTAATTTTTCTTTTTGTTTTAGTGTTTTGACGATTGCGCCATTAGGGCCCCAAAGGACCAACCAAAAAAACGGACGACATGTTATTTTAAAAAACAAAAAAATAAATAGCGTTTTTCATACACACAAACACACAAAAGTTTTAGCTCATTAGCGTTTAAGTATCATTAATCGTAAAAAAAAGTAATAACGTATATTCGTAATTTAATCGTAAAACTATGGAACAAGCCAAATATTCATGTGTATTCAGTGTCTTTTTTCGCATCTTATAAAATGTTGGTCAAAGTGAAGAAGAGCGACTTTTCAAAACGAATATTTTTTTAAACGATTTTCAAGTTTTAGTTTAGATTTAGGCTCGAATTGCGATTTTCTTCACTCTTCCAATCTCATCTCGCGGGCATCCATTATTGAATCGTTTTTGTGTATTTCATGAAAAAAAATCGAGTGAAATTATTGAATGTCAGTTAAATGTATCTTCTTGGATTTAGCTAATAAGGACCCCATGATTTATATTTATTGTGCAATTTTTACTGTACCTATGTTTGTTTGTTTTTTTTTAAATTATTGTTGTGGTGCTGCAATATCTAGTTTTATTTTTCAAATGAGTAATAATGGTTTATGCGGTGTTTCCTAAATTTGGATTTTGATGTCAAGGTTTTGTCCAATTTGCAAATCTGATGAATATAATCATTCAAATCTTCGAAATATTAAAATTCAAATTAAGAAAAAAAAACCCAATTCGTCGTTAATTTGACAAAGGGACGTATATGAGAAATAAGCGATTTTTCGTTTTCAGGGAATTTATGTCGCAAAACATCAAAATTATACGCCCTCTAATTGGCGCATATGAACTGCCAGTAGTTTCTGAGTTATACACATTTTTCTTTTAGACGTATGTTTTGAAACAAGAAATATGTATCTTCCTAAAAGGCGTATATCATATACGCTGGCGTTGGCTTATATAGTAATACATACGCCTTTTTGCTGACGCGCACCAAAGCTGTTTTAAACTAAAATTTAGCTCATATCGGAAGACATTAGTCAGTCAATTTACTGCACTTGTTCGCGTTTTGGTTTGTGTTTTTATTGCTTTTCTAACAAACAAAGATGGATGTTCTAATTAAATGGACAGGCAGCACACAAAATATTGTGGATTCGCGACAGATAGTGGTTTTGGGCAAAAATAAAACTCTAAAAGAAGGCAGTTATGTGAAAATGTGGTAGGTATGAAAAAAAAAATGGTATTGTGGATCTGTCATAGCTGTAGAGAAAAATGAGGACTATGATGATAAGTCAGCTACATTACCATATAGTGATTATTCTAGTGATGAGGAATCGAATTTGCCAATCAAACTATAAGAAAAAAATGATTTAAACAAGCCAGTAGTCGGCAATGAGGCTAAATCATAATTAGGTATAGTAGTAGAGAGTAGAGAAGCCCTAACGATAGGTATGCCTTAAACTGACATTTGTCCATGAAAAAATGTCATTTTAGGGAATACTTATCGTTATGTTTCCCCTAAAATAGTTGGTGGAAACGGCCATGAGTCAACCGTTTATTTATATTAAGTTTGATTCGTAAAGTTTATTCTTAGCAGCAAAACATGATACAATCAAAATTTTATTAATTTTAATATTATGCAATAAAAATGTATTCTAATTTAGGCAGATGTGTTTTTTAAAAATTCCAACCACTCTACCTTGTTGCCAATAAACTACAAATCATTAAGAGAGTATAAAAAAAATAGTTGCAAACCTGTACAAAGGGCAGTATATGACTTATTTTGGGAGGCGTATGTGAAACGTGCAAAAATAAAATTTTGCAAAGTGGCGTAAATGTATTTTTTTCAAAATTTTCAGACCAAAAATGAAAGTATTCTACTTTTATGAACAGTATTCCAAATACCACTTAATAGCCTGTATGTACACCAAAAGACATTTTAATATCTATTTTGGTTTTTGACTCATAAGCTTTCAAATTTATTGAAAAAATCAAATGCTTGTCCTGAAAAATTAATAAATTCAATATACGCCCATTAGTGAAATTAACGACGAATTGTGCAATCTTTTATTATACACGTATAGGTTTATTGAAATTTGTTGCCTATATAGACTGGACCATCCTACTAGACACATAGTAATAGGAGGAATAAGTTTTTCCAATCATGCCTATTTTTCCGGGTATCAGTCAACTGGTCGCATAGAAGCTTATGTGCAAATTCCTGTTTTGGAATTTAGGAGAATGCTAAGAACATTTGTCAGTTTGTTGTTTGTGGTACCTAACTGGAAAGTTTGGTAACTGGGGAGTAAGAACCACTTAAAGTTCAGATATCAAAAACAGCACTATTCATGAAAAAAAAGGCAAGATACTTACATACAAAAACAAAACAAAACTTGCAAAGTTTGTGGAACTCTCCAGATTCACTTCACCAGTTTACGACACTTTTCCGGCCCCACGACGTTGGGCGCCAATATAACAAATCACTGTTAACACAAGTTTCATTCGATATGTTTAAGGAAAAAGCTCAGATTTCAATAAATAGGGAAAACAGCATTATTTATGAGAGTCTTAAAGTTCAGATTTCAATAGATAGGAAAAACAGCACTATTTATGAAAGTCTTAAAGTTCAGATATCAATGAATAGGAAAAATAGCACTATTCATGAAATAAACGATACTTACATACAAAAACAAAACAAAACTTGCAAAGTTTGTGGAAACTTTCCAGAGTCACTTCACCAGGTTATGACATTTTTCTGGCCCCACGACGTTGGGCGCCAATACAGGGTCCCAATTATTTTATAGGGACAGTATTGCTATCTTGGGACCGGTTAAAGTTACGAGGGCGTTTAAATTAGAAAAAAGTTGCCATTTTAGAAGAATATTGAAAATATATTTTCATTGTTGTCAAATTTCAATTAGTTTCGTAAATACAGGGTGATTTTTGAAAATTTGCAAAAACAATTTTATCAAATATTTTGAAATCTATGGATTATAGTGACATTCTTCAAAAATGGAAACTTTTTTCTAATTTAAACACCCTCGTAACTTCAACTGTTCCCAAGATAGCAATCAATGCTGTCCCTATGAAATAGTTGGGACCCTGTATAACAAATCACTGTTAACACAAGTTTCAAATTTGGTAATTAAACTGTCGATGACAATGTGTCTGGTATAGATCGTAGTATTTGACCCACTGTCGATGACCTAGACGCTAATAATTATAATCAATGATTTCGATATACATACATTTTAAATTTAGACATTATATGTGTCTAGTAGCCTGGCCCTATCTGTATATACCATTTTAATTTAGATTTTCTTCTCTAAGGCGACGCGCAATTTTATTATCATTATCGTCTTATAAGGGTCTCCAATAAGAAAAATCTTCCTCTGAAAAAAAATTGTTAAGGTGACTGTTCAATGTGATTGGTTCCCTCCTCCGCTCCCTCTTTTTTCGTAATGTAATATCGTGATTGTACCTACTTGTACTGTAGGATCTGTGTATTGTAGTTAGAGGGCAAACACTATCAAAGTGGTTTGCCTTCTAAAAATATTATATCATTGTAACGCCCCAAAAATAATTTTTTTTTTAGGAAATAGGCCACATCCTATAGGAAATAGTTGTTTGTTAAAAAACGGAGGTGAATATTTTGGGGCTGAAATGTGTAAGGCCTAAATGAACATGTTTCGGTGCCAAAAAACCTCCAACTAGAATTCATATAATATGTCACCCAAACCCAATAAACCAAATATATTTAATTTTCCTCTAGGACCATACATTTCTTGATTGAAGAATCAAGTATATTTATAACAGGGTTTCAAACAAAAAATTGGTAAAATCAAAATAAGACTGGTAGAAAAAAAAAAAAAAAAGAAATTTGACATTAGGGAGATATGTACAAGATGTGAGCCAATAGGTCAAAAATTAAAAAAATGTAATGATGTTACGCTTAATACGCAATCTACGATAAATTGATTGATGAAAAATAAAACATTCATGTTTTTATGATAATATTACCAATTTATTTCGTAATTTGACCCATCCAATCCTTTTTGAGCAGCCAAAATGACTCTAACTTTATCCTTGGAGCTTTCCACTTTGAAAATAACTCCATCTTGAGGAATAGTTTTAGCTTCAACTACTTTAACATCTTTTAAATTTAGTTTATCTTCAATTAAACTTTGAACAAACGATTTTGCAGTCGAATAGATTTTTAGTGAGTATCGGCCGAATACTTTCAAAGTCCTTGCATTGTAATCGTCTCTTTGAAGCAATTCCGTGAGGATTTTATTTTCGTTTTGTAGTTGTATATTTTCCTCTGCTAATTCGACAATCCTATAGGAAACGTTGAGGTAGAGTTGACAACATACGGATGTTTCAACTTTTGGCAATATGTCTGCTTGTTTAAGGCAATTCAATGGTTCCCAATCAGATATTTCTATGGAATATTGAAATAATTTGCATTGAAATAAATAGAAATCACTTACCATTAATAATGAAGCTTTGTTTACTAATTATAAATCCTAATTTGTTTTTAGTAAAAATGGCCCAATAAGAGATTGTGTCTCCTATTTTTAGTTCAACATCTTTTTGTTCAAACACCCAATAGTTGCCACATTTTTTGGTCACTTGTCCATTTTCGATGACGTTTTTATTGATTTCTACGTGAAATTCAAACTTTTCAATGCCTTGTTGATCAACCAACAAGGCCCTAAAGCCTTTTTTGAATATTTGAAATTCTAGATTAGAAGTATTACAGTCACTTTGCACGATATTAATTAAAAATAATGCTATTAATACGCAATTAGTCAATATGCAGAACATTGTAAATGGAATCTTTGGATTAAATAAAAGTTTGCTTTTATAAAACTGGTTTAAAAATAAAAAGGTTTATAAGGGGCCAGTCCAGTGAGAAATATTCTCAATATTGATGAGCCAACGATGTTCGATTTGAATGTTCCTGGTAAACATTCGTGACCTTTAACGACTGGTTTTCCCCTTGCGTTCTCAGTTATCTTGGGTCATGTAAATATATTTGGATTAATACAGAAAAAAACACAAACAACTTTGCATGTTTTGATGGTCTTTATGATTTCATCTTAGTCATTTGTAAGAGGCCAATTCCAAATGACGACATCGCATTTTCGGACAAAAGACCACTTTTCTATATGCATAAAGACGTCCAAATGACGCACCTGAGTTATTTTGAATAGATTTACGTCAATTAACCAAAACTCGACGTCGGAAAGAAGTTTCAAAATATGACTTATTGCTTGGGAAGTCACGTAGTGGTTGTTTATTTGACCATAACATGATTTAACATGAGGCTTAAAAGTTACCTACCATGTTAATCCCTATAAGGCCTATTCAGTAAAAAAAGCTTGTACTAAGATGTCAATAAAACGTCTATTTGACGTTGTTGAATTGGACGTATATTTTGGTCAGTGTGGATTGAAAAGTTATCATTCTCAGAATCAGAATTATTCCAGGTTTTTCATCACATTTTCCAAACAATCTGAATTTGGTATTTTGTGTATTTCCCACAGTAAAGAAGGATTTATTTATCTCAATATTATTACACCTAATTGATGAATCATTATCACTGAAGTAAGAATTGTAAGGGTAAGCACATAGTGGAGCGACGAGCAAAGTAGTGAGCAGTGAGGAGAGCAATGCAGCGAAAAGTAACACACGAGATTAAATTGTTTGACACATAGTGAAGAGCAGTGCAGAGATTTAGCAGCGCTGTTAATATCGAGCAAAGCGACGCGTTCAAGCAAGTTTGATTTTTCTACTTTGCTCGTTTGTCTCTGTATTGTAAAAATGTACGTTGAACAATCAATAAGTAGTATTTTTGTTATATTAGATAAGTTGTGGGATGATGTAGCAGGAGAAATGAAGTCAACAAGTAAGTGAAAAATGTATTATATTATTAATTGATTGATTGCTGCTGGGTGAAATTTTTCTGGATGTTGCGGTGATTCCTCATATAAATGGTGATATATTCGCCTAATCGAAGTCTGCTTCTGTTTATATGGTGTGCACTACACCTTCTTATTTTCTTTCTGCGTCTTTTCATTAAATAGCAAATTTTTAAAGACGACGCCGACGTTTCAGTTGAAACCAAATTATTCATTTTTATCTTTTTCACTCGAGTAGTAACCCGCCACTATGTGCATACAATTCTTTCATCCACTCTCTGCTCACTTGACGCTCTGCTCTTCGCGCTGCTCGCTGCTCTGCTTACCGCTCCACTATGTGCTTAGCCTAAGAAAAAAAGGGACCAGGGTAATGTAAACAAGCTATCGTACCTTTCTTTTCTTATTTATTTTTATATTCGTCATTCGACAATAGACTATTGCAAAGGAATGATGAGCTATTGAAAAAATAATAATCAAGCTATGATCCTAACTGCTTTTTAAAGCTACTTCTAGTTGAGCAAGTTTGGTATTGAGTTTTGAGCATTTGGCTGTAGATGTTTTCAAAAACTTCCTCTTATTGAAGTTGCGTTTCACTGATATCCAGGGCAACAAATCATGGTTTGATTATTTCTTTTTGGTAATTGGTGTCCCCTAGGAAAGCCGTCCACCATAATAGGTTAGGATCCCATTTGTTGCACGATTATACTATTTAAGGTGAGTGTAGCAGTGGGGCACTACCGAATACCGGCGAGAAATGGTTGAATTATGATTTGCTGTTGGGTGTCAGCAATGTGGTTTCAAGTGAATTCAGCCTAATGAGGCTTTAATAGAATAGAAATAGCTGAATGCTCTCCAACTTTGCCAGGCAAAAGTGTTTTTTCTCCGAATGACAGTAAAAGCGGCAATTTGACAGGATCAAAAGTTGTATTTCTACTGCCTAGGCAGTAAAAGTGGACTTTTACTGCCTAGGCATTAAAAGTGACAGTGTCACAACGTTCCAGGTAATAATTTCACTCAATTTGGTATTTGAAATTGATGGTGACAATGACAATTGTGTCAAAATAATTTGATTATTTGGAAAATAATAATGAATGAAATAAATATAAAAAAGATGTTCATGTGTGAATTTGAACATTCGGAGAAAAAATTATATGTTTTACATGGCAGAAAAGCAGATTTAATGCCTCGGCTGATTTCCTAGCCTCGGCTATGAAACACCAGCCGCGGCATTAAATCTTGTACTTTTCTGCCTAGTAAAACAAATAACTATTGGTGGTTTCCGGATGACGAGTGAAGTGATCATGTTCTATATTGTGACTGAAATGGTCTTATTTGAAGGGGATTATTCCAGGAGACGAATATGGCAAGTATAGATACTTTTTTCTTGTGACTAGTTTAGGTTGGTATTATTAAAAGTATTAATCTTTTGCTTGAGAATAGCATTTTTCGGGAAAAGAAAAGATGCTCGATTTTGCCACTAGAATATCTAAGACTTATGCCCGTATCACATCTGTGTATTTTTCCGTGTATTTATTTATTCATGTAGTTCAGGGTGACAACCGAAAAACTTCAAACGCAACATGAACCAGCATTATGAAAAACAGAATTATGTTGACACCCTAAACTACATAATGAGTATTTTATATTATATTTCAAGTATCTACTTATACTTCATGCCACTTTACTTGAAGCTCACTTTCTTTATTTGAAGTAAATTACTTAATGAAATTCAAGTAAATTTCAAGTTTACTTGATAATCAAAGTATAATTTGTACTTGTACTTCAAGTAAATCTATTAAATAATGCCGGCTCTGCGTTTGAGCAACGCATATTGAAACTTTACCCAAGGATTCTTGTATGACAAAGTCAGATATACCTACACACTATAAGAATAGTAGGTATATTTTTAACAGATAGACAAATCCAATCTACAACAAAAACTAAAATTGGTTTTGTTTGAAGAAGAGTTTAGAATAGAAAACTGCAATTCTGTACTCAATTTAAACTTTTTCTTATTTGCATGTAGTTTTCGAGATTCTTATACAAGCGGGTGTCCGTTTTAAATGATACAACTATTCCTATCTCAGAAACGGTGGGAGGTACGAGGTCGGTTGAATTCCTCTTAAATTAGACAAAAATGGCAGATTTCAGTGTCCATTGAGGGTAAGTTCACAGGGAAAATGTTAACACAACATGTCATGTGAAAATAAAAATTACGCCATTATGTAGAGGAGAAGAAATCTTGAAACTTTTGTATTGAACACTTTTTTCTAAAATTGATAGATTTTGAAATATTCATTAAATAGGTTTTAGGCATTTTTAAAATTTCCCCTCATATCTCGGAAACGCACAAAAATTTGGCAACCTTGTGAACTTACCTTTAATAGATGAAATGTATCAATTTTTTGTCTCTTCTTCGTCGCTCTTACTGACGAGAAGATATAGCAAGATGAGGAGTATCACTCAAAACGGACACCCTGTATACTTAGTAAATATCCGAAAAATAACTCACCCTGTACAGATAAGCTGTCAGGTACTTGGAGAAAAATACTTGAAATTGTACCTACTTCAATCAAGGTCTTATAAGTATGCAAAAAGTACTTGACGTACATGGAAGTTCTTTTATAGTAGTTACACCAAGTACTATAAAAGTGTACTTGAAGCTCGACTTGAAGTAAGTACTTTATATGCTCAAATATTTACCAAATTATTAATTATATATCTACTCCAATTACTCAAGGTATCCCCATAGTAAATTTACCTATCATAAGTAATATTCTATAATTTAGTGAATATTGAAACACTTCTCATATCTTACTTCATGTATTGATTGTAAAGTAAAATGCTTATAAAAACCCAGTACTCATCAGGTACCTATCTACAGTATGGGTCTTTTTCACTCAGCTTAACTGTAAATAGGTACCTATGCCTATCATTGGGTATTTCATTTAATATGGTTCGATAGAGTAGGTATTCTAGTAACCAGACATTAGAGGCTGCTTATAGGGTTCTTGATTAATTTTCGACAAAGGTTCCATGAATTGTCATGTTTTATATTTATGAGAAAGACCCGTTATAATGTATTTGACGTGCAAGTACTTAAAATACTCCGATTGTACTCCAAGTTGAAGTTGAGAACTCTGAAAAATTTCAGTAAGTATAGGTACTTTTATTAAGTACTTGGTAATTGGAATAAATACATTTGAGAAAAAAATGTACTCTGTACTTCAATTACTTCCACAAAACTTTGAGTACTTTGTATTTTGTACTCCAAAGTAGGTACCTAACTACTTTAGTACCTAATGTATATAGGTACCTACTTGTAACAGCTCTGACCGTATAGGTATATTAAACGAGTGCGCAATGGTAGTTTTACTTGATAAAGGCGCAAAGTTATGTTTTTCCGCACGCGATAGCAGTAAGCAGTTAGATGAATAAGAGCTTAAGTGCGGAAAAACTACTTTGAATCATACGTATTAAAGGACGTTGTGGTCAAAATATTCAATACCTACACAAAAATGTAATAAAAATAAAAAAATACATCGATATTGGAGAAGATAAGAAAAAAAATCGGGAAAAAGGGTGCGCAAAGTAATTTCTTTGCGGTCACTCCTATTGTACAAAAACTCTTATTAAGTGTAGGACAAAAATGGACGCGATTCTTCTTTTTTTTTCAATTTTGCCGCTGGCCTTTGCTACCGAAACACATTTGAAAATTTTAAAGTGAGGTTATGTCAAAAAAAAAAAAAGTAAACAACTCGACTAAAAGAACTCCTGTGATTGTGATATAAACTAAAAAATTCAATTATAACAACAATATGAGTGCTATTACAACTATAGACTATCTACTGCCAGGCGAAATAGTCGACAATCTAAAATCAAAAGACAGGCACACCATAATAGGCCCAGGCCTTCGCAGAAACGAAGAAAACCCCAACAAAAGCCTCATTGTAACTCAAGCAGGTTGGCTCCGGTTTAGATCTCCGAACACTTATTGGATCGACAGCAGAAGAAACAGGTACATACCGAAAAAAGGCGACCTCGTCATTGGAATAGTAACGAAAAAATCCGGCGACATCGTAAGAGTGGACATTGGCAGTGCAGAAACCGCAAGTTTGTCCGTGTTCTCGTTTGAAGGGGCCACAAAAAAAATGAGGCCCGATTTGAACATCGGAGACATCGTTTATGCAAAACTATTAACCGCACACAAGGATATGGAACCGGAATTGGTTTGCATCGATCAATATTTCAGAGCGGGCCGTCTAGGGATTTTATCGAACGACGGGTTTTTGGTTTGTTTGAATTTAAACCTGGCCGAGACATTATTGAATGCAGAAAACCCTCTATTGAGGACCCTTGGCAAGAAATTTCCTTATGAAATTGTTATTGGGGTTAATGGTAGGGCCTGGATCAAAGCTAATCAGGCCAAAGATGTTTTGACTATTTGTAAAACTTTTGAGGTTGCTAAAAATGAGAGTGAGAAAAGTATCATTGAAGCTTGTAGACAAACTAAATAAAATAGAAATTTTGCCTTAAGAAACAATTTTTTTTCTACCCAAAGTACCCAATACTACTCTTTCAATTAATTGTAGAAGGTAGAAGGTACTCAAAATACATATTTTTGTATTTTGCCAGTCTCCAACATAAAACTAGTTAATTCATATCATAAGTAAGGTTCAACATTCAAGGTTGTTGCGGTTACGTCACGGTGACGCTGCTCCATCCGCAAAGCTCGTTTTACTTTCGTCTTTGTCTGCGTCGTTATTAAACCGATATTTTATACGAGACGTAAGGTGTAATTATTATTTACTGTCCAAAACAGTATCTTTACTATCAATACAAAGGTTTCCACAGTCATATAAGTACTGTGGTTAGAAAAAAATTTAGTGTTAAGTGAAAATATAAAAAAAAATGAGTACAGTTAATGGCAACGGTAATTATACATTCAATACTTAGTAAATGGAAAAGGGAAAGCTAATTAAAAATGTCGGTTAATATAGGTGATAGAGTTACTGGATTAGATGACTTTGAAGAAATTTCAATTCCAGTTCCTTGGGGACATATAGCAGGTAATAATTGCTGTTTACAATAGTATATAGATGAAATTTAATCGATTTCCAAATTGCACCACAAATAATGCTGACCTACTAGGTGAACTTTGGAATTAGATCCTAATATTTCACAGACTTAGAACAATAGCTTTGTGTTAAAAATTTACAATTTAAAAGAAACAATGTAACTTAAACAGATAACCGAGGAAAAATTAAGCTACAATTTTTTTTAATAATTTCATTTCAAATACTTCGAAATATAGTCATGAAGATAAATTATTAAAAGGGAATTTGGAACAACTTCAAGTATTATATGTAAATGTGAAATATGTAAGAGTATTCACACAATAAAACAACATCGTTAAACTGGAATTACTTAACGAGGGAATTAGAAAAGATCTGAATATCAATACAATACCTGCAAGTATAGACTTAAACAAATTTGTTCAAAAAAACATCATAATTGGAAATGAAATGAGAAAAATTTCACAGCCAATGCAATCATCATACGTAATGTCGAATGTCTTACAACTGGACTAAAGGTCTCATCAAAGTCTATTCCATTTCTCGGTGAAACCTTTCGATCTAAATCTAACATTATTTTCTTACAAAAAATCCTTTACACTGAACTACAGACACTTAACGATCTTGTGGAATATCCACACTATTGTCATGAAATGCATTAATTTCTTATCCTCCATTGCGTGTAGCCACTGCTCTCGACATCGCTTCTTTACACACTGAGGATCATCTTCCAAGCTAAAATTGGTACACATGTAAGATACAGTCAGTGTTTTTGTTTAGGTACTCGCTATGATCGCCTGCTTGGTAAGACATTATCTCTGGTTCACTGTTTATAGGGCCCCCTTGAAGTATCTTTTTTTTTAAAAAAAAACTTGAGAAATATAATGACCGATATCGATCGATATACTTAACTGGTGCATTCCTTCCAGTTGCCACCGCAATTACTTAAGAAATTCCACATGTCAGCATATACACTGCATGATCTTTCTATTTTGACATAGCACAGCATCCAATATGCAAATTCAGTATTTAGTTCCTACAAAAATATATCCAATGGATAAAGGAGCCATAGATAATCAAAATTTGAATTATTACCGGCTCTTGATTCTTTGGAAAACCTTCCTAGAGCCGGTTATAGTCAAAATTTGAACTTTTATCAACTCTGGATTTGCGAGAGCCTATAAAAATCAAAATTTCGAATGATCATCAGCCACTCTCAAGTTGATAATAATGAAAATTTCTTATTCCGCAACGTTTAACTGACTTAAGGAAAATTATCCAATGGATCAAGAGCCACATACAGATACCTAATCAAAATTTGGACTATTACCGGCTCTTGATTCCTTGGAAAACTGCCAATCAAGAGCCAGTAATAGTTAAAATTTGAACTTTTATCAACTCTGGATTCGCAAGAGAATTTTTCTAAGGGCATTCAATACTCGAAAGCCGATGATAATCAAAATTTCGAATGATCATTAGCAGCTCTTAGGTTGATAATAACCAGAATTTCTTCTTTCGTAGCTACTAATTGACTCAAGAAAAATTATCCAATGGATCAAGAGCCACAGATAATCAAAATTTGAACTCTTACTGGCTCTTGATTCCTTAGAAAACCTTCCTTGCCAATCAAGAGCTAGTAATAGTCGAAATTTGAACTTTTATCAATTCTGGATTCGCTAGATAATTTTTTCTAAGGGCATTTTTGAATGCCTACCTACCTCATTTATTGATAGATACGCAAATATTATTGATGTTAACCAGAAATTGCGAGCATGGATTTCATGCTTGTTAGTAATCTAGCATAATATGGAATTATAGAAAATTAATGTGGATTAGGTCTATGCGATAGGCCCCTTGTTTCAGTATTCTTTATTGCTGATTTCGCTAGTCAATGGAAAATAAGTCAGCAAGTGTTCTTTTCCTTGTGACTAGGAAACCAGCCGAGGCATTAAATCTGCTTTTCTGCCATGTAAAACATATAATTTTCTCTCCGAATAATGTTCAAATTCACACATGGACATCTTTTTTATATATTTATTTCATTCATTATTATTATCCAAATAATTAAATTATTTTGACAATTGTCATTGTCACCATCAATTTCAAATACCAAATTGAGTGAAATTATTACCTAGAACGTTGTGACACTGTCACTTTTAATGCCTAGGCAGTAAAAGTCCACTTTCTACCACCTCGACAGGTGTTAACCCGTTGGATTTGCCTACCAGCATAGAAATTAAATTTCTAACATCTTGACAGGTGCTGACAAAGTGACGTTTTTTTGACGTTTGGAGAAAAAATATATTTCCATTGCACGAGTTGTATTTAATGAGAGAAATTCATAAATCAAAAATTTAAATTTTTTGTCAAAAAATGTCAAAACACCAGTTTTTGCACCAGTTAGTATGCAATTATCACGTAATTACAATCTGATTGGTACAAATCAACAAGCAAAACATGTCAATTTATTGTTGGAATACCAGTTTTGACAGATATATGAAATTCTCGAATGTAATACCACAAAAGGTTTCAGGATTACCGGATAATACTTTTACCTGTCACGAAACGCGTTACGCAGCAACACCACGACTCCGAAGGAGGAGTGGTGTTGCTGGTAACGCGTTGAGTGTCAGGTAAAAGTATTAGGTAATCCTGAAAAATCGAGTGGTATTCAAAAGGTTATACAACGAACTAAACTTTAATTCTTTATTAATTAATAATTTCATGAATCAAAAATTTAAATTTTTTGTCAAAAAATGTCAAAACACCAGTTACCGTGCAAAAGGATTATCACTTATTTTAAGCCTCTCGTGGATTATGGGAAGGATTATCACTTTTTAATCCTCTCGTGTCATATGGGAATAATATACAGTGAGTTGTATAATCTTAATTATTACTTTCTAATAGGTAAATGGTGGGGCTCACAAGACGTCCAACCGATAATAGCCATCCACGGTTGGCAAGACAATGCAGGCACTTTCGACAAATTAGCACCGCTTTTGAAAAACAAGGGCCACTCTTTGCTTTGCATAGATTTGCCTGGACATGGATTTTCTTCGCACCTACCACCAGGTATGTACACTAGACCAATCCACAATCTCTTACAAAATTGAATAATTTTCAGGTCACAAATATTATATTTGGTGGGACGGTGTACACTATTTACGCCGAATAGTGAAATATTACAAATGGACAAACATTACGATATTGGGACACTCGCTAGGCGGTGGCATTGCGTTTTTGTACGCGGCCATTTACCCCAAAGAAGTAGAAAAATATATCGGCTTAGATTTGGCCAGTCCTTCGGTGAGAAATTTGAAAAAGACCTGTGATGCATTAGGCTTCGCCATAGATAAATTTTTAAGTTACGAAAGAATTACGCCTGATAAAATTCCTTGTTACCCATACAATGAAATGTTAGAGATATTGATCGATGGCCAAAATGGTTCTGTGAATCGGGAAGGCTGCAAGATTTTACTTAAAAGAGGCATGAGGCTGGCTGAAAATAGAGACGGTTACCTATTCACAAGAGATCCTCGACTGAAAATGGCTGCTTTAGGGTTTTTGTCCATTGAGCAAGTGCTGGAACTTGCTTCAAGAATAACTTGTGAGGTAATATTAAAACATATTTCAATAATTGAGTTATATATAAATATTTATTGTCAGGTGATGAATATTAAAGCCACTCCAGGCTTGAAACTGGATCATCCAGAACACTATGACATGGTCCTGGATCAGATTGAGAAACAAGCCAAAAAAGTTGTGAGGCATAAAATCGAAGGCACCCATCACTTGCATTTAAACGAGCCTACTTTAGTTGATAATATTATACACGAGTTTTTAATTTCATAAAGTGTATGCTTGAACCAAGGATAAAGTTATTTATTTTAAAAAGGTGCTTTGTTATTTTTAATTAGTTTTGTAATTAAACAGTATTCTATTTTTTTTAAAAAATGCAGATGTAATTTGTTAAATATTGTGTGCATATGGAAATTTCACTAAGATAATTGTTGTTGGTTTTCATTTTTTACTTTATTTTCGTTAATGCAACCCAGATCGCTAAAATGCTATTCTCAAGCAACTCAGGCGCCACTATATTTAAACTTGGTGCACGATTCATGAGCTCTGTTCCAACCGACATGAGAACTGTTCCAGAACCAGTAATTTCCAGTTGCCCACCTATTTTTCAATAAGTTGAATGTTTATCCTCCTTGACAAATAAATTGATCTACTGAAAATTACCTTCTATAACGGTTCTCATGTCGGTTGGAACAGAGCTATAATCGACAACTAGGTACCCATCATTTCTGGCGGAAGAATTGTGGTCAACAAAACAAGGGGCAAATGAGATATACAAAGGCAAAGAAAACAAAATATTTTATTTAATTAACAATACACAGTTTCAACTCGGCCAAACTTTTTCCTCAATCCAGTCCAAATAAGCTGAAACTCTTGTGTAAATTCCAGGTGCCGTGCTGCCGCATTGAATCCCATACGATACGATACCGACAATATCGTAACCTCCTCCTTTCGTCATAATTTGTATAGGTCCTCCAGAATCACCCTGGAATGAAACTTTAGAATCTTCAAAATCATCAGAAAAAAAAATTTACCTGGCAAGCATCGCTAGTCGATATGGCACATATCTGAGAATTAACGATAGTTTTAAGCGTATTAGCTGGACTCTTAGACAAAATCGTAGTATTGCACCTGTTGATTGCAACAGGTTGAATAACAGCAAACTGTAAAATAAACGATCTACTATCGGTGTCGTCCGCTTGAGTTTGGCCCCATCCTGTAACCAGTAATCCTTCTGGATCATCTGATGGCACGTGCAAACAAGCTGGATAAACATTTCTACTCGTCTTAACATCTCTAACAAGCTCCACTAGAGCTAAATCGTTATGTCTCGAAGCTCCGTTGTACTTTTCAAATATCGTTACCGATTTTACGTCTATGTCTTGAGCTGAGGCATCATCTCTAATAATAGGTGATAATTATTTAATAAATTGTTTAAACAAATTAGAAGTTTACCTTAGATCTACAACGCCAAAACGAGCTTTAACAGGATCCTCGCAATCGCTACAAAAACTGCAATGAGCTGCCGATAATAAAAACCGTGATGAAATTAGGGAGGCACCGCATCTACGCCAGTCAATAATCCTACTGTCGTCTTTATCTTTATAGCCAAGAGCTGCCTAATAATTTTCATATATTTATTTATTTACTACAGAATTATTTGAGTTACCATATGCGGAAATTGTCCTGTTTTAGCATCCTCCCCATTTAATACATGGAAATCTATGACAGGAGCGATATTGTTGTCCTTGTAGATTTTTTCGCACACTAAAAGAATTCTTACAATTAATTTTAGTTTGATTAGTCTTTGGACGTACCTACTTATTTCGCATTTTCGCTTTGCTTTGAGCCTTCCGCTTGGTGTTTTGGTATCGACAGGATTTTTAGTAACAGGTAATTCGGACCAAACGGTCAATTGGTCTATGGTGCTCGTTTCATCATCTACTGGATTTCTTTCGGCCAAATCGGGACAGCATACAACCTGTACACCAAAAGACAAATGTTGTAGGTATGAAACAAACTTTAGACAAATATGCTTCTTTATCTGTAGGCATTTTGCAGAGTCAAATGTGAATCTTTGAATACCTAATAAATATGAAGAAATCCCAGGAATATTTAAGGGTTGTTGGTTGTTTAGACTATCCAATTGAAATCATGTGATATTCATGGGATATTTACAGGAAAAGATTGTGCCTTACAAGAATTTTCAATATCAGTATCTATTATGCATACCTTCCAGACAGCACGCAAAGTCTTAAAGACGTCTATTTTAAGTTTGCATTACGTTTGAACGTCTGAAGACAAAAAAGACGTGGTTTGAATATAACTGGTGCTTGATCTCTCCTATTTAAAATTCGTTGATATCAAAAATCCGTCAAAGTGTATTCGATATAGTACCAATAGAGTTCCACTACTAAAACCATTGTTTGGTACAACCAGGAATGTCGAGACGTCTTGAAAACATATATTATTGAAGATGTTTGAGAAAAATGTCTTGAAGACGTTGGATTTTATAACATACGACGTTTTTTTGAGATGTCTTCAGGACGTCTTGGAGACGTGAGCAGACATCTATAAGACGTCTTGAATATCGTTTGTATACATCTTGGATCTATGATATACCAAAAATGTACTAGAAGAATATTTAATGAATATACCTATTCTATGACTTACCAGAAGAAAATACTATCAAAGTATTGAACATTTCCGAGTAAAATTCTTATTGTAATCTTGTGATATTCCTAGGATATTGGTGTGAAAATATTTTGCCTGAGAATCATTTTCAAGGGATGTTCATAGAATATCTATTGCTTCAAATTCCAGTAACATTTTAAACAATGATATACTATCAAAATACTGGAAATTCATATTTCCAAAGTACATTGGGAGGGTATTTAGGGAAAGTCCCAGCAGGAATTTATCTTATTGAAATCTTGTAACATTCCTGGAATATTGATGGCTTGCCTGAACACAGTTTTTGAAGCATTTTCATAGAATATTTGATGCATATTATATTCTATGATATACCAGGAATTTACTATCAAAGTATAAAACATATGCAACGAAACTTCTTATTGTAATCTTATGACATTTCTGCAATATTGGTATGAAAATATATTCCCTCGTGATCATTTTTAAGGGATGTGCATTGGGAGGGTATTTAAGGAAAGTCCAAGCAGGAATTTATCTTATTGAAATCTTGTAACATTCCTGGAATATTGATGGCTTGCCTGAACACAGTTTTTGAAGCATTTTCATAGAATATTTGATGCATATTATATTCTATGATATACCAGGAATTTACTATCAAAGTATAAGACATATGCAACGAAAATTCTTATTGTAATCTTGTGACATCCATGGGATATTGGTATATGAATATATTAGGTATTTCCAAAGTACATTGGCAGGGTTTTAGGGAAAGTCCCAGCAGGAATAGTTATCTTATTAAAATCTTGTAACATTCCTGGGATATTGGCTTGCCTGAAGACATTTTTTGAAGCATTTTCATAGAATATTTAATGTATATATTCTATATGATATACCAGGAATTTACTATCAAAGTATTGGACATATCCAAGGAAAATTCTTATTGTAATCTTGTGACATCCTTGGGATATTGGTATATGAATATATTTTGCCATTTTTAAGGGATGTTCATAGAATATCTATTGCTTCAAACTCCAGTAACATTTCAAACTATAATAATATATTATCAAAATACTGGAAATTCATAATTCCAAAGTACATTGGCAGGGTATTTAGGGAAAGTCCCAGCAGGAAGTTATCTTATTGAAATCTTGTAACATTCCTCTGGGATACTGGCTTGTCTGAAGACATTTTTTGGAGCATTTTCATAGAATATTTATTCTATATATTCTATGATATACCAGGAATTTACTATCAAAGTATTGGACATATCCAAGGAAAATTCTTATTGTAATCTTGTGACATCCCTGGAATATTGGTATGAAAGTATATTGCCTGATGATTATTTTTTTGAAGGATGTTCATGGAATATCTATTGCTTTAAATTCCAGTAACATTTTAAACTATAACATATCATCAAAATACTGAAAATGCATAATATTTCCAAAGTAGTACATTGGGAGCGTACCCAAGGAAAGGCCCAAGAAGTTCTTAGTAAAATTTTGTGATCTGAAGTCATTTTTTCAGGGATGTTCATAGAATATGTAATGGATATATTCTAGAAGAAATCAGGAATGTACTATTGAAATATTGGACATTTATTGGTAGAAAATCGAAGGCAAGTAAATCCCAGGAAGTTCTTATGAAAATCTTGCGGTATTCCTGACTGGGATATTGACATGAAAAACTTTCACCTGGCTATAATTTTTGAAGGATGTTCATAAAATATCTATTTCATATATTCTATAGGACATTACTATCAAAAAGTTTTGGATATTTCCAAGGAAAAGTATTAACAAGTTCTAACTTTTACATACTAGAATAATACTGTCAAAGTGGGTAGTGAAAAATCAAATTTTCAAAGAACATTGAAAGGATATCCACGGAAAGTCCAAAGGAAATCTTGTTACATTCCTGGGATATTGTTGAAATGTTGAAAGAATATTTATTTCATATATTCTATGACATATTAGGAATGTACTATTAGAAAATTGGACATCTATTGGTAGAAAATCCGAAGAAGTTCTAATGAAAATCTTGTGATGTTCCTAGCTGGAATATTAATAGGGAAAACTTTTGCCTGACTATAATTTTTGAAGGATGTTCATAGAATATCTATTTCATATATTCTATATGACATTATTATCGAATAGTTTTGGACATATCCAAAGGAAAGTCTTAAGCAGTTCTTATTGAAATTTTTGTGACATTTCTGGGATTGCAGTGCAGTAATACATTCTCTAACTATTACCCAATGAAATTATATTATCAGAGTAGGTACTGAAAAATCAAATTTTCAAAATACATTGGAAGGATTCCCAAGTAAAATCCCAGGAAGTGCCTAACTAAATCTTGTGACATTCCTGAATGAAAATATTTTGCTTGATGATCATTTTTAAGGGATGTTCATAGAGTATAATCTATTGCTTCAAATTCCTTTAACACCTTTTAACTAAAAAATATTCCATCAAAATACTGAAAATTCATATTTCCATAGTACATTAATTATTGGTAGAATATCCATAAAAAAGTTCTCAGGTATCTTATTAGCCAAATGTCTATACTTAGGTAAGATGATGATAATGATGATGTTGATGATCATTTGTCTATGAAATTTGAGATTTAAATCTGAGTCAGAACTAGTTTTCGGTTAATTCTGACCACAAGATCAATACCTTTTAGCTAAAAATTACCTCGTCAATGCCAACAAAACCGCACCGGAGCAGATTGTGCGGTCTTTTACGTCTAATTGCATCCAAAGCTATCGGACAATTGTTGACTTTCCTACAAATTCCAGCCAGACCCAGTTTTTGACATGCCGAACCCTCTGAAATGAATTGATAATAATAATTTTGCATATGCAAATGTCCCAACATTATAAAGCAATGATAAAAGATAATGTGACCCAAAAAAAAACCCAATGACTACATAACAATTAATCACACGAACTTGCAAATGAATGATTCCCATGATGAAATTAATTATTTAAGAAAAACCAAGTACCATCAGATAAAAACCTATTAGATGTCGCATTATTACCATCAATCCAATCGTAGCAAAAACTCATTTTGATCGCACAAATAATCCATAACAATAGCGTCCTATTATCAAAGCACATATTATTGTTGTATTAGTATCGCATTATTTTTTTGAAAAATTTTTCGTCAAAAGGTCAGAGTGATTTACTCACCCGACTGATATAAACCGACTGCTGGCCACCGCATCTTTCGGTTTAATGTTTAAATATCGGAACCTGCTATACGCGGTACCACCAGGCTACATATTTTAGCTGGAACCCGCTAATTTATTAAACGGAACCACGGCCTGGGTACTCGTATAGTCGAAATATATGTTTACAATTCGTTTAGTTGAGGAGGAACACAAATAAAAGTTGATTTTCAAGATTTTAGCAATTTTTTTTCGAAGCTTGGGGAGTCCCCATTGAATGCTTGGTTACACAGACTTTGGTTACAAATTGGGTTTATCTCTAGTGTGAAATTGTTTAGTAGGTACCTTGCTTTTAAGTTTAATTATTAATTATAGTGGTTTTAATTATTGCTAGTTTTGAAACTTTGAGCTTGGTCTTGAATCTCTTTGAAAATTGTTCAATTGGTAAAGGCCTTATTGACCTTTTGACGCAGACGAGTTTCTTATAATTTGAGCTTGATAGAAAGGCAATGAGAAAGTATGAAGGAACTCGGAAAAGATCAGGGGAGAAGTCAGAGATTCAAGGAGAAAATCAGGAACCCAAGAAAAATCAAGGATCTAAGGATCTAAGGAAATCAAGAGGAATCTCAGAGAGAATTGAAGAGGAGAATACAGGAGACGTGAAGGAATTGGAAGAAAATCCATTAGATGACCATATATTTTGGACTTCACATAACTACAAATAAGAGAACTTATCTATTTCTTGCTTGTACTGAGTACCTGAACAACGTCAATTTTCCTACATTTTTTTTACGTCTGTAATCAATGATCAATGATTATGGATTGTGAATACAAATTACTAGATGGCGCTATTTGATACGAACAAAATTTTAATACCTACTGACTACTGCTACTGCCATGCTTCATTCTTTTATCCCACAATATCTTTCTCAAGTTTAACAGTTAGACACTTTTGATTTACTCCAACTACAAGTATGGGACTTTTATCTTCCCGGTCCAAAACAAGAAGTTTATTAGAGACAAAAAGAATTCCTTGAAATAATTTCACTTGAGGATAAAATTTGAAAGTACATTAAAAAAAGAATTAAAGTAAAAGGGTGTTGTAGCCAATCAAATGACGGGAATAATCAAAATTTGAATTTTAACCACCCAAACTTATTCAATTTACAATAAATTCAAATTAAATTTATTCCCGGCTCTTGGATTGGGTAACTATTTGAATAAAATAACTAGGGTTTCACAATGTTCAAGAAATTTCTTGATCTTGACTTGAATTCAAGAAAATTTCAAGTCAAGAAATCTGAAACTATTTTCAAGACAAGTCAAGATTGCCTATTTCAAGATCAAGGTTTCTTGTCAAGAAACCAAGAAATTCGTGAATTTCTTGAAATACCTAAACAGTTTTACAATATCCCAGGAATGTCACAAGATTACAATAAGAATTTTCCTTGGATATGTCCAATAATTTAATAGTATATTCCTGGTATGTCATAGAATATATTCATTAAATATTCTATGAAAATGCTTCAGAGTTTTTGAAGACAAAAACTTCGCCAGCCAATATCCGAGAAATGTCACAAGATTTCGATAAACACTTATTCCTGGAACTTTTCTTGGATACCATTCCAATGTACTTTGGAAATGTGAATTTCCAGTATATTAATAGTATATTTTTCTAGTGTGTTAAAGTTTGGATTGTTACTGGAATTTGAAGCAATAGATATTCTATGTATGTACATCCCCTAAAAATGGCCATCAGGCAATATTTTTTTCTTGTTAATATCTCAGGAATATCATAAGATATTCATAAGATCTTCTTGGGACTTGCCTTGTATATTCTACCAATGAATGTCCAATATATGGTAGGTAATTACGTGGTATATGTCATAGAATATATAATACAATAGATAGTTTATGAACATCCCTTGAAAATTAGTTTAAGGCAAAATCTCTTCCTGTTATTCTCACAGGAATCATAAGAATTTCATAAGAACTTCCTGGGACATGCCCTGTATATTCTACCAATAAATGTTTGATACTTCAATAGTACAAACCTGGTATGTCGTAGAATACAATACACTGAACATCCTTTGAAAATTACTTTAGGGCAAAATCTTTTCCTGTCAATATCCCAGGCAAATATCATAATATTTTCATAAGAACCTCCCGGGACTTGCCTTGTATATTTTACTAATAAATGTCCAATATTTCAATAGTATAAAGCTGGTATGTCATAGAATACAATGCAATAGAACATCTTTTGAAAATTATTTAGAGGCAAAATATTTTCCTGTTAAATATCTCAGGCGAATATCATAAGATTTTCATAAGAACTTCTTGGGACTTGCCTTGTATATTCTACCAATGAATGTTCAATATATTATAATAATACATAGTATAATCTATTAACATCCCTCAAACATTGTCTTCATACAAACTTGGTTTGTCAGTATTCTAGGAATGCCACAATATTTCGTTAGGAATTTCTCTGAATATCCTTCTAATGTTCCTTGGAATGATACTGGACTGCCATCTCAGAAATGTCACAATATTTCAATAAGAACTACCTGAGATTTTTCCTTGGATATGTCTAATATTAACGAAATATACATATTCTATGAACATCCCTTGAAAAAGGTCAGGCAAAAGTTTTTCCTGTTAATATTCCAGGAGAAATATCACAAGATTTCAATGGGATATTCTTAACATTGCAACTATACATTTGGCTTGTCTTTCTTATTAAAAATTCACATTTGACTCTGAAAAAACGTAAAATGCCTACAGATAAAGGAAAATGCGAAATAAGTAAGTTTAAGAATACCTTGACTGAAATTAATTACCGGAAATTTTCTAGTGTGCGAAAAAATCTACAAGGACAACAATATTGCTCCTGTAATAGATTTCCATGTATTAAACAGGGAGGATGCTAAAACAGGACAATTTTTGCATATGCAGCTCATTGCAGCTTTTGAAGCGATTGCGAGGATCCTGTTAAAGCTCGTTTTGGTGTTGTAGATCTAAGGTACACTTCTGATTTGTTTAAAAAATCTTTTAAATAATTATCACTTATTATAGAGATGATGCCTCAGCTCAAGACATAAACGTAAAATCGGTAACGATATTTGAAAAGTACCTACAACGGAGCTTCGAGACATTACGATTTAGCTTTAGTGGAGCTTGTTAGAGATGTTAAGATGAGTAGGAAAGTTTATCCAGCTTGTTTGCATGTGCATGCCATCAGACGATCCAGAACGATTACTGGTTGCAGGATGGGGCCAAACTCAAGCCGACGACACCGATAGTAGATCATTTATTTTACAGTTTGCTGTAATTCAACCTGTTGCAATAAACAGGTGCAATACTACAATTTTGTCTAAAAGTCCAGCTAAAACACTTAAAACTATTGTTAATTCTCAGATATGTGCCATATCAACTAGCGATGCTTGCCAGGTATATAACTTTTTCTTTGAGAATTTTGGAAATTCTAAAGTTTTATTTTAGGGTGATTCTGGAGGCTCCATACAAATAATGACGAAAGGAGGAGGTTACGATATTGTGGGTATCGTCTCGTATGGGATTCAGTGCGGCAGCACGGCACCTGGAATTTACACAAGAGTTTCAGCTTATTTGGATTGGATCGAGGAAAAAGTATGGCCGAGTTGAAACTGTGTTTTGTTAATTGAATAAAATATTTTGTTTTTAAAATGGATATTCTTCAATCTATGTCACCAGTCAATTGCTTATTTGCAAGTGAATAGGATTTTTATGCATCTTTATTCCAAATTTAAGCTTTAGGAGAGCCATATTTATGAAACTTAAACTTCTTCAGTTGAATTTAGGTTCTACAAGGTTTGAAAATGATACTTATGGGCTTAATTTGAAGTCAAGAAAGATTACAAATTATGATTTTGACATACAAAAATGTAAAATAAAGCATCTAAAGCATTTGGTAAACCACCAGAAAGAGCCTAAATCCTTTTTAGATCTCTTAGGGCCGGTATTTCAATGTCACCTTAAGGTACGGAATAACGTTAAGTCATCTTTGATACAAGTTTCACCGTATATCATAGTTCCCTTAATTCAAGGTGGATCTTAAGCCACCTGAATAAACTGATTTCAAATTCAACTTAACGTTAAGGGTACCTTATTTAGGTAAGGCTTGATTTTAAGGTTACATTGAAATACCAGCCCTTATTAAAATTAACCTACCTAATTTAAATTAGCAACTTTGATTTTAATGCAAAAGCCAAAGGTACTTTAGGACACACAAACAACGAAAATATGCTCATGCGGGAAACAACCAGAAAGAGCCAAAATCGTCTCCAAATCAATTTTTGAGGCCGTTTAAAGTAACTTGGCGACATGAAGTTACTTTAGGGACACAAAAACAACCAAATAAAGCCACTAAAGCCTTTGGAAAACAACCAGAAAGATGACAAAATCTTCTCCAGTTCAATTTTTGAAGCTTTCCAAAGTAACTTGATTCAACAACATCACTTTAGGACACAAAAACCATTAGAAAACAACCAAAAATCATCTCAAGATCCAATTTTTCAGGTCTTTGAACATAACTTGGCAACATAGTGTAGTGTCGTTTTCGTAAGAACCTCGCGGTCGCGGTTAATTTTCCGCCGGCCAGTTCGAACTGAACCGTAATAGCGTCGAGCACGCAGGGCGGCGCCACAATCGAAATCCGCCGCAACAAAAGATCGCGGGAAAAATTTGAATTTCAAATTTCCGACTTTTATGCCGCGTCAGTGATTTTTTTTTAAAAACCGAATGCGATGGGTTTAGAGACGTATTTATTGTTAGTGGTTTGTTTCAATGTTATTTTAGTACTGGGTTTCAACATAGAACATCGAGATCCGTGGGTTAAAAAGGCACCAGAGGGACAGAATAATTCTTATTTTGGGTTCAGTGTTGCTTTACATCAGACCAAGGAACGCAGTACTTCTTTGAACGATAATTGGTAATTATATTTAATTAATTAAGTTATTTTAAGCGATTTGTAACCAGGGCTTCAGCCAAAAAGAACCGGTTAATTTAATGGCTTTTGGTGGTACTACCCACCTGAATGAAGAAAGTTGAGATGGATGAATCTTTGTCAGTGCATCAAGTGGTACTAACTAAAAATATCCACCAAGGCAAAATTCAAAATGCTTATTAATAGTTCATTTATGTTTACATAGACTTATAATAAGTGGCTCAGATGGTTTGCGCTGTTCCTTCACAAGTTTAACGAACTATATAATTTGAGTGGATCCAATAAATTCTTCAATAATAATCAATTTGGGTCCGATATCTATAATTAAAAGTCAAACAATGAATAATGAAGAGTCATCTCTCTTTGTGGCCGCTCATTAAATCTTTGTTTTTTGTCGCGCCTTTCTTTGATAATTTCATCCCGAGGGCGTATAGGTACTGCATAAAGAAACGGTCTTGGAAGGGCGTAATGATACATCAGCTATCCGCAGATGCATGTAGAATGGCCTTTTGTGCACGCGCCCACACGGGTTTCAAACACCCACCTATGAAGACCTTATGGTAGTACCGAACTTCGAATCAGATGCGGCTCGTGAGGAAATTTTCGTCACTTGGGATGTACAATAGTAGAATTTATGAAGTTATGAAAATTTCAATTTCTTAATTTTTTAGTTTTGCTTAATTTTGACTTCATGAATCGATAGAGCGGGTCAAAATTAGTGGAAAACAACCCTGATATCAATTCCAAATGGCCATTTTAAGCAGACACAAAAATAAAAAGAAAATCCTATTTTTGGCTCTGGAAAATTTTCAAAATCCTGACATGGTCATGAACAATTGCCCATATCTTTGGTAAATTTTGAGTAACTTGAAAGAAATTATACACCATTGGAAAGAGCATTAAAATCTCTATAAATCCATGCAAAAGTGAGTTCGATAGCTCAAATAGTTTTCGGGCAACTTAGCCTCAAAGTTGACTTTTACCCCAAAAAAAAAATACCTTCTGAATATATCAAAAGTACCATAACATACAAAGGCGGATTTCACAGTTTACTGTAAAATCAGCCCAATACTGCAATGATGCAATCATTTCGACATTCAGCATTGAAAAAACTGATTCCAAAAGTAAACAACATTAACATTTTTCACATATTATTTATACAATATGACCTCAGATTCCTTACCCCTCTACATCATAATTTATTGTACAAAGATTTGCTAATTCCTTCTCGATTATTTCTTTGTTGATTGGAATTCCTGCTGGGCTTGGTTAATTATCATTCTCTACAACAAAAACAAAAATGCTACAATCCTAAATAAAAATAGATAAAACACAACACAAAACTGGTGTCAAGCACCTGAAAGAGAATTACCATAAAATTCAAATTAAGCTTTTAAAAGTACAATGGTTGAGACATAAAAATGCTAATAAATGAGTAGGTACTTTGGTTGGTTCCATGTGTCAAGATTGGACAATTTCAGTATCTATATTCTTTGATTGTATGTTAATGACGTTTTGACCCTGCCTTGAACTTGCGTAAAATTGGCCTCTCTGCTGAATGGTTCATTCAAAGAAATCCAGACAGAATTATATTATGGTGTATCTATTGTGATTGGTACAACAAAGAAATCTCAGTGTTGCAAAATAGTTGTCTTCATCATCATGGTCTTCTGCAGGCGCCTGAGAGTTTTGCAAGTCTGCACTCTTTTGTCGTCTATTTTCGATGGCCAACTTGAAATAAGGCTGATTTATTAATTATACAAAGATTCCACTCACGATTTACTTCTCTAAGCCAAAAAAGAAGAGGCACTTTTCAAGTCACAACTCAAAGTCCTTAAATTCAATCCGTGCCAATTATCTTGCATTTAAGCCCCACAGGCAGAGAATTGATTGCCTATTGTGTGCGGGTTTTTCTTGCAAGCTGCTGATGGGACACAGTAAAGAGTGGCATTTTTGCTTAATAAAGGCCCGTAATGGCAGCTAATTCTCCGTCTTCGGTACGTGAGAATCTCGACTTTATATACGTCGGCGGATTTGTAGTAATGGTACCATTTCCAGGGGTGCGACCCTTAATTGGATTGTTGCTTTTCTACATTTTAGATTACCTACATAATATGATTTTCAAACATTGAAGCTGAAATTGAGTTTCCAGAGTTTATCGTTGTCTCTATGGTAATTAGAATTTAGCAAAAGAAGCAATTTCTAGTGTTGAAGCTGGATAAATTAGTGCTAGAGACTCTTTGTCACCCTTTGTCTATTCAAAAGAGTCTTTTTTAGCAGTTTCTAGTCTTTAATTTTTCGAAGTACTTAAGTCTGTTGGATGTTTGCCGTATGTGTCTGGATCTAGTTTATCTTTTTTAAATATAGTTTGTCTTCTGCGAGTTAGTGCATCGCATTCTGATATAATATCTGACCAGGAAGTTGCACAGTGTTTTGAACAGCAATTCCAGAGAGTACTAAACTTTGCCCTACAGATATTAGACCAACACTTTTTGTTGAATACTACTTCAATAGAACACCATACATTTCACCTCAGAAAAGGTAGAGATTGACATTAAGTCCCTAAGGGTGAACTCCAGCACTGGATTTGATGAGATTTCTCCTATCTATGTTGGGCTGTCTCAGTGTCTGTTCTGCATAGTCTGCAGCTCATATCTCTGTGGTACAAGCCGGTGTAGGTGCTCCTTTACTAGGGCATGCCCAGTAAGAAAGCCGGTTGCTATTCTGAGTTGATTTCTGCTTAGTTGTAGCAGTCTTTTTCCTCTTTTGCTGCATTTCTCACGCATAAAGATTTTCCCATGTACATGCTTTGGATATTTGCTTCGAGAATTGAGCATACTTTTTGCTTTGATCCATTCCTTCAGTTCTTTTCTTACTGTGCTTTGGGGTACTCCGAGAGCTGGTTCGGGACTAAGGTATTTTGTGGATGACCCCCTGCGTGCAAATTTGTCCAGCCTTCTCGTTGCCCGGGATACCTCTATTATGTTTCTATATAACGATGCACGTGGGTACTGAATAAGAAATCTATAATTCAAGCTCCAGAGAATGATCTATTCCCTACTTTCTGTGACACACACTATCACTTCAGTATCACTGGTTTTAACATCTCCATTACCTTTATGCAGGTAGCCAATTAAACATAGGAAATACATAACAAGCTCTATGCCCAGGCCCTCAATTCTTGAATTATCTCGCATACGAAAATTGATATGAATTCGAATGTTTCCTATTCAATTTACGTTGCTGTCATTCGAATTCGAATCAACTTACGTATACGAGAATTTTCAAGAATTGACCCGCTGGCACCCACATTAATGTTACGTTATTTTGGTCCGCCAAGTTGTTGAGTTCTTCTTGGCATTCTATTACCAGTACAAAGTTTACCTTAGGGTTCTTCAATGCCCCCACTGCTGCCTGACTGTCTGTCAGTAAAGTCTCCTGTTTTTGCAGGCCCTCATATTGTTGATTCTTGCGACTTGTAGTATTGCATATACCTCTGCCTGGAAAACAGATGTATGTGACCCTAGAGAAAAGAAGGTTTCGCATCTTCCTTCTTGACTGTAAATTGCTGCGCCTATGCCATTCTCAGTCTTTGACCAGTCCGAGTACCAGGTCTGAGCTTGGAAATTGGAGAGTACATGTTGTTTTTCCCATTCCTCCCTTTCACTAATTAGGACTTGGAAGGATATGTCGGGTGAGTATTTGAAAAGTGCATAGACAGCTATCATGTCGAATACTATCCGACGTATATTTTCCCTTATTTGTGTGTGGCCTGATCTGACTGTTAGTTTGCTCAGGTTATTTGGTTGTCTGTGGAGGCCCATCCTGGCTTCTGCCTGAATCACAATGTGTAGCGGAGGTAGGTCTAGTACCTACTAGTACGACTTCCATAGCTGCTGTTGGTGTACTTTTCATGCCCAGACAGGCAAGTCTTTGCACCCTGCCAAGTCTCATTCTGGCTCTGTCTTGTTGTGTCTTTGTCCACCATATCAAAGATACATAGGTTATCGCTGGCTTTACAACCGTTGTGTATAACCAGTGCTTCATGTCCGGCCGCAGCCCCCATTTTTTTCCGGTGACCTTTTAATTAATTTGTCCAGATGTTTGTTCCAAGTAAATTTTGAGTCTATGATTACCCCAAGATATTCAAGTCCGACATCGTAACTGGGTTTCCCTGAACGTGAAGAAGTCCTTCTATTTTCCTTCTGTTGGTAAAGGGAACAATTGGTGGCACTAATTTTCAACCCCATAGTCACTGTCCACCTAAATACCATTGTTAGAGCCTGTTGCATGCGATCTCTAACTGTATGTAACTGAATTTTCCCTGGGATATTATGACCAAGTCATCTGCATATCCCACTACTTGATGGTTGTTGCACTTCAGTAGTATCAGCTCGTCCATCACCAGATCCACAGCAAGGGTAATAACACTCCACTAGATATAGATGGCCGGTTCTACGCACGTAGAAAACCGTAACTTATAGACAGGTCTGTATACAGCTATACAGGTCTAGAGACAAGTATGTAGGCAGCAAGTCTGTAACAGACCTGTCTCAAGACTAGTTTAGCTGTATACAAACCTGTCTCTGGGACCTGTATAGCTGTATACAGATCTGTTTATAAGTTACGGTTTTCTACTGATTAATCTCCTCCGGAGGACGGAGGGCGTAGAACCGGCCATCTATATCTACTCACTCCACCTTGCGGTCATCCCTTTGCAACCTGAGCCATTACTGTTTTACCTAGGAGCGTGGAGTGGATGACTCTACCTCGAAGCATGCAATCTATCCATCTGCAGCATGTATCATCAATACCTCGTCGGAGTGGAGATCTCATGATTGCCTCGAAGAAAGTGTCGTCAAACTTTTATGCCAGAGAACATAACTTGCTTATTTTCTAACGTACTTTCTACCCGCTGAACGAGGTGATGTAGTGCTGTTTCAGTTGAGCTGTAAGCATGTTGGTTCGGATCTAAGAGCAGGTAAAACACAATTTTCTGTGCCACTTCAAACTTTCAAAAATCATTATTTGAAGACTTCCCAATAAAATAAAACAAATTTGAAGTCGATATTTGGTTCAGAAGCAAAGTTATGACATTTTCTCTAATTGAACTTGGAAAATACTATGAAAAATTGTTTTGACAGGCTGTCAAAAATAGGCCAATTATTTGTGCAGCTTCAAACTTTCAAAAATCATAGTTTGAAGACTTCCCAATAAGATAAAACAAATTTGAAGTCGATATTTGGTTCAGAAGCAAAGTTATGACATTTTCTCTAATTGAACTTGATAAATACTATGAAAAATTATTTTGACAGGCTGTCAAAAATGGGCCAATTATTTGGGCAGCTTTAAACTTTCAAAAATCATGGTTTGAAGACTTCTTAATAAGATAAAACAAATTTGAAGTCAATATTTGGTTCAGAAGCAAAGTTATGACATTTTCTCTAATTGAACTTGAAAAATACTATGAAAAATTGTTTTGACAGGCTGTCAAAAATAGGCCAATTTTTTGTGCAACTTCAAACTTTCAAAAATCATTATTTGAAGACTTCCCAATAAGATAAAACAAATTTGAAGTCGGTATTTGGTTCAGAAGCAAAGTTATGACATTTTCTCTAATTGAACTTGAAAAATACTATGAAAATTGTTTTGACAGGCTGTCAAAAATAGGCGAATTATTTGTGCAGCTTTAAACTTTCAATAATCATAGTTTGAAGACTTCCTAATAAGATAAAACAAATTTGAAGTCAATATTTGGTTCAGAAACAAAGTTATGATATTTTCTCTAATTGAACTTGAAAAATACTATGAAAAATTGTTTTGACAGGCTGTCCAAAATGGGCCAATTATTTGTGCAGCTTCAAACTTTCAAAAATCATAGTTTGAAGACTTCCCAATAAGATAAAACAAATTTGAAGTCAATATTTGGTTCAGAAACAAAGTTATGATATTTTCTCTAATTGAACTTGAAAAATACTATGAAAAATTGTTTTGACAGGCTGTCCAAAATGGGCCAATTATTTGTGCAGCTTCAAACTTTCAAAAATCATAGTTTGAAGACTTCCCAATAAGATAAAACAAATTTGAAGTCAATATTTGGTTCAGAAGCAAAGTTATGACATTTTCTCTAATTGAACTTGGAAAATTTTATGAAAAATTGTTTTGACAGGTAGTTTTTCAATTTTGTCGCCTTTTGATTGGCTTAGAGATTCAATTTTTTAATATTCCCTGCTTTGCATTATCTTATGAAGGTTACTAGCACGTAATAATTTCTAGTCACGTTGAATAATTTTAAGCTATAACGCCTTAGTGACTTCTTTACAAGTGAATTGCTGTCTTAGGATCTTCAAAAACGAGTAGATTGCTGCGGAACACGCTCCGCTCGTCCCGCACACTGTTCCAATAAGTTCTAGAGTAGTTATATACTCGTTATCAGGGTTACAAAAACACTATAATCTCTACTCAGGTTGAATAATCTCAAACTCCAACTCCTTAGTGACTTCTTTACAAGTCTTAGAAATTTAAAAAAGAAATAGATGGCTGCGGGACGAGCGAAGCGAGGTCTAGTTAGTTCTAGAACTACAATTTACTCGATTTACCCCTCTCCCTGCTCGGGCGCCAAATTTGTAAAGCGCCTGTTTGGTGTCAGGAGTAGAGACTTGTTCGGTATCGAAAGTTGGGGCCTGCTCAGTGTCGGGAGTTGGGAGCTGTTGAATTCAACAACATCGAGAAAGAAAAAAAAAGTTTTTGGTAATCCGAAACCACACCATCCACTCGGGATGTTAATATATATTAATCTTCCGGCTGGATGAGTAAAATTTGGCCCGGTAGCGGTGCCGAACGGATATGTGGGCAAGACGGTGATTGGCCAAAGCTCTTTGTAGGACGGCAGGCATCCCTCCACCCTTGTATTTCACGAAAGTTTCCGCAATCTCTCTTGTGGAATAGTCCTCCTCCTGGTCTATTTCCGTTTGCTGAACGGGGACAAAGAGAGGTCTAGTTATTTCTAGAACTTCAATTCACTCCTGTCCCTGCTCGGGCGCCAAATTTGTAAGGCGCCTTTTTGGTGTTAGGAGTTGGGGCCTGTTTTTGGTGCCAAAATACCTGTAAAAAAATGGCTTCATTTTCCAACTCCATGTTACTACTCCTTTAGCTTTACTTGCTCTAAGGTTAGAATGTATTGGTCTGGTATCCATAAACCAACCCGAATGTGGAGCTCAAGCAGTTGACTTGGCTTAAATCTTCTTGCAGATGCGCTACTTAGAAAACAAACCGAAACAAGTCACATAGCAATTCCCAAGTATAAAACCGATTATTCATTATAATTCCCAACTTTGCAAAACAATCATCCATAAGTAGTTTTGCATGCCGATTCGCCAATTAGAATAAATCAGGTTTTAAAAAAACTAAAACCAAAAGACAGTTCGAAAACAAAGTACCCAATTAAAGGCGCACAGTTATGTATGTATGTATAGAGAAGCCAAAGCAGAATAAAGGAGGGATTTTTCTCTCGGGGTACCCCTTTTATGGGTGCACGGTTAAATTTAATTGGTACATCCAGGGGCCAACAAGGTCGCAACCAGAACCTTTGCGATGAAATCGACGACATGGATCTTTGAGAATAATTAGCCGTTTAAAAAAAAAAAAAAACGATTTTACAAGCTTTTTAAAACTTCTACCTGATTTCTTCTTAGTACTACCTGTTTGAATCAGGTGTCAAATTTGGTACCTGGTTGCCCCTTTTAATTTGTCATGCATGGGCGCAAGAATACCACTCACACACAGTACCTTAACCGTTATTTCGACTGTCGGGATTGTTGTATTTGCTTATCTCATCTACAAGGCTGTAAAGCACAAACTATTAAAATTCCTCCATCTTAAAGCGCCTACAGTCAACAATACTGTTACCGAAGGATTAAAGTTTCATAAATCTTGTTCTTAATCGGATTTTGTACCGACACAAATAAAAAGTGAGCTGACGTAGAATGTTCTATTTGCATGAATCGGATATAATGATGTATGAATCATTAATAGAATCCAGAAGATAAGGCTTCAGTCATGACACATGAATGTTAAATAGTTTTATTTAAATTTATCTACTGCAATTATTATTCCATTGGCAATAATATAAGTACTCAAGCCAACATAAGGAAGTGCACAAAGTAAAATAATAGAAATTTAAAAGGTGTAACTGCACGGTTAATACAATTGTAACTGCACATATACGTTTCACGTTGGTTTTATTGCAATTTTATTACATTTACTTTGTTGCTGATAAGGTGGAAATGCTGCAATTTGTTATAGCTATAGGTTTAATTTAGAGTTGAGGTTATATTGATAATGGTTGCAAATACTGGAAAGGATTTTGCGAAAACATCTAATTTTGATCAAGAATTGGAACATCCAAAGTGTCATCACGAAGATGTCGAACCCACTAAGGATGTTCCAAAAGTCTGGCAATACTTCTTCCAAAAACTGGAATACCTACATCAGGGCGACGAATATAAAGCTTAAAACACCAAACTACCTGAAGACTGGAACCGTTACAGGTACCAACTAAATCCAGATTTGGCATTGACGTCATTGCCTACGTTAAATCGCTAGGGTGGATGTCGAGTTAGGGATGACCTCTCTTTTTGTGGAGGCTCACAATAATGGATAGCACCTTCCCAAACTCACAGATAGATACAAAGTCTTCCGAATATAAATACTCCGACATATCAATTTTTTAAAGGCGTGTGTGCGCGTCACGAGAAGACGCTAACCCAGACAGATTATAATTCGGTTCGAATACATAAACAGAAACGGAGAAGCGAGAGACCTGAAAAAATAAAATTGTATCTTGTTGCGGGTGGTCCGGTCACAATCTCAGGTTTTATAGTTATCTTTTGGTTCATATGACACCTTAATAGCAGGCAAAAGAAGTGAATATAATGTATCAAGTTCATGTAGTCTATTTATCAATATTATTGATCACCTATCAGACAAGAGTACCATTTGTTTTCGTATGTACGCATTGTATTGTTCTACATAACAGATTTTTAAGTCAACCCAACCGTAAAGGTAAGGTACTATCAATCTCTGTGGGTTCATGGCGAGGACAAAAACCGCAAGGTAAAAAATGAAAGAGACGGTTTTCTTAGAACAAAAGTGACTGGCTGGACAGTGTGTTGGTTAATGCACTCTTCTCAAGTTACTGTACGGTACTACTTTCGAGCTTTCAAGTGTATATAATGTATGACGATGCTATCTTTATTATAAAGATGTTGCGGACATTCGGTTGCTAGCTTAAGTAGCGGTTTGAGGCATATAAACGTCTAATTCATGATTCTATTTTTTATTAAACAGTAGCCAATTTCTTTGAAATTATCACCGGATCTGGCTAAAACTTTAATTATTATCGGCGCTTGAATCTTCAGACGAAATCAAGAGCCGCGAATAATTCAAATTTTGATCATTACTGGCTTTTGAATCATTAGAACATTTCTTTGAAGGAAATCAAAACTCAGTAACGGTTCAGATTTGAATTATTATAACCGGATGGAACATTTTTCTGTACATTTTTTCTATCCCAGTTCAAGAGCCGGGAATAGACAAACATTGAGAAGAATTGAGAAAAATCCGCCTTTTGGGAAACACTGATCTGATTAACCCGATCACCAGCTGCGTTTGTTTTTCTTCTCTTTTCATTAAACACGATTGAAAAAAGACAAATCACATCAGCTAATGATCGGATCAACGTTGTTGCACTTTTTTGTTTCATTACATCTAATTTCAACCAAAAACAGTAAAATGCAGTGTTGTCAGATGTCAAATTTAAAATTATCAGGATTTGAGAACAAAATTATCAGATTCCAAGAAAAATTATCAGAAAAAGTTTCTGTCTGGCAATTGTAGCTCTCAATAAGAGCTTCAAAAAAGGTTATTCAAGACTCCGAGCCCAAGGGCTTCGTTTTCAAGATAATTCGCCTGGAAGCTTTTGTAAAATTTGTGGTAAAGTTTTAACTTTGAGCCTCAATATCTTCACAAGTATTTAAGATATAGAATTGAATCTTATTTTATCTTGAAGATAATTTAATTCTGATCCAGAATATATAATTTTAGATCATATTTGTTACAATAATAACTGAGTAATCAGCAATTTTGTGAAAGAATGTCAGATTATTGAAATTTTTTTCTGCCCAAAAATTGCAAAAATTGTTTTGATTTTTTAACAAGGCTTTAAAACCCAAAAAGGAAAGTTGCGAAAATGCTTTTTTCTACTGACGTTTCATAATAACAACTTTTCGATTGTCATTTTAGTTTCAAAACGACATTCTTTTAAGCACTGAGTGCGTGAAAGTTACTTTTAGGCACTCAGTGCGTAAAAGTGACTTTTGAATGCGTAAAAGTGACTTTTAGGTGCGTAAAAGTGATTTTTAAGCACTAGTGCCTAAAAGTGTCATTCATTGTTCAGAAATAAAAAAACACACTAAACACAGATTTGAATTTTGATCTGTATTTATTATGAATATTAAAAATTAAATTATTGAATTGAACGTTTGGGCTACTCAAAACAGAACTTTTTGTTGTTACCTACTTTCCAGGATTTTAATTATTGATGTCGAATCTTGAAAAAAAATCGCATCAGGTGTCAAGCAAAAGCAGGTAACAAAGATTTTGGGCTTGATCGGCTTATTCACATGAAATAAAATTGTGTTTTTTTATTATAAAAGGCCAGTAGAAAAAATCTTGTATGCAATACGTTACGAAACGATGTCTTTTAGTCACTCGACGTGTTGTCCAACTCGGCTTTGCCTCGTTGGACAATTTTCACGTCGCGTGCCTAAAAGACGCTCATTTCGTAACTTATTGTATAAATAGCTATTCTACTAATTTTAACCTCTTCTTTCGATTGGTGAAGTCAAAAATTCGAAAAACTGAACGAACTTTTCCAAAGGGGTACCTATGCATGGAAATTTGATTTCCAAATATTTCAAAGGGCCATATTTTAGAAACCAGTGAAGTTATTGGCATGAATCTTTCACCCAATTGTAGCTCTTAATAAGGGATACAAAAAAGGTTATTTAAGACTCCAAGCCCAAGGGCTTCATTTTCAAGATAATCCCCCTGGAAGCTTTTGCAAAATTAGAGGTAAAGTTTCAAATATGAGCCTTATTATCTTCACAAGTATTTAAGATATAGAATTGAATCTTACTTTATCTTGAAGATAATTTAATTCTGATTCAGAATATATAATTTTACATTATATTTGTTACAATAATAACCGAGTAATCAGTAATTTTGTAAAAGAATGTCAGATTTTTGAAATATTTTTGAGCCCAAAAATTGCAAAAATCGTTTTTATTTTTTAACAAGGCTTTAAAACCCAAAAAGAAAAGTTCCGAAAATGATTTTCTACTAATTTTAACCTCTTCTTCCAATTGGTGAAGTCAAAAATTCGAACAACTGAAAATTTAAAAATTCGATTTTTTCCAAAGGGGTATGTATGCATGGAAATTTGATTTCCAAATAATTCAAAGGGCCATATTTTGGAAACCAGTGAAGTTATTGGCGTGAATCTTCCACCCAATTGTAGCTCTTAATAAGGGCTACAAAAAAGGTTATTTGAGACTCCGAGCCCAAGCGCTTCGTTTTCAAGATAATCCGCCTGGAAGCTTTTGCAAAATTTGAGGTAAAGTTTCAACTTTGAGCCTCAATATCTTCAGAAGTATTTAAGATATAGAATTGAATCTTATTTTATCTTGAAGATAATTTAATTCTGATTCAGAATATATAATTTTATATTATATTTGTTACAATAATAACCAGTAATCAGCAATTTTGTGAAAGAATGTCAGATTATTGAAGTTTTTTTGAACCCAAAAATTGCAAAAATCGTTTTTATTTTTTAACAAGGTTTTTAAACCCAAAAAGGAAAGTTCCAAAAATGCTTTTCTACTAATTTTAACCTCTTCTTTCGATTGCTGAAGTCAAAAATTCGAAAAACTGAAAATTTAAAAATTCGAGTTTTTCCAAAGGCATGGAAATTTGATTTCCAAATATTTCAAAGAGCCATATTTTGGAAACCAGTCAAGTTACTGGCATGAATCTTTTTTCCAATTGTAGCTCTTAATAAGGGCTACAAAAAAGGTCATTTAAGACTCCAAGCCCAAGGGCTTCGTTTTCAAGATAATCCGCCTGGAAGCTTTTGCAAAATTTGAGGTAAAGTTTCAACTTTGAGCCTCAATATCTTCACAAGTATTTAAGATATAGAATTGAATCTTATGGTAGAATTTGATAATTATCGGGTCATTGGCAACACTGGTAAAATGTCACACTTTTGTTGCGTATAACTGAAAGTTCCATTGAAATAACAATAAAACTGTTCATGTGTAAAGAAAATATTAGGAATTAAGCAACTGCACTTCGCCCACCTTTTAACCATTACAGCAATGTTGCCTCAGACCACTGTTAATTACAACTACAATCCATTTTTCCGATACTCTGCCATGCAAAATTTTATGTTATTCGCCCACAGAAAGTTGTGAAATTTGATTTGCTATACTCGATATCACATTTAGACTCTTCTATACCGGAAATGACTCTAGAATAGTTCAGGTGGAATAAATACTCCTACGCAAAGCAGGATTTACATAACAAATTCACATTATGATGGGGCGTAAATACACATGTCTGATCTTCTTTCACAATACAATTAATCATTATGGAGATTGACTGTTTGGATTTTCAAAAATTGATTCTGACATTTTTGGGTTTTATAATATACATACATTAAAAAGTATGGCGCCAATACCTTATATAAATCCGTATAAGGAACTGGTATTTTTTCTAGGTTACATTTGACGCATTTTAATCAGGCAAAGAATTTCATATAGTCACAGATTTATTTACTATTTTTTCAAAAAAAGTTTTAAACATTCAAACCCATAAAAGGTCTCAAACAGCCCATGAATGTTTTATTTATGAAACGATGATTGAGTCTTTTTAGATGTACATTATCACTATATTTATTTAACTTTATCGATAATGAAGCGTTTATGTGATAGTAAACAATAATAATTATTTAATTATTTGAAAAAAAAAACAAAACTTTCACTCTGGTAGACTAATAGTCAATTATTTATGACATAAACAAACCTGACAACATAATTATACATGGACAAGTGGACAAGACTATTTATAAAGGAGCACAAATATGGGAATGTTATTGTCAAGATACCAATCTGTCATGTCATATATCGGGTTATCAATTCGAATTAAGAAATTATTCGTGTTATTTCCTTGTGTCGTGACTTTAAAAGCCTTGACACGGAAATTCAACCGATGAATATGCAAACAAACACATCAGTGTTATTTTTAGTAATTATCCAATAAACCTTATTATTTACCTGGTCTTGTATTAGCTACGTTTATTTTACTTTTACAAGATAAATCTCTTTAGTTTGGTTGTTCCAGATTGAATTAGAACTTGCTCAACCGCGAAAATTCACTAAACAGAACATTTTCAGTCAATTTCCTGGTGGTTTGCAGTACCGATAGGCACTTGACCTAAAATGAGTACCATATGGTGATGATGCGTCAAAGCGATATGAAACTAGATATAATTATTTCTCAGATTGTGTGTGTGTATATGAGGACGTTTTTGTCATTATAATACTTCATCGTCTATCAGCTGTTGTTCGTGTATTACGACTGTAAAGTAGAGACGTTAGGAATAATAAAAGTGTGAGCCATATTTGTGGCAATCTGCCCTATGAATAAAAAAGAGCATTTGCTTTTTCTCGCAAAATCTGAAGCAAATGCTTCATCCAGTATGAATAAAAGTTCAAGCAAAACCTTATACTTAAAAGTCGGAAGCAAATGCTCCAGGAAAAAGCAAATACTCTTTTTCTTATGAATAAAAAAAGAGCAGATGTATGTTTACTATTTTGGTAAATTATTTCCGAATATTCCTATGTCCCGTTTTTTTGTGGATTGTAGATGGCATTAGCAGTCTATATAGCTTGTTCCAGCTGCTCTAGTGTTCAAGATTTGTAGGCTCCTTCCAAAGGAGGCCAGCTTCCTGGGTGGTAAAGTACCCACCACTTGGGGTGTGAGCAAGGTATTTCAGCCTTTCGCAGAAGTGACCAGGGCATTCACAGATTAAGTGTTCCGTAGTTTTTAATGCTTCTTCGCAAGATCTGCAGTAATCGTAAACTGATTTGCCTATTGTTTTTAGGTGATTTCACCAGAAACTGCCCACTGAGCAGTCGACCAACGACTTCTCTAATGTCTCTTCTGTTTATTGTCAAGAACCTGTTCAGATCTCAGATATATGAACCTTCTTCATCTGTTGATTTCTTTGAAGACGTGGCTTTTCATTAGTACACAGAAAGCCACTGGGCCTTGAGAAGGTGTTACAGCGCCTTGCTTTGTGAGACAGCCCGCCTCCTCGTTGCCCTCTTCACTTTATTCCTAAGTTAAGTGTTTAAGGATATTTTTACCCTCCCAAACTAACTGAAAATTGCACTTGATTGGGTTCTAGAACCTTTAGACCCGCTTGACTGTCGGACAGTATGTAAATGTGCTCTCTTAAAAGGACTCTTTTAAGACAATCTTGGGCACAGATGCTTATGGCCAGAACCTCAGTTTGAAATTTTGTGGACGTTTTGCCCATTGCTAATGAGAGTTTAAACTTTGAAGTTTGGTCCAGTTATTCCAAGACCGACTCCTTCCGTTACCTTCGACCCATCTGTGTGACTGTGTACCACCAATCAACTGTTCCATAATGGTGCGTTGTCCGCTTGCGGTGGCTTTGCGTTCTTCCATGATTGGCGTTTTTTTACTACCACTTCCTATGGATCCATTGATATTATCGTTCTGGTAGTTCAATTTGGCATTCGAGTCTTAGATTCAAGCAACAGGTACAACAGGTAATATCTTTCACTTCATTTCTTTGAAGCATATGCTCGCAAGTAAAAGGTCTTCATTATTCATATGATATGAAGTAAATGCTTCCACTTCTACCTTTTACTTGAAGCTGCGGATACAGTGGGAGGGCAGGGGGGCTGAAAAAAGCTGGAAGTATGCAAAATTTGACATTTCTGACATTCAAATTTTGTTTCTGACCATGGTTTCTAAAAATTTTGCCAAAACTGTACAACTTTTGTATTTACACCTTTCTTCTACCTATAAAGGTAAAGGCTGTAGGTGGGGGGTCAATATATAAAAAAACACCCTGTACAAATAAGTGGATTATTGCGGAACTTATGGGTGAACCTCTGCGGGACGAGCGCAGCGAGTTCCGCAGCCATCTACTCACCAATATACTGTTGAACTATTCAAGACATTCACCTTGAAAGTGTACTTTTTAAACTAATTCGAATAACGCACATTTGAGTGAGTCAGTTTAGTAACGTAATTAAACAACATATTGATAAATAGATGGCTGCGGAACTCGCTGCGCTCGTCCCGCAGAGGTCCACCCATAAGTTTCGCAACAATTTACTCATTTTTACTTGAATAACTTGTCACATTATGTTACTAGTTTGGTAAAGTAATATTACTAATTCCTGATGAAAGGCAAATTGACAAAAAGCGAATAATCATAATCTTACAAATTTTGACTTTATATAATAATTTATTGTTCAATTACAAATAAGTGGATTATTGCGGAATTTATAGGTGGACCTCTGCGGGACGAGCGCAGCGAGTTCCGCAGCCATCTACTCACCAATATACTGTTGAACTATTCAAATAAGACACTCATCTGAAACGTGTGATTTTTGAACTAATGAGAATAACTGACATTTAGTATCGTACTTGAATAACGTATTAATGAATAGTTGACAGAGGTCCACCCATAAGTTTGTACTTGAATAACTTGTCACATTATATTTCTAGTTTGGTAAAGTAACATTACTAATTCCTGTTAAAAGGCAAATTGACAAAAAGTGGATAATCTTACAAATTCATAGTTTATATAATAAGTTATTGTTCAAGTACAGGGTGTTTTTTTATATATTGACACCTCATTTAGAGCCTTCATCTTTACAAGTAGATGAAAGGTATAAATACAAAAGTTTTACAGTAGGTTTGTTTCTGCAGACATCACAAACCAGTCAGAGCGAATGTCATTGGTTGAAAACAGTCAGAAATCTAGTTTCAACCAATCAAATTCACTCTGACTGATTTGTGATTTCTGCAGAAACAGACCTAATATTGGCTAAATTTTTAGAATCCATGATCAGAAACAAAAATTGAATGTCAGAAATGTGAAATGTTGCATGCTTTCAACAAAACTATATGAACACGTTCACATTTCACTCAATTTGCTCTTCACAAACATCAAATAAATTAGATACCATTGAGACTTTGGTAAATTATACAAGCCACTTTTCCTAAAATCATATATCCCCCAAATTCCCTTTTTTGTGTTTATAAGCCACCCTCCGATATACAAACATTCGATTCATTAGTATATTTTTGCATAGTTTTTGTTATTGAGAAAAGCCTTCTTTTGGGTCTTTGTCCTTTTTATTAACGTCCCATCGATTTTCTCTAAAGTTCAACGGAATATCAAAAAATGTCGAGTTTTGGATGTTTTCCAGCCAATTTCAGGGAAAGGTCACACAGCTGCGACCTAAAAATTTATTAATATGTTTATTCAAAAATGTCGCACACATGTACCATTATTGTGGTGAGCTATTTTTAAATTTGGGTCATATAGAAGACATTATTTTTTCTGGACTTGCCCAACAAACGTTTGAGTTTTTGATCATTGTATTTCCTTGTAAATAATTTTTTTTGTAAACATCAAACAACTCGAGGCGGCATATGTAAAATAAATATCAAATTAATGACAGAAATTACCTTGAACTGCAATCAACATTAGTCATTACGCTAATGAGGAATTAGTTTAGCAATAAAACCGACATAGCGGTTGTCTTATACTTAATATTATTTATCTCCCAAGAATAACAAGCTCTTGGTAGGTAGCATTTCAAAAATGCTAATAATAATAATCAGAAAAAATGTCAAAGTTAATAAAGCTTTTTGTGCAAAAACAACATCAAGCTTCAGCTTCGTGGACATTTTAATTACCGGGACGAAACTAATTAAACGTCAAAACGTTTCAGAAAACGGACAGCCAGATTATAAGGTAGATAAACGATTTGCATACGAGAGTTAATAATTTCAAGATTGTCGAACGATGATTAAAGAGAGTAGATTTTAATCGTCTAATTATTATTTAAACACAAGAACGTGAAAACGTGTCCATTTAATTCTCACTATATATCTTAATTCGAAATTCCGAAAATTGAAATTCCAAACTTGGCAATGTTTGCAAAGATAGAATATATCGCATTGCCCGCGTGAACATGTTATAAATTTTGCTGATTTCTTAATGTTATGTTATACAGTTGCGGTACAACGTACAGTTGGTTTCTAAGAAAACCAAAGACCGGATCGTACTACGGGTGATATCATTATCTCTTGTTGAAGGAACATTTGTATTGTGGAAAGATTGATGGGTTTTTCTATGTTTTTGCATCGTGTTAATTTTGTTGGAAAAGTGAGAAAAGCATAGCACATTGAAACATTCAATTTTTCTCATATAAATGAGTCAAATAAAGATTTGTTATTGGTATTTTTAGATTTTAGAGTTGTGAAACTCTCAATTGATGCCTTCTAGTAACATTAGTAACAATAGATTCAATGGGCTTTCAAAGATAATTCAACAGAAATTTCTTTTATAACAAAGTATATCTGAGCCTCAGAACCAGGGGAGGATACAGACCTTTTGAAAGGGGGAAGGGGGGGAAGTTTAAGTTAAAGTAAGCCAGATTGGGTTAGTTTGGGTTAGTTTTGGCAGCGCATTGTGCAAGATACGGGAATAGGGGAAGTATTTAGGAGAATAAGGTGATTTTAAATAGATAAGTAGGTATAGAGTGTTTTTTCATATATTGACACCCCACCTACAGCCTTTACCTTTACAGGTAAAAGAAAGGTGTACATACAAAAGTTGTAGGTACATTTTTAGATTTTTAGAAACCATGTTCAGAAACAAAATTTGAATGTCAGAAATGTGAAATTTTGCATGCTTCCAGCTTTTTTCAAAAAGGATGCCTTATGTTTCATTCTATATTCTTGAAGAGCACAATGCCCCGATTCCAAAAATATATAGTTTGTCTATATTTGATTGAACAGTCCCTCATATATTCGGCTCCAAAAATTGTAAAAATACTATCCTACTACTGATTTTGGAAACCATTCTACCTATACAAGTTCAGGTAAAATTTGAGGTACTTGGTTTCTCTGATATTATTTTCAAAATTTTTAGAACCAAATATATTGGAGACGTCTCAATCAAATATAAATAAACTATATAATTTTGGAATCGGGTAATTCAAGAATATAAGGCATCCCATTTAAAAAAAAGTTGAAAGCATGCAACATTTCACATTTCTGACATTCAATTTTTGTTTCTGATCATGGATTCTAAAAATTTAGCCAATATTGTGAAACTTTTATATTTACACCTTTCATCTACTTGTAAAGGTGAAGGTTGTAGGTGGTCAATACATAAAAAAACACCCTATACTTGAACAATAACTTATTATATTTTGACTTTATATTATAAAGTCAGAATTTGAAAGATTATCCACTTTTTGTCAATCTGCCTTTTAATAGGAATCAGTAATGTTACTTTACCAAACTAGTAACATAATGTGACAAGTACAAACGAGTGGATTGTTGCGGAACTTATGGGTGGACCTCTGCGGGACGAGCGCAGCGAGTTCCGCAGTCATCTATTTATTAATGCTTGGTTCAAGTACGATACTAACCTGACTCACTCAAATGTCAGTTATTCTCATTAGTTCAAAAATTACACGTTTCGGGTTAGTGTGTTATTTGAATAGTTCAACAGTATATTGGTGAGTCGATGGCTGGGCAGAGGTCCACCCACAAGTTCCGCAATAATCCACTTATTTGTACTTGAATAGTAACTTTTTATATAAAGTCAAAATTTGTAAGATTATGATTATTCACTTTTTGTCAATTTGCCTTTCAACAGGAATTAGTAATGTTACTTTACCAAACTAGTAACATAATGTGATAAGTTATTCAAGTGCAAATGAGTGAATTGTTGCGGAACTTATGAGTGGACCTCTGCGGAACTCGCTGCGTTCGTTCTGCAGCCATCTATTCATCAATATGTTGTTTAATTACGATACTAACCTGATGACTCACTCAAATGTGAGTTATTCCCATTAGTTTAAAAACTACACGTTTCAGGTGAATGTGTTACTTCAACAGTTCAACAGTATATTGCTGAGTAGATGGCTGCGGAACTCGCTGCGCTCGTCCTGCAGTCGACTCATAAGTTCCATAACAATCCACTCATTTGTACTCAAACAATAACTTCTTATATAAAGTCAGAATTTGTAAGATTATCTACTTCTTGTCAATTTACCTTTTAACAGAAATTAGTAATGTAACTTTACCAAACTAGTAATATATTGTGACAAGTTATTTAAGTACAAACGAGTAGATTATTGTGGAACTTACGGGTGGACCTAGCTATCTATTCACCAATATGTTATTCAAGTACAATATCTACTAACCTGATTCACTCAGTTGTAAATTTTTCTCATTAGTTCAAAAACTACACGTTTCAGGTGAGTGTCTTATTTGTACAGTTCAACAGTATATCGGTGAGTAGATGGCTGCGGAACTCGCTGCGCTCGTCCCGCAGAGGTCCACCCATAAGTTCTGCAATAATCCACTTATTTGTACAGGGTGTTTTTTTCATATATTGACCCCCCACCTACAGCCTTTACCTTTACAAGTAGAAGAAAGGTGTAAATACAAAAATTATACAGTTTTGGCTAAATTTTTAGAATCCATGGTCAGAAACAAAATTTAAATGTCAGAAATGTGAAATTTTGCATGTTTCCAGCTTTTTTCAAATGGGATCTACGATCTACTAAGCATATTTCATTCTATATTCTTGAAGAATACAATCTTTCATATATTCGGCTACAAAAATTATAAAAATACTATCCTAACCAACCAAATATGTTAGAGATAATAAAATATAGACAAACTATATAGTTTTGGAATCAGGGAAATTATGATCTAATTACCTGTAAAGGTAAAGGCTGTAGGTGGGATGTGATATATATAAGAAAACACCCTGTACCAATTTCAGAAATTCAATGTCTTCCATACCAGAACACAGAAGCCTATACTAAAATTATCCAATAATTGATGAAGTCGAACATGGATTTTTCGCTTTTTCTCAAGCATTCCCTAGAGAAATACCTCTAAGCTAAGTAGGTACTACCTTGGATTCCCGAAATCGTAAATGTTGGACTATTTACAGTAGAATTATTGAAGAAATTCAGATTTTTACATCAGCATCAGCAGTAAATAAACCATTTACCAACAACATTTCCAACATTTGACAATTTTGAGCTCAACTTACCAGACACAAAAAGAAACTTCCATAAAAGACAAATGGCCATATTGTCAGTAACCTTAAGGGAAAACAAATAAATTATCGTCCAGTCATGTAAGCCAACATTGGCGGAGCTTTATCTTGTAGCTTTCTTAAGGGAGCTTAGACAACATCCAGTTAACTAAATGTGGCTTAGCACCCTTGTTAAAATTCTACAATACCGTTGTCAACTAATTGGCACATTTTTTTTTATAAAAGGTCCTTGTTAAAATAACCGAGCAGCTTCCCTTTAAGGAATGAATAGCCAATCAAAATCTGTGTTGGTTTTTACTTATCTTTTGTGTATGCCAAAAGGATTTTTCGGCCCAGGTAGGATTTTTAAGAGAAACCCAGACCGAAAACGAAATAAATATAAACAGCCATCAATTTAAATTAAGTTTATATGGGGGCCTTAAGTGGCTTTTTTAAAAAGTGACGTGCCACAAGTCAAACTTAAATTAATTGAAAAGGGGGCCTTTATTTATCTGATTTGTTATCTTGAGCTTAATTACAGAAAGTTTTCATTTGGCAGAAACTAGAATGCAACCAACCAACGCCTCATGCTCAAGCGTGGGCCGATATCGTGCTTGAAGCATTTTTATTTCAAAGTTTTGCAGAGGTGTGAAGTGAAAGACTTTATTTCGATTTATTATGCGCCATGTACAACAGCTTCATAAATTAACCGTCTGAAGTATATGTATATACAGAGTGTAACACAAGATTAATCCATTATAAATTATAGGAACTAGAATTTGTTTCGCTTGTAATCTTGAATTTATTATATGGGTTAGGTCAACTAAGATTGAAAAGGTCGGAGAGCTAGTTAGATATGGGTTAGATTATAGGATTAAAGTGTGTTATTAGAATTTGTTATCGGATAAAAGTTAGATGTTTACAATGTTTTTGTGAAAATGTTAATCATTGGTGAAGAAATTACACGTGGACTACTAGAGAGATTCTTCTGCAATTGGCTTATTTCATGATTCTCCTCTAGATGATTTAAGAGAAAAAGCGAGGAAACCACATTCAACTTCAACCAATTGAAGAATCAACCACTGGCAAGGACTTGTTCTGTGTGTGATTCTACTAAACTACAAATTCTATAAGCACATTAGATAATTTAGAGGAAAATGTTTCAATCCCAAAACACATATCGCTTAAAAGAAGCTTCAAAACCCACAAAAATTTCGATAAAATTAATTGTCGCCGTTTTCATGGATTTCTATTTTCGTTTGGTATATTATTTCAGTGGGCGTGTGTCAGCAAGTCACGTCATATAAATTGAATATCTGAGGGAGCCCATATTTGATTATCTCGATAAGATAATATCGATTCATCATAGAGCCGTTAATTAAATTCGAATGCTAAAACTCTACCACATGCGAGGCACTTTTTGGTCATGTTGTGTCAGCGAATCGAAAGCCCGACATCAATTAGAGTAATCTCTAGAAATTTATTTTAATAACTGTGCACGACAACTGCGTACTTAATATGCAAGAGGTTTAATTATCATAATTACTTAGCTGTTGGGCGTTAATCTACACCACTGACTCTAAACTTAAAACCCTATTTTTAAAAGGTAGATTCGACACCTTGCTGAGAAAATGACAATCAAAATTTATTGTTTTCTTTGTAGTTGAAAGCCCGGTATTGTAGATAGGGTCAATATATTACGTGTGGGTTTTGTGGCATGTGTCCCCATAAAAATACCTTTGTGGTCCACTTACTGAGAAATCGAGAAATACTTACCAGTGGTGGTACAATAATATAATATACATAGTTGATGATAATTTTATATACCTATCCCTTTTTACCGGAAACGGTTACACCTAGGAGGGATGCGTGCATCTGCTTCCGTTTTTAATCATGAATGGCAAACCAAATGTAATTTTAATTAAGAATTAGTTCGGTTTCACACCATTGAACAAACAATCATTCTCACCCCTATCAGACACTTTTAAGAGCCCTTATTGTTGATTATTATTGGTGAGCCCTTCATAGGGTTTATAATTCATATATGTTTTTTCAATGGACTACAATATTTAAAACATAACATAGCTGTACTCGAAACCCACTGAAATGTATGTACATACAAGAAAGGTGAGGCTCCATAACTTTGGTTTTGTTTATAGTGCCATTATCGTCCATATCCTGTTACCTTTCTCCATAGTTAAAAATATCAATTTGTGCTTGAATCATCAAATATATTTTTCGCTGATGATTGTTCAAAGGCGAATTCCATTTTATATTATTCCATGAGGCGATAATCGTAATCTAAAGTACATAGTAAACATATTTTATCACAAATCCAACAAACATCTGTGTGTATTTTGTGTGCCCCCAGACGAAAAACATGGGCCATTTTTCTTTCACATACGAGTCGAAAAACGTATCGTGTTGCACGTTGAAAGAATTCCTTTATGGGCAATTTTGTCGAGAAAAGCTGTTAATAATAAGTGATGAATCAAACGAGAAATTTTATACTTCTGCGAAACAGAAACCACACGATTTTGTTCCGAAAATATTTCCAATCTAAAATTATACATGATCTTATGCCGCGAGCTTATTTGCACATGATAAGAATAAGATAAGAGAGACATATTTGCACTTAATGTACACTATAATGACTTTTTCAAGTTTTGGAAGTTGCTTCTTAAGACTTTTCTTCCCATCAACTTGCAGCTACATGAATAATAATCCACTGTCCATAAATACCAGTTAATTAAAGTGTGAAGCTACTCAATCTTCTTGCTTTTCGTATATTTTAATATTTAACCGTGTCCAATCTGAACACGACTTTCTTGACTCGGCGAGGCGTTTTTAATCGTTTCAAAATTGATTGAAAGATGTTTAATTTTAATTGAAAACCGATCAGAGTACTCGGTTGGACAGCGCACGTACGTTCTTTGGTGTCTTTGAACCTAAGTCGATGTTTGTTTTGAGTATTACGGACTTGGTAAATTTTCCCATAAGAATCCGCACCAATTCAGTTGGATAAACATTATTTTGTTTGTCGAAACAACATAATAAAGTAGATAATATTAGATGCAAGGGAGGGCGATAAAGATTTCGAATAGCTAGCGTTTTATAACCTGTTTAACTAGCATGTAAAATTTCTGTCTATAAAGCTGAAGATTTTATGTCTATTGAGGCTCCCTTTATATTGTCAGCCATTAAAAATAAACATGAGTGTACGTGTTTTTAGACATAAGGCAGTTTTGAAGAAAATACATTCTATTAGTACCTACTAGGTATTTTGGCACGGAATCTATATTTACTGGGTTTAAAAGTTTCAAGAGAAGGTTTCAAAATTATACCTAATCCCATTAGCGGGTGCTTTTGCAATTCCCCCTCTATGCAAACCGCAACATGCCTTTGTACTCTTTATAGATATACAAATCATTTGATGTGATGATCACCGCCTCAGCAAGAAATGCAGTCAACAACACCACATGCAGGGGGCTATACAACATGCCTAAGTACCGGCAAGTTAGAGTCATCATATAGGAAAACACCCTAGTGGTAAATGACGTACCGATACTCGTTCAAGGAAAACATCCCACGGTTAGCAGGAGTTATGCAAACCACCTAAGAATTCTTTGCCAAAAATGTGGGGAATTTAGAGTAATTTGTGGAAAATTTAGAGGAATTTGTGCGGAATTTGAAGGAACTCCTCCGAATTTATGAGAATTTGGGAAATTTATAGGGAATTTGGAGGAATTTATGAGGAATTTAGGAGAATTTGTGAGGAATATATGAGAAATTTAGAGGAAATTGTCAAATTTAAAAAGTTCAAAAGAATAATGAATACAGTTTTTGTAGGCTGATTTCCAAGATTTTTCATGTTGTTATTTTCAACTGGAATAATTTGAAATTTTGGGAAAATTAGCTTCCCTCCTTCTTCTTTACATGCAAAAAGTTTAAAAATTTCCCCTTCACTAGTTTTCCAGGAAAACTTTGAAATGTGTGAGACTGTATTTTCAACTAATTCAGTTTTTGTGAGTTAATTTCCAATATTCCTCATGTTGCTGTTTTCCACTAAAAAAAATAAAATTTTGGGAAAATGAGCTTCTCACCTTCCTCTTTACATGCAAAAAGTTTCAAAATTTTCCCTTTTCTAGTTCTCTAGGAAAACTTTGAAATATGTGAGACTGTATTTTCAACTAATTCAGTTATTGTAGGTTGATTTCCAGTATTCCTCATGTTGCTGTTTTCCACTAGAAAAAATTTAAATTTTGGGAAAATCAGCTTGTCACCTTCTTCTTTACATGCAAAAAGTTCCAAAATTTTCCCTTCACTAGTTTTCCAGGAAAACTTTGGAATATGTGAGACTGCATTTTCAATTAATTCAGTTATTGTAGGTTGATTTCCAATATTCCTCATTTTACTGTTTTCCACTGGAAAAATTTTAAATCTTGGGAAAATGCGCTTCTCACCTTCTTCTTTACATGCAAAAAATTTCAAAATTTTCCCTTTTCCAGTTCTCTAGGAAAACTTTGAAATATGTGAAACTATATTTTCAACTAATTCAGTTATTGTAGGATGATTTCCAAGATTCCTCATGTAATTTTTTACAGGAGAAATTAGACATTCTGGGAAAATGAGCTTCTAACCTTTCTCTTTACATGCAAAAAGTTTCAAATTTCTTCCTTCACTAGTTTTCCAGGAAAACTTTGAAATGTGTGAGACTGTATTTTCAACTAATTCAGTTTTTGTAGGTTAACTTCCAAGATTTTTCATGTGGCTGTTTTCCACTAGAAAAATTTGAAATTTTGGGAAAATGATGTTCTTACCTTCCTCTTTACATGCAAAAAGTTGCAAAATTTTCCTTTTCTAGTTTTCCAGGAGAACTTTAAAATATGTGAGGCTGTATTTTCAACTAATTCAGTTATTGTAGGTTGATTTCCAATATTCCTCATGTTGCTGTTTTCCACTGGAAAAATTTTAAATTTTAGGAAAATAAGCTTCTCATCTTCTTCTCTACATGCAAAAAGTTTCGAAATTTTCCCTTCACTAGTTTTCCAGGAAAACTTTGAAATATGTGAGACTGTATTTTCAATTAATTCAGTTATTGTAGGTTGATTTCCAATATTCCTCATGTTGCTGTTTTTTGCTGGATAAATATCAAATTTTGGGAAAATAAGCTTCTCTCCTTCTTCTTTACATACAAAAAGTTTAAAAATTTTCCCTTCACTACTTTTCCAAGAAAACTTTGAAATGTGTGAGACTGTATTTTCAACTAATTCAGTTTTTGTAGGTTGATTTCCAAGATTTTTCATGTTGCTGTTTTCCACCGGAAAAATTTGAAATTTTGGGAAAATGATGTTCTCACCTTCCTCTTTAAATGTAAAAAGTTTCAAAATTTCCCTTTCACTAGTTTTCCAGGAAAACTTTGAAATATGTGGGACTGTATTTTCAACTAATTCATTTATTGCAGGTTGACTTCTAAGATTCCTCATGTTGTAATTTTTTACTTGAGAAATTTGAAATTCTGGCAAAATGAGCTTCTAACCTTTTTCTTTACATGCAAAAAGTTTCAAATTTCCCCCTTCACTAGTTTTCCAGAAAACTTTGAAATATGTGAGAATGTATTTTTTGATTTCTAATATTCCTCATGTTGCTGTTTTCCACTGGAAAAATTTTAAATTTTGGGAAAATGAGCTTCTCACCTTCTTCCTTATATGCAAAAAGTTTCAAAATTTTCCCTGCACTAGTTTTCAAGGAAAACTTTGAAATACGTGAGACTGTATTTTCAATTAATTTAGTTATTGTAGGTTGATTTCCAATATTCCTCATGTTGCTGTTTTCCACTGGAAAAATTTTAAATTATGGGAAAATGATGTTCTCATTTTTCTCTTTACATGCAAAAAGTTGCAAAATTTTTCCTTTTCTAGTTTTCCAGGAAAACTTTGAAATATATGAGACTGTATTTTCAACTAATTCAGTTATTGTAGGTTGATTTCCAATATTCCTCATATTGTAATTTTTTACTGGAGAAATTTGAAAGGACCCCGCAATATTTAAACGGAAATTGGTTACCCGTGATATTTGGATGAAATTTAAATATGTTATTGGAAATGCCGTAAGCAACATTTTTCAAAGAATTTGTGGGGCATTTGAAGAAGTTCGTGGTAAGGTATTTGGAGGAATTTGCAGGAATTTTGAGGAATTATGCGAAAAAAATTCCCCTTTGAGGAATTGTTTGCACCAATTCTGGGATGGTGGTTTACCCCTTGTTCCTAGTAAGCTATACGAGGTAAGCTGGTGCGAGGAAACAAACCTTATGGTCAACGCCATAAAGATTACGATAGTACATTTCACTAGGGAAAGAAAAAGGGGCGAATAGAACCTAAGTATCTTCGGAGAAAGTATTGAAATAGTTGATGAAATGAAATATTTGACTTCCCGAACGACTTGTAATTGCTTTCAGAAGAAAGTGGGGGGGACTAGATCGTCCAGTTTTCTTCTTTTCTTTAAGGGGGTTATAGCTTGTTTTCTCAGAGTTGATTCTCGTGTGGCAAATTAATTGGCGCCCAACGTGGGGCACGAAATAAGGGCAAAATGTAGATACTATAAATCAGTAACTTTGAATGAAAAGAAATGAGAAAGGTAAGATAACTAAAACTAGTACGATACCAAAACGTTCCAAATAGTATAGGTAAATGATGGTTTTGGTATAAAGACCATTCTGGCCTTTTTCCATGTTTGGGGTATATCTCTTGTGACTAGCTTAGTAGCCTGCAGAGTGGCGATATTATTATGGACTTGCCCTGCTGGCAAGTTTCTCTCTGTTATGTTATGTTGGGTTCTAGACCTGATATTTGTTATGCGTTGGATTATTTCAGTAGATTTCAATACAGAGCTTCTGATACAGCTTGAAATCACGTAAAGAATATAGTTAGGTATTTGAAGGGGACACAAGAATTAAGACTGTATTTTAAGAGAGAAAACGCGAATGTTTTGTGGACGCAGATTGGGCTGAAGACATTCATGATCGTAAATCTGTATCTGGTTTTCAACTAGCAATGACGAATATATAGACATTTTTCTTGAAGATATATCGACATGCATGGATGGACTAACATCATGAGCGATTTGATATTAAGAAGAAGCAATCTAGGATGTTATCAAAATTAGAAGTTCTGGGAAACACCAGAATCCAGAAGATCCAATTCCAGTAATCACTAAAAGAGACGGGCTCCAAAAATCATATCCAAGAAGCTTCACGAAACACCTGCTAGCTCTGAAAAAGTAAATGGAGAAGAGGAGCAATTGTGGGTTTTGTAAAATATTCATTACTAATTAAGAATCCTGTAGAAATGCTTGGGTATATCTTTTTCTATTTTGAGCTGCTTACCCGATAGTTGAGCACAATTCCATTAGAAGTAAAATCACTTTGATCTAATACGTAAGTATAAAATCAGCATGAAGATTTCCTCGAGATTATTAAATTAGAAGCCACAAGAAAAACGATTCCTCCAGGGCAAAATTTATTGATACGAATTAAATCGAATCGCTTTCCCACTGTGTTTCGATTGCGAATTTGCATTAATAGACGTAAATTAGTATTATCAAGAACTCATTTCCTTCAATGAAAAAAATGTGTGTCTTTTAAATTCCTCAGCGATCGTAAGAATGTTTGAACAGCAACTCTAAAAGCTTCGTAATGGCACTATGGGAGGAATGCAAACACCAGAAGTTTGTATTTTGACCGTGCATTACCGCGATCTTGGTTGGAATTTTTTAAAATTTCAGCTACTTATACCATATTTGGTGGAGCTCGCCCAAGTAGAACTCGATTTTTTTTTTTTTAATTAAACATTTTCTTCATTAAACCACGATTTATTAGCTGTCAGGCCTGTCGAACGGGCATGCGTAATAAATTTATTACAACAATACCGAGACCATTAATTACGTTTTGCCGCGGGTACTTACACCCAGGAAGATACCAATCGCTTTTGTTCAGCTCAAGTGTGGTAAATTTTTTGAATTTTATAACTGGTTGCATGCAAAAACTACCATGAAACCGTAACCATCGTTCGAACTTAAGTGGTCGTCGATATATACGACCAAATGTGGGAGTCGAACCGGTCAAGAGAGCGCATTTTTCCTTAATTACCGTATATATGCTAATGAGAAATCAATTTGCATTATACGTCTCGTCGGATAATAATAAGTCTATTTTAAGTAGAGTTACGAGACGTAGAGTGTAATCGCTGCGCCCTTATTTGATGTCAATTTTCTTCAAAAGGAAAATGCATTTCTAGGCCGCTCCCGGTTTTTGGCGGTGCGTGTTTGCCATTCGCGAAAGCCAATAACCCCTTAAAGGAGCCCTACCCTTATTTCGTGTGGATTTAAGGGCAAAGACACTTTTTTTTTCTATTGTTAGTCATGTTTGTCTTATCGATAATGTCAGAGGAAAATTATATTGATCAAAAATTTCAGTGCAAGTTGAAGTTTTTTTGACAGTAGTTACGTTATTATGAGCTTCGCAAATTAGGTAATATCAGGTTGCATTTTTGGAAGGGATCTGCCATCAAAGTTACATCTTAAGAATTTTAACGTCATTGTCAATGGCAATTCTAGAAGGAAGTCGAATGTTCAAGTAGAAAGTAAAATTTGGACAAAATTATGGAGGAAGAATGGAAGTCAAAAGATAGCTGAAACTTTCACTGAATTTTATCCCAATCAAGGGACTACAATCCCTGAAAATTTCAGCTCATTTGCACTTACAGTTCCTGCGATAAAATCGTGTTAAGCAATTTGGGGTGATTGATCAATTTTTAAATTTTTCTGAGTGCCTTTTTTCATAGATTTCGGTTTCAAATCTGAGAATAATTTAGTGTATGGAGTTTCGGGTATGTTGATTGACAATAAGGATACAAAATCTCGACAAAAAAAAATTTTGAAATTTCATCGTTTTAGTAAGAAGGTACCTACCTTATGATTTAGATTTTGGGAAACTTTGAAAGGTCATAACTTTTTTTCTATTATAGATAGAAAGCTGAAACTTTTACTGAATTTTATCCCAATCAAGGGACTACAATTCCTGAAAATTTCAGCTCATTTGCACTTACAGTTCCTGAGATAAAATCGTGTTAAGCAATTTGGGGTGATTTATCAATTTTTCAATTTTTCTGAGTGCCTGTTTTCATATATTTCGGCTTCAAATCTGGGAATAGTTTAGTGTATGGAGTTTGGGGTATGTTGATTGACAATTAGGATACAAAAAATTGAAATTTCATCGTTTCAGTAAGAAAGTACCTAGCTTATGATTTAGATTTTGGAAAACTTTGAAAGATCATAACTATTTTTCTATTATAGATATTGTCAAGTGAGGAGTTATTGAATAAAGAGGAGACTACATATTATTTGGGGCTTGACAGAGCTTAGCTCTCAAAACAATCACTATAAGGACGTTAGTAAACTAGGAAGGAGCTTGGAAACGAACAAAGCGTATAAAGTCAAGCATTCAAGGAGAAAATCTGGAACGAAAGGAGAAAGTTGTAAATTTTGAATCCCGGAGGAAAAAAAGGGTAACTTAGTACGGAAAAATTGAATGAGGATGTCAGAAGACTAGCAGGGAACCCTTTTCAGCCCACAGTACCTTGAATTTCTGAGTGATATTTTTGGCCAAGTTGGTCTGAAGTTTCCGGATTCAAAATGGCTTAATGATGTCCCTATTTTGTACTTGGTTAACTTCTAAGCTGTTCGGAACTCTATTCTTGATCCGTTTCAAACCGGAGGCTTCTCTGAAGCTGTAAATTCTCCAGCCATCATACGTCATGTTTAGAAGCCTGCATGGTCTGCTCGAATGAGAGATTCTTCTCTGATAGGTACTTGTGAAAATTTTCAACTTCTCTGACTATATTGCTAACAGTTCTTTCTTGTAACGCAGTCATTTCTCTCGGGTTTGGGTAAGCACTCTACTGTAGTATTCAATGAATCTTTCTTCTCCATCTTGTATTTGCGACAGTGCCTGTGTTGTTTGCGTCTGTGTTTAAAATAAATTTTTATATATACCCGTGGGTAGTCTAATATAGGACTGGAACATAGAACTGCCAAAAGCTACGTCACAGTCGGTGGTTCAATCAAAAATAGCTTTCTCTTCAGTAAGTTAATGCAACGGCGGTGCTACCTTAGCAAATCCGTCTACAAATCATCTGTAGTACCTATATACAAAGCTCAAGGAAACTTTTGAGTTCATATTTGTCCTGAGGTCGACGTTAGTTTGAATTTCTTCGGGTTAAACTACGTGGCCAAGAAAATAAACGCGCTGTTGGAAAAGTGAACAATAAAAGTCAAAAATTGTTTTACTGTGAATACTTCTTCTTAGTTTCGTAAGTGCTCATCGTAAGTCCTCGTAGTACGAGTTCCATCAAGCTCTGAAAAGTAGCGGGGACGCTACAGAGTCCAAAAGGCATCACCTGTGTTGCTCGCGTCTTTGTCCAAAATAAATTTTCCATATACTCGTGGGTAGCCTAATATAGGACTGGAACATAGAGCTGCCTTTAGCCTTCCATAAGCTACGTCACAGTCGGTTGTTCAATCAAAAATAGCAACGACGTTGCATAAACTTACTGAAGAGAAGTTTATGCAACGTCGTTGCTACCTTAGCAAATCCTTCTATAAATCGTCTGTAGTATATACAAAGCCCAAGAAAACTTTTGAGTTCATATTTGTCCCGAGGTCGAAGCTAGTATGAATTCCTTCGGGTGAAACTACGTATCCAAGAAAATAAACGCGCTGTTGGAAAAGTGAACATTTTGAAATATGCTTTACGGATAGAAGTAAATACTTCTTGTAAGTTTCATAGGTGTTCATCATAAATTCTCGTAGTACGATTTCCATCAACCTCTGGAAACTAGCAGGGACGTTACAGAGTCCAAAAGGCATTACCTTGAATTGACCAAGACCACTTCCAGTGTCTATGAGCAAAACACCCAGTATAATCTAATAGAAATTTGAACAAAAGAAGCAGAAATCGGGGGTGCAGTTGGCACGAATAAAACCAACATAGAAATCTCTTTTGACCTAATTGATTTCTAACGCAAATTGTTTTCCTACCCTTGGCAGTTCTGCCCTATTTAACACGAATGGTCATTTATTTTCCCTATCTAATTCAAAGGGGATTAAGTTATCATTTCAATATATTGATTATCTTGAGTCATTGTTCTAGAGATCTTCTTCGTTAATTGAATGTTCTTTGAGCGGCAAAATATAAGATAACGTGTCAAGTGTTGCTTCCATAATTAGAAAGCCCAGATGGTGGTTAAAGAAGCAAAACGGAAATTTAAAATATGTAAGTGGTTTGTTTTCGGAACATTCGCTTGATTACATGTCAGAGCAACATGCCAGTTTTGTGTTATTATTTAATTTAAGACTACTTAAGGCGGAAGCCGCGGATCAAATTTCGATAAAGCTATGCTGTCTCATGGAGTGGATTGATTCCAAAAATACTGTTTACACAGACCAAACGTAATAAAATTTTGTATATTTCCACTAAGGTAAACATTTTTCTTTTGAAATTATACTAAATATCGACATTTGAGCTACTCCGTTATTGCAAAATAAACTACGTGACCCGGTTTTGGAGATTTATGAATGAATTGTTTATGTAAATGCTTCCTTAATTGTAACATGTTGTTTTTATAAGGAGAAAGTAGCCGAAAAAGGTTGGCAGAGGTGGGTGCCGTACCAAATTAGGTGGTAATTTTTGTACATCCGAGAGAAACAAAGGAAATATTGTACATGGGCATTAAATCATATGGTTGGGTGCAAGATAATGGGTTTCAACGGCTATTATCGGTACACCTACGGTGAGAGGTGTAGTTTTTTTTTTCAGAAAAGGTACTTTGTTGTATTAAATTATATGCTGTGGCTCGTTGCAAATCGTTCTGAGCGGCTATAGGTAAAGAATTGTATTTTGGACAAGTTTTAACCAGTTCGAGTAAATTTGTACCTCGATTTTTTGTGTAGAAAAATTCACATTTTCCAAAGGATTCTGTAATAAAGTTTTTCCTCTATTCCCGGCTTTTGCATTTTCGTATTTTTCTCAAGTTTGGTAGTGATAAGTGGAACTTTACGGAGCAATTTACTCATTAACACTATTGAAGTCAGTAAATAATTTGAAAATTCCGCGATTCATTCATTTCCAGCTCAGTATCGTACTTCAACAGTTCATTTAAGAGTGGCCCCAGTGTTGCCAATGACCCGATAATTATCTAATTCTACCATAATTTTGACTGCGATTCAATAATCTACCATAATTTATTGAAACTACAATTTTAACATAGATTTTTCAAATTTCTAGTTAAAAATTAAAAATTTATTAAAAAATTGAAGGTGGCTGTTGGTTTTGAGTGTTTTGATGTACTGGTGCGAGCACCAAATACTAGTCCCAGATTGAGCTAAAGTTTCATGCCAATAACTTTACTGGTTTCCGAAATATGGCCTTTGAAATATTTGAAAATCAAATTCCCATGCATACCCCTTTGGAAAAATTCAAACTTTCAAATTTTTTGATTTTGCAATGTTTGACTTTACCAATCAAAAGAGGAAATCAAAATTAGTGGAAAAGCATTTTTGCAACTTTGTTTTTAGAGTTTTAAAGTTTTGTGAAAAAATAAAAACGATTTTTGCAATTTTTGGGCTGAAAAAATTTCAATAATCTGACATTCTTTCACAAAATTGCTGATTATTCGGTTATTATTATAACAAATATGATTTAAAATTATATATTCTGAATCGGAATTAAATTATCTTCAAGATAAAATAAGATTCAATTCTATATCTCAAATACTTCTCAAGATATTAAGGCTCAAAGTTGAAACTTTACCTCAACTTTTGCAAAAACTTCCAGGCGGATTATCTTGGAAACGAAGCCCTTGGGCTTGGAGTCTTAAATAACCTTTTTTGTAGCCCTTATTAAGAGCTACAATTGGGCAAAAGATTCATGCCAATAGCATCACTGGTTTCCAAAATATGGCCCTTTGAATTACTTGAAGATATCAAATTTCCATGCATACATATGTACACCCCTTTGGAAAAATTCGAATTTTAAAATTTTATGGATTTTGCAATTTTTGACTTCACCAATCGAAAGACCAGGTTAAAATAAGTAGAAACGCATTTTCGGAACTTTCCTTTTTGGGTTTTAAAACCTTGTTAAAAAATAAAAACGATTTTTGCAATTTTTGGGCTGAAAAAATTTCAATAATCTGACATTCTTTCACAAAATTGCTGATTACTCGGTTATTATTATAACAAATATGATTTAGAATTATATATTCTGAATCAGAATTAAATTATCTTCAAGACAAAATAAGATTCAATTCTATATCTTGAATACTTCTGAAGATATTGAGGCTCAAAGTTGAAACTTTACCTCAAATTTTGCAAAAGCTTCCAGGCGGATTATCTCGAAAACGAAGCCCTTGGGCTTGGAGTCTTAAATAACCTTTTTTGTAGTCCTTATTAAGAGCTACAATTGGGCAAAAGATTCATGCCAATAGCTTCACTGGTTTCCAAAATACAAGCATTTGAAATATTTGAAAATCCAATTTCTGGGTATCATAGAAATTTGGAAAAGTTCGAATTTTTGAATTTTTGGAATTTTGCAATTTTCGACTTCACTAATCGAAAGAGGAGGTGAAAATTAGTGGAAAAGCATTTACGCAACTTTGTTTTTAGGATATTAAGGCTTGTAAAAAAATAAGAACGGTATCTGCAATTTTTGGACTCAAAAAATTTCAATAATCTGATATTCTTTCACAAAATTGTTGATTACTCGGTTATTATTATAACAAATATGATGTAAAATTATATATTTTGAATCAGAATTGAATAAACTTCAAGATAAAATAAGATACAAGTTTATATCTTAAATACTTTTGAAGATATTGAGGCTCAAAGTTAAAACTTTGTCTCAAATTTTGCAAAAGCTTCAAAGCCGATTATCTTGAAAACGAAGGAAGCCCTTGGGCTCGAAGTCTTGATTAACCTCTTTTGATGCTCTTATTCAGAGCTACAATTACCAGAGTCCCAGCTAGAACCCGAAAAATGAAAATAGAGAAAAAAAGTCAAAAAAGTCGACAGAAACTTTTTCTGATAATTTTTCTTGGAATTTGATAATGTTGTTCTCAAATCCTGATAATTTTAAATTTGACATCTGATAACACTGAGTGGCCTTTTTTTTCAGGATTCTAGTCGGTGCGCCCTTAGGGCAGAACCTGCAACAAGGCACCAACTCATCGGGCGCCCTATTCAAGTGCCCAATTTCGGACAACGACCAGGATTGCGTGCAAGTAACCACAGATGGCCAAAGACGTACGTATAATTTGTCAGTAAAAAAAAATCATATATAAAATAGTTCAGTGTGATAATAAGTTAGTGTTGTACAAAACACTATTAGAACAATAGGTTGTTTTTTTTTTAGATGCGACACTATAAAGGTTTTGGATTTTTAATTAATATATATTTTTTTTTATATATATATATTAGCAATAGTTTCAATCAATGTTATATATAAACACAAAAATTGTTAGTTTTGCTTCTTAGTACAATTTGTACTGAAAAGCTTTATATATAGAGAAAACGAGTAGTAATTTTTTGTATTTTTTGTTTTCCGGGTTACACTTGCAGATTCCGGAGGAAGGTATAAATGTAAGTGGTGGTCTCGAGGTATCCAAAAATACAAAAACTAAACAAAAATCCGGTGCCCGGTAATAGCATGCGTATTTTTTTTTGCTTAAAACTTTTGCATGTATATGCCCTTCTCTAGCCTGCTGCCCACCTAAGATCTACATTTCAGGTGACATTGTATCATAAAGCTTTTGTACATTATTCTTATATTGCTTTGTATTGTTTTGTTCAAAAATACAAAAATTCATTTGCATTTTCTGTTTTCCTTCTTTTATTCATTCATTAATTTCAATATAAATTTGCACGAAACATTAACCTAAATTGTTGGGACATTAATTTTTTTTCAGAAATGGGCTCTCATAACCAAAATACATAATTTGTTTAAGTCAAAAACTTTAATCACAAGCTTCTTTAATAATTATTATTTAATAACAGTGGTCAATATCATATATTATGGTAAGTTTTTAACATTTTATTAAAAAATAACGCTGGTAGTTGTTTTTGGTTTTTTCTGTCAAAGCTTTTCCCAGCTCATTTTTAACCCAATATTAACTTATTAATAATAATACATTAACTCTTATAACGAGACCACGACATTTTTTAATTTTTTTTGTTTTGTTTTTCACTTTTATTATCTATAAGTTTTACCATCAAGATTTTTGCCTGCGTTGTTTGCATTTGCATTTTTATATTATTTATATTCACCCTTTTTTTGTTTTATTTTTCTTTGAGTTTATATAGGCGATTTTGTATATACCCTCATCATATTGTTTGTATATAGGATTTAGTCTTGCTACAAAAAGCACTTTGTAGATTATTTGCTACCAAAAAAATCTTAAAGGATTTTGTTTATCATTTTTGTATCTAATTTTCCTCCGTCATATTGTCTTATAAACAAGTTCCTTTTTGTGAGTTTTTACTAACCCTCAAATGTTGGCAAAACAATGCAAACAAATTGGAATATTGTTTTGTCAACCCCTTATTTTTTTTGAACAAAAATATTCATCTCTAATTTTCAACAAACAGTTAACGAAGTCGATTATGACGACGAAGGCGAAAATGGTGAAACCAAAGAACTTCAACCACCTCAAGTGGATGAAATTAAAAACGGCCAATGGCTTGGTGAGTTTATATTTCAATTATTGATTTATTTTGATTATGATTGATTGAATTTCTTATAGGTGTTTCGGTACGATCTCAAAAACCCGGAGGTTTGGTGATTGTTTGCGCTCACAGGTACATACAAAGTAACGATTTGTCGAAGTTTCACTATGGACAAGGCTTGTGCTATTTGATGGACGAGGATTTAACTACAGTGGATTCGTTGCAGTACTGTAAAGGATTGCCTACAGAAAAGTATGTAGAGTTTTGGCAAAAAATCCAGTGACCAAAAATCCCTTACTCTTCCTAGTAGTTCCTTTGAAAAAAAAATTTTTACGTCGATCTTATAATATATAAATGATCAATTCTACACTGTCTTCATTTCTGATCATGTCACAAATTGAGGAAATAATCAGCCATCACTTGAGATCAATTTCTGGTATTTTTATTGTTAAACTTAAAATTAAATCCATCCATCAAGCATTTTTTTGGAACACTGAAACTGAAGTGACATTAGCAATAGTTGATTGCAGTAAGTTAAAACGAGGGTATTTGGTTATGTGAAGAGCTCGATAGGTAAAAATGAGATCACCTCTGGTTCTTCTATCAGAAACACTAATTAGTCCATGTTGTATTGGCCTTGCTTGATAGGATGGTCTTCTCCTACCAAGTTGCAACCGCATGGCTTTTCTCTGCACAGGTCGTTCTTATCTCTTATCAAATCCGGGTTCCACACCTAACCTGTATATTCAAGTATTGGTCTGCAGTAGACAATAAACAGTTTAGTGAATTCTTCTTGAGGTATGTTCGCAGAAATAGTTTGCTGTTTGCTCCTATCGAAAATACCAGTGACGTTATGTGATTTCTGACAGCGCCTGTCTGCATAAATTGTCCTTAAAACGCTTTGTTTGTCCCCCCATCGAAATTGAGGTTATATGTGTGACGTCAGCGAGTACCTAATTACATTTGATTGTTCTCAATGACAAGTGACACTTTCTGAATTACAATTTGGAAATGTATTTTAATCCCTTTGAGCACATAAACTTTCAAAAGTTCAGTCAAATGTGCACAGGTTTGTAATTAGCATTGGGTCTGTTTTCACAAGAGTCTCTGACAGTTTGCAAACTGTCAAAAAGCGTCCCCCATACATGATTTCAATGCTTTCGTTCCAAGATAAATCGGTAACTTAGCTGAGCGACTTACAAACTTACAAAAGCTCAAAGTCCTTGAAACAGGGGAGCAGTGTTCCCAGGAGAACAAGTGTTCCGTCTTTTTCAATGATATGCAAACTATGCAAATGATAATATAAGTAACAGAGACGGAACACTCGTTTTTCTGGGAACGCTGCTCCCCTGTTTCAAGAATAAGGACCCAGTTAAGTTACCGATATATCTTGGCATGACGACATTGAAAACATGCATGGGCGACGGTTTCTGAAACAGCTGGCAATCTGTCAAAAAGACTCTTGTGAATTATCAAACATGTCATATGGATTGACACATTTTGTCAAATTTGGCCTATTCGTCGACAATTTATGGTGAGTTCGGAATTGTCATCGCAGACTTTTCTACACGTGACTTCAAATCGATTTTATATAAATTAAACACGTGACAGCTGTCAAAATTTCCATCTTTATGGTCTTGGAACTATTTTCCGAACTCAGCTTCAAGTTTCAAACGGTTGTCAATCAATTGGTCTATTGTTCATATGTCAGCCGCTTCAAAACCCCTTATGTTGCAATGATATCAAGCGAATGTCATAATCATGGAAAAGTCAAATCTGGTTTCTGGCAATCTAATTCATATGGCGGCCATGGTCAAACAATGAAATTGGCGCCAAGCATCCCACTTACCTTCAGACAACCGTGAAGTTTTGTTATCATAAAACTGTTCTCTGTATAATTTGTGAAGTTTTAAGAAGATTTTCTATTGCCTGAGAATGATAATTTCCGTATTTTCGTAGTGTATAAACAAACACACACAACAGATATTTGACCTTTGCCGCCATATTGAATTAACTGAGAACAGATCTGAAGTGAAGACGACTTAAGCCAAAATTCACACGTCCCTATAATAATGAGACATTCGATAGCTTGTCAGAAAACCTAACTGTGGACACCCTGTATACGTTTGACATGTCTTATATAATAACAATTATTTTCATTACAAGAACAGCATTACTATAAAACGAGTGTGAAATATTGTCATATGACAGACGTTTGTGACCATTTACAGAGATTTTCCTTGGGACTCCATAGATCTCCAGACATATCCTTGGATCTCAATGATGGAGGTGATTTGGATTTCCATAGATCTCTTTGTATCTCCTCTGGACCTTCAGGGTACCAGTTAAAATGACGTACGCAATGCAATTACGCTTTTCCGATTCTACACGATTGCAGTCGAAATTCTTGGATCTGCACGTATTTCCATTGTGGTTCCATATATCCTTACCCGTTATCCATGTATCTCCACTGATATCTATAGATTTCGACAGATCTCCACATATCTTCACGAGATCTTCATCGACAGAAAATCTCCATTTGTGCAGGTCTTCTTGTAACCTCGAAAGTCTCCATGGATATCCTTAGATCTACAGAGATATCCTGAGCTGTGACTCTGTAACGAATAGAGATATTTTCTCTATCTATATTGACGTCTGCTCTCTACTGATTTCGACAAGAAAGAAGAAGACAGCAAGTACCATAGCGATAGGGATAACAATCTCTATCCGTTACAGAGCTCCAGCCTTGGAATCCTCATTCTCAAGGCATATCCTTGGATTTCCGTATGTCTCCTCCGCACCTCCAAAGTCCATCATATTCTAAACGACTGATGATAGTTATTTTTTTTTGGAAATTCGGAAAAAAAATTCCAAATCAAGAAAGATGGAGAGGCTAACTTTTTTCCGGTACATCGGAGAGAACTGAAACTCGGAATATCGAATCGAAAAATCACATTTTGAATATTCCCGATTTTTGATTGGCTCCAAAATTATCCGCTGACCAATAGAATTATAGACTGGGCTCCGTGATTAAAATAACTCTAGCCCTTCGGGCTCGCGTATAACTCCGGCCCTTCGGGCTCGTATAACTCCGGCCCTTCGGGCTCGTATTACTTCGGCTCTTCGGGCTCGTATTACTCCAGCCCTTCGGGCTCATGTATAACTCCGGCCCTTCGGGCTCGCGTATAACTCCGGCCCTTTAAGCTCGCGTATAATTCCGGCCCTTCGGGCTCGCGTATAACTCCGGCCGTGTATCCCAGATTCACAGATTTTTGTCGTGGAGGCGCGGGATTGTGAATTATTATTTTAATTAGGAATCAGGAATAAAAAACTGAGATTGAATTTTCAATTTTTTGGGGGAGGCTAAGCCTCCCCTGCTTCCTCTGACGAGCCGCCACTGAACACAATGCCATTGATGAAGTAATCTGTTTATGGGTTGTTCTTTCCAAGGTGCAATACGACACACTTGTCCACATTTTGGGGAAGTTGCTAGTCCTCATTCTACCCACAAATTAGGCTAAGGTCTTCTTGGAGTGGCAGGACTGTGGATCTTTATGTGATCAGCATAACTAGCGTACGAGGATTTTATAAGGTCCAGTAAATCCAGCGTCTACAACACAAAGAGTGTCGCAAGCACTGAGCCTGGAAATTACTGTTCTAGAACGGTTCTAATGTCAGTTGGAACAGAGCTATATGACTCCATCATTTTGCCTATGATGGACCTGTAAAAGTTCTCTGCGCTTAGCTTGTCACCTTTTTTATAGATGGGTGTGACTGACGCCCTCTTCCCAATCAGTTAGAAGTCTGTACATTTTTTGAGCATCATCAAATCCAAATTTAATTTTCTTTGAGATGGCTTGATAAGTAGAGTAGATTGCAGTGCTTTGGTTTATTATACCCTGGCAATATGGATTCAAAGGGAAGTGGGAATGGGAGCTATCTTCGTGAAGAAACTTATTCGCAAGCATTGTAGCTATTTCCCTGTTATCTGTGCAAATATCCCCTTTGGCAGTCTTGAGGGTAGTACCCACTTTAGTGTTCAAATTTGATCGTATATAGTTGTGCAGCTTTTTGGAATTTTGAAACCTTGCTAAACTGCTGAGATATACCAGCTTTGCCTCCTTTATTTGCTGTGTTTGGGTATTTGAAAATATGTGGTGTTCTCTATAGTCAGTGGCCAATGTGTTGTGGAAAGTTGCCCTGACAATCAATAAGTTTTCAAACCAATGAGAAAAAAATCACTCACTCAATTCATTTGTTTTTGAATCAGAATCGTACTTATTGGTTACTGCTGACTGACTTATTCTTCTTCTTCATTCCCTATGGCCTCTTTTCGTCCACTGACGTCCAGTACCATTCAGCCAACTCTTTTCTATTTCAATTGAAATTTTTCAAACTTTTGAAACTGGACTCTTTCCTAAGGGAGCCCTTACTTGTCTGTTTAAAATTTACTGTAGCGTGTACAGTGCTATAAGATAGGATTCGCCAGGTAATAGAGGAAGTTCTTTGCTGTGAATAAATTAAGACAGGGTGTTACAAATTAATTGGCCCCACGTTGGGCGCCAATTTGTTACAAATTAAATTGATTATTTGAACTTTAAGACAAGATAACCTAGGGTCGTGAAATTTAAAAAATTAAGATAACGTGTAGTCCCTTTATGTACAAATGAAACCACAAACAATAATTTTATTATGTTTACAATATTATATAGTAACATAGAATAACAGTTAATGTTACTTTCTGTAAAATTTTAGTGTTGACAGCTTGGTTTTTCCGGTGAATCTGATACCACTTTCGTGAACTAGAGGTCTTCGTGTTGTTTCCTGTATCGAGGAAGAGGATAGATTGCTGGAGTGACGTCACTCCAGCTGATCCATACTCCAAACAGTGATCTCTATGTGGAGTAGGTACCCAGAAAAGAATAAGTCAGTATCAGGCTCACCAATATTTGGAATGTTAAATCCCTGAATTCTATTAAAAAGTGAGGGTCTTGCAAAGGAAATTAAAATTGAAATTTAATATAAAACTATTGTTGTATAGACACTCCCTTCTTACAGAATCAGGTATGAACAGCTATTGCTATTAAGAAATTAAATCTTTGGATTCTCCCCCAAATAGACAAAATTTTCCTTTCAAATTAAGGTAGCTACTATAGATACTACAAGATAAACCTGACGGCGAAGAGAAAAAGAATATGTCAAAATTCTTGAGATGTTTTAATTAAAACTTTTTAACTGAATTTTTGACCTGTCTGGATTTCTATTTAAAAAAAAAATAAACCCTTTAGTCGAAATAATAATTGAAAGAGTCAAAAAGAAAATGGCTATTCACGCCTTTGCCTGGATTCAATAAAGAGTTGATAGGGATGGATACACAAATTTGGTTTTCACCGACTCTATTTAGAGCAAATGGTCCAATATTCCCACACTAACAATTGATTCTGAAAACCAGAGCAGCAGTATTTTATTTATTAGTCCAAAAATCTGAATTGATTTACCTCAGATAAACGTGGCACAACTATTCGACACTCACACAAAATGGAAGCCAACAATTCGATAAAAAAATATAATATTTATATTTCAAGAACAGATAAGATTTATCAGGTAAAAACTTAGCAATTACCTACATGATAATATGCATTGATTAGCAAAATATATTCAAAAATCTATGAGGGAGAATCCAAAAATGTAAAGCAAAAATTATTAAAAATAAAAAGGACTTGCCTGCCAGACTTCTGTCGAGAAAAGAGAACGTTTTAGAAACCAAACCCCACAGGAAAACGATCCTGTGTTTTTTTATACTTAACTGCAGAATTTTAGCTTGGAATGTAAGTACATGGGTGGTATGTATGCAATTTACTTCAATTCAAGGAATCAAGTATTTTTTTATCCCTCCCCGGGGCTAAACGTCACTTGGAATGTTCATTGACTCTTCATTTTAATGTTATTTACTCCAAAATCTTTAAAATTCCAAAGTTTCCCGCTGAAAAATCAAGCAATTGACATAAGACGTTGTATCTCCAACTTTTCTTCACCGATCAACCATTTCCTTCCTTATCCCAATATATTTTCTTCTTCTTCTATAAGCCACTAGTCCAACAACATTTCTCTTTCCAGTGCCCAATACATTTCACCTTACTAAAACCGATAATCATTTCCAGATTACATCAACAATTCGGCTTCTGCCAAATCGGTACCAGCGTCTCATTTGTGGACGACAGTGCCTTAGTTGGAGCTCCAGGCCCTTACACGTGGCGCGGTACCATTTTCAGCCAAGTAGTCGAAGGCGATTTTTTGGAAAGAGACAAAACCATCTACAAAGGACCTTTGAACGACAATGCTGAACCCATTGACAAGTACAGCTATTTGGGAATGAGCGTTGGAGGTGGGCATATTTTTAAGAAAAATGTTTATACTTATGCCTCAGGGGCTCCGAGGTCACAAATGGTTGGCCAAGTGTATTTTTTTGAAAAACGTTCCAATGTTGCTAGTGAGGAGTTGAGTATCCCACTTATTGTCACTGGAGAGCAATTTGCTTCAAGTTTCGGCTACGAAATTCTTGTAGTAGATGTTAACAATGATGGATTTGATGATGTACTTGTTGGGGCCCCTTTTTACTATTCGGAAGGTAAAGGAGGGGCAGTTTACGTCTACTATAATCTTAGAAATTGCAATTTCGATAACGCAAATTGTACTTGGGATGCAGTGTTTTATGGTAAAGACCAATCGAGGTTTGGATTTGCTATGACTTCTATTGGAGATATTAATAAAGATGGCTACAATGATATTGCTATAGGTGCACCATATGAATTAGATCATGGGGCTGTTTATATTTATTTGGGCTCTGATAAGGGGCTTGTAAATGAACCGTCTCAAGTGATGAGATTTCCTCAGTTGGCAACTTTTGGTTACTCTTTAAGTGGAGGCCTGGATATGGACAATAACGGCTATCCCGATTTATTGGTAGGAGCCTACGAATCAGAAAGGGCCTTGTTGTTTCTCACCCGGCCTATTATAGATATTAAAATCGATATTAGAAGCCAAGATATGTTTAATATAAATGCTTCAAGGAAAGGTTGCGCTGATGATGCTAGTAACGTCAACAACACGTGTTTTTCAATTACATCTTGCTTTACTATAGTAACTAAAAGCCAAAACTTCAAAAACTTTGCCGTGTTGTATCACATAACCGAAATCCAAAAAATAATTCCGAGGATTTGGTTTAGAAATGATAAATATCCTGATAGTAGGAAAAACGACAATAGACGAACTGTTGATGTTTCAAAACCAACCAATAGGCCCTATTGCCAAAAGGAAATAGTTTATATTAAAGAAGGTGTTAGTGATATATTGTCTCCTATTAAATTTAAAGTAAAATACACTTTGGAGGATGACAGTAGGCCTCATACACCTATCCTCAATACAACATCTTTGAAGGAATTTGATGCAACCTTCCAAAAAGATTGTGGAGACGATGACGTGTGCGAGAGCTATTTGGAATTAAATGCCAAAACGAATTTGGAACGTAAGTATTGTCTATTCACAATCTGTAGTCCAAAGGTACAGGTGAAACTTATCACCTTTCAATGCTTTTTGATAGGGAAAGATGATAAATTTACCTGTACCTTTGGACTACAGATTGTGAATAGGCTATAGTTTATGAAACTATTTTGTTGGAATTAAATGTTTTTTTTATTAGGAAACGAAGCTGGAGAGTACACGGTTAATATGGTCGATCAGGAGTTCATTTTGGAAGCAGACATTACCAATAAGAAAGAGTCGGCGTACGAGGCTAAATTGTTCGTTTTCCATCCTACGGCTCTCAGCTATATTAATTTGAAGACTGAAAAGGATAAACATGTATGTTAAGTTTTCGCAATTCTTCTCTCTTGTATGTTTCTCACGTTGTTTAACTTACAACTAAACTAAAAAGTATTATCTATTCACGATCCGATGTCCAAAGGTAAAGGTAAAATTTATCACCTTCTAGTGCTATTTGATAGGGAAAAATGATAAATTTACCTTTACCTTTGGACTATGGATTGTGAATAGGATATAGATACCAAACAATACGAAATTCCCTCAATTTTCAGACCAACGTGAAATGTTCATTCAAAAACGACAGTTTGGTGGTTTGCGATTTAGGCAACCCGTTCCAAGGCAACGCCACCGCCAACTTGAAGCTGCGCTTCGAAATAATGAAGAACACTAAAGAGCAAAAGCTGGATTTGAGGCTCAAAGTTAATTCAACATCAAAGGAAGAATCACCACGAACCGAAGCCCGATTGGTCGCTATTTTACAAAAAATCGCCGATTTCAGCATAACAGGGTAAGAATTTTCTTTGTGGAAATGACTTATGACAGATGACAAATGACAGAGGGCCTGTACATGCGCACCACCAACTTCTCACCTTCTCATGTCGCAGAACCAACTTTGTACTTCTACTGATTTACTAGTGTGCGCATTTCCCGCTCTGCCTTTCCATTTTGTTAAGAGTGTACACGTGATGTATCATGAATTATACCGCTATCATTCAATATATTTATATTTTCTTTATCGATCAGGTATGTCTGGGCCCATAACCTCTTACCATAAGGCACCCACGATCAGTGACGGCTCGTCAGAGGAGGCTAAGCCTCCCCCAAATAATTGAAAATTCAATCTCAGTTTTTTATTTCTGATTCCTAATTAAAATAATAATTCACAAATTACACTTTCCAAATTTCGATATTTCAATCTAATTTAGAAAAATCTGACAATATTATTTCAATCAATCCCGCGCCTCCACGACAAAAATCTGTGAATCTGGGATACTCAGTAATACGAGCCCGAAGGGCCGGAGTTATACGACAGCCCGAAGGGTCAGAGTTATACAAAAGCCCGAAGGGTCTGAATAATACGAGCCCGAAGGGCCGGAGTTATACGCGAGCCCGAAGGGCCGAAGTTATACGCGAGCCCGAAGGGCCGGAGTTATACATGAGCCCGAAGGGCTGGAGTAATACGAGCCCGAAGAGCCGGAGTAATACGAGCCCAAAGGGCCGGAGTTATACGCGAGCCCGAAGGGCCGGAGTTATACTCGAACCCGAAGGGCCGAAGTTATACGCGAGCCCGAAGGCCTAGAGTTATTTTAATTACGGGAGCCAGTCTATAATTCTATTAGTCAGCGGATAATTTGGAGTCAATCAAAAATCGGGAATATTCAAAATGTAATTTTCAGTCGATATTCCGAGTTCCAGGTCTCTTCGATGTACCGGAAAAAAGTTAGCCAAATATACAAGCTCACACAGCCCGGAATTCAGATTATGATTATCCCCCACAAATTGTGTCCTTTCGATATTTGTGACGAATCTAAATCCATAGGGTACCTAACCGTTATACCGTTCTTTAAAGTAAAACAAACAATCTTCTCTAGTGAAATGTTGATGGGGCGTTTTGAGACCAAATGGCATACGAACAAACTCGTAATGACAATAATCAAAGATATCTTAAGCCAGATAGATCTTAGGTACTGATGTTTGTTTTGAATGTCTATATTCGAAACCGGAGAACCGTGTTATCATGAGAACGATTGCTTTGTCTTTGTCAGTGTTATAGAAATATGAATATGAGCGACGAAGAAAAGAACCTTCGTTCTCATAAGAACGCTGCTCCCCTATTTTGAGAATAAACACCCTGATAGCAAGACCCCCATTTTGAATTTTGAAGCCCTTGAAACATATCTGCCAAGTTTTTGTCTTCCTTCTATGTCATCATTCTCTCTGTCTATTGTCATCAATGGCCGAGCTTTTGATTATTCACATATAGGCGTAATTTACTCCTCATACAAATTTTGATATTTGTGACGAATTCGATCCATACCGTTCTTTAAAGTGAAAGAAACAACGTTCTCTACCTAAAATGTTGATGGGGCGTTTTTGAGACCAAATGGCATAGAAAAAAAGTCGTAATGACAATAATCAAAGATATCTTACCACAGATAGATCTTATGTATAAACTGAAGTTGATAGGTTTGGTATTTCAATGTTACTTTGAGATTTAGCTGAGGTATTCTTGAGTTAAACATGAAATATGAAATCAGTTCCTTTAGGTGAGTCTCAAGATTCACATCAAAAGCCAAGAATTGTAAAAATTTGAAAATTCTTATCCATCAATAAATCTGATAGTTGGTAGATACCTACTTATTCAACTTTAGCAATACCTACCTTGACAGGTTTGGTATTTCAATATTACTTTGAGACTTAGCTAAGGCACCCTTAAGTTAAACATGGAATATGAAATCAGTTCCTTCAGGTGAATCTTAAGATTCACATCAAAAGCTAAGAATAGTGAATGCTTGAAATTTTTTATCCATCAATAAATCTGGTAGTTGGTACCTACTTATTCAACTTTAGCAATACCTACCTTGACAGGTTCGGGTATTTCAATGTTACTTTGAGACTGTTAAGGTACCCTTAAGTTAAATACAAAAAGTAGCAAGTGTCCATTCTAAACTCACGACTCCAAGGAACGACTATAAATTCTAAAGTTCACATCCACCGTAAATAAAGAGAACTTTATTGTATTAGGGTCAGGGTTCTGTGGTTTATTCTGTACCTTAAGGTTACATTGAAATACCGGCCCCTTATTCTCCATTTTGTTAATGATTTTCGGTTGTCTTGTTCTAATGGCAATGTCAGTAATGTCGAACTGTCGAGAAGTTTCCAATTTTGATTATTAGCGTTCTCTATCTAAAATGTTGATGGGGCGTTTTTGAGTCCAAATGGCATACAAAAAACTCGTAATGACAATAATCAAAGATATCTCACCACAGATAGATCTTATGTATATACTGAAGTTGATAGGTTTGGTATTTCAATGTTACTTTGAGATTTAGCTAAGGTATTCTTGAGTTAAACATGAAATATGAAATCAGTTCCTTTAGGTGAGTCTCAAGATTCACATCAAAAGCCAAGAATTGTAAAAATTTGAAAATTCTTATCCATCAATAAATCTGATAGTTGGTAGATACCTACTTATTCAACTTTAGCAATACCTACCTTGACAGGTTTGGTATTTCAATGTTACTTTAAGACTTAGCTAAGGCACCCTTTAAGTTAAACATGGAATATGAAATCAGTTCCTTCAGGTGAATCTTAAGATTCACATCAAAAGCCAAGAATAGTGAAAGCTTGAAATTTTTTATCGATCAATAAATCTGGTAGTTGGTACCTACTTATTTAACTTTAGCAATACCTACCTTGACAGGTTCGGGTATTTCAATGTTACTTTGAGACTGTTAAGGTACCCTTAAGTTAAATACGAAAAGTAGCAAGTGTCCATTCTAAACTCACGACTCCAAGGAACGACTAAAAATTCTAAGGTTCACATACGCCGTAAATAAAGAGAACTTTATTGTATTAGGGTCAGGGTTCTGTGGTTTATTCTGTACCTTAAGGTTACATTGAAATACCGGCCCCTTATTCTCCACATGTTGATGGAGCGTTTTTGAGACCAAATGGAATACGAACAAACTCGTAATGACAATAAATCAAAGATATTTTACCACAGATAGATTTTACGTATAAACTGAAATTTGTTCTGAATGTCTATGCTCGAAACCGGGGAACCATGTTCTCATGAAAACGATTGCTTTGTCTTTGTTAGTGTTATAGAAATATGAATATGAGCGACGAAGAAAAGAACCTTCGTTCTCATAAGAACGCAGCTCCCCAGCTCCGCTATTTTGAGAATAAGGACCCTGATGGCAAGACCCCCACAAATTCCCTTCCAATCAACACCGCTCAAAAGATGCCTCAAACTAGGCGAATACTGTGTGTGAGACAATGTGTCATCCTGAATTCTGTTTCTGAATTCAGAAAGACATTCTGGTTGTGTGAGACCGGCCTTAGATTGTACAATTGATTTTCGATATTTCGATTTAAAATAAACAAAAGCTTTTTGAATGTTTTGGTACCTGAAAAAAAAATTCCACTCATGACCCCTCCCATGACTGCAGCCCAGGAGCCGCCGCTGTTGACACGATACTACTTTAAACGAACTATATACTACCACTATATGAATAAACTCGTCTATAACAATAACAAATTTTTAATAATTTTTCCAGTAAAGGATCAACAAATCTCTTCTACGGCGGTCAAGTAATTGGCGAATCATCAATGAAAAACTTGGAAGACATCGGTGCCCGTGTCACCCATCGGTACTACATCGACAACAGAGGCCAATGGGATCTGCCCGACATTAAAGTCTACGTCCAATGGCCCTACCAAGTACGACCGAGTCAAGAAAACCAAGAAGGCAAGTGGCTGTTGTACTTGGAAGAACAACCAGAAATTTTGGGAGGCGCCACAGGATTTTGTAATGTCCTCGATGCTTCAAACGTTGTCAATCCTTTGCAGCTCGATTTGCTTACCGCAACAGCTGATGAGCCCGAAAACTTGGAACTGCCTCCCGATTTTCAAGCAACTGAAAATGGTACCAGAAGGAAACGGGATGTTGAATACGTGGTGCAACCGCAAGAAGTCAATAAAGGTGGCATTAAACGGAGCGTTACAGTGATGGACTGTAAAGGCTCGGCTAGATGTGCCCACATTGAATGCTACATAAGAGGCTTAAAAAAGCAAAATCAAGTTTACATTGAAATTAAATCTAGAATATGGAACTCTACTTTGGTTGAGGATTATAGTAATGTTGATTGGGTTCAAATCAATTCAGTGGCACAAGTTGAAATAATGGACAGCACGTTTATTACTAAACCAGATCAAGTGTTTGGATTTTCGGTAAGAATTCATTAAAATTTACAATTTAAATAATCATGATTTCCATATAGGCAGAAACACGTTTATACCCAGAAGCAATTCTTACCTATTCAACATTAAATTGGTGGATAATTGGTGGCGCAGTCCTAGCAGGATTACTATTGTTAATCGTCCTAGTAGTGATACTTTACAAGTGTGGCTTTTTCAAAAGAAAAAGAGTCAAAGATGGAACGTTGTCGGGCAATTTGCAGAAGCAAACCGACGAAAGCCACACGCTTTTGACGAATAAATGATGAGGCAGCGAAATTCACTTGAGGAAGCTTTGTTGAAAAAAATTGTGATACCGACTTCAAATTTCAAATATTTATTTTGTTGTTTTTAGTTTTTAAGATTATTTTTTTGGTGCTGCTATTTTTCTATAAACAATGCAAATTTTAGTGTAAATAGTTTGGAAAATTTGAAACGTAGGTACTTAATTAAGTTTGTTTGTTAATTATTAAGACTTTACAAAACATCTGTGTTCCTTCTCTCATTTGTAAATCTTTATCTCAATAGTGAAAAAACTCTATAAGATATAATATTAGTGAGTGTACTTAAACATAATTAATTGTGCAATAAAATTGCACAAATAAAGACGTCGCACTGCCATTTTTATTTAAGAAACTGAAAAGGGCCCATTTATTGTTGTACAGGGTGTTCCAACTACGACTGAATTTGCGACTTTTCCAAAAATCAACATTTAAAACAGTTCACTATTTGGTTCAAATGATGTTTTTGGTACAATTTTTGAATTTTCTGGAAAAATAGGTACATTATTATTTTTTTAAAAATACAAGAAAAATCCTCGTTGGAATTCCCTGTACATTTACCATTTCAATGTAAATATATATAGTTGCTGTAAATAATTATTTACTTCTTATTCGTCAAAGTGATATACATAAGTTTTAGATGATTAAGTTGCCTTATGTAAGAAATTAGGTATACTATTATAGTAAATTTACAAAATAAATATTTTTATTTATGAATTTTGGTTGTTTTTTGAGTTCAATCCATCAGACTATGGTTTTCGCTTTTTCAATAAGTAGATAAGTAAATAGGTAGGGGAAAATCACCTACAGTGGCCAGGTTTCAACAGTCGCCATTCGCTAATAACTACTTTATCAACTATAAAGTAGTGCTGCCATCTTTACAGTATAAGGCTTATTGCCCGTACTAAAGAATGTTTATACCGTTCTTATACCCAAAATTGCATATCCAGCCTATCCAGGTGGGTTTATTTCAAATTTTCTTCGGAGTGCTTTATAACATTCTTTATGTAATATTTTCATAATAATCTATTGCATGTAAAGAACGTTTTTCGCCGCTAATATATTCTAAAATATTATGGTTTGCATTTTTTTTTGAAAAAATTTTTCAGAAACGGGGTTTCTCCAACACTGGCCAGGTTAATATTTTCCTAAAGTGACCACTACTTATGTTATAATATTAGTTAGTGGCCACTGTTAAAATTGAGTTTCTTCTTCAGCGTTATGGAGAAACTTTTTTTCTAATATAGATAGAAAGCTGAAACTTTCATTGAATTTTATCCCAATAAAGGGACCTGAATATTTCAGCTCATTTGCACTTATAGTTCCTGAGATAAAATCGTGTTAAGCAATTTGGGGTGATTTATCAATTTTTCAATTTTTCTGAGTGCCTTTTTTCATAGATTTCGGGTTCAAATCTGAGAGTAATTTAGTGTATGAAGTTGAAGGGATGTTAACTAACCATTAGGATACAAAATATCGACAAAAAAAATGAAATTTCATCGTTTTAATAAGAAGGTACCTACCTTATGATTTAGATTTTGGAAAACTTTGAAAGGTCATAACTTTTTTTCTATTATAGATAGAAACCTGAAACTTTCACTGAATTTTATCCCAATCAAGGGACTACAATTCCTGAAAATTTCAGCTCCTTTGCACTTATAGTTCCTGAGATAAAATCGTGTTAAGCAATTTGGGGTGATTTATCAATTTTCAAATTTTTATGAGTGCCTTTTCTCATAGATTTCGGCTTCAAATCTGAGAATAATTTAGTGTATGGAGTTTGGGGGATGTTGAGTGACCATTAGGATACAAAATCTCGACAAAAAAAAAATTGAAATTTCATCGTTTTAGTAAGAAGGTACCTACCATATGATTTAGATTTTGGAAAACTTTGAAAGGTCATAACTTTTTTTCTATTATAGATAGAAAGCTGAAACTTTCACTGAATTTTATCCCAATCAAGGGACTACAATCTCTAAAAATTTCAGCTCATTTGCACCTATAGTTCCTGAGATAAAATCGTGTTAAGCAATTTGGGGTGATTTATCAATTTTTCAATTTTTCTGAGTGCCTTGTTTCATAGATTTCGTCTTCAAATCTGAGAATAATTTAGTGTATAATATGGAGTTTGGGGGATGTTCATTGACCATTAGGATAGAAAATCTCGACAAAAAAAATTTGAAATATCATCGTTTTAGTAAGAAGGTACCTACCTTATGATTTAGATTTTGGAAAACTTTGAAAGGTCATAACTTTTTTTTCTATTCTAGATAGAAAACTGAAACTTTCACTGAATTTTATCCCAATCAAGGGACTACAATTCCTGAAAATTTCAGCTCATTTGCACTTATAGTTCCTGAGATAAAATCGTGTTAATAATTTGGGGTGATTTATCAATTTGCTGCCGAAACTATAAAAAAAACCACCGCATATTTGATGGTGATTGGAGTGTAAAATGGACGGCTTTTGAAATTGAAATTCCGAGAACCACATTGAGATGCTACTTCACAAAATGTAAATATATGGGAGTTCACAATTATAAGCCAGAATCAGCAGAGAAGGGGCAACAAGATAAACAAAGCATATGTTTCAGAACGTTCAATTGATTTGAAAACCAGTGACCATTGTTGGAATATGGGGTGGCCAGAGTAGCCTATAACAGCTCCAACAGTGGCCACATTTTGAAAATTAAGAAAAAAGGAGTGTAATTTTTTGTAAATATTTTTTTTGCATAATTCATATAGGTTGTCTTTTAGACAAATAATTAAAGTAGGTATTTAAAATAAATATTTGAACAATAAATTGACCGAAATGGGCAAGTTACAGCAATAGAAGTAAATGTGGCCACTATACGTGGTTCTCTCCTACTTTATTATTGCATTCAAAATCGTTCAGTAAAATGACACTTTACTGTATGAGATTGCGATTTCTGATATGGTTCACTCATGTATAATATACAGTTTAGAGCAGTGGTTCCCAACCTTGAAAGTAGCGCAGACCAATTTCGTCAAATCAGGATTTGCGCTGACCACCAGCGGCGTACCTAGACTGGAACCTTGGGGAGGCGGAGAGGGATACAAAGTAGGAGGAAGCTCGCCGCAGGCGCCGCCAGAGTTGGATTTCTTTTTCTGTTGCCAGGACCAAAAACCTTCCCTTTCACTATTTTGAGTCTCAAAGCAGTTCATTTTGGCAGTTAAAATTCCATTTCGACAGAGTTTTCTAGAGGTCATTAGCAGGAACCTGCAATGAAAAATTGGCGTGTTCGATAAGATCATTCTTATGTCGAGTGATCTCGAGCGGATTTGTGACGTCATTATTCTTTTTGGAAACAATTCTAGAGGGGAATAATCTTAAGCACTAATAAAAGTTGCATCTCTCGTCGTGGGTAAGCTTTTGTAATGTTTTAATAGCTAAGTATGGTGCTGCTGTCGTCCCATAGGTTACAGTTGTTAAGCAATATTCATTAATTGGTGTGTCATTATCAAATCTCCATAAGATTTTCTGATACTTCAGGTCATCAGCGTGAATCTTTATCTGCCTGTACATTTTTTGTTATCACTACTTTATGTGACCTCCAGCGTAGCAGTATATCTGACAGTTCTGGCTGTAGTCTGGGACCTGCATACATGGTTTTGTTGAGGTTCAATTTTGATGAAGTTTTACTGGAAACATCAAAAAACTTTGTTGTACACTACAATTCTTTGAATATCGGTTGATGTGAAATAATATATTGATGCTGTAATTCTGTATGTGGAAGCATTTTCATGTGATATTCTTGCATAAATTCCTTATAAGCGATTTCCAATTTTTTGTTACTGCTCATTCTTTTCTCTAACTGAACTAGTGCGATGGCTTGTGTTCTAGACACTCCTAATAGACCCTTTTTTCTATTGAATGGAATTCTAAATGTGTATGTTCCATCTGTATTTCTTTTAGTAGTGGCTTCGTAATGGTGTTCGCAATATTGATCATCTTCTGATAACGGATGTGTTTATGAACCTTCTTCTTCTTCAACTTCCTAAAATTTAGTTAATTGTCTATCTTCTTCAATACACGTTATGCTGCATGCATGCTGATAACTTGTAGTTTGTTTCCCAAATTTTTAAGACGTATTGGAGATGATATGCAACTTGCTCATTACGTCTTTAAGACGTACTTGGCTCTAAAATTGACGTCTCACAGACGTACAGTATGTCATAACGTTACATCTAATGTAGGTACATCTTTAGAATGTAATTGTGTTTGTTGTCGAGTTTAGTGGGTCGATGTTATTATTAGTGAGCACGTATTGTTGTTGACATTCCACAAAATATTAAAGATCGATGGACAACCAGCATCGGCATCCGTTTGGATCAAGCTCTCCTCAGGAACACTTCACCCAGTGAGAGTATCGCTACACTGCTCTTCAGGGTTGCCGGTACCCGGAAGAGTCTTGGAAAAATCTCCTTCATGACATCGGCGCCTATACGTATGTGAACCCAGTTGCACCCCGTACAATATACGTTAAACTCTTTTTTGTAGTTGTATGTTTTTCTGAAGACCAACACCTAACCTCAGGTTTCATCCATCACCATCACTAGCCGCAAGGCCTTTGTGACAATTATGTGGAATAATATTGTATACCCAGGACTGATTCTTGATTGTGGACATTGTGGTTGATCAGAAGAACATTTTACATCCACTGTGACACGCAGAAAGATATGATTCGAACTTTCGACACAGGAATCTTTCCTACATGGAAAATATCAAATCTCATCCCTATATTTAAATCCGGAGACCATAAACATTAAAAACTATAGAGGGGTACATCTTTTATCCCATATTCCCAAAATAATGGAATCCATATTGACTGACGACATTTACTCTTGCTACGAGAATTACATCCCTAATGAACAACATATACTTTCTGTCAAGGCAAATCGACCGACGGGTACAAAGTTGGCCTGTTATCAACAAGCCTCAACTATTGCTTTGGAGTCTGGGAAATAAGTTGACGTCATATATAAAGATGTACCTATCTAAAACTTTCGACAGCGTCTGTCATAAGATTCTACTGAGAAAGCCATCATGCATCGGTTTTAGTGGACATTTCTTGTCTTGGACTCACTCCTACTTGACTACGCCAACCTACCATCCGGTGTGCCTCATGGATCACACATCGGCCCAATTTTATTTGTCTTTTTTATTAATGATGTCGTTGGTTTTTTCAAAGGTTCACGGTGTCTATTGTATACCGATGACCTTAAGCTTTTTGCTACTGTGAACTTAGATTCCAAGCCCACCTGGATATAGACTTGCTAATTGGTGTAACAGTAACCTGTTAAAACTTAATCCCAAGAAGTGCAAGCACATACGTTTCTACAAAAGAACGAATCCATTCCTGCACACATTCTTTCTGGAAAATGCAACATTGGAGACTGTTGACACCATTAAAGACTTGGGAGTTTGGGAGTCATATTCCAGCAAACATATCGATAATATTGTGCTTAAGAGTTTTAGACCGCTCGGCTTTATCAAGAGAAACAACAGATGATGTCAAAGCAATAATTACACTTTACTACAGTCTGATAAGGTCTACATTGAAGTACTGTAGTATTTGGACACCTTACTATAACTGTAACATCCAGAGAATCGAAAGAGTTCAGAATAGATTTGTAAAATACTTGTTATACAAAATAAGATTTTCGTATCAGGATGTAAAGTACAACACTCGTTTGCTGTTATGCGCGTGGCTTAACAAGTCTGGAAAATAGACGTCAGAATGCACAATTAATCTTTTTGTATAAGTTGATATGTGGTATTACTTGTTCACCAGAAGTTTTATGAGAAATCCATTTCCGCGTCTCTGGCAGAAGAACTAGACAAAGACAACTTTTTTTCCAACTAAGCTCACGCCCCGAAAGCAATGGGCCTTTTGGCTCTAACTCTAACATAATCAGCAAAATTATGTGACTCACACAGTCAGTGTAGTCTTTGAGAAGTTACAGAACACCCTCGCGGTATAGCAAAGCCATTGTTGTAGTACTTAAGATTAAGAAATTGTTCTAGAACGCGAAACATGGCATCATGGGTACCTTTCTTAGGAAGGAATCCAAATTGGGCAGAGTTAAAAACTTATGTTTTGATAGGAAGTTCATCATACGTTTTTTAAGACAATTTTCTACAACAGTGGAAATTGTCGACAGCAATGATATTGGGGGTACTACATTCTGTGGTACTACCAATGAGACTAGGTGGGAAAATGCCTGATGAAAAGGGCAGGTTTATTGTTTTTATTGATTTCGATAGAACACCAAGGGCCTGGTTCAGAAGTTTCCTTAAGATTTTCGTAAATGTACCATCTGAACCGGCTGATGGACTGATTTCCAATTCCGGGTCCTAAGCAAACAAAACAGCGACAAGACAAAGACATTCATGTTTCGCGACAAAGTGGCGACAAATCCAAAACATTTCTGCGACATTTTTGTTTTCAAATCTGAAGACTTTTGCGAGTCCCGTCCCAAGTCTGTCTACTCAAATGACTGTTGAGTTTGTGTTTTGTTTATGTTTTCTAAAACCTGAAAAACTGGAACAAACCCCCTTGACAAACCCAAAAGTCTTGTTTTCATCAAGCGGACTACGTTTTGTTTTCTCGTGCCTTATCCACTGATTGTTTGTCGTCCAACTATCAAAGTGTTTAGACACATTTTCAGTTGTGGTTAATTTACTTATACTGTGGTACTTGGGAAAAAAGTAAAGTGTACCAGTGTACCTATATATTTTTTGTATTAACTGACTAAAAGGGTCGAATTTATAGTTGTTCCGTGAGCTTAGAATGGACACTTGCTATCATGTCAATTCTAAACGTTCAAGGTTTCCTTAAGGTCTGAGGAAACCTTGAGGAAGAACTATAAATTCGGTACTAAAAAGACTTGAGTTTAAAAACACTAGGTCGACGTCGAAACCCTTTGATGTTTACCGTTTTCAAGTGGGACCCGAAAAACAAAACACCAACTGTCGCAAAACATGCTATAGTCTTGAAAATGTTTGCGGAAAGTTTGAGTTTTGTTTTATTCGACACGAGTTTGTGTTTTGTTTTTGTTTTATCCGTTTGGTGGAAAATCAGTATAAGGTGAACATCAAAGAATCTTTGTTTTTTCGTGTATTTTACGACAAATTATCGACGGACTGTGTTGACAAAAGTAGGGGGGAAACCAAATCAGTGGGAATTTAGTCCGAATGAGCTAAAATTTCTAGGGATTGTAGTCGTTCACTAGAATGAGCTTTCAGATTGCCATCTAGATTTAACCTTCCACGTATCGTGTAAAGCATCTACGTTTACATCATAGTAGGCGATTACAATGCGCCAAGCGCCAGATCATCCTTCTCTTTTTATATTCTTGATATTTTACCCCGGCTCTAGACCGAGCCGCGTTTCGTTTTGTGGATTTTAACTTGACATATGTCGAGGCTCTACTGTCAACAACATTAGTGTACCATATCCCAGTGATTTTACCCAAATAACTATCAACAAAAAGCAATTTAATACTAAAACAATTATTAATATTATGATAATTTAAAGTTTTAAGTTTGTAGTGCAATAAAAATGTCGGGGGCATATGCAGCAAACATTATAACCGAAAACGGTAAGAAACTAAGGTTATTAACAAAGTATTTTCGTCACCTAAATTCCTCTTAGGTGAACAATTTATTCCTGCTTCGCAAAGGCCCGACGGTACCTGGAGAAAAGCCAGGAGAGTAAAAGAGGGCTATGTACCCCAAGAAGAGGTTCCTTTATACGAAAGTAAAGGAAAACAATTCATGACAAAGAAACTGGAACCCGTAGTACTACCCAGCGGTAAAAGTGCTCAAAGACCGATTCCCGGTTTGTTTATCACTCAAGAAGACAAGCCGGAAAAAAAACCCAGCAAGAAGAAAGTCAAGAGCAGTAAAAGATCTTTAATTTTTTTAGTACAATTATACAAATATAATCAATAAACTAATTTTAGAAATTGAAGAGATAAATAAAATACTGCAAAGTACCAGTCTCGAATCGAAACCCCAAGAAACCACCGATCCGGCTAAGAAGCTGAAGAACCTCAAAAAGCGTCTGAGAGAAGTGGAAAACCTTGAAGACAAAATAAAGAGTGGCACCCTGGCCAAACCGGAACCCGAGCAATTGGCGAAAATCAATCGCAAAAACGATCTCTTGGTACAGATAAGGGAACTAGAAAAACTAATCTAAATAGATGTTAGGTACCTAAAACTCAGCTAGTAGTAGTTTTGTGATAAGTAATGCAACAAAATTTAATTTACTGCCAATTAAAAAACGGCTGTGATGATTATCATTTTTGGGCCTACAAAAAGATTTGTTGCATTATTCAACACAAATCTTTGAGCATTTATTTGTATTTTGTGTGATACTATTGTTGTCGGATAGTAACTATTTTGAGTTGCTAGAATTGTTTTAACTATTTTTTAATTTGTGTAAACTCGAAAGGACGTTTATTTAGAGGAGTTTGTGAGTGAAGCCCCTAGGTTGCTTTATTTGTCAAATTTTTAATCCTGTTTACCTGATCTAAGGTCTAAAGGGTTTACATAGACAGAAAAATTAGTAAAGTAAGCAATAAACTTTCTTTCGAATTGTTTCATGTCAAATAATAAATAATAATTGTGCAGATAAATGAGCGTTTTTAAGTTCGGGTTACTTGATCTTCTCAAGTTGTGATAACTGGAAGTGTTTTGGTGACAATGGACAAACAAATTTTCGAAAAAATATTTATTTTACATAAGAACTAAAGCTGTTAAAGCTAAATAATTATTATTGAAGCTGTGGTTAAGAAACTAAAATCTCCATGCTTGAATCAAAACAAGAAGTTGCTTAGTTGAAAAACGATCTTCTTGGTGGAATTATCAAAATCCAGTTATCAGTGAAGTTACGACGATACAAAAATATACTTATCAACCAATAATGCATCTTGAACAGGGTGATCTATTACAAATGTGACTCTCTCCTAACTTTTTCATGCGACTAAGTTTTGAGCATACGGGAGAAGAATAAATAATTGTTTCCTTGGCTTCCTTGATTTTTTGCTTTATGTTCATCTAAAACATCTGGATTTCATCATACATCTTTCCTAGTTCGGACCTATGTAACTGAGATAAATTTGACTTATTAATATCTGAGAAAATATTTGAATTCTCTCTGCTTTTCTCAAAATCCCTGAATACAACATTATATTCTCTGCATTTATCGCTCTCCTAGACTAGATTTGTTTGTACTGTTACTGGCCCTGACCTCTCAGACCTTAGCATCACCTCTGAAAGTTAAGTCTATTTGGAATCGTAAGAAGCAAGACCAAATATTAAGCGGAAAAAAATTCTCTCATTTTAAGCAAACCTGTAACATCTCTAAGGCAGAACTTCTTGAAGAATTCGATTTTACTCTGAGTAATATCTTTTCCTATAAAGCCCCTTCGTAAAGAAGATAACCGAAAATAATGAATGATAAAGGCTTCAAGATTTCTGCAGCTGACTTAATATCTTTAAATTTCATAAGAAAACACTTTGTTGAAATTATAGTCCTTTCATCATGAACGACATATTATCTGAAATATAAAAATCTTATGCGTACCTACTATGCCTAGACACTTCTACACAAATCGTTTAAGCATGTACCTATATTTTCACTAGGGTAGTTACAGTGGTAGGAGTCGTTATTTCTAAGGATAGAAATAAGTACACAAATCTTCTGCATTTAAAATGGTTAAAATATCTTTATTTATTTATTGAGGTGAACAACATTCTTTCTGGCCTCGGGTCCCACGCTTTCAGAAATTCTTTTCTTTCAGAATCTATAAGCCGACAAAATTTGCAGGTGTTCGTTTTTCAAATTTTTTCGTAAACTTTCATTTTTCTCGGTACGAATACATGTTACTTCGTCTTTAATTAAGTTCCTGCCTTACTGAACTCGTCTTTTGTGAATCATTACAGTGCCAATAAGTCTAATATGGGAAACATAGTCTTAGAATACAAGAAATTTTACAGCTTTAATTTCACTGTTGCTGATAACCTGCAACCGCCAAGCCGGTTGTTGATCCATCAAGTTATTTTAGAAACTTGCATGATAATGAACCTCTTCATTGTTTTTCACCAATATCCGCCATGAAGTAATGCTAGGTCCAGACCAAGCAGACAACAAGTAAACACAATTTTGACACGACAAAATTGCAACAAAAATTAGGCATTCAAAACAAGACACTGAAACCAACTGGACTCTACCGACTCGCGACGGGACTTGCAACAAAATAAAAATCAGACGCCGAAATGTATTGTATTTGTCGCCACTTTGTCGCGAAGCATGAATGTCGCTGTTTTGTTTGCTTGGTCTGGACCCGGCATTAGAAATCAGTCCACCATTCGGTTCAGATGGTATAGTTACAAAAATCTTGAGGAAACTTCTGAACCAGGCCCTTGGTGTTCTATCGGAATCAATAAACCTTTGTCCTTTTCATCAGGCATACTTTTCCACCTAATCTCAAGGGCGCATTGGTAGTACTGATACATACAAGGGCGGGAATAAAAAAAAGTGCTATCTAATTATCTCCCAATATTATTGCTGTGGACAATTTCCAATGTTGTAGAAAATTGTCTTAAAAAACGTATGATGAACTTCCCATTAAAACATAAAGTTCTTAACTCTGCCCAATTTGGATTCCTTCCTAAAGAAAAGGTACCCACGATGCCATGTTTCGCGTTCTAGAACAACTTCTTAATCTTAAGTACTACAGCAATGGCTTATTTGCTATACCGCAAGGGTGTTCTGTAACTCTCAAAGACCTTTTGACTGTGTGAGTCACATAATTTTGCTGAGGATGTTAGAGTTAGAGGCCTATTGCTTTCGGGATGTGAGCTTAGTTGAAAAAAAGTTGTCTTTGTCTAGTTCTTCTGCCAGGGACGAGGAAATGAATTTCTTATAAAAGTTCTGGTGAAAAAGTAATACCACATATCAGCTTATACAAAAAGATAAATTGTGCATTCTAACGTCTATTTTCCAAACTTGTTAAGCCACACAACAGCAAGCGAGAGTTATAGTCCATATTTTGTATAACAAGTATTTTACAAATCTATTCTGAACTCTTTCGATCCTCTGTTAGTTATAGTAAGGTGTCCAAATTATACTACAGTATTTCAATATAGACCTTCCAGACTGTAGTTAAGAGTGATTATTGCTTTGACATCATCTGGTGTTTCTCTTGATAAAGCCGAGTACTCTAAAACTCTTAAGCACAATATTATCAATGTTTGCTGGAAAACAAACTCCCAAATCTTTAATGGTGATCAACAGTCTCCGCAATCTTGCATTTTTTCAGAAAGTAGCTATGTGTGCAGGAATGGAGTCATTGTTTTGGAGAAACTTATGTGCTTGTACTTCTTGGGATTAGGTTACTGTTACACCAATTAGCAAGTCTATGCAGGTCGGGTTGGAATCTGAGTCCCCAGTAGCAAAAAGCTTAAGGTCATTGGCAAACATCGTGAACCTTTGAAGCAACCATCAACGACATCATTGATAAAAAGTGTGCACCGGATGATACTGAAAACTCATGTGAGAGTATACCGCACATTTTCACACGTTGTTGGCGCCCAATTAAGTAGGAGCGAATCCAGGACAAGAAATGTTCACTAAACCAATGCATGATGGCTTTTTCAGTAGAATCTTACGACAAACGCTGTCGAAAGCTTAAGATGACGTCAACTTGCTTCCCAGACTCCAAAGCAACAGTTAGGGCTTGTTGATAACAGGCCAAGTTTGTCGATTTGCCTTATAGAAACCATGTTGTTCATTAGCGATGTAATTTTTGTAGCAGGTAAATGTCGTCAATCAGTATGAATTTCATGATTTTGGGAATATGGGATAAAAGAGATACCCCTGTATAGTTTCTGATGTCAGATTGGATTTATTCACAGGGATCTGATTTGATATTTTCCATGTTGTAGGAAAGATTCCTGTGTCGAAAGTTCGAATCATGTCTTTCAGCGTCTTACTCTAGATGGAAAATGTTCTTTTGATCAACTGCAATCAAGGATCACTCTTGGGTATACAATATTATTCCTCATAATTGTCACAAAGGCCTTGCGGCTAATGATGGTTAGGGGTTGGTCTTCAGATAAACACACTACTACAAAAAAGAGTTTAACGTTTATTGTATGGGATGCAACTCGTTCCCATGTCCTGAAGTGGATTTTTCCAGGACTCTTTGGGGTACCGGCAACCCTGAAGAGCAGTGTAGCTTGCTGCAGCTCTCACTGGGGTGAAGTGTTCCCAAGGAGAGCTTGATCCAAACGGATGCCGATGCTGGTTGTGCCTCGATGTTTTATATTTTGTGGGATGTCAACAATACTAATAATAACATCGACCTGTATATTTTATTATTCTTATTCATCGCCAACCGTCAGTAGAGCTATACATTACCATAGCGATTTCCGGAAGTAAAGAAATAGGTACTTTATTCCACTATATTTCACCTGCCGCAAATATATTTGCAGAGTTCTATGTTGAGGATTCGCAATAGAGCAAAAATCGCGAAGACGGCTTCCACCAGATTCAGATGCATGAAAACGACATCGTCTGAACTCAACAGTCAAATCAAATTGACACCATAGTTGTTACCAATGAAAATTCTATTAAAGAAGAACTCTATCAATTTTTATGGTTGCCTGCCTTATTACATAAATAACTATTACAGGCCGATTATATCTTACCATGCAAGAATCATCTGATCGTGTCTTCGCATCGGATTATTATCTTAACGCTACTACTACAATAATTATTTCTTAATTCTATATCTTATTTCCTAACATCCTAACATTCTGGTCCCTTCTTTATTGACGGCCCTTGATTTCAGTTATTAGGATGTTCATTTGTACTGTTTTTGTTGCTTCAAGCAGATCTCAAGAGTAGATCCGCGTTCACTTATCCCTATTGAACGCTGCTAAGTAGCAGCTCTTAGCAGATCTTTCTGATTTTTCGAGCAGGTAGACCATGTACAAATGAACATCCTTTAATGTAATAATCAAATTCTAAACACCTACAAATAAACCAACAAAATCGTAAACCATAACGACAATATTCTATCTAAACTCTAACAGAAAATAAAAATGAATTAGAAATCAACGAAGAACTTCTTTGCTCTTCCACCTTGACCTTTGCTCTTACTTCTAGAAGTTGCTTGTGACGTGACGACCTTCATCTTTGGATTTGGATCTTTCATCCCCACCATTAGTAAACCTTAAGGCGTCTCCAGTGGCTTCTTTGATTTTGCTAAATCCAAAACGGAATTACGGAAGACCTTGGATCTTTTAGCAGAATGATTGCGCAATTTTTGATCAGGGTATCTTCCCGATTCTCGAAGTCTCCAGATTTAGACATGGAACCACTTCTTTGGCCTCACTTTCCCATACATGTACATACATTTTTCAATACGTTCTTCAACTCACTGCGTCTGAAATGTATAAATGAAGAACCCAACCAGTCGGTGCAGGTTCACACAATGCGAAGTCTTGGGTTTATTGGAGAAATATTATAAACCTGACAATCTTAAAAATATGATTGACAACTATAAGATGTTTTGTGACTATAAGTACTGACTACCACCATGCTAATCATTAAAAGGTACATAAGTAATACAAAAAATAGGTAAAAGGGTGACGGGTTGGTCACCTTACAGCGTCCATAAGGAAATCTCAATGTAAATTCGAACATTCCTACTTATTGTCGTTTGCGGATTTTGAAAACGCTCATGTTACGTGCCCTCTTCATTCTTAGTTTAAAGCCTTATTTCTATGTTATATGGAAAGTTTCTTAAAGTCTGTCTTATCTATCCTACTAAATTCAGGTAACGATGTTGGGATACGGCAATGCCCGTTTTCTTGATACTTCGGCGAATGTCACGCTACTACTATAATATATCACTTGGGTCTTACGTCTAGTGAGGGTTTAACTTGAGGTTAGGAGTTGTTCTTCAGAGAAAAACACTTAACCATAAAAAGGAGCTTAACGTACATTGTCTGCTAATGGGTACATTACCAAAGGGGCACTATATGGTTCCCCACGATCCTTTTGTAGGCGTATTTTTGGTTCAAAATTGCTGAAACATCAACTTTTTTGAAACAAGTTTCAAGTCTTTTTGAATTTCCAAAAACTTTGCAAAATTATATCTCCCATTGTATCCAAAGATAAAATTCCTAAAATCAAATATACGTGAACAAAAATAGTTTCTAGCATCTGTAACGACGACACATTGCGCACAACTGTGTATTTTTCCATAAGCCTTGGATTTTACTCCAACTCTCTCTCACTTATAGGACAAACAACAATCTAACCTCATTTTGTAATAACCATGTACAGTTTCCAAGTTGGACAACGCAACGTCACACATTTAATGTCCACAAGTGTTAACAATTTCATAATAAAAACATCTTTGTTTGTTTGAAATCCGACACCCTATAAATGTGTAAAAACATTGAAAAAACACCCCCATCGTTCAAATATGACGAAGGTAAAACTGTATTTGTTGATTTGCAGTTTACTTGCTGGGACAGTTTATAATAATGATGAATCTAGCGAGGTAATTGTTTAACACACCTTTGTACATTTTACACCCTTAAAACTAATTTATAGCAGAAATTCGAATTAGCTCAAGAACAAGACAATCGTCTGTTGTTGCTAGCCACCTTGGATGGCAGCTTAATAGCTGTTGATAAGTACGATGGGGCAATTAAATGGAAAATTAAAGACAGTAATGAATATATCATATCATATCAATTACTTTGATAGTAGATAATTGTAATATTTTAGAGCCCATAGTACAGGTGCCTCTTGACACTAGACAAGCCTTAATTCCAATATTTCTCCCAGACCCTCGTGATGGGTCTTTGTATTTGATGGGCAACAGCCAGGAGCCCCTTAAAAAGTTACCATTTAACATACCCCAGCTGGTACATTCATCCCCTTGCCGAAGTTCCGATGGGATTTTATATACTGGTCAGTGAATTATTAATATGATAATGAATGGGTATAATATTGATTTTTATGGCGGGGAATTATTTATAAGACAATAATAATATCTGTAAGATCTTTTCAGGTAAAAAAAAAGACACGTGGTATAAATTAGACCCAAAAACTGGTAACAAAGAACGTATATTAGGCTGGGGTGATAGCAGCCCCACTTGCCCTGTAGAAGTCAACAATTTCGTTTACATAGGACGAACCAAATATAATATTTTAATGGTGGACACTAATACACACAATAAAAAGTGGAACGTTACTTTTTATGATTATACAGCAGCTGATATGGGGGTTGACGAGTTTAGCAATTATGGTACCAAACCCTAATCTACAAAAACCTAAACAAAATTAATTGTATTTATTAATGCAGACTTGGTTCATTTTGCTTCAACATCAAGCGGAAAAGTTTTAACTCTAGATAGAAGACGCGGAAATTTACTATGGAAATCCGACCTAAGCAGCCCTGTAATTGCAATTTACCTACTATCACTAGAAGGCCTTATTAAAGTACCATTTACAAGCCTCAGTAATCACACAATAAATTATTTGGCTTCAGAAATAGAAAAGCATAACGGCCTGATTGACAATCCTAATCATATGAAGCTTTAGTAAGTAATCAAATTATAATTAGATGTATAATATAATATGGAATTTTTTAGTCCTACCCTTTACATAGGCGAACATCATCATGGTTTATACGCAATACCCTCTTTAGTAGACCAAAACTTAGTCACAATAACAGCTTCAGATAATGGGCCTTTGCTTTTGGGTGGTCCTCATGCACCCGTATACAAAAACCAATACCTCTTGCCAGGTCGCAACTATAAACTACCCCAAGAAGCTTTGCCCGAAAAAACATTTCAAAGTTTGCCCGAGTTTAACGGGCACATTACCATTTATACGGGGCATTACAACGTGCCCAATTACACTAAGGCAGATTTTTTAGGAGGCCCGAATAAACAAATCAAGTTGATTGCGCATAAAGAAACTCAAACCGAAACCAAATGGCTGACAAATTACTACAAAGACACCAAACAGTGGATTAATCAGCAAGAAAATAAAGGGCTCAAGTTGAGCTTGATTATAATGACTGGGATTGTGTTTGCCATGTTTTGGTACCTGCTGATGCAGGTGCGCGAAGTGCAAAATTTGTCGCAAAACGGTTCCAAGGGCAGTCAAGGTTCTTTTGGCAGGCACGGACAAGTAACTGCGTTTGCCGAAGAGTTACCTGGTGGTTTGGTGAAGGTTGGAAAAATCACTTTCCATCCGGAACAGTTGCTGGGGAAAGGGTGCGAAGGGACATTTGTTTACAGGTAATTATTAGTGTGGAGTTATTTATATAAAATATTGTTTTTTTAGGGGCGAATTTGATAATCGGAGAGTTGCTGTTAAAAGGCTGTTGCCTGAATGCTTCACTTTTGCTGATAGAGAAGTTGCTTTGTTGAGGGAAAGTGATGCTCATTCAAATGTTATAAGGTGAGATTTGTTGGTTTACAAAGACATTGTAGTATTTGTGATATAATCGCTTAGGAATTACGTTCATATTCCATGTCCTAAATACTCTTTTTCCATAAAGAGAAATGACATTTAGTTAAACGCAAAGTCAGACCAGCGCTTTGAAGTGAAAGTACTTCTTCAAATTATCAAGACCTACTTCAAAACTTGAAGAAGCAAGTATTACGTCGTCCATGTATGCTAGTGCCTTTCTGTAACTCAGATTTCCAAGAACCCTATTAATGGTCTTTTGAAAAAATGCAGGCGCATTGCACAATCCAAATGGTACTCGTAGTGTCCATCTAGTGTTGTGGAGGCAATTTTTGGAATTGAAGATTTCTCCATAGGAATCTGGTGGTATCCACTGGCCAAGTCCAAACTCGTAAAATAGTGACAGCCTTTCAATTTTTCCAAAAATTCGTCAACACGGGGAAGGGGAAACTTGTCTTCCCGTATTATGCCATTACATAAAAGATCATCAACCATTTACAACTTTCCGTTCATTGTAAAATAAACGATATGAGCTGCTTTCTTTTCAGGGGCTTGGACGCCCTAGGGCGCCCTGGATAGCGATTTTGAAATGTAAACAACCGTCGGGGTCGTCTATCCCCACCGCTAGCGCCTCAGCGAAGGTAAAAATTCTTTCAAATTAGCAAGACCTACTTCAAAACTTGCAAAAGGAAGTATTACGTCGTCCATATATGCTAGTGCCTTTCTATAACTCAGATTTCCAAGAACCCTCTATTAATAGTCCTTTGAAAAAATGCAGGCGCATTGCACAATCCAAATGGTACTCGTAGTGTCCATTTAATGTTGTGGAGGCAATTTTTAGAATTGAAGATTCCTCCATAGGATTCTGGTGGTATCCACTAGCCAAGTCCAGACAATTTTTTCAAAAATTCGTCAACACGGAGAAGGGGAAACTTGTCTTTAATGGATTTCCGTATTATGCCATTACAAAAAAGATCATCAACCATTTACAACTTTCCGTTCATTGTAAAATAAACGATATGAGCTGCTTTCTTCCTGGATCACGATTTTGAAATGTAAACAACCATCAGGGTCGTCTATCCCCACCGCTAGCGCCTCAACGAAGGTAAAACTTCTTTCAAATTATCAAGACCTACTCCAAAACTTGAAAAAGGAAGTATTACGTCATCCATGTATGCTAGTGCCTTTCTTTATCTCAGATTTCCAAGAACCCTATTAATAATCCTTTGAAAAAATGCAGGCGCATTGCACAATCCAAATAGTACTCGTAGTGTCCATCTAGTGTTGTGGAGGCAATTTTTGAAATTGAAGATTCCTCCATAGGAATCTGGTAGTATCCACTGGCCAAGTCCAAACTCGTAAAATAGCGACACGACAGCCTTTCAATTTTTTCAAAAATTCGTCAACACGGGGAAGGGAAAACTTGTCCTTAATGGTTCATGATGCATGATGTATGATGGACTTGTTTGCTAGTCTTAGGCCAGCTCATGCCAGCTTGACAAACTACAGAGAGCTGGTTTAGCTGGTGACACCGGGCTGGTCCTGTTGTCTGATCATAATTTAGATTAGTTAATATTCAAAAACTGCAGATACTTCTTGAAATTAACTTTTATTTGACAGGGCGCGAAGCAAGGGTTAAACCATTGGGTTAAACTATTTCTATATACTTTTTAACATACATTCTTTCATCTATCTATCAAACTACAATTTACCCATCAGACAGGTTTTTTTTTTAATAAGCAGGACCCGAATCCCGAACCCACTATTCGATAGTATCGTCCATATAAATTACATAGACGATACTATCGAGTCGTGAGTTCGGGATCCGGGCCCTGATTTTAGCGTATATTTCAACATACCTTCGGTTTTAGAATCTCCATTATAAATTAACAATTTAGCTTGTAACACTTTGTTCTCCATAGAATTCATTTCTAAAGTAATTTTCTCACAAATAACAGCCTCCTATTATAACTTCTTTCATCATCTGTAACTATCACCCAGATATCTTAAAGATTGGCAAAACCAAAATAATCACTCTCAAACTTTTATCACATAAATCTCTCATTTCTAGGTACTATTGTATGGAACAAGACCGAATGTTCCGCTACATAGCCCTGGAACTCTGCCAGGCAACCCTGACCGAATACATGCAAGGCAAATGCGATACAACCGCCATAAAACCTCTAGAGATTTTGTACCAAGCTACATCAGGATTGGCCCATTTGCACTCTCTTGACATCGTACATAGAGACATCAAACCCCACAATGTCCTTATCTCAGTGCCAAATGCTAAAGGCCAAGTAAAAGTTATGATTTCAGATTTTGGTTTGTGCAAAAAGTTGCAGTTTGGCAAGGATTCGTTTTCGCGCAGGTCCGGAGTTACTGGAACTGATGGTTGGATTGCGCCTGAAATGATTAGCGGTTCTGGACGTACAACTGCTGCTGTTGACTTGTTTTCACTTGGGTGTCTTTATTATTATGTTCTTTCCAAAGGGGCTCATCCTTTTGGAGATGTTTTGCGAAGGCAAGCTAATATTTTACTTGGGGAGTATAATTTGGACCAGCTAGAAGGCTTGGATTGGGAGAAGGAGCTTCAAAAACCGCTCATAGAGGCTTTATTGTCATCTAGGCCTGATACTAGGCCTAGTTGTAATGCAGTTTTAAGACATCCAATGTTTTGGAGTTGTCAAAAGATTTTAGGCTTTTTTCAAGATGTCAGCGATAGAGTTGAAAAGGCTGAACCTAATGATTCAGTTTTATTAAAGCTTGAGCATAATTGTAAACCGATAGTTAAAAACGATTGGAGGTTGCATATTCATGAAGAAGTTGCCAAAGATTTGAGAAAATATCGTACTTATAAAGGGGACAGCGTTAGAGACCTTTTAAGAGCTCTTAGAAATAAGAAACATCACTTTCGAGAGCTCACAAAAGAAGCTCAAGAGTCTCTTGGAGAAATCCCTGAAGATTTTACAAGTTATTGGAACAGCAGGTTTCCTCTTTTACTTGTACACACTTATATTGCAATGCAATGTGTCTCTCAAGAAATTACTTTTCAAAATTACTATGACAAGTCGTATAAATATAGTACTGAAAGGTTTAAGCGGCAAGTTGACAGCTACATAGAATTAAATCCTTTAGCTGAAGCTTGCGATACGAATTTGGATCATTTTGACAAAAATTATAGTAACAGAAACAGCCCTAGAAGGTTTCAAAACGTAGGATTATATAGAAATTTAAGCCAAAATACTGTAGATTTAAGTGACATAAATGTTAGTTCTAAGGATAACGGGCCAGTTTATAAACCGCCTCAACGAAGGGAGAGTTATCCCTTGAAAATGAAACAGCGGAAGAAGAAGAAAAGTGATGAACCCTTAGTTTGGGCGATTGATAAATAAACTTATATTTGTCACAATGAAACATTCCCCTTGTTGATTTTGTTATTTTTTATTCTAAATTAACACTTTTTTACTGTGATACGTGCCTTTTAAATTAATTTTGTTTTACAAGGGTGTTACTATAAATAAATTATTTTAAATAAAAAATATCGAGTTTCAATTATTAGCTTAATTTTTATTGGATTTGAAATGGGTACGAATAAACAAATAACCTTACTAAGAGCTAAATTTAAATTAGTTTTAGTGTCTAAATGATGGGACTAGATTACTCCCATCGGCTCTTTTTTTTCCTGGATTGGACTGGAGGTGGAGGAGGCGGCGGGCTATCAGCACTTGCAGTAAACTGAAAAATTTCAATCGAAGTTATATCTGAACCTTGACCTGCTGACTATGCAGTTTTGCTCTTTCCATGATTCCTAAATAGTTTCGGACTTTGCTAACAGAGCCAATAAGGCAATTTAAGACGTTAATTAAACTTCTCAGAAACATTAATAATATTGCTTACAAGAGGTAACTCTTAGTTTCGAGTATCTTCTTATGTACCAAAAGTTCAACTTGACTTTGGTTTGTTCAGATTTCTTTGACATGTGTCGGCTGATGATCAATCAAGAATTTTCTTACCTGAGTCTGATATTGTGATTTAAAAGCCTCCTTCATAGCTGTCAATCGATCAGTAACAGGCCCTTTAGGTGCAGCACTGGTAGAAAGATTCCCAGAAGAACTGGCAACAAACCCGCGCATAGAACTGGCACTCTCCTTAAACCCAAACCCTATACCGCCAACCCCACTAGACGATTGTTGCCCTTTCTTTCTATTACGCTGACTTTTGAACCAGGAACTTTGTAGAGCCAAATCTAAAACGTCTTGAGGTACTGCTTGCTTGGCCGCTTCCAAATTTTTCACTATGTGACCGGCGAACTCTTTGTCTTTGTAGGTGAGCAACGTGTATGCGGTACCGTGAGTACCCGCCCGACCTGTCCTACCTATTCTGTGAGTGTGAGTGTCGATATCGCGAGCCAAATCGAAATTTATTACAGTCCGGACGTGTGGTATGTCTAAGCCTCTTGCGGCAACATCTGTGGCCACTAATAGAGGTACTTGTTGCTTTTTGAAGGCCGTAATTACTTTGTTTCGTTCAGCTTGTTCCATGTCCCCGTGTAAAAGCAAACAATCAAACTCTTTGATTAGTAAGTCTTTGGCTACTTGCTCCGCGTCTAGTTTCTTTGTTACAAAAATTAACACTGAGCCTGCCGACAATAATTCAACCAGCTTATTGAACAACCAACTACGTTTCGACTCTTGACTGGGCAAAAGTAATGCGTATTGAGTCACATCTTCGTTTGCTTGTCCAGTAACACCTAGAATTTGATTTAAAATAAGATACTACATACATGAAATATTCTAATTATTATTATTTACTTACCTTGTGAAATCCTAATAGGATCATCCAAAGCATCTTTGGCCAACCTTTCGATTTTCTTCTTAAACGTAGCAGAAAAAAGTAAAGTTTGTCGATCAGGCCTGACGTGATTGCAAACCGAACGCACTTGAGGCTCGAACCCCAACTCGAACATTCTATCGGCTTCATCCAAAACTAAAAACGTGACCCTTTGCAAATTGGTGGCGCCCCCTTTAACATGGTCAATGATACGGCCTGGAGTGGCCACTAGAATTTCCCCGCCTTCTTTTAACGCCTGAAAATACTCGTGCATTTCAGTTTTATAATTGTTTTTTATGTTTCACCTTGCTCTGTTCCCACTTTGATCCGCCGCCATAGGCGCAAATGACTCTCAAATCGTAAACTTTGGCAAACTTTTTGGCCTCCATATAAATTTGGATTGCCAATTCTCGGGTGGGTGCTAGAATCAAGGCTATTGGGCCTTCGCCCTCTTCCACAGGCCTTTGCACTGATACGTGTTTGAGTAAAGGCCACAAAAATGCAGCCGTTTTTCCACTACCTATACATTTTTGTATTAAATCTACACAAAATCGAAACAACAATAATTTTTACCTGTTTGTGCAATACCTAAAACATCTCGGCCCATCATAGCAGCTGGGACAGCTTGAGCTTGAATAGGAGTGGGCGAAGTATACTCAGCCTTAATTATTGTTTTTAAAAGTTTATCGTCAAAACCGAAATGAGCAAAAGAAGCTACCGGTTTGGGGATGTTAGCCCCAGTCACGGTTAAATCGTAAGTGTGTTTCAATTCAATGACTTTTTCGTTTGACAACATTTGAATTTCAGGGTGTTCGATGTAAAAGTTTTTCTGAAAGGGATGGTATTCGATTAAAGAGTGATCTATTGGAGGTAGAGGATCGATTATCCTTTTCTTGTCAGGGGGTATGGGATTGCCATCTTCATCGTATTCGATTTCGGTGCCGTCTTCTTCTACAGGCAACAGGCCCGCGTTTGGATTTTCTTCCATGTACCTGTAATAAGATTCTTCGTCGTCTTCTTCTTCCAAGTCGTTTCTTACCGCTTGCGGTTGTTGCTCGTCCTTTATTACAACTGCAGCTTTGTGAGTTTCTTTTTTAACCTAAATATTATTACGATATTCTCACTAAATTTGCAATTATTATTGAGTATCACCTCGGCTTCAATGCTGGCCATAAAAGCGTCAAGGGGGTCGTCATCTTCTACTTCTTCTTGTTTCTTTTTGTCCATTTCTAACCTGAAATTGGGTTCAAATATTTCCGGCAGGGATTTAAATGTATAAAATTACCTAGTAGGACTGTCTGGTGCTGGTATATAAGCCAGTTCTGGCACTTGTTCTTCATCTTCGACATCGAAATATCTGGAAAGGAATGGAATCAAGCAAATGACACTTTATGTTTTAATTGTTTATTTGTTTCAATAATACTTAAAATTAAAGACACACAGTGGGCAAAGCAACGTCTTACATCAGAGAAAGAGATGGGAATTTGATAGGCAAAGTGGAATAAGGATAGAAAGCTCTAGCAAATTCTCCTTCCACCGGCCCGAGGACCCAAGAAAACGCTTTTTTAAATGCTGTGGGCAACAATTCCTCGTTACAACGTTGCCAAATGATCAAGCACAATGTATGACTATCAATAATCATGCACAGTGCATAAATATTCTATGGAACGGCAACATTGGTTAGTCTTCTTATTGGAGGTGGAACAGGGGAAATCGTTTTCGTTCTCTATTTAACCTGAGACTTTTCTAGACATTTCATTCTATTGCATTAAAATGGATCTGTAAGATGTTCACTTGCCAAACCTGTATACCTATTTCTATGTACTATAAGCTAACATTTTCAAAAAGATAACTACAGGAGTATCAAAGAACGCTTAAGAACATTTGGAAGATTTCTAATAACTTTTAGAACATTCCAGCGCTTCAAAATCATTAGGTAACCAACTGAAAACTTTGGAAAGCATTTTGAAAAACTTCAGAATGCGCTAGCAGCGCAAAGTTACATTTTTAAGTATTCCAAGACCCTCTAGAGCAAATTTTTATGCAAAATTTAAAAAGTGTTTTTCTTTAAAGGCTCTATAGAAACACTCCGAGAGCTTGAAATAGGAGAAAAATTATTGAAAAGGGTGGGAATAGAGCTAAAATAAGCCAAACTTTGAAATTCGAGAGAATCAAATAAAATTTTAGAGGAAGTGCTCAGAGGGTTGGCAAAAATCCGTGTTTTTGATAATTTCTACTGGTTTTGTGTGATAGTTTCCATGTTTTTGTAGAGGGTTTTTGTGTTTTTAGATCTTTGAAATTTCAAGTAACCTGATACACAGAATCGAGGTGTGTTTCCCTATGAAATTTGTACACCTACTACATGGGTGAAACACCCTCGCTCAGAATTCAACTCAAAATTGTATATTTTTCTACTAGATTATCACAAACTTCTATTTTTCTAGTAGATATCTACAGAAAGTGGGTTTTTGAAATAATCAAAGCTCATTGGGTCTATGTCAATACTGATGATGAGTTTTTGTGTAGGTATGTCTACCCTGGAATTACTGAGAAATTACAGGAAAAGCTTCATCTGAGAGGTGTTTCACTCATGCAGTAGGTGTACAAATATCATACATTCATGTATATGCAGTCCATTATATTCTTCTGCAGTCCATACATTCTCATGCAGTTAATGGAATACATGGACTCATGCAGTCATAATACAGTCGCTTGCAATCGTTATAAACTCTGTGCAGTCCGAGGTGCAGTCACATACAGTAGCATACATTCCATATACATTCGCGAAAAATTGTAAGCAAGCCTGCAATCTTGTTAGATATTGCTCAAAAGTCGATGCAATCAACTTTGATGCAATCAATGCAGTCAAATACAGTAGCTGTACAAAATTTAGTGGGTGAAACACTTCTCGGCTTTATCAAATAATACAGCAAATTGCCATGCAAAATTTTAAAAGTATTTCTTTTTAGAGATATAGTAGAAACATACTCAAGAGTCTGGAATAGAAGAAAAATGAGCCAAAACAAAGTGGAGATTTAAGAGCCTGGAATAGATGAAAATGTTACTTCAGGCTTTTGACTGACTGTTCCTGTATTCTTCTACAAAAAGAAATTTGAATGAAAATAGAAATCCAAGAGCCTGGAATAGTCAAAAATTGAAACTAAAGAGAAGAGAAATAGAGATACCTAAGGATTTTAAGGAAATTTGATCATTTTACTTTTCTATTCCAGGCTTTTGACTGTTCCTTGATTCTTTTATGGAAAGTAATTTTATTCCAGGCTTTTGACTGTTCCTTGATTATTTTATAAAACGAAATTTGGGTGGAAAAAGAAATTGAAGAGCAAAATGCAAAGAAAACAGAGGAGAGGAGAGTCCATAACATTATCAAGAAGAGAAACAAGAGACACAAAAAGATAATTGAGAAATCAAGAAATGTTAAAAAAAAGCAAGCAAAAATATTTTTCCATAGGATCTTTTAAAGGGAAAATTGATTTTTCTTCTATTCCAGGCTTTTGAAAATATTCTGAGGAAAGAAATTTAAGGAAAATTGATTTTTCTTCTATTCCAGGTTTTTGAGAATGTTCCTTATTCTATTATAAAAAGAAATTTGGAAGGAAACAGAGATTCAAGAGCCTAGAATAGTAAGAAATTAAGAGGAGAAATCTATGAAAAATTGATAATTTCCAGGCTCTTGAATGTTCCTTATTCTCTTATGAAAATGAAATTTAGGAGCCTGTGATAAACAAAAATTGACACCAAAGACATGTAAGTAGTACATCTTGGTTTTTACTCAACTCCAAACCACTACAGCCACAGGTCATCAAGCACGATGTTGTCTGTCCCTTAAGGAAAATACACCAAAATGGTCTATAGACTACATCTTTTGAAGAGTATGTAAAGTAAGTATTTTATGCACAGAAGTAGAATTTTTTTCATGTGGCCTTACAAGGAATTATACCTTTCAAGATAAGTATGGCTGTTTTGAATGAAATTGAGCAAAAGTGTAGAAATTTAAAAAGATTTTTCAGAAATAATCCCAGGGATAAATGGACCATTTTGTATTTTACATTGCGGTTAAGTCAATCATGAAATATTGATAAATATTGACAATACACTGTAATACTTAGGGCCAAATCTATAGTCGTTTCTGAGGCTTCCTTGGGGAATTGTTTGTTAAGAATAGATACTTGCTATTATCCAATAAGTTTGCCATTCACATTCTAAACCATCAAGGTTTGCTCGAGGTCTGAGGAAACCTAAAGGAACAGCTACAAATTTGGCCTTTCCTTAGTTATAACCAGAGATTATTAAAACTTAGGGCCAGTTTCACAAACAATAGTAGGTAACCCAACAGTAACCACAAGACACTGGTAACCTACCATATACCTATCTGTTTCATAATGTGTGGTTTAGCTAAAACAAGCTTCAGATTATTGAATGTGGTCAACCCTGCAACTATGAGTTTGATAACCACTAATTGTGGAACTAGGCTTTAGGTGTAGAAATTTTGATAGGTGGTTAGCCCCCTTGGAGTATTTTATTGAAATAAGTAGAGAGAATACTTTAATCAAGAACCAGTAATAATCAATATTTAAGACTGGGTCTTTGATTGGTCTTGGAAAAATAATTCAGCAAATAAAGAAACCAATAACAATCAAAATTTGAATCATTACATTACAGGCTCTTGACTTGCTGAACATTTTTTTCAGAGACAATCAAGGGTAGGGTAACCAGATTTTCTTAAAAGTCAGGTCAGGTGACCTTTTAATAGAACCTGTGATTGGTTGGTGCTCATGCAAAACAGTGTGTGACAGCCTTAAGCAGTTCATTTAACTAGAAAAGTGGGACAAAATAAAAAACTACACTGTACAAAGACAATAATTATTATTCAATATCCATATACTTACTCGTCTTCAGTCACAGCCCTTTTCCTACTACCGGTGCCCCAAGAAGCGGTCATGGCATTCTGACTAATGGCATTCATCGTCGAGTAGCCCTGTTTGTTCAGCCCCGAGGGCTGTATGAAGCCTTGCCTGGGCCCAGCGCCCAAATTACTGGGCGGCGGCACCGCGTTGAGCCTTTTGGGCCCCGAAAATGCGCCCAAATTGCTCGGGGGCGGCACCGCGTTCATCTTTTTCGCAGTAAAGTTGGAATAATTGAATCCGCTCATTTTTAGTAGGGAAAAAGGGGGTTTGTTTTGATTGCAAACAGGATTGTGAGGTTAGAATCTCTATAACAGTAATTTAATACCTAAAAAGAATACCTAGTAATTATCGCACAAATATCGTAATACTAATTAATTGGAAAGTTTATTTTTCTAGTTGTTTTCACTTCAATTTATATCAATAAATTATTAATAAACAATAATAATTTTTTGACCATTTTCTTGACAGCACTCTCTATTCTCATTCTCTATGATCACACTAGCAGAGAAACCAGAAACCAATTATATTCATCCTTTTCTGTTACACTATACCCGAGAGAGAGATAAATACACTAACAAAAATCAATGTTAAAAGTACAAACAACAAATAATAGATGGCGCTAGTATAGTGTCATTGATTAGTATAGCTAAAAACGCTTTCCGCCATGGGTTTTTTAATAAAAAAAAGTAAATTTTCGCCATTGATTGATTTAAAAGAAACTCTTCCGCTTGCCCGAGCGAAAATAAATTCATTGTGCATCATTTTGCTCGTGCTGTGATTTTCTATGGAACCAACGGACCGATTCAACCCCTATATGACGTCGTGTTAACATGCCCTTGACCTAGGGGAGGATTTTTTTCTACAAAAATTGTCACATGGTGAGTTATTATTATTGAAATTTATTCGGATGGCCTTTTAGCTAGTAAGAGCAGTCATTCATTATTAAAGTTATTCTAGGAATTTCAAACCACAATAATATACCTACAAATTTGAATAAATTAGTAGGGGATGTTTATTAGGCAAGAGGGTAGAATTTTCATTAATGTGTTAGAAATTATAAGGTCTGTTCAAACAACAACAACGTCAAATGGACACCGGTCTGTACACGAAATTCTGTTTCTACTTTTTACGCACACACTTCGGGTTTTGCGCAGAATCGTGACGGTATATTATAATATACGGTTTCCTGCTGTGTTGGAACAAAGCTATAGTTTTAAGCCGATCTACTTATAGGTAAACGCCGAGAAATGCTCTAAAAAGCCATGTTTCTTTGCTCCATCAGACAACTCAGAAAATGTGTTTTTTTTTCTTGGTAGTCTGACTGATGATTCCGCAAGGACCGCAAGTGACCACTACATCTTACTTATCTAAACTATTTTCATTTTCCTGGTACCTGCAGTACCCTCTTGTCAGCCAACAGTTGCGGGTAGACCAAATGGGAGACTACAGCATTAGAGATCTGTTTGTATATCCCGAGAGAAACTCGTAGAATGAGTACTTAGGTACTTACAAATAGCAACAGTCAGGCCTTCGCTCTCTGGTTAGTGTGAAATTACTCCGCTGAGAAATTGTAAACGTTGATCAAAATTCTGCAGGATTTGAAGTATGAGTGACTCAGCCCATTTTGAATTGCTGTTTCCGTTCCCACTGATTCGTATTGTTCTCCCAGAGACTGGAGTTCCTTAATTTCTAGGAAAAAATCAAGAAGTGTATAAAGTCGTGGGTATTACTTTGAATGACAACACTGTGGAATCATTTTATACCGACCTCAAGTCGACACTCTGAATCTGAATCTCTATCGATTAGTGAAGTGGTCCATAAGCTATAGTCTTAGGCGAAGGGTAAACCACTAGTGGAAATCATTGTACATTTTTTTGGCAATCACATACTAAACAATCAGGAATAATATATGGAAATCACTTGGGAATCCCTGGGAATAACCTGGAAATCGCTAGGAATCTCCTTGGGCTTTATGAAAATCACATAGGAATCCATCGGCAATCGCTGAAAATCCTGTGGTAATCGCTGGAAATATAATGTCATTCTGACCCAGAAATCGCATCAGCATTTGAAACGATACGGCATAACAATCAGTTGTGTATTTGCCTTTAAGATTAAGTTTTAGGCATCATTGAGTGCTAGACAATTTGAAATCAATTTCATATCCCAACAAGTTTCCCAATAACTGAGCCAATAACTGAACCCAAAAGTACGAAGAGTTTAAAACTTGAAGAAGAAGAGGAAAAACGAGATGAAGATTCGGTCTGTTCTCATAGAAATCACAAAACATTTTTGATTGGTGCAAATCGCCAATAATCAGTTTTCTGACTATTTTCAACCAATGAAATTCGCTCTGACTGGTTTATGATTTCTGTGAGAACAGACCTAAAGTATGACAATATTGTAGATCATGAAAATGAAAACATGAATCTTGAAACCTCTCTCGAATAGGACTTGCCAAAAGAAGACACAGAATTTCTTTACACATCAGGGTTAAGCAATTGCGATTCACTACAATTAGGAGATTATTCAGGGCTAAGTTGGTTTTTTTCAGAGAAGCAGGGACGTTTTTCGATCAAGTATTAAGAGCTACGGGAATGTCCCTGAGAAAGACACAAAAGAAAAAGTCGGGAATCCAAGGCAATAAGAAATTGAAAAGGGAAAGCAGAATAAATACTAAGTAGGCAGGGCGAGAAGCAGAGAGGATGGCACATCTGAATCAGAAATAAGTTTGTCGAGTGAAACCCTAACTGAAAATGTCTCTGATTCAGATGAACATCCTAGTGAAATCAAAGAAATATCCATTAGATCCATAATATGAAATGTGGACACGCAATGGTATCAGGGCTCAACAACTATTTATACCTACAACCAAATCTGTGTGGGTGTGGACCTTGGATAACCATGAAAATAAAAGTTGCTTACTTTTGAAAGAGTTGCAAATACAGAAGTAGCCAATTTTTCAGTGGAAACGTGTTTTCATAGGAGAATAGACTGTTTATTTTGGTCATATCAATGCGAAGCTAAACAATTAGACATCGTTTTCGTAATAAAATCAGCAGGATGATTGTAGGAAATCATCGAGGAAATCAGGTAATCAATTGAAAGAATCTACAAAAAAAAAAAATGGAAATCACCTGGTAATTATAAAAAATATCTGAAAATTATTGGCATTCAGTCGCAATTCTTGAAATAGGAAAACATGGGATTCATTGATCAGATTGCCAAATATGGAAATCATTGTACCGGGTGATTGTCTATATTTTGCACCCACACATATCTCACCTGTTTGAAGAGATACCCAGAAATGCCAAACGTGAACGTTGTAGATAATATCAGAAGATTTTCAATGATGTTAGTTTCAAGTCTACAGGGTGTCACAAAAATGTGGTGAAGCAAAGTTATACTTTTCAAATGGAAAACCCCGTATATTATTGTCCCATTGGATTAGCCTTTCAAACCTGATTCCAAATGTACTAGGCTTTTTAGGTTTATTCCTCATAGTTCAGCCTGCGAATATACCATTTCGAAGAAATAATATGGATTTTTTACACGAATGATTACCTTTATATTTTGCTGGTGGTCTCTATACTTCACTTTTTTCAATAAACATGCAAATATTCCACCCCTTATTGTCCTAATTTCTCCTGGACTATTAGGAATAAACCTAAAACACCTAGTATATTTGGAATCGGGTTTGAACAGCTAATTCTATGGGACAATAATATATGGGGTTTTCCATTTAAAAAAGTATAACTTTGCTACGCCACACTTTTGTGACACACCCTGTAGACTCGTAACTAACATCATTGAACACTTTCTGATATTACCTACAACTTTCACACGACATTTCTGAGTATCTCTTCAAACAGGTGAGATAGGTGTGGGTGCAAAATATAGACAATCACCCGGTACATTTGTAAGCATAGTAGTTGACCCCTCGCGCGGTTTTAAGCCAATCTACTAGTAGAAGCAGAAAAATGATCTAAAAAGCCATATATCCTTGCTCAATTAAATATTTCAAATTAGAAACAGAATAAGGCAGAACACAATCCACAAAATGTATTTTCTTGGTAATCTGATGAACAATTATCGCCTATTGATCTCTCATTCAAGCAAGGTTATGCTGTATATTCTGCAGTCTCTTCTGGAGGACTTTGTCTTTGTAAACTGGCGAATATTTCCAGAGCAGGCACGTTTTGTGAAGGAACGTGCATGGTACTCTGTGAATCTTGAACTTGAGGCAGATTATTGAAGAAGCCAAAGAGCATTACTTTTCAATATCTGGTTTGTAGACTACCCTAAGGCATTTGACAACGTAAAGTGACCTGAACTATGGGAAACTTTTCTCTCTATGAGAGTTTTCCATAACCTGACTTCTCATACAACAGCTCTATAGGTCCAACACAGCTTGAGTAAGAATTGATGATAGCTTATGTTTGATCAGACTACAATAAGAAAAGGAAGGTCTATAAACCTAGCAGTCCCAAGGTGGAGAAAAACTTCGGGAACTATATAATAATCAGGTGCTTTTTAGATGCTAATTAGGGCCTTTAATTAAAAATTAGGTGCTCCTCTAGTTTTTGAGAAAATTAAAAAAAAAACTGAGTTACAGTTTTTGATATTTGTTTGACACATATATGTCATTTTTATTTAAACAAAATTCCAGTATGGCACAAAATCCTCACTACTACGTAACCCATACAAATCCGGAAATATTAACAGTTACTCCACGACCTGGAGGACTGGCCAAAATCGCCTTGCCCGCGAAACGTAATCGTCTAAAAGAGCATGCAACAAAACTGAGAAAAGCCGAACTTGACGTCGACAAATTGGGTAGATCCAGATCTGGCACGAGAAAAAAATCGACCGCCTCAACAGGCGATGAATCCGTAGGAGCTGGCAGCAGAAAAAGCCTGCTCACCTGCACACCTCATCTTGACGATCCCGCGGAAATGTCCAGGGACAATTTTCCGAAGGAATACAAGGTGAAACAAATTATTGCGGCGACGCCTTGGTCAGTTGAATTCGACGAATACCTCGACCCCAATCTCGAATCTACTATAATCCCGGACCCCTTCCAGGACTCCGTCGATATGCTTGCGATGACAATAAGCGTGATAATGCTTATGTCTAAGGGGTACGACAAAATTGACCCCACTCACCTCAGATGGGTGCTCAGCTATTTGGAGTGTATCAAAGACGATTTCGATCAAACCCCTCCGAACGTCCAAGGAATTATTAATCATATTAATAAAATGACTGGAGGTCAAATTAAATCTTTCCTGGATCATGAGCCGGATGAATTGGAACCAAGGACAACTGTGCGGATTTCCGTAGATCCACCAGGTGAATTAGCACCTGCCAAGGAACCTGCTGAACCAGTAGATGCCATTATGGTCGGATACGATGTAAGGTCATTGTAGCTGGAGGTAAAATAAGGTCTTTCCTTGGATCAAATGGTGTGCGGATTTCCCCAAAGAAAAAAAGCATTGTCGATCCGATGTAAATCTAAATGTAATAAGCACAGCTGCTTAATCCTTCTCTAGTTACTTTAATTAACTTTGTCAGTTATAATAAACACAAAGGAGGTTTCAATTATCAAAGGCCTCCGTAGTAATTACCCTCATGTGTCATATTTTGCGCAAACGAAATCATGCGGACGTGGTTTTATGTATTTCAAAGGGCCAGTTGCATATTGAAGCTTGAAAATTCTACGCCAATGTGCTTCGATGATTTGCGGATTTTCTGCAAAACTGTACGATGTCCCTAGAGATGAGGTTTTCATTTGAAAGGAGGGTGGAATTGCATAGGGTAGGGTGATAATATTGCCCTAAATGTGGTAATATTATTTGGGAGTTTCGACCTTGTGACACACAAACGAACTGTCCTGTATTCATGGTAGGGTTTTTGGGTTTTTTTGCGGATTATTCTGATAGTGTTTGTGTTTACTTAGAGTGGACTTACTGCATACCAAATATTGAAATGTCTGTCAAATTTTGCATATTGCATAAGGCAGTGGACATCAGACCACAAGGTTTACCGAGACAGTTTTTGCCTCGCAGCTCCGTTAATTTTCATCCAATTGCAGTGTAATCAAGCTCTAATTGAAGCTTATTAAATTTTCTATGAACCGGTGAATTAAGATTTGAATTTGGCCCAAAGCAAACTGGGTTTTTGTCAATATTGTTAATGGGTTTTTGTGTTAAAAACCCACTATTGTCCAGTTAAACAAATGTCACTTATCGATCTCAATTGACTGCCATCGTGGTTGTTAATACAAAACAAATTTTCGATCCTTTGTCGTGTTATTATGATGATCCGGGGGCCCATTATGAAGGGCATTATTTCAATATTGATTAGCTGTCAGCGGAGGGCCTGGATTGATTGATACACCCCTGGTATATTATCATGTGCTTAATAATGGGGATGGTATAATATAAGCAATTTGCAAATTGTCTTGCGAAGCGACATCTGGACATTTTTAAGAAATTCCATTGAACACAATAATCGACTTAATAACACATTATCTAATCGGAATAAACACAAACACTTCATTGTTTATAATGTTTATATATTCTATAAAAACAGGCCGGCAACGCCGCAGTTGAATCATTTTATTTTATCGCAAATTGTTTTGTGTATTCGTTTTTCATCAGCAGTCAAAATGCACCAGTAAGCAGTATTAGTGAGCTTAAGATAATTTAGTATACGATTTACTTTTCAAGTGTGACAATAATAACAGTGCAACATGGACAAGATTAAGGTAAGTTTACAGATTTATTAGAGAGTTATTGGAACTATTAAATACTGCCTCGCAGTATTAAGAATCTACGTTATTTTATTAGTGCATCAGCACTATTTTTCCAAGAAAAAAACAGTTATTGGAAGACTGTAGTAGGTGCTAGAGTATTACCTTATTTTGTATTCATAATTTTGACAGCTGATAGCTATGCTTATAAATTTCAGCCTCAAAAAGGGTTTATTTTTGTTTGTGATTTTCTGCTGATACCGATTTTTTTATGTTACCTACAGTAAAATGGAAAACTATTGTAAAAAATAAATTTTCTAAGTAAAATTACGTCATCGTCGAAAAGCGAAACGTCAAAGTCGTCCAAAATGTCAGAAATTTAAAATAAGGGAAGTTTACTGCCTCGCACTAACCATACACAAATAAAGACAAGCAGTAACCTTATTAAGGGAATCCTTATTTTCGGACCCAAATGCGCATGCGTAGATGTCAAAATAAGGCTAATTTAAATACTGCTTGTCCTTATTGCACGTCCAATAACTCTCTATTGTGTCCAAATTCAAATAGCTTATTATTTAGAAACAGCCAATCAAAGACTTGTCATTATTGGATCAAACAAAAATGCTCGAGTGTTCAATATGCCTGGACGTGGTTGTTCCGCCGATTGTCCAATGCGAAGTCGGACATATAATGTGCAAAAAATGCGTGGAATCCGTACATTTGAAACATTGTCCTATTTGCAGACAACCGATAACCAACAGGAGACATGTCGCTTTTGAACAACTCCTCGAAAGTGTCAGGTTTGGGTTTGATTTGAAACCTTCCCTATAGCTGGTCAACTAAATTATTTATTTGTAGAGGCAAACTCGAAACTGAATGTCGATTTTCAGCTAAAGGTTGCAAATATAAAGTTGCAGTCTCGGACAAGGACAATCACGAACGCGATTGTAGGCATAGGACTTTTAGGTGCGAGGGAAAAATTTTCGCCGATTGGACGTGCGATTGGACCGGAGAATATAGCGAACTTGAAAACCATTTCAAGGTTAGAATATTTGTTTGTTTGTCCAACAAAAACAAATCATGATTGTTTGTCTCTTCAATGAAGAACGGTACAACCTTATAGTAGTTTATTATACATCAGACAGTACCAGGTTACTAGACACATATAGGTTTCAATGATCTGAATATAAAATTTTGTATGTTTTTGTATGAATCTCTATTCGTAGGTCGACTGAGTACGCCACTGGTAGCACCCTGTTTCTAACAACCCTCTCAACCATCCCTGTTAGTATGAATTTAATCCTATGTAAAGCTTTTGAATAATTGTCATCTGATTATAAAATTTTGTATATTTTCGTATGAATCTCCATTCGTAGGTCGATCGAGTGTACGCCACTGGTATCACCCTGGGGTTTTATGGGAAGGTTTATTTGCTTTTGTCTTAAGCTCTATCAAAATTTCCCGTGTCATTTTGAGTGTCTTTCAAAGAAAAATTTGAAGTCAGAGATTCCCCCGGAAACTTTCAATTTAAATGAATGCCTTTCGGACTTAAAAATGCCCCATCCACCTTCCATCAAGCCATGATCAACGTTTTCCGGGACTTACAGAATAAAACCTTGGTGTACGCTATTGGTATCACCTTGTTTCTGACAACTCTCTCAACCTCCCCTGTTAGTATGAATTTATTCCTATATGTACTACAGAGTGAGCTACTATATTTTGACACCCACCTGCAGCCGTAATTACAGGTGATAGGTGAAAGGTGTAAATACAAAAATTGTAGCATTTCATCTGAACCGCCAGAATTTTCAATGAGATTCAACAAATGAGCAACACAAAGTGGAAAATTATGTCAATGTTCACTTTTTTCAAATGGAATGCCCTTTATTGTCTTTCAAATTCCTAAAGTTATCGTTTTTCTGACTCAGATTACCTATATAATATGTTAGTGTTTCTGTCGATAGTTTTCGAAATATCTGGAGTTTAGTTATTCAAAGAGAGTAGTTTTTTGAATAAATTTTACCTTGATTTACCTGTTACCTGTCACAAAATATTGTGATACGTGAATAGATCTTTGAATAACTAAACTTCAGATATTTCTAAAACTATTGAAAGAAACATTAACATATTATATAATCTGAATCAAAAAAACGAGAACTTTAAGAATTTGAAAGAAAATAGAGTGCATTCCATTTAAAAAAAGTGAACATTGACATATTTTTCCACTTGTCTTGCTCATTTGTTCAATCTAATTGAAAATTCTGGCGCTTCAGATAAAATGCTACAACTTTTGTATTTACACTTTTCACCTATCACCTGTAATTACGGATGCAGGTAGGTGTCAAAATATAGTGACTCACCCTGTACAGTTTTTGAATAATTGTCATCTGATTATAAAATTTTGTATATTTTTATATGAATCTCCATTTGTAGGTCGACCCAGTGTACGCCACTGGTATCACCCTGTTTCTGATCACCCCTTCAACCTTCCCTGTTAATATTAATTTAATCCCATGTACAGTTTCTGACTAATTATCATCTGATTTTATAATTTTGTATATTTTCGTGTGAATCCCCATTCGTAGGTCGATCGAGTGTACGCCACTGGTATCACCCTGGGGTTTTATGGGAAGATTTATTTACTTTTGTCTTAAGCTCTATCAAAATTTTCCGTGTCATTTTGAGTGTCTTTTACTCTCAAAGAAGAATTTGAAATCAGAGATTTCCACGGACACTTTGAATTTCAATGAATGCCTTTCGGACTTAAAAATGCCCCGTCCACCTTCCATCCAGCCATGATTAACGTTTTCCGAGGTTTACAAAACGAACCCTGTTTAGTGGTTGTTATTGACATAATAATTTTTGTTTTTTTCTTTATTCTTTCTCTAGTTCAGAGCAATTAGGGGTCAGGGGTAAACAAATTAGCTTAAAGCTGCGACCAACATTATTCGATAGCTTTTAGGTTCCCTATGAGCATACTAAAAATCCCCATTGCTGTGATTGGAGGAACATCCCGAAATCTGGTCCGCCATCTTGATTTTCCGCACTTTTTCCTAGTTTGCTTCAATATCTTGAAAACAAATAGGAATTTGAAAAATGTTCAATAGAACTGGATATAAAATAGGTCTGAGCCCTACCCGACACGTTCCTGGTTCCTTCAAAAATTTCAGATTAGCTTAAATGTTCGATACATAAGGAGAATTCTTATTTCCAGGATGTAACTCTCTGAAAACTAGCCCGCGAGCTTGCATTTTTAACCAAATTCTAGAGGATTAAGATTATTTCCTTATCATTGTTGTATTTGGTTATACACTCTTGAGCAGTGATATTTTAAAGAGTCTGGGGAGCAGACAGACGGAGCTCCGGAGGATGCCGAACAAACGATATTCCGCGTGTGGCTAAATTCACCAAAAAGTTGCACCGATCCTGTGTGAAATGGTCCCGGGTTCGATTCTCGTTGAAGGCAATGCATTTTTTTCCAGGTTTTTTGTTTCTTTAGGGTTTTTATTTTTCTTCTGAAGAATATTAAGAGGACGGGTTAGTTTGGATTAGTGTTGATTTTCTCTGTCTCGTTGAAAATACCAACATACAAAGATTAGCACTTATCACGAATTATGGAGCTCCACCTGTCTATTCCCCAGACTCTTGTGTGATATTTGACCGCATCTGAGGTAGGTGGAAGAGTTGCAAGTTCGGGTAATGGACCATTGCGCGCCGCGGTCAGAAAATTTTTCAGGTATCACTAATACCAAGGGCCGATTTTCTATGGAAATAGAATAAAAAATAAAAAGTTGAAGGAAAACACATGGTTTGAAGAGGAAACATTTATTTTATTTTTTCACAAATTTATAGGATACGCTTTTTATGAATTCGAAGGGCTTCTTCAGCAAACACATTGCCAACTCCGGCCGGCCGGGTCCAAATACAATATAACAAATGTCCAGCAGTACAGCGTAACTATTTGCCTATGATTCGAGTCTAAAGTATTTATTCCAAAGATTAAGTAGTAGGTAAACCATCATATCCATCAAAAACCACTGTACAATTGAATGAACTTTTCATATTGCTCAAAAATTTCTGCATAGGTGAGTTTGTGAAGTATGTAGCCTCCATCTAGTACAAAAATTTGGAACACTAGATAAAGGCTTTCATTTCGTGTCCATATACGTCAAAAGAGCTGTATACGTATGTAAAATAATAACAAAAATAGTTAGCCGAAATGGCATAGGTATAAGTGTAATATTTTCAATATTTGGAGGTCTGCAGAGACATCCACAGTTTGTGAATGTTGTTATATTTCATCGCTCTTACAGAAAAATCACATTTAGAAACTTTTTTGTCTCCTGACAATTTTTGATAAACCTTACAGTGTTCGAGATATTGGTACAAATTTAATAAAAGAACGAAAAATCAAGATGGCGGACTGGATTTGGGGATGTGCCACCAATCACAGCTACGGGGACTTTTAGTATGTTCATAAGGACAAAACTATCGAACACGAGTGGTGGCAGCTTTAAGCTAATTTGTTGAGGTCAAGCATATACCATTTCATAAGTGCACCGGAATATTTGTGCACATTCTCGATCCACCCCTGATTCAACCTGGCGTTTTTACCCAGTAAATATATACAAAGGTAGTCAAGAGAATCAGCAAACCAACAGAGAATATAAATTGGAAATATTAAATAAGACTTAGACTCAATGTTTGGGGAGATAGTTTGCTTTATTATAAAGCACAAAAATTTTCATATATTCAGTTTGATGAAACTTTTACACAATCATCAATCATCACACGCTCAAGGCAGTACCAAAAATTTCCCAGAGTATAACTAATAGGTGGTGTTCCCGTAGGACCTTGGTGTACGCCATTGGTATCACCCTGTTTCTGACAACTCTCTCAACCTTCCCTATTAGTATGAATTTAATCCCATGTACAGTTTTTGAATAATTGTCATCTGATTGTAAAATTTTATAGATTTTCGTATGAATCTCCATTCGTATGTTAATCGAGTTTACGCCACTGGTATCACCCTAGGGTTTTATGGGAAAGTTTATTTGCTTTTGTCTTAAGCTCTATCAAAATTTCCCGTGTCATTTTGAGTGTCTTTCAAAGAAGAATTTGAAGTCAGAGATTTCCCCGGACACTTTGAGTTTAAATGAATGCCTTTCGGACTTAAAAATGCCCCGTCCACCTTCCATCGACCCATGATCAACGTTTTCCGAGACTTACAATACGAAACCTGTTTAGTGTAACTCGATATGACATAATAATTTTTGTTTTCTCTTAATTCTTTCACAAATTCGTACATATTCTCTATCCACTCCTGGCAGTACCAAAAATTTCCCAGAGTATAACTAATAGGTCTCTATTAGTATGAATTTAATCCCATGTACAGTTTTTGAATAATTGTCATCTGATTACATAATTTTGTATATTTTCGTATGAATCTCTATTCGTAGGTCGATCGAGTGTACGCCACTGGTATCACCCTGGGGTTTTATGGGAAGGTTTATTTACTTTTTTCTTAAGCTCTATCAAAATTTCCCGTGTCATTTTGAGTGTCTCTCCAAGAAGAATTTGAAGTCAGAGATTCCCCTGGACACTTTGAATTTAAATGAATGCCTTTCGGACTTAAAAATGACCCGTCTACCTTCCATTGAGCCATGATCAACGTTTTCCGAGGCTTACAAAACGAAACTTGTTTAGTGTAACTCGATATGACATAATAATTTTTGTTTTATTTCTCAATTCTTTCACAAATTCGTACACATTCTCAATTCACCCCTGGTTCTGGTGTCTAGTAGATCTGTTTGTGTACCTGTCGCTATAATTCCTTCACCTTGTCTAAGTAATACATGTAATGTGTCTTTTCCATCTTGACAATGTTCAAATTAGAATCCAAGAAGATTTTCTGAATTATTGTTATTTCTATTTTAGACAGCACACAAATCCAACGCAACAATGCAATACACAACGAAAGCATCCATAAAGGTAAACTTCAACCACGAATACAAAGACTTGCAATTGATATCGTTTTTCAACGGACAAGCTTACTTCTATTACAAACATTTCGTGGACAAAAACAACGAAAAATTATATTGGACGATTCAGTATGTGGGTCTGCAAAGCAACGCCGTCCACTATTTCTACGAGTTCGAAATAGCCAACGGGCCGATAAGGAAAATTAAAGTTACCGAAATTTGCTACAACGACACGAAGATTTGCAAGGAGATTTTCGAGGAGGAAAAATGCGTGGTTGTTCCCTTTAAAGCTGCCAAGAGTTATCTGAATGAAAACGGAGAGCTGGCTTTTAGGTTTAGAATCACTAAAATTAAACATTGAAGTTGCATTTTGTTTTATACTTTTTTGATGAATAAAGGCTTCTAGCACATATTCCTATTGGTCAGCAATGAAAAACGAACCATTCTTATTGGTTTGAGTCGAAAAACCACAATGGCACACAATGGTCCCAAAAACCAAACAATAAAGGGAATTATAATATTGTCGGTGTTCGGCCTGCTAGAGCTAATGCCGCTTTAATGCTTTGCCGGTACGTCTCTGATAAATTATTATTGAAATTGCCCGGGCGATTGTTTTTGTTTCGTTAAGCGGAAGGTCGGATTTTCAGCAGGTGGATTTGAGGACGCCTATAAGGGATTTTCGGTTATAAATGAAGCTAGTTTTGGGAGCACTGTGGAGAAAACAATGATGTTATTTGGATGGGGTTTTATGGGAAGGTTTATTGAGCTCTATCAAAATTTCTCTTGTTATTTTGAATGCCTCTCTGGACACTTTGAATTTTAACGAATGCCTTTCGGACTTAAAAATGCCCCGTACACCTTCCAACGTGTCATGATTAACGTTCTCCGAGGCTTACAAAACGAACCCTGTTTAGGGGTTGTTATTAACATAATAATTTTTGTTTTTTTCTTGATTATTTCACAAATTCTCGATTGTCCAGCAAATATATACAGAGGTAGTCAAGAGAATCAGACAACAATTGAAAATATCAAATGAGATTTAGACTCAATGTTTAGGAGAATGGTTTGCTCTGTTATTTAACACAAAAATTTCCATATATTCAGTTTCATAAAACTTTTACCCAACCATCAATCATCACACGCTCAAGGCAATACCAAAAAATTTCCCAGAGTATAACTAATAGGTGGTGTTCCCGTAGGACCTTGCCTGTCACTTCCTACCCCCCTCATACGATAAACGAGAAAAGCTTGACGGTTTGTTTTATCCCGTATATATATAAATGTATTTCCTTAAAAGTATCAAGTTTCTGTTTTTTGATCTGCCATGGGAATAGACTTGTATCATGGACATGTTTGATAACAACAAACTTTCCTCTCTCGAAGCGACAAATGATATTATACGTGTGAGTTTTTGAGCAAAACAGTTCAATCTGAACCCAACACACGTCTATTTCTTATTTTCGACTTATACGCACATCCATTTTCCTTCAAATATTGCCTACATTTCACGGGCCTTATCCGGTTTGAGCGTTTGCATATTTGAATTATTATCAGTCACGTACGAGGCGAGATTTTTGCTATTCGGTTTTTATTTTTTTCTCGTCTTTCGACGTTATTTGGGTTTTATGAGTGATCGGAGAGTTTTATTGCAAATTGATTTGTGATCACATCATCATCATAGTCACAATGTATTGCCGGACATGTTGTGAATGGAAACGTTGGTTCGGTGTAGTGTATAAGGAACTCTTAGCATTCTTCTTCAAGTCCACATTCCAAAATGCATCTATGTAATGGCAATCTGCTTTTCTAACAATCCAAATAAAAAAAATATGGAAAAGACAAGAGACATTCTGGTGGCTATTATTGTCACGCCATATTTTATTTAGTCTTGTCATGGCTGACCGTGCTTGGTGAATGCGCCGACGGATTTCAACCTCGAATGGTCGATCAAAGAACCGAGGTATACAAAACTCTGTCTTGTCATGTTCCCTTTCAACGATGTTGATAGGGATTACCTTGGTCCTATAGTTGATACTGAGACCACATGTTACACTATGTTGTTTTACGATGTTGAGTAAGGTTAACCCTTCACAAGCAATAAGAATAGTAACAAATTAATTGCCCTTTGCCTAATCTACCCCGTCTGATATTGGAACAAAACCATCTATTAGCCACGTGAAAAATCGCGGTGAAATTGTTTTTGTCAGTCTTCACTCTATTAGGGGCTTTTCGTAATGGAAAAGAAAGAGACTTTTTTTGAACATCCGTACGTATTTATACAAAACAAGGGTGTTAGTGGGTGATTAATTAATGTCTACTCTATTTTTGAAACAAGGAAAGATACAATGACTGTGGTATAATTGATGAAATACCAGGAATAAATTGATTCTTTTTATCATTGTCCAGAATTTGGTTGGTACTTGGATAAGTTAAGAGTTATTTTGCGAAATGTCGCATGTGTAAAAGTTTTCCACCCCCTTTATGGTGAAAACAAGAGGGTGAACCGATAACAAAAAGTGTGCACAGTGCATAAATCCTTATGGGCACATAAATCAAACTGATCAATGGGCTCATTATAGCGGCCCAGTGGCCCAGTGACACAAGCGAAACCCATAAGGGTCTCTTATTAAATCCTTCTCTGCGATTGTTGTTGAATAAGTAGAAATCCTTGTTGTAAAATTTGAAGAAATAATGGATTTGTCATTTTTCGAGAGGGGCAAAATGACTTAAGTAACAGCTCCGTTTGTGGCATCGTGTCTTTCAGGAAGTTTATGGAATTAGAACGATTTCGGATGTTATTTTGTGAAAAGCTTCACTCGGGGATGAAATTAAGTTTTGACTGGCAGGATAAAACACTTATCTTGTTTAGACTTTTCTAAAAATAAAACCTACTAATTGATGCCACAAATGTATACTTATACATAAAGCAATTTTATAGTGAAACTTCCCGCCACAGGGTTTCGATACACACGCGACCTTACACAATTACGACCCATTGAAAAACAGGGTCCCCTGGAACGGACCCTAGTGTCGTGTGAGTAAAATAATATTTACGGCTCATCTGAATTTTTTATTATGTGCGTTTGGCAATAAAAAATAACGAGCCGTAGGTCCGGTAGTGTGCCGCACAAATCTTGTGGGAATTGATTAGTGCAGGATTACAGTGTTCGGTAATCAGGCTGTTTTAATTATGTTATGTAAGTAACTGTAAGAAAGTTCTATTGTATTGTACCTACCTAGTGATAATAGTATCATGTACTCTGGTTCCTATTCCTTTTGGATATAATATTCTCACCTCAGATTGTGACAGATTCTGGTCTATAAATAAAAACCATCCTGTATATTCAAAACCCATTAATTAAAACTAGGAGAATCAGTTGAATCCCCGTATACCAGTATATTATATAGAGCACCGAACGTGAGAATCATGTGGTGCACCTACGTAGTGCCCCTTTGGTGTTGTGCCCACTAGCAGACAATAGGTTTGTTTCTGCAGAAATGACAAACCAGTAAATTTCATTGGCTGAAACTAGTTTTCTGACTGCTTTCAACCAATGAAATTCGCTCTGACTAGTTTGTGATTTTTTGCATGAAGACCTCCTTTTTGTAGTTGTGTGTGTTTTCCTGAAGAGCAACCCCTAACCTGAGATTCTACCCACATTGTTAAGGAATTTGGGGTGGTTTATCAATTTCTCAATTTTTCTGAGTGCTTTTTTTCATAGATTTCGGCTTCAAATCTGAGTTTCAGCTTATTTGCACTTATGGTTCCTGAGATAAAATTGTGTTAAGCAATTTGGGGTGATTTATCAATTTCTCAATTTTTCTGAGTGCCTTTTTTCATAGATTTCGACTTCAAATCTGAGAATAATTTAGTGTATGGAGTTTGGGGTATGTTGATTGATCATTAGGATACAAAATCTCGACAAAAAAAATTTTGAAATTTTATCGTTTTAGTAAGAAGGTACCTCTTATGATTTAGATTTTGGAAAACATTGAAAGATCATAACTTTTTTGCTATTATAGATAGAAAGCTGAAATTTTCAGCGATTCTTACTCCAGTAGAGGGCTTCAATCCCTGAAAATTTCAACTCATTTGCACTTATAGTTCCTGAGATAAAATTGTGTTAAGCAATTTGGGGTGATTTATCAATTTTTCAATGTTTCTGAGTGCCTTTTTTCATAGATTTCGACTTCAAATCTGAGAATAATTTAGTGTATGGAGTTTGGGGTATGTTGATTGATCATTAGGATACAAAATCTCGACAAAAACAATTTTGAAATTTTATTGTTTTAGTAAGAAGGTACCTACCTTATGATTTAGATTTTGGAAAACATTGAAAGGTCATAACTTTTTTGCTATTATAGATAGAAAGCTGAAATTTTCAGCGATTCTTACTCCAGTAGAGGACTTCAATCCCTGAAAATTTCAACTCATTTGCACTTATAGTTCCTGAGATAAAATTGTGTTAAGCAATTTGGGGTGATTTATCAATTTTTCTATTTTTCTGAGTGCCTTTTTTCATAAATTTCGACTTCAAATCTGAGAATAATTTAGTGTATGGAGTTTGGGGTATGTTGATTGATCATTAGGATACAAAATCTCGACAAAAACAATTTTGAAATTTTATTGTTTTAGTAAGAAGGTACCTACCTTATGATTTAGATTTTGGAAAACATTGAAAGGTCATAACTTTTTTGCTATTATAGATAGAAAGCTGAAATTTTCAGCGATTCTTACTCCAGTAGAGGGCTTCAATCCCTGAAAATTTCAACTCATTTGCACTTATAGTTCCTGAGATAAAATTGTGTTAAGCAATTTGGGGTGATTTATCAATTTTTCAATGTTTCTGAGTGCCTTTTTTCATAGATTTCGACTTCAAATCTGAGAATAATTTAGTGTATGGAGTTTGGGGTATGTTGATTGATCATTAGGATACAAAGTCTCGACAAAAAAATTTTTGAAATTTTATCGTTTTAGTAAGAAGGTACCTACCTTATGATTTAGATTTTGGAAAACATTGAAAGGTCATAACTTTTTTGCTATTCTAGATAGAAAGCTGAAATTTTCAGCGATTCTTACTCCAGTAGAGGACTTCAATCCCTGAAAATTTCAACTCATTTGCACTTATAGTTCCTGAGATAAAATTGTGTTAAGCAATTTGGGGTGATTTATCAATTTTTCAATGTTTCTGAGTGCCTTTTTTCATAGATTTCGACTTCAAATCTGAGAATAATTTAGTGTATGGAGTTTGGGGTATGTTGATTGATCATTAGGATACAAAATCTCGACAAAAAAAATTTTGAAATTTTATCGTTTTAGTAAGAAGGTACCTTATGATTTAGATTTTGGAAAACATTGAAAGGTCATAACTTTTTTGCTATTATAGATAGAAAGCTGAAATTTTCAGCGATTCTTATTCCAGTAGAGGGCTTCAATCCCTGAAAATTTCAACTCATTTGCACTTATAGTTCCTGAGATAAAATTGTGTTAAGCAATTTGGGGTGATTTATCAATTTTTCTATTTTTCTGAGTGCCTTTTTTCATAGATTTCGACTTCAAATCTGAGAATAATTTAGTGTATGGAGTTTGGGGTATGTTGATTGATCATTAGGATACAAAATCTCGACAAAAAAAATTTTGAAATTTCATCGTTCTAGTAAGAAGGCCTTATGATTTAGATTTTGGAAAACATTGAAAGGTCATAACTTTTTTGCTATTATAGATAGAAAGCTGAAATTTTCAGCGATTCTTATTCCAGTAGAGGACTTCAATGCCTGAAAATTTCAACTCATTTGCACTTATAGTTCCTGAGATAAAATTGTGTTAAGCAATTTGGGGTGATTTATCAACTTTTCAATGTTTCTGAGTGCCTTTTTTCATAGATTTCGACTTCAAATCTGAGAATAATTTAGTGTATGGAGTTTGGGGTATGTTGATTGATCATTAAGATACAAAATCTCGACAAAAAAAATTTTGAAATTTTATCGTTTTAGTAAGAAGGTACCTACCTTATGATTTAGATTTTGGAAAATATTGAAAGATCAAAACTTTTTTGCTATTATAGATAGAAAGCTGAAATTTTCAGCGATTCTTATTCCAGCAGAGGACTTCAATCCCTGAAAATTTCAACTCATTTGCACTTATAGTTCCTGGGATAAAATCGTGTTCACATTAGCCGCGAGGCATGTGACAATACCGTTAATATTATAAGCACATAGTCTGCGAATGTGACGCCCTCGTCAGTCGCAGACTTTGATACCCCAGGTACAGTTTCCTGGAACCTGAGGAAATAGAACATGTCCGGCCTGAGCGGGTTTGCACCTTTTTTAATAGTTGCAGGCACCTAAGGTAAGACAGGGCTGCACAATGGATTACATGCGCGTCTACGTACCTACGACTGCCTGTAATGCAAATCAATCAATCAATCAATCAATAAGATGACGACACAGCTTCTTTGATAGCTTCTGAAAAATACTTCAAACACTCAGAATGATATCAAACTCCCAATTTACTAAATTATATATGTTTATTTAGATGAATTTTCCAGGAGAAACAAAATAAGTAGACTCTTTATAATTTTATGCAGAAAATGTGACAATAATGGATTGGCACGATACGTCTACATCGATCAATCTGTTCAATAAAGCTTTAAAATGATGATGCGTAAGGGTAAAAATACAAACTTTAATGCTAACTAAATTACATCTATATTTTTGACTAAAAATTTCAGCTTCAAATCCATCCTGCGTTGAATATGCTAATTGCATTGTAAATAAAATCGAATATGGAAACTCTCCCGGATATTTCCATCTAACAAATAAAAAAAAGCAGAATGAATTTTCAACAGCCATCAAATCAGCTTCGGGGCTCAATTAATATATTTTAATAAACTTCATATTTTATTTTATTTCCATGTTTGTTTTTGACTTTAATAATAATCGTCATTTTTAATTAAATATAACGTGAAATTGAAGTTTGCCTCATCGACTTTTGATCCTCCTATAGGGAAAAGGCAAATTCTATTATCCAGATTAAGCAACAAGCAAAGGGCGTGGCTCGAGTCGCTGATAAATTGTCAGTCTACTACGCCCGCTTTTTGTCAAAGACACAAAATTGCGTCTATTGTTCCCTTCCGGATCTGTCTGACTGTGTGTCACAGTTTCTAGTTTTGTCTGATTAAGGACTATAGGTGAATTATTCATCCAAAAGGGTCGGGAAGATGGAGAACTTGTAACAAGATGGTTCCAGAAATAGGGCAAATTTCCAGTCCACAACTCTTGGACATATACTGGACAATTCAGGAATGGAAAAGCACATTTATATCTTTTGGTTTGAGTTCTTGTGGCTGAGAATTCATAGACAAGTTTTTGGGACAGCTTTCTTAGTGGAAAACAACCCTGATATTTATTCCAAATGGCCATTTTAAGCAGACACAAAAATAAAAAGAAAATCCTATTTTTGGCTCTGGAAAATTTTCAAAATCCTGACATGGTCCAGAACAATTGCCCATATCTTTGGTAAATTTTGAGCAACTTGAAAGAAATTATATACCATTGGAAAGAGCATTAAATTCTCTATAAATCGGTGCAAAATTGAGTTCGATAGCTCAAATAGTTTTCGGGCAATTGAGCCTCAAATTTGACTTTTAGTCCAAATTTTGTCAAAAGTTTCAAACTCAATTTACTCAAAAACTATAAATCTGGAAATATTGTAAATTACATGCCATTTAGAACTATAAAAGCTACAAATTCTGGAAATTTTAATGCAATTTGCTCAACGGTTACCGAGCAATTGAGGTTTGAATATTTTGAAATCAGAATTCAAAGGGGGGTACCCTTATGAAAAATTCAATTTTTTATTTTTTAGTTTAGCTTAATTTTGACTTCATGAATCGATAGAGCGGGTCAAAATTAGTGGAAAACAACCTTGATATCAATTCCAAATGGCCATTTTCAGCAGACACAAAAATAAAGAGAAAATCCTATTTTTGGCTTTGGAAAATTTTCAAAATCCTGACATGATCATGAACAATTGCCCATATCTTTGGTAAATTTTGAGCCACTTGAAAGAAATTATATACCATTGAAAAGAGCATTAAATTTTCTATAAATCCGTGCAAAATTGAGTTTGATAGCTCAAATAGTTTTTGAGCAATTGAGCCTCTAATTTGCGTTTCAGTCCAAATTTTGTCAAAAATTTCAACTTCAATTTGCTCAAAAACTATAAATCTGGGAATATTGTAAATCACAAGCCATTTAGAGCTTAATAAGAGCTACAAATGCTGAAAGTTTCAATTTAATTTGCTCAACGGTTATTGAGCAATTGAAGTTTGAATGTTTTGAAATCAGAATTCAAAGGGGGTACCCTTATGAAAACTTCATTTTTTTTATTTTTTAGTTTTGCTCAATTTTGACTTCATGAATCGATAGAGCGAGTCAAAATTAGTAGAAAACAACCCTGATATCAATTCCAAATGGCCATTTTAAGCAGACACAAAAATAAAAAGAGAATCCTATTTTTGACTCTGGAAAATTTTCAAAATCCTGACATGGTCATGAACAATTGCCCATATCTTTGGTAAATTTTGAGCCACTTGAAAGAAATTATATACCATTGGAAAGAGCATTAAATTCTCTATAAATTCGTGTGAAATTGAGTTTGATAGCTAAAATAGTTTTTGAGCAATTGAGCGTCTAAGTTGCGTTTCAGTCCAAATTTTGTCAAAAACTTCAAATTCAATTTGCTCAAAAACTAAAAATCTGAGAATATTGTAAATCACAAGCCATTTAGAGCTTAATAAGAGCTACAAATGCTGAAAGTTTTAATGCAATTTGCTCAACGGTTACTGAGCAATTGTGATTTGAATATTTTGAAATCAGAAATCAAAAGAATACGTAAAAGGGTTTGAAAATTGAATCAGAAAGAAAAGTGTAAAACTTTGATTTTTGCTTGAAAAACCTCATATGTTTGACCCTCGTAGAAAAAAAATTCAGCTGGAAATTTATGAAAATTTCATTCCCGAACTACTCTGCTGCTATTTAAATCACTCTTACAGCAAAAATTGCATTGCACCTTGTATCGAGAAGCAGGAAATGGAAGGAAACTTAAAAATATACAAAACTTATGAAAAAATGATAATCTAATCACCGAAACGGCATCAGCAGCAGGCTGGGGATCAAGGAGGCAAAAGTTTCGAAATCCGGGATCGTTTAGCGCATCTGGCGTCGTGTAAATCATATTTCGGGAAAAAAGGGAGAAAAACTGAAGGGGGTTGCGACAAGGAACAGGCTGGAGGGAGAAATGGATATACGTGCGTTTTTGTGTTTCATTTTCTGGTAAATTACGACGAAGGAACCAGCTGTAATGATTTTATAAAAATATTGATTTGACATTGCAACATAAAAGTTCTAAATCACTTTTATTTGCACTTATCTTGCCCCAGATTAGCATAGATAATTCCCCCATGGACTCAGCTTTTGGTGTTTCGTCCACGTGCTGGAACAATAAATAAGAAACAGGCTCTGCGCTTGATCTCCCTTTTATAATGTTAACACCAAAAACGCGTTTAATCAGACATCATCAGTTCCCACAGTCTTCTAATGATGAAAAATTGTCCCGAGATAACACAAATCTAATTTCGAAAATAGCTCTGGTTAAGGATTAAAATCCAATCTTCACACTCTGGGGGTGACTTGTTGCCAACCACCCTCCTATTTTTTTTTTTTAAACTTTCCTCCCCCTTTTTTCTGCAATTAATTACGGCAGATAAAATTTCCAAATTAACGAGCGAATGCGTTTGTGATTCATCGGGTTCAAGAATTTACACGCGTGCTGGACACGTGACAAAGTCTTTTGATCGTGCAATAATTAATTCGTTTCTTGTTCTAGAAGAATTGTATATGCAAGAATCTGTAGTGGTCGATTTGGGGGGGATGTGCGAATATCTAGAAGTGAAAACGATTCTCAGAATCCAGTTGTTTACGTCTTTTATTGATATTTCTGTCGATACGATACATCAATAGACCTTCGATGAAGGTGCATATCGATACGAATTTTTCAGATCAGTAACTTCATATTTTTTTTATTCCAGGCTTTTGAATTTCCTTTTTTGGACAAATTCAAGAGCCGGGAATAAACAAAGATTGAGCTGGAAAAATTGGGAAATAGAGAGAAGAAACTCAAAAGAAGTTGAGAAAAAATTGGCACATAAAATATTTCATTTCTATTCCAAGTTCTATTCAGGAAAATTTAGAAGAAAACGAAGGTTAAAGAACACAGGAATAGACAAAAATTGAGAAGGAGAAACTCAGAACTAACTAGAGAAGAAAAGATGGAAAAAATGGTAGACGAAAGGACATTCATGTTTTTCCTATTCCAGGCTCTTGAATTTTCTTTATTTCTACAAATTCAAGAGCCGCGACTATACAAATATTGATCTGGAAGAATTACGAAATAGAGAATAAATCCTAAAATTTTGAAGTCATTCTGAGTGTATTTTCTTGTATTAAAGTCAAAAAAAACTCCCAATTCCATTTCTGAGCTTCAAATACATTTGCAATTTGTTTTGTTTAGTGAAAATACTGTCACGGTTCAGGGGTACGTGACATTAATCTTGAGTTGGATTTTTCCAAAATCAAAGTTGTAACAAAATTTTTTAATCTCCACGCCACTGATCGGCTGGTCCCCTGTATGAAAAAACCTTATACACGGCCTGTCAACTACGAGATGTCAACGTTTATAGTGCAATAACGCAAATTTCATTTCGTTTTCTTTGTTAATACAAGACCAATATACAGTAATCAGTTTTCTCTATCGGTTCTCGTTTAATTCTTCCCATGTACTCAACTTCCCTAAGAATTATCTTACAAATTGGCGCCCAACGTGGGGCCACGGTGAATTTCAGGACTGGTAGAGTGATTATTGTGTGTCGATCGCGGTTTTCGTGTAGTTATCGACGAAACCCATGGTGTTTTTCGCGCTCGTTTGGTACGGGAGTCATCACTGAGAAACAGCCGAATTGTGAACAACTGTGAGGCGTTTGGTACTGCGCGAGTTATCACCAATATACAGTAGTTTTCTCTATCAGTTCTCGTTTAATTTTTCCCGTGTACTCAACTTCCCTAAGAATTATCTTACAAATTGGCGCCTAACGTGGGGCCACAGTGAGTTTCAAGACTAGTAGAGTGATTATTATGTGCCGATCGCGATTTTCGTGAAGTTGTTCGACGAAACCCATGGTGTTTTTCGCGCTCGTTTGGTACGGGAGTCATCACCGAGAAACAGCCGAATTGTGAACAACTGTGAGGCGTTTGGTACTGCGTGAGTTATCACCGGTAATATACACCAATATACAGTAGTTTTCTTTATCAGTTCTCGTTTAATTTTTCCCGTGTACTCAACTTCCCTAAGAATTATCTTACAAATTGGCGCCCAACGTGGGGCCACGGTGAATTTCAGGACTGGTAGAGTGATTATTGTGTGCCGATCGCGGTTTTCGTGTAGTTATCGACGAAACCCATGGTGTTTTTCGCGCTCGTTTGGTACGGGAGTCATCACTGAGAAACAGCCGAATTATGAACAACTGTAAGGCGTTAGGTACTGCGTGAGTTATCACCGGTTTTCTGTACTTTTTGTGTGAATTATCACCGAAACTTCGTCGAAATCGTTACGAATACAAGTTGTTTTGTACATCGTTTGATTTCCTAACGTTTTTGCCGGTTTTGTGTTCGAGTTATTAACCAGAATAGCTGTGTTACGTCTGATAGGGACAAACTTGCATTCGTTCGTCCTTTCGGTACCTACCGTTACAAGCGCATGCCATTTGGACTCCGCAACGCGCCCAGTACTTTTCAGCGCCTCATCGATAGGTTTAGGTCAGGAATACAGGACGTCTCCATGTTGGCATACCTTGATGACTTGATCATCATGTCATCGTCTTTCGAAGACCATTTGACCGACCTAAGGAAAGTATTCCTGCGACTTGCGCAGTACAATTCAACACTTAATGGACCTAAATGTTCATTCTCCTATGAAGCCGTCCATTATCTAGGATACATTCTCTCCACGGAAGGAATACGTCCGTGTGAAGATAAAGTCGCTGCCATAATGAACATGTTACCACCGGAAAACGTCAAGCAACTGTTAGGATTTATCCAAACCTGCTCATGGTTTCGTCGTTTTGTTGAAAACTTCGCCACTAACGACACTGACCAAAAAAAACGTCAAGTGGACCTGGGGTCCCGATCAAGCTGCAGCTTTTAATAAGTTTAAGACGATTCTCCAATCCTGAGGCAAGCAGACAGCAGATTGCCATATATCCTACCAACGGATGCTAGTGACTACGATTTGGGAGCGTGTTAACTCCAGAGTTAGGAAGCGCCCAATAAAATAAGCCTCTAGACTGCTGACACCTTCTGAACAGAATTATAAAACAACAAGTATTTTTCAGAAACTATCAAAGTTGGAATTTTACTTTTTGGTTGCTCAAGAATCAAAGACTTCTTTTGTATAGTTTCTGGCATTAGGAATGCTAGGAATAGAATTTTGATGCTTTTCTAATCCCAATTATTTAGTAGATTCTAAACTGAAATTTTTCTTAATTTTCCAATTAAATTCTATAAAATATGATCCAATCCAATCTATTATATTGTCAAATTTTCTGCATAAAATCATAAACAGTTTACTTATTTCGTTTTTCCTGGAAAATCCATCCAAACAAACATCTAATTAAGAAAATTGGGGGTGTTTTCCAGTTTCAACACACACACACACAGACACAGGTAATGATCCCGAATATAAGGGGGAAAACTGCACGAAATCTAATTCCAAGAAAATAGTTGTTTTGGCTAATCACAAAACTTTTCCTTTTTGCGAAAGTCGTTAGGATTTGAACGGAATCCGTAATCGCAACTGGCCATTTTTTTAATTAGAACAACATAAAACATTTTCTGAGTCATCACATTCTCATTTAATGGAGTTTTTAACGAGGGGTGTACGTCTCTCAAACTAAAATGAAAATCTACCCCCTTTAACACCAAAACCCTTGTCAACCCCTCGTTTGGTCTAATCAGTTTTCAATTGGCGATTATTTTTGAATATAACAAATGAAGAAATATTACATTTTCCAAATTTATCGGATAAATTGTAAATCGAACATTCAAATTTCCCAGTGTTCTTGTATCTTTCAAGAAATAAATCTTCGAGAAGGTATTAAGAAAAATCATTCGGGAAGAAGTTTAATGGGAATATTAATCTTTTTTTTTTATATTCGGGAAAAATGCCAGAGTCGCCGAAATTTTAATAAATCTTACCACTATGTGTCTTTGGGATGATTTATGGAAAGGATTATATTTATAGGGGGCGAATATATATTTTTTCAAATTATAAAATTCAAAGTGAGTTATGAGATTTTAAAGCGGATTCTATGCACAACAATTTGAATCAAAGTAGGAATTTCTATTTCCTCAAATTCGATTGTGTCATCGAAACTGTAAACGCCTGCTACAAAATGTCAGAAAGGGCTTCCTTCTTTTGATTTATCGCATTTTCGTTGAGGGTAAGGTAGAAGACCGGCCACTTCAATTAGAATAATTTGAGTGATGGAGGTTGCTCGGGAACAAAATATATTGGATTTTGGTTTGCCAATGCTTCTCAAATATTTTATTGGCACAAAACTATCTACTTAGTAAACTTTAGCATGCCCAGACATCAATTCTAATATTCAAAGTCAAGAGACGATGTTATAACACACTCTCTCACAATCAGCCATCATTCTCTTGTATGGTGTAGTGGTGTGTGTTCCTACTATAATGATGCTGTCATAACCGTTTTTCATTTACATCGGTGATGAAAAATAATGCCCTAACAGGCGCATATTATAAATCAAAAACATACACCAGCCAACAGCGGGAAACGTACACTGAAATTGCCTCGATTTTTTTTTTTGTGCCTCGGCTTTTTTCCGGCATGTATTTCACTTTTATAAACTCGTTACATAGAATGAATTTTTCGGAGATGATGATGTGTCACACAAGCCACTTTGGATTTTTGCTTGGATTAAATATTTATATAAATGAAGATTGTACTCGTTATAGAGGGTTACTTACTAACACAAAATGATGATAGTGCCAATTCATGACAATTTGGCGCAAGCTATAAGCCTCTTCTTCAATTAGCTCAGGAAAATGTAAATATTTCAACAACCAGGACTTACCTGTATCAGTCTGGAGAAGCGTTTCCTATGTGGCCAGAGTAGAAACTGGCAGATTTATACCTGAAAAAAAAAAATACACATTGAGCAAAACCACCTATTTAAAATATTATTTTTTCGAATCTTAAATTCATGAGAACGTTTAGTAAAGGAAAGCAAATGGTAAATGTTGCAACCATGTATGCGCTGGTAAGAAGAGGGGTAGAAGCGAGTGTAGAGGCGCCACACATAAAGGTACCGAAGGGTAGAGGAGAGAATTGAAGACTAGAGTAAAAGTTGGTCCCTTGGACTGTTTGGCCGCCATTGTTCAATATTCAATTTTTATTTTGTATTAAACTGATTGTTCAATTCAATCTGTGATTAGTTTGTGCGTCATAAGGAGCGATCACAGGTCAGTTGAATAAATGTTATTTTGTTTTGAGAGTTTAATTTATACAAGGATTATTTTTTTTCGTTTTTTTGTTTGTTTATAACATTTTTTATAGTATGTGGAAGTGTCTTTTTATATATTGATACACCACCTACAGCCTTTACTTTTACAGGTAGAAGAAAGGTGTAAATACAAAAGTTGTACAGTTTTGGCTGAATTTTTAGTTAAACAGTTCAACAGTATATTGGTGAGTAGATGGCTGTACCTGTAAAAGTAAAGGCTGTAGGTGGGGTGTCAATATATAAAAAAACACCCTGTACAAATAAGTGGATTATTGCGAAACTTATGGGTGGACCTCTGCGGGACGAGCGCAGCGAGTTCCGCAGCCATCTACTCATCAATATACTATTGAACTGTTCAAATATGAGTTTCACCTGAAATGTGTAGTTTTTAAACTAATGAGAATAACTCACATTTGAGTGAGTCAGGTTAGTATCGTAATTAAACAACATATTGATGAATAGATAACCCATAAGTTCCGCAATAATCCACTTATTTGTACAGAGTGTTTTTTTATATATTGACACCCCACCTACCGCCTCTACCTTTACAGGTAGAAGAAAGGTGTAAATACAAAAATTGTAGGTACAGTTTTGGATGAATTTTTAGAAACCATGGTCAGAAACAAAATTTGAATGTCAGAAATGTGAAATTTTGCATGCCTCCAGCTTTTTTCAAATGGGATGCCCTATATTTCATTCTATATTCTTGAAGAGCACAATGCCCCGATTCCAAAAATATATAGTTTGTCTATATTTAAATGAAGAGTCTCTCATATATTCGGCTCCAAAAATTGTAAAAATACTATCAGAGAAACCAAATACCTCAGCCATCTATTCATCAATATGTTGTTTAATTACGATACTAACCTGACTCACTTAAATGTGAGTTATTCTCATTAGTTTAAAAACTACACATTTCAGGTGAATGTCTTATTTGAACAGTTCAACAGTATATTGATGAGTAGATGGCTGCGGAACTCGCTGCGCTCGTCCCGCAGAGGTCCACCTATAAGTTCCGCAATAATCCACTTATTTGTACAGAGTGCTTTTTTATACATTGACACTCCGCCTACAGCCTTCACTTTTACAGGTAGAAGAAAGGTATAAATACAAAAGTAATACAGTTTTAGCTGAATTTTTAGAAACCATGGTCAGAAACAAAATTTGAATGTCAAAAATGTGGAATTTTGCATGCTTTCAGCTTTTTTCAAATGAGATGCCCTATATTTCATTCTATATTCTTGAAGAGCACAATGCCCCGATCTATTGATTGAGCAATTTCTCATATATCTATTCAGCTCCAAACATTGTAAAAATACTATCCTACTACTGATTTTGTGAACCATTTTACCTGTATAGGTGAAAGCTGCAGGAAAATTTGAGGTAGGTACTTGGTGGCATCCCATTTGAAAAAAACCGAAAGCATGCAATATTTCACATTTCTGACATTCAATTTTTGTTTCTACCATGGATTCTAAAAATTTAGCCAATACTGTAGAACTTTTGTATTGACACCTTTCATCTACCTGTAAAGGTAAAGGCTGTAGGTGGGGCGTTAATATATAAAAAAACACCCTGTACGTTGTTTATGTATTCAACAAAAATCATTTCATGCTGTGAACAAAGCAGATAAAAAAATGAATTGAAACCAAAGAAATTATGTATTGTCTTTTGTGCTGAGATTTTAATTTGGATATTCAGAACGTGCATTGAAGCCTTGTTGTATCTACTAACATTATCCTACCCTGACGAGCGAATAAAGTAGCAAATAAAGTAAAGAGATATTGGCTCAAAATAATAACTCTGTAGCAGAGAGCTAAACAATGGTATCTCCATAAATAAAAAAAAATCAGTAAAAAAGAAAACAAGTTGTTCCATGGAGCTACTACTGTTTACCATTGAAAAATTTGATGGTAGATTAACATTAACAACAAAGGACATACTATTCTTTACTCCACTAATACATGGAGTTACTGTCTTTTCAAAACTTAAAATTCAGGTAACCAACAAATCAGGACTTACGATTTTTTGCCACAACAACAAATTGAAAGTGTGAACTTTGAAAATGATAATAACTCAATATTGATTAAAAGTGGAGTTACGAATATTTACCTCTCTGCTACAGAACTATAGCTGAGTAGCATCCCGTATGGGACCTCAGTACCTGCTGGTGAAACTGGTTAACTAACCAAAAACTCTTCAGTATTGAATTTAGGTCGTGTTGATTGAATGTGGTGTGTGAAATTAAAATTTTAGCACGAGCACACGAGCGGTACCTTATATAAACAATTATTGATTTACAATTACAATTATTATCGATTATTGACTTACAATAATTATTATTGAAATGACACAGTAATTTTTTGACTTTTGAGGAATGTTAGATCGAGGGTTTCTCTACCGTGCTCTTTTCCCTCGTTAGTTTCAGGTCGAGAACGGTACGATTTACTTTAATAATAAAATAGACAAATTTTTCATTTATTTTTCATATCACAGTTTCCCTTAAATTTCCCTAATTTTGCTGTCAGTGTCAGGCGCATGTCAAGTAAGTAAAATTGAGTAAGTTTCCACAACGTAACTCCTATTTGTATTACATTTCGTTTTTCAAAAGATATGTTAATAATAAAAAATTTCACCGTTCAATCTTGCCGAACGAACCCGGGTATGTTATATAAAACATAATGTTTAAATTCTATGGAAAACACTAAAACAGGGTCCAACTGTAAAATCGGACTTTGTGATTGTGATTAGTTTGATAAAAAAATACAAGGAGTCTGCACAGTTTCGTACAAGTCAGCAATGTCTGTAATTTCATCGGAGCAAGACTGTATAAGTGCTAGATTACTTAATTATCTACCTTATGCCATGTTTACTCTCCTGACAATTTGTTTTCCCGCAAAAAGAACATAAATGACCTTATATTGTCTTTTAGTGAGAAGTTAGGAGTGTTTGTCACTAAGTTCATCAAGAGTATGGGAATGTTTAGTGTGCAGTAAATTTCAGTAAACCCGGAATCCGTGACAATATTTTACAACGTTTCCAAGCTAGAAATTGCTGAACATAGCTAGACATTATTAAAGTTTACTAAAATTCCAATACATTGAACTGTTTTGAAAATATTTTCAGGTTTTGAACTTAACCTTTTGCCCTGCGGCTTTCCGTTTGAAGTCGAAAATCAATCCAAAATACAAACACTGCGGAGCCCTCCTCTCACAAATCAATCGGATGCCCTCAGGCCGCTTGTCACTCACGTGACCAGGCAACAGAAGCGACAGGCCAGTTAGTTACGGAGGTTTGACTTCCAAGTCTCCAGAGACTTTTTCGGGAAAACTTAAGCCATATTCCCAAAAGCTCAAGACACACGTCTACGGTTTCCAGTTTTGTTTTTGATGGAGAAGTTTTTCTGATACAATATTTATAGGTATTAATCAATGTCGTTCTGATGCAATAGTCGACAAGTAGTATTACTTATACCCATATGTCGCTCGGAAATAGAATTTTAAACGAGTTTGAATGCAATTAAAAGGGTTGCAGGGGTGCCAAATGAGTATATAGGGACACGAAATTGTCTTCCTAAATCTTTTGTAATTGGTTTTAAAACGTGTGTCCCTTGATACAAATAAAAACTATCTTCTAAAAAGTTTCCCAAACAAGGATAACAGTTGACATCGAGCCAAACCGAAAAGGGCGTTAAGGGCTCAAAAACATAAACCATAATGAATATTGTTCCAAATCTCTCGCCTCTCCTGTCTGGAATAATATAAAGTAGGTGGGTTAAGGAGAGGCACGTATTTCCTACCCCTTGGAGTTTTTGTTCTAAGTATTGGGGGTTTAAAAGTTTTATGCCGTGATGGGGATGAAGTTTCTCGATCCCCGTCGAGAAGGTTTTAAGGCTGTGACATGAATAATTTCCAAGAGAAACTTTTGTTGTTGGGTAAAGAAGGATCAATGAATGTCCAATAGTTATAAGTATTTTTCAGCTACTAGAATTTTCTCGGGCGTGATCAAATTTCGCCTTCATCTTCCTAGCCCGAGGATGTTTTTACTTATGGAATAAGGCACGGGATGCCGTTGTTTCAAAACTAAATTGTAAATTTGCAAATATATTTAGCGGTAGCCCGAAGGCATCACGAACAAGACTGTATTAATTTGCTTTCTCGCGATAAAGTTGGTAAGTTTGGGAGAGAGATAGAGAGGGTGATTTTAAGGGTGATTAAACAAGAAAAAGGATGATGTTTATGGAGGAAATGGGGTGATATTATATAAGTTTGAAGATAGATTTTTGTTGTAAAATCTCTGGCGTTATTTATTATTGTCATTATTTCTATCATTGTTATCGCTGGCAATATATAAATCGATCTCCCTCTCGCGGCATAAAATACGTTCAACAATATAAATAAATATATAACAATTTAAATATGGTTATTTATTTCCACCAAAAACTAATGACATCATTTTGCCGAATTAATGTTTTGGTAGCGTGTTCGGCTTTATGGGCCCGCAGGATGGTTAATTTATTACAATTTTTTATCATTTTATACAGGGTGGATTTTGTCTATATTTGTTTCTCATAAATTGATATCGAAATATGTTTATGTGAGACTGTAGAGTCTCTGACGTGAAGTTATTTGTGAAGTTGAGACGGAAAGTGAACTTAGAGTGACAAAGAAAGAGACGATTTTCATGATTCCATTGATTCTAGAGACCGTTTCAGCGGCAATAGAGAGATATTGCAAATCAGCCTTAATAAGGCTAAAAATCTCATTTAGACGCAATAGGTCATTTCCTTACTTCGAATGACAAGTTTAGAAATTGCAAATTTCCAGAAACGACTGGGAGTTAACGCCTTATTTCTAACCTGAAAATCTTGAATTTTTATTAATGTTTATTTTTCAAGTTTTGAACTTGCAGTGTTTTCTTTCTGATGTCGAATATATGCTTAGATATTTCGAAAATAAGAAATTATTTCTTCAAAATATTTATACAGTACCTGTAAAATCGTAGAACAGTGGCAGGAAAATTACACAATATGTTCCTCGATGCTGTTTTAATTTTGCTCCATTTCTCAAAGTTTTGAAAAAAAAAAGAAAAAGTCAAAATTTGTTGTCATGAATTTAAAATCTACACAAATCATAACAAAACTCAGTTGTATGTAGTAAGATTTTTTAAATAAGGCAAAGATAAGGCAGTTCTTATTTTCTCCTAAGGCAGATCCTTATCCTTATAAGGCTGTCCTTATTACAAACGGAAACTGCGCATGCGCAGCTGTCAAAATAAAGCTATGGCACTTGCAATATCTCTTCTTCAACAGGAACACGCAGCAAACTCAAATAATAAAAACGCAGCTGATACACAAGTAGAAATTGTTGATTTAAAGTAAAGTACTCACTCAATTGCTGACAGGGTCCCAAAAGTTGACACATGAGCATAATATTAGGCAATCAAAACCACGCGACATTCAATATGGCTTGGCAGCCACACATGGGTTAAAAAACATAAAAAAATATCTAGTTTTTGTCAGACTTAAGCAATTTGGGGCCATTTATCAATTTTTCTGATGAATTTCAACTCATTTGGACTTATAGTTCCTGAGATAAAATCGTGGCAAGCAATTTGGGGTGATTTATCAATTTTTCAATTTTTCTGAGTGCCTTTTTTTCTATTATAGATAGAAAGCTGAAATTTTCAGCGATTCTTGTTCCAGTAGAGGACTTCAATCTCTGGAAATTTCAACTCATTTGGACCTATAGTTCCTGAGATAAAATCTTTGAAAGGTCATAACTTTTTTTTCTATTATAAATAGAAAGCTGAAACTTTCACTGAATTTTATCCCAATCAAGGGAGTACAATCCCTGAAAATTTCAGCTAATTTGCACTTATAGTTCCTGAGATAAAATCGTGCTAAGCAATTTGGGGTGATTTATCATCAATTTTTCAACTTTTCTGAGTGCCTTTTATCATAGACTTCGGCTTCAAATCCGAGAATAATTTAGTGTATGGAGTTTGGGGGATGTTGATTGACTATTAGGATACAAAATCTCGACAAAAAAAAATTTGAAATTTCATCGTTTTAGTAAGAAGGTAGGGAGGTCCGGCTACAGTGGCCACCTTTTCATATTTTGCCTTCAAACTTTTAGCCTAATATATTTTTTGGATATCTATTTGGCTGGGATTATTTGTTATACTTACAACAATTACCATTCATTGCTAGAGACCATATTTTTGCTTTATTTTCTGAAAAAAATATTTTTTTAAAAATATCTACAGGATGGCCACTGTACCCTCCATGTTGGGTACAGTGGCCATATCACTGTACTCCACGTAGGGTACAGTGGCCATATATGTTTGACACTGTTCAGTAACTAGAAATTAACAAGGATATGGGATTGTGAAAAACAAAATACGACCAACTGAAATAATTTTTAATTTCCACATAATGTCTAAACCAAAAATAGCTAAAAATTGCTAAAAAAAAAGGTATAAAAATATAAGTAAAAGATTAGTTCACATTATAGCAAGACATATCAATGGCAAATCTGTAAGTGGTATTTGTTCTGACTGTTCCCTTGGAAAAATCTGGATCAGGTAAGTGCAATTCTATGTCTTGAAGCAAAACAACACTTATGTCACAAACTCTTCGTTATTAATTTTTTTTAACACCTTGCCAACGAAATATTTGCATGTCTTTTTAGCATGAAATTTCACTAAGACAAAAGACTGTGAGCTAATATCATTTAGATCTTTAAATCCTTCAACTTATCATCAAATTTCTTCAAATAATCAACGTCATCGGAGTCTGTTAAATCAGGTAAGTTTACATTATCTTCCTCAGAACTTGATGAATCGACAGCCTCTTGTAATTTGAGCTTTTTCAGAGTTGGTTGATTTTTATTGGTATTAAAACAGTTGCGCTTCACCTGACCTACTTTCTTCATTCTCATTTTAGATGCTCTATTGCAGTTTTCTGCTTTTAATCTTTCGTAAACTGGGGTGTCTATCAATACTTCAGTCGATTTCTTTTTGCCTTTCCTGGGAATCTTTTTTTCATTTTGTTTAACTGATGGGTAAGGTTGTAAAATTTCTGGGGGTATAAAGGATTTTTCCGGTGTCTTCTGTTGAACCAAAATTGACCTTTCTTGTTGCCTTATTAGGTCTGTTCCAGTTTCTTCGTTATCTTCAATGGTCGAATGTATGGATTCTTTTTCTGTAGTTTTTTGTAAAAGTTCTGGATTCATTTTTCTGCCAAAACTGGTGCTTGGCTGGGAATCTCCAAAACTGGTGCTTGGTTGGGAATTTTCAAAACTGAAGTTTGGTTGGGAATCCTCAAAACTGGTGGTAAGTTGAGATCCTTCAAAACTGGTGTTAGGCTGGGATTTTCCGAAAATATTGTTAAGGTTGGCCTCTTCTAGTTGGGGGTTCATATTTGGAATGTCAGTTACTTTCGAAGCCATGAAGTCATCGTCGCTAAATATCATATTATTGGAAGGGAAAATGCCTGTATCTTTAAAAGCAGATATGCAGTTTTTTGCGCAAAATGCCAGTGGATATGCAACACGCAATATCGTAAATTGTTATCCTTTTTCCGGGATTATTCACAAGCCAAGTTTGACAAGCGTTGTTATAGTATTTCTTGAGAGGGCCATACACACATTTGTCTAGCGGTTGAAGTTTGTGGCTAGTGTGCGGCGGGAGCGTCAGTAATTTTACATGATTTTGTCGAGCCTTTTCTATAACTGCTAGTGATATATGGCTTTCATGGTTGTCCATGATTAAAATAACAGGGGCATCCACAGATGGTTTAGCATGACTAATGAAGTGATTGAAACACTGCAAATATATTAGATGTAATCCAGCCGGACTGAGAAGCTGCTCCAATAGTGCCAGGTGGTGAATTTTTAATCATATGATCTTTAAAATACTTGCGAGGAAATACTAGCAATGGGGGAATTGTATTTCCCATAGCGTTTATAGCTCCCACCATGGTCACGAGCGTGCCCCTTTCGCTTGAAGTGATTTGGCCCACTTGCCTTTGACCTTTAGTAGCTAGAACCTTTCCGGGATTTTGTACTGTCGTTAACGCTGTTTCATCGATGTTGTAGATCTTCGAGGCATTAAGTTTATGTTTTTCTATAATCATCTGTAATTTTATAAAAAAAAGGCTCAACCACTGGCTTATTAAAACCAATAGCCCTTCCTAAGGATGTCGCCTCCGCTGTTCTTATAGAGATGTCTTTGTTTCTCTTTAGGAATCCTGTAAACCAGTCCTTGCCCGCTATTTGATTCTCACTCCAAGATGTAGGGATATTTTTTCTATTTGCAACGGCTAAGTCATATGCCAATTTACGAGAGTTTTTGGGTGTTAAGCCATGATGTAAATTAGCCATAGTTTTTAAATAATTACATAGAAGCTGCTCCTCTTCACTCGAAAATATTTTTCTTACTGTATAGTTTGGACTCATTCTTGGACAACCCTCTAAATCAGGATTATTCCAATTTATTTTTTCCCGGGATGCCCTACATTTATTTATGTATCTACGTAACGTGGTGCGAGGAATATTGTAGTTAATCGCAGCTCCTTCAAAAACGGCATATACTGCATTTTTCATTGACTCTTCACTGGTCTTTCCAATGCCAGTATTTTTGCAATCTCGTCGTGGCATTATTGCAATCCCTGAGAGAAAAAATATAATTATTTCTATTTCCAACATTTAAATATTTTTGAGGCAACAGTGGCCACCGATTTAAAAATTTGAAAACCAGTGGCCACTGTAAACCTAATATCTATGACCACTGTTCCCAAATTACACCCTATCAAAAGTATTAACCTAAAAATATCAAAAGTAAAAATCTTACCTTTTCGGGAGTGAAAACACACAAGGAGGTCGCTTATATGTGTTGCAAATCACAATACCAAAAAACTCAGACTGGTTCACAAGAACTGCATCATCACTTGTTGAAAATAAACACTTGCTGGTGCTCTATACACAAACGAGGTGGCAGTGTTGCCAGGTGTTCCATTTAAGTTTTACAAGGAGGTGACCACTGTACCCGCATGGCCACTGTAGCCGGACCTCCCTACCTACCTTATGATTTAGATTTTGGAAAATTTTGAAAGTTCATAACTTTTTTTCTATTATAGATAGAAAACTGAAACTTTCACTGAATTTTATCCTTTTCAAACGACTGCAATCCCTGAAAATTTCAGCTCATTTGCACTTATAGTTCCTGAGATAAAATCGTGCCAAGCAATTTGGGGTGATTTATCAATTTTTCTGAGTACCTTTTTTCATATTATAGATAGAAAGCTGAAACTTTCACTGAAATTTATCCTTTTCAAAGGACTACATAACAATCCCTGAAAATTTCAGCTCATTTGCACTAATAGTTCCTGAGATAAAATCGTGCCAAGCAATTTGGGGTGATTTATCATCAATTTTTCAATTTTTCTGAGTGCCTTTTATCATAGATTTCGGCTTCAAATCTGAGAATAATTTAGTATATGGAGTTTGGGGGATGTTGATTGACTATTAGGATACAAAATCTCGACAAAAAAAAATTTGAAATTTCATCGTTTTAATAAGAAGGTACCTACCTAATGATTTAGATTTTGGCAAATTTTGAAAGGTCATTACTTTTTTTCTATTATAGATAGAAAGCTGAAACTTTCACTGAATTTTATCCTTTTCAAAGGACTACAATCCCTGAAAATTTCAGCTCATTTGCACTAATAGTTCCTGAGATAAAATCGTGCCAAGCAATTTGGGGTGATTTATCATCAATTTTTCAATTTTTCTGAGTGCCTTTTATCATAGACTTCGGCTTCAAATCCGAGAATAATTTAGTGTCTGGAGTTCGGGGGATATTGATTGACTATCAGGATACAAAATCTCGACAAAAAAAAAATTGAAATTTCATTGTTTTAGTAAGAAGGTACCTCGGAAGGTACCTACCTTATAATTTAGATTTTGGAAAATTTTGAAAGGTCATAACTTTTTTTCTATTATAGATAGAAAGCTGAAATTTTCAGCGATTCTTATTCCAGTAGAGGACTACAATCCCTGAAAATTTCAGCTCATTTGGACTAACAGTTCCTGAGATAAAATCGTGTTAAGCAATTTGGGGTGATTTATCAATTTTTCAATTATTCTGAGTGACTTTTTTCATAGATTTCGGCTTCAAATCTGGGAATAACTTAGTCTATGGAGTTCGGGGGATATCAAATAACTATTAGGACACAAAATCTCAACAAAAAAAAATTTGAAGTTTCATCGTTTTAATAAGAAGTTACCTACCTTATCATTTAGATTTTGGAAAACTTTGAAAGGTCATAACTTTTTTTCTGTTATAGATAGAAAGCTGGAATTTTCAGCGATTCTTATTCTAATAGAGAACTTCAATCCCTGAGAGTTTCAACTTATTTGGACTTATAGTTTCTGAGATAAAATCACTCATGAAGTGATCGTAGTTAGCATAATAGATTCAAACAACGATGACAGGAACTCCACACTTCTCCCCTGCATTGGTATTTAATATCCACAGGTGAGGATCGGCATTCGAATCGTGAATGGGCTCCTCACTCATTTCACTCTTATTGTCAGGTTCCTGTTTAGGTATTTGAAAATTCATTCATCATTTTAGCCCTAATTTGGGCTAGAGGTACGTTTTCTGAAGAATCCTACAAGGAGTAGACATCTAGTGTGTTCACTTCTTTATATAGTAGGTACAGGTACATCATTTGAATCATGTTCCATCATAGATATTAGTAATGTCGCGCTCGGTTGAGATCACTTTGCCACCGTACCACTTTTTTTCGTAAAACATTTTTATGTGTCAGCTTTAGATTGTCAACAATTGGTCCTTTCAGGTTTAAATCAAGACATATTTTTGTCATAATAACACAAATAATAAGAATATATAAATAATACATTCAAACATTCAATTATGTATTTGAAATCACGCCAAAAAATATATCAAAGCCTTGGATTGAAATTTTGGAAAATGTGCGGGTGGTTGATCATAAGCAACGATACTCTTTTAACATGTCAAAAATTGGGTAAGTACCTTATTTTATTGTGTCAATTGGAGCCTGAGGGCTAAGGGTTAGAGATACTATGGTTGTTGATAAAGTTAGGAGCAGTTTGCAACAAAAAAAAAAAATCCCAAACATCCAATTCTTTCAAAGATGTCTTTCAAAATCGCTCTTGTAACTGAATAAAACTTGTATCAAAATCGAATTTCGGGCACGGAGGAGTCAAAACAAAAACGAGAACAGACAGACGAAAAAGGACGAAGAATTATAAAAAGAACGATGAGAAAGGGCTGAAACCGAAAGTCTCCAGTCGTGCGTTCGAATTTTCTTTGATCCCTCCTAATTCTAACTCGGGATAACTTGATTAAGAGATTCGGTAGTTGGAAACAGACGCCCGTCTCCTTAGCCAGCAGAAATTTCAAGAGTTTTCTTTTTTTTTTTTTTTGTGTGGAATTATGGAAACTGAACTGATTTATAGATGTACGTAGAGCTTTTTAATTCAATTAATTTTGCATATTTCAAAAATCCAATAACGAAAGAGTAAAAATATCGTATTTCTTCCCAAATAAAAATAAAATAGCTGCTCCATTATTAGCTTCCCTTTTTGTTGTTTGGGGCAATTTTTGTTTTATAAAGTTTCCACTCTGAAAAGTTTATGCACCAGGCAGAGTTGTTTTTATATTCATCGGTCACCCGAGTAGAATTCACAAAAAAGAAAATCTAAAATTAACTGAGAGAATCTTACTTTATACTTATCCCAGAAACGAATTTAAAAAGGAACCGACCGAATCGAATCCAATAGATGCTATCTGGGAAATTTTTCCATTACCTGACGTTATCTGCTTGATGAATGAAATAGGAGCGTTTCGGAAAACGTGGCTTTTCCGGATTCTGCCGACCTTATTTCGTTTTATCGAAAAATAAAATTTATTGTTCGGGAATCGGTAGGGGGGTTTCGTTTAAAACGTCTGAACTATTGTTTTTAACCGATAAAAGGTTTGAGAAAATATTAATACAACAATTGACTGCACAATATCCAACTGACTTGAAATTTCTTAAAATGACTGATTTTTCTGGATTGTTCAGCTATTTTATTACATTTCATTTCTGATAATATCTTGAAGAATTTTGGCTTATATTTTGTCCATAACTTGCAATGATTTACATACTTCATACGTAAAACTTTGGTTTTAGATCCAAAAGAATATTTTCCAAATACTAAATGTCCATAAATATCCAGCATACCGATCGATCCTGGACTGGACGAAGCTGTCAAAAGCCGAAACTCATTCATTCAAGAATCAAAATCAGACGGACATAATCATAAATAATCACCCAGTCATTGCGCGCGGGGCGTATCAATAACCCGATTAGATTTAAAATCTCGACTCGCATGACTCGGTGATCGTTCACTGGAATTGACATATTATTCGGTTCCAGATAGGGATGTTTGATTCCGAAAGCACAATAACGACGAAAATAAACTCGGAAACAAAACGCGTCCTGCTTTAATACGTCATTAGTGCCAGAAGTGGCAGTCCTTTAACTCCTAGACACGTAAACAATGCATCGTGTACGTGCTACGAGTGCATTCTTTTTAGAAAACACTGACACACAAACGGCATACTTGGAGGGTTTTTCTTGAATCAGGCGTGTATACACCAGTGGCAGCTGATTTTTAGGAGTTTCGAAGTAATTTGATGTGAAACAAAAGCAACAAAGAAAAATTATAATATCAGTAGCATTACCCCTTTTTACTTTGTACTGTAGAAGGTTTTTGGATGGATTCTAATTCAATGTTGAAAGATAAGTGAGGAAACATAACCTCACTTTTTGGAAAAAAATCATTTACGAGATTCAAATGAAGTAATTCATCAAAACCTTGTATAGATCCTCATTTTTTTTTGTTTGTTTCAAACCCTTTCTGCTAGACTACCGCTCTCTCCCTCGAATTTAAGCTATGGTAAAAAAACGACAAGACCCCCCTCTGTAGCACTCCAAGAACACCCTCGTTGCAATCAGAATATGCCTGCAGGACCTTTAGGACGATGCATTCTTTTGTCTGAAGTGCATCGTCGCTATGAAATTGGTCCAGATTTTAATTTGTGCGAGATCAGGCACGAGAGAACGCTCGTCTTTCTAATTTTATGCTTATATGAGGAGGGGAAAAAGCTGTTAGGTGAACGGGTAATGAATTTTTTAGGGCTCGTATGTATTTGTCGAATTACTCATGTTTTATTCGCAAATTTTGCCATTGGCGCGTTGTTAATCTGGATAAAGTCCTTTAATGCCTTCAAATATATGAGGGGTTGTATGTCAAAATTAGTGCATACGCGGACGATAACAGGAAAATGTCATGCAATTTAGCATCAAAGCCGATAGCTAAATGATGACATTTGCCCTTAAACTCAAATATTGCCTAAAAATTAATAATAATAATTATCATTAGTACAAAAATATTGAGAAACCAGCTGCCTCGGAAAAACTTTTTCAAACATTACAGTTGTCCCCTGGCTCCAATTCGGTTCGTATCCATCATTTTATTGTTTTTCCGAGCTGCCAAAAATATATATATTATCACCTGCAATTGGGAAATATTAGCGGAGGAGGGTCTGCCAGGCCGGCATGTGCCAGAAAAAAAAGTGTCGGCGGGGAATAACAGAAAGTCCCCAAATGCTTTTCGGTAAATCAACTACAATGGCTTTCCAGGAACGGATTTGGAAAATTTGTGGACGATTATTGATTTGATTGATTTGAAAAGGGTGCCTTTATTCTTTTCCCCTACGCTTAGAATTGTCACAGTTCTTTATCAAGGAAATGGAACTCAAGCTGTCTTATTTCAAAGTCACTGGTCCATGCATACCTGTGAACTCACTAAGAACACTCGTGAAATTAACAAGTTCTTGTACTGCCAGTCCTGCAGAAATGTACTCTGCCTCCATTGAGGAAAATCCATTCTGTTTTCTTGAATATCAGGCTATTGGATTCTTTCCATGAAAACATACGAATCCACTTATACTCTTGCGAGTATGATAATCACCTCCCCAATCAGCATCACATACACCTATAAGTGCATTGTCCGATCTGGTAAATGTTAGTCTATAGTCAATAGTACCGTTTAGATACCGAAAAATTCTCTTTACTGCACATGAAGTGGGTTTATCCAAAAATCAGGACAAATAAGCAACGCTATATACTATATCAGGTCACTAAAGATAGATACATTAAACTACATACCAATCTTCGGTATGGAACATTATCTACCACTGTAGCATTTTTATCCATTTGAAAATTGAGTTCAATTGGAGTGGCAAATAACCGAGTCTTGTCCATTCTAAATTATTTTCTGGGTAATCTGAATATCATTGTCACTTCTCTTCAAATCCATTCCAAGAAATATTTTCACTTCATACATTGATTTGGCTTTAAACTCTCAAAACAAGTTGTTAATAATTTCCTTAGCTTGATCTTCTAGTTTGATTATCAGAGCATCATCAACCAATAATACCAGGAATATGTTGTCATTCACAAATAAACAATTAGTCATCTTGTGATCTTCGAAAATTTAAACTTGTGATTTCTCTTGTCCGTTGGGGGAAATCAATTGGACAGGAGGACAGGCTGCTGTGAACCACCTTATTGACACAGGTTTGGTAGCAGGAGTTAGAGTCGGGTAATTATTGGAAATAACGGTACTTTTCTTGGGATAATTGCATTCCTAAGTGTGTTCGTCTGCACACTGATTTCTTTTTCTATCCCTTCTTGATTGAACCTTTTTACGAATAACTTGTATATGACGGCTGATCCCCGTTGTATACAAGGGATGAAATTTCATGTTCCAACATTTGGGCGCATTTCTAAGTCCATATGAAGCAAGTCTCAATTTTAAATATTTTGCATCTGTGTTCAAGCCTTCAGGTGCTTAATGTACACATCATTTTCTAGGCATCCATTTAGAAATGCAATAGGAACATCAGTCTGATGCAGTTTCCAACCATTCTGTAAAGATACTGATGTAAGTAGTCTTAAGCTAACCTACACACTGGGGCATAAATGAATTCATCACTTTCATTATATGGTACTTGGAAACTTCTTGCAACCAATCTTGTTTTCTTTGTACCATCTTCTTTTATTTTGAAAATCCACTTCGTGTCTATAGGTGTTTGACATTCAGAAAGTTCTGCTGGAATCAAAGTTTCTCTATGGCTTCCCTCCACTCTGCAGTTTAACAGGCTTCTGCATAACTCTTAGTGCTGTGAGCAAACAATAGGCACTGTATATTTCATAGTCATCAAGAATTTTGGGTTTTTTCACAGTTCTTCCATGTCTCATTATAGTCCTATCATAATATATGTTTTTCGTTCTCATCACTACTTGAATTTCCATTGCATCCTTGCATATTATTGGTCATTTCAACAGGTTTCTCTTCTTGTATCACTTCAATATAATTTTGTTCTTTTCTCTCTTCTCCCTCTTCTCTTTTCACTTCTTCATTAGGTAAGTAGTTTGGCACACTTTCTAGCCCTATCTTCTCGTGACTTTTCTTGTACTCCATCAAGCTCTCATCAAATCTTACGTCTCTGGATTTCACTATTTTCTGTTCGTCTGTCAACCACAATCTGTAGCCACCACCACAATATACCACCATAAAAGTCTGCTTTGCCTTACTATTTAACTTATTACCTTTGGGTAGAATGGTAAACCAGGCTTGACACCCCAAAAATTTTAAGTTTACTCAGATTTTCGAGGGTGTTACTCCCCTAGGTAAAGCTGTAGTTGGAATTCTATTCAGTTTATACCTAGAACATTTTAGAGCATCATGCCATAGTGTTTTTGAAATTCCTGAATCTATAATATTGGTTCTTATTTTATCTAATAGAGTTCTTTCTTTCAGCTTTTCCACTCCCTTGGGGGGTATATGGAATGGTATATTCCAAAGTCATACCATTCTTCTTACAAAAATTCCTAATATTACTCGACACAAATTCTCCTCCATTATCTAGTCTAAATGCTTTGATCTCAACCTGGTGATCTTTAGTTTTTGATATTTCTATTACTAAAAAATGTTGAAAATCACCTAATATAGTTTGGAAGTATTTACCACCATCTATAGTGGCTGGATTGATTGGTTCGCAGACATCACTATGTACTAGACTGCATGTTTCATCAGATTTTGATAAACTTAGCTGCATAATCTTCTATGACATAAGTCCTTATTTACTGAAATATGGCACTGGTAACCAAAGCAAAAGTTCAATTAATCTGTCCACTGTTAACATATAGAGTCCCTTTTTGACTTCACACTGTAACATAAAATTTTTTCCACTTATGGTTGTGCTATTTCTTTCCACAATAATCTTGTCCTTTTGAAGTCAATTTTGAGGCGGATAGTAAATTGTGTTTAATTTTTTACACAATTAATGGTACCTTGCCATTGTGCTTTTAGAGTTCCAATCTTATTAGATTTAAGAATTTCTCCATTTGCTATACAGGCTGTCAATTTGAAAACTTTCATTGTGAATATCTCTGAAAGTGAAAAAGTTAGAAGAACGTAATTTGGTACAAATGTTCTACAGGTAGGAGGAACTAACACCACCATATTTTGGTTATAATGACCCCTTGAAGCCCCAAGCACCCTAACTCGAATATTTTAAATGGCACTACCCCTTTTTGTGATACCTATAAATAAATATTTTTTGAAAAATTTCTTGTGCAGGTGGATACTATAGGTACTCAAAAATATGTAATTTTAAGCATCACAAAAGGGGTGTTGTTATTCAAAATTTTGAGGTTAGGGTGCATGGGGCTCAAGGGCAGCTGCGTCAAGTTATCCCCCCCACATTCGAATTTTCTAAAAAAATTGCAACCACTTACTGTGCTCGAAGTGTGCTTTACTGTGCCGATGATATTTTGAACTGTGCCGTTTCGATAACAAAGTTATAGCAAAAAATAGATGAGGGGCTAACTTGACGCTCAGCCCCCCCAGAATTTTGGAAATCGGATGAAACCAAAAAGGATTCTTATCCAATCTGAAGTGTGCTGAACTGTGCCGTATCAGGTTTTTCTCAAAATTTCCATATTCGGTCATTTTCCGACAAAATCCTACTGGGGGGCTAACTTCCCAACAAACACAGTACGTACTGAAGACGTACATTTTAGGTCCGTTTTACGTCGGTTCGTCGGGGATGTAAAACTACGTTTTGAGTACGTACGTGAAAGGCTGTATTAATATACAGACAAAAAAGTACGTACCAAGTACGTACGTGAAAATCTGTAATGCGTACGTCTTATAAAAGACGTACATGTTCGTTTCAAAGACGAACAATACAAGACGAACTGGATCATTACCATCTATTCATGATTTTTTTTATTAATTTCTGATCATGATATATTATTTAAATAATATGCAATTTCCGAGCAAAAGATACGGGAGTGGTAGGTAGCCTTCCAAATTAACCTCCAAACCTAAACCCAAAAATGCCGGTCAGATTGACATGGATTTCCTTAAACCTTAGATCTAAACTTAATAAATACGAATACATAGTCATTATGAACGTTTTGTGAGGCAGGTCATATTATATAATCAAGGATTTATATTTCATTTAGGTACCTGACCTAAATAAATGGTCAAATTTCAAGATAAGATAAACATGAAATAAAGCATTGGAAAGCAAGGGACGTCGGCCGCTTGACAACAGCAGGGTGCAGTGTTGCCAAGGACCCGATAATTATCGAAATCTACCATCATTTTGACTACAATTGAATAATCGATAATCACAAGCTAAATCTACCATAATTGAATGAAACTACAGTTTCAATGCATATCTTTAAAATTTTTAGTTGAAAATTAAACATTTATTTGGTTGGTGGTTTTGACCTCAGGTTTTGACGTACGGGTGATCGCACCAAATACTTCCCAGCTAGAAATGAGTTGACCTCACAGCACCGTTAGTTTTTGGTTAATTTTTTTGTTAGAAAAATATAAATAGAGATTAGAGATGAAAGTCAAAAAAATTGACACAAACTTTTTCTGATAATTTTGAATTTGACATCTGGCAACACTGGCATCTTCGACCACAGCTTATCGGGGGGTTCATCGTTCATCTGTTCATATTTTGATGTGACGCCTCGCTTGAGTTGTTTCTGCCTGCTTTTGCCTTTTTCTCTTGTGTTTGTTTGTAGAGTGTTGTGTTGGTGTTAGGTTTTGTTTTCTTCTATTTCTGTTTTTTTTTGCCAAATTAAGTGACGCGAGAACCATTTTGTATTGATTGCAGCAACGCCGGCATGTGCTTCAAGTGTTTAGCTTCATAGCTTGGCAGCTTCGCGGCTTGGCTATACACTTTACTATATTTATTTTGTGTGTATAATAATACTTTTACCAAGATTATTACTGTGTGAAACTTTTTCTGGTTTATGCCCTTTTACAATTTTCTATATTATAATGTTTGTTTTATAGGATACCTACCTATTTCTCTACCTACCTATATTTTTTTAAGGTTCGAATTTTTCTTCACTTTTCCTTAATTTTTTTTGTTATATTATGTACTGTTGTTTAAGGTTAAGTTTAAGTTTAAGAGTATGTTATATTTGATATTGTGTTAATTTTTTTCAGTTTCTCAGTCTAATTGTTAAGGTATTTATTAAGTATCAAAATTGTAACTTGAAAATACAATACATATTTATATGGTTTTATTTTTCACTATAAAGATACCTACACATAAATACATATCTACCTCTATGTTTAGGTTTTTCTCCATATATTTTTGCTCCCCATCTGGACAGGTTAGTTGAATAGGTATCAAAAAGGTGTAAACACAACATTTGCATTTACATCTTTTTGATACCTATTCAATCAACCAGTTCCGGTAGGGTGCAAAAATATATGGGAAAACCCTGTACGTCCCAAACACATGCCTGACAAGCTATACTAAATACGTACGTTAATGTACGTCCCCAATACGTACTTAAAAAGCCGTACTGAGTACGTCCCTGAATGTACGTACGTCGGACGTACTATTTTGTGGAAAACGACCGTCTTAAAGACGTCCTTCGGACGTCGGCGGGACCTAAAAAGTACGTCCACGGACGTACTTTCGTCCGAATAAGTACGAATTATGGACGTACTAAAGACGTACTTGTGTTTGTTGGGTTGACGCTCAGCCCCCCCAAAATTTTGGAAATCAGATTAAACAAAATTGAATTCTTATTCAATCTGAAGTGTGCTGAACTGTGCTGAATCAGGTTTTTCCGAAAATTTCCATATTCGGTCATTTTCCGACAAAATCCTACTTGGGGGCTAACTTGACGCTCAGCCTCCCCAAAATTTTGGAAATCAGATTAAACAAAATTGAATTCTTATTCAATCTGAAGTGTGCTGAACTGTGCTGAATCAGGTTTTTCCGAAAATTTCAATATTCGGTCATTTTCCGACAAAATCCTACTTGGGGGCTAACTTGACGTTCAGCCCCCCCAAAATTTTGGAAATCAGATTAAGCAGAATTGAATTCTTATCCAATCTACAGTGTGCTGAACTGTGCTGTATCAGGTTTTTCTCAAAATTTCCATATTCGGTCATTTTCCGACAAAATCCTACTGGGGGGCTAACTTGACGCTCAGCCCCCCCAAAATTTCGAAAATCAGTTTGCACAAAATTGAATTCTCATTCAATCTGGAGTGTGCTGAACTGTGCTGTACCAGGTTTTTCTCGAAATTTCCATACTCGGTCATTTTCCGACAAAAAAGTAAGAGGGAGCTAAGTTGATGCCAAATTTTAGAAATCAGATCAAAGAAAAACGGACTCTTATTCTTATTAAGTCTGAAGTGAGCTGAATTGTGCCTGATCAGGTTATTCCAAGTTTCCATGTTTGGCCATTTCCTGATATAAACCTAATGGATGGTATGTATGTAAATTCTCAGAGCTGAACGTCAAGTTAGCTAGTAGGATTTTGTCGGAAAATAACCGAATAAGTATGTAAATTTTGAGAAACCCGATACAGCAGAGTTCAGTTCACTTCAGATTGGATAAGAATACAATTTTGTTCAAACTTCAAACTGATTTTCGAAATTTTTGAGGGGCTGAGCGTCAAGTTACCTCTCCAGTAGGATTTTGTCGGAAAATGACCGAATATGGAAATTTTGAGACAAACCTGATACGGCACAGTTCAGCACACTTCAGATTGTATAAGAATCCTTTCTGGTTTCATCTGATTTCCAAAATTTTGGGGGGGCTGAGCGTCAAGTTAGCCCCCCAGTAGGATTTTGTCGGAAAATGACCGAATATGGAAATTTTGAGAAAAGCCTGATACACCACAGTCCAGCACACTTCAGATTGGAAAAGAATTCAATTTTGTTTAATCTGATTTTCAAAATTTTGGGGGGTTGAGCTTTAAATTGGCTCCCCGCTCCCCAGTATGATTATTTTGTCGGAAAATAACCGAATATGAAAATTTTGAGAAAAACCTGATTCAGCACAGTTCAGCACACTTCAGATTGGATAAGAATTCAATTTTGTTTAATCTGATTTCCAAAATTTTGGGGGGGCTGAGAGTCAAGTTAGCCCCCCAGTAGGATTTTGTCGGAAAATGACCGAATATGGAAATTTTGAGAAAAACCTGATACAGCACAGTTCAGCACACTGTAGATTGGATAAGAATTCAATTCTGTTTAATCTGATTTCCAAAATTTTGGGGGGGCTGAGCGTCAAGTTAGCCCCTCATGTATTTTTTGCTATAACTTTGTTATCGAAACGGCACAGTTCAAAATATCATCGGCACAGTAAAGCACACTTCGAGCACAGTAAGTGGTTGCAATTTTTTTAGAAAATTCGAATGTGGGGGGGCTAACTTGACGGAGCCCTCAAGGGCTCACCAGTTTCCTCTACCTGTAAAACATTTGTACCAAATCACGTTTTTTTTTAACTACTTTACTTTCACATATTCGCATTGAAAGTTTCCAAAATGACACTCTGTATGTACTTATTGATAGATCGTTTATTAGCACCTGTCAAACATTTTGGCTTTTAGACTTTCCTGCACAAATAGTTATTACTAGCATTTGAGTCCACTGCAATAGTTTGTAGCATATAGCATCACTTTTTCTTCAGCTGTGTTTTCCTGATGTTTTCTTTCTTCATTCTCCTTCTGTTTTTCATGGGGGCGACTTCTGTAATTACTTCTAAATCCTCTATAATTCCCTTTAAAACCCCTGTGTTTTCCTTTGCCTTTAATATTTTCCCTTTTTTGTGGACACTGTGCTTGAATGAACATGTTGTGGGCTGCCACATACAAAACATGTTCTGGTACCTATTTACTTGGGTGTTCACATCTAGGCCTAATTCACTATTTTCATAGCTCTTTTCGTTGTTTGGTTTCATTTTTATTTTCTCATCCAGCAGCATAACCTTTACAAAATGAAACTTAACATCACGACTTAAGTTTTGCGTCTCCAGTCTCCACAGCTGTCACTACTGTGTCATATACAGTGACTCTATAACCCACAGTGGCGACAATTGCTGTATCATTTTTGATTGGTTCTAAAATCTCATATATTTATATTGAAAACACCGCCATCTTGTTCCCAACCCCTTGTTACTTTTAGAAAAAGGTGAATATTCATCATAAATCATGGAAAACAACGTATTTGATGGACCTAATAATGGTCATCAAATATGTCGATTTCAATTTTTTATGATAGATGTTCATGTAAATCCTATATATTAATATTTAAAAGTAACAAGAGGTTGGGAACAAAATGGCGGCGGGACCTCTATTGTAGCCACTGTATGTAATAGTAGATTATACCACGAGTCAATAATGATAGCTATTATTCCCGAGGATTATTACGAACTGAGCCGCGTTAGCGGCGAGGGAGTAACATTCCGAGGGAATAATAGCCATTATTGAGAGTATTATACTCTACTTTATTTACGACAAATTAATTTATTTGAGATTTTCAATGAACAAATTTCATCCGTCTCATAATTTTCAATACAAATCCACAAGCACTACACGTTTGACACTGACACTTTTGTGGAATAATGACCATTAATCCCGCTACTCGTCATTAATCCCTGGAGGAATAACATATGTCATTATATTGCCAAAATCACAAATATAATACGCACATTATACATTAGTCGTAAATAAAGGTTTATTTAGCCACTGTAGTGTCATACTGTGCTGGAAGTGACAAGAATAAATGACAGACTTTATCATTCTCACTAAGGTTAGATCCATGCTCTTTGAGCTCTCTAATATTGGAATCAAATTTCAAAAAATGGTCTTCAAGCCTATCATTTGTGTTAGTTTTGAGATTTAAAAGTTTTCTCCAACAGGACAATCTTATAAATGAGCTAGTACAAAAACATTTTTCAAAGCTTCAATTTGAGCCCTTGGAGTTTTGCATTATGTGTGTGTTATATCTAGGTGTTTGTCGAACACACCTTGAATTATAATTAATTGAGCTTTATAATCTTTTTTCCTCCAGTCTTATTTTTCTTTACTAGAAGTTACCTCACTAGGTTCATTGCTTTGTATGGCCTCGTGATAGTTTTACCTTCTCAGCAGGGTTACCATTCTAAATTGCCAATTGTTGAAATTGTTTGCTTCTAATGCCCGTATTACATCTGTGTATTTTTCCGTGTATTTATTCATGTAGTTCAGGGTGACAGCCGAAAAACTTCAAACGTAACATAAAACAGCATTATAGAAAACAAAATAATGTTGGCACCCTGAACTACATGAATAAATACATGGAAAAATACACAGATGTAATACGGGCATAACACTGGTACTGTATTGATATTTATTCCAGCCATAGTTTACTATTAAGTCCAGAATTAAACAAAGAATAACTTTGAGCAAGAGGCACACTTACAGTTTGTAACTATTTTTCACAAAATTTCACTTTTGGACCCATAACCTCTTGAACTTAATGGGCAAATAATCTAATAATAATTGAGACAAGAGACGATTTCATCTCACATTACATTAGACAATTTATCAAAAATTAACGTCACTACAAAAACAGGTAAGGTGCAGGTAAAACAATAATAGGTCTGTTCGCAGAGAAATCACAAACCAGTCAGAGTGAATCTCATTGGTTGAAACTAGTTTTCTGACTGTTTCTGATTGTTTTCAACCAATGAAATGCGCTCTGACTGGTTTGTGATTGCTGTGCGAACAGGCCTAATATGTGTGGTTAAACTAAGAACTAAGTGAATTTCCATATCCTTCACATTATTATATTCAACACAAAAATTCTCAAAACCAGGCAATAATGATTCATTCAGAGCTTCAGATGAATGTTGACATCATAAACAGATCGGTGAATGTATCCACAAAATTATATACCAAAAGTTGCTTGCATCAATTCCCTTGGATCTGGAATCTCTTTTTCTTTGCCAACTTCTATTCATCTACTTTTGAATGTAGGTCTCTCCTTGTTTACATCTTTCTCTATCCTCATCCACCCATCTTTTTTGAGGTCTTTCCGGGGAAACTGGGATAGTAGTCGAATATTCCAGACATCAACCAAAGAAGAAGAAGACTCAAGAGTAGAAAATCAACAGATGCATGAAAAAAATAACAGCAAACTAACAAAAAAATATATATAAACAGCTTCTGTTTAGCTGCTCAGCTACTTTATATGTAAATTGGCGCGCTTTCATCTGTACGGGGGATGGGGGTAGGTTTATTGTTTCGTCTGCATTAATTTCGAGGGGAAAGGTAAAAAGCTTTATTTGGTTAGTGTAGTTAAATTTCGGTCGTTTGTAGGCTCAGTGAGAAGATCCACTTGACTTTCTTTTTCTTTGTCGTTTTTAGGGGGAGAAAAGAATTTGGAGTAAACATTTAACGAGAGAATTTGCATATTAGGTAACGATTCCCTGCGACAAACATTTCCATATAGTCTGTGTTGCTCTCGCCCAAACAGCAAATGTAGCAAAATGACATTTGCCATTTCATAACTCTTAACACCGGGACCCTAATGAATTACGCAACCCTTCGGGGGTAGTTTTCGAAAACGAACACAACGGTGTCAAGTGGCTGGAAGCTGGAATGTATAACGTTACATTGCGTTATCCACCTACGCTTTTCGCAGTTAACTAATTTGACGAACACAAATGGACTTAAGCCATAGCAATAAATCATCAATTAAAACGTCCACGAGAAAAAACTTCTTGGCACAAACAAAAAAATTCAATTAGCGCCATTGAAAACAAGAAACAAACAGGGTGGAAATCAAAGAAACCGAAAATCCTTTCGGCGGGGGCGTTATATCCTGGGAAACGTGACGACCATAAATTAGTCCTTTTTTTTCTCAATTCAAGTTCGAAAGGACATGAGTTGTTTTTCAAGGAAGCCTTCTTAATATTTTAACGGTTGATTTGAAAGTTACCTCTTGCTCGACAACCTTATTGTATTATAGTGAATTTTCTAGATGATGTGTTTCAAGATTGTTCATATTTCACGTTTATCTGAAATGTGATTTTTAGATGGCAATATTCATCTCATGACAAGTTATAAAATGGACGAATTATTCTGTATCAGAAACACCACAGCCACAGAATTCCATTGAATAATAAATTGTGATACATGCAGAATCTTTACCCTACTTCCGGTCAGAAAAGGGTAGAGTTGATGTATTCATAATCACAAATGAAAGAGTTGTAATCTGTTGCCGGAAATAACGTTACCTCCAATGCAGATTTGCGCCCTCGTGACTCAATTTTAACGAAATTCTCATTCTCATTCGAAAAAAAGTGCTTTATGCCACCAGCTCGGGAGGATTGAAGGACTTACTTCCTTTGCCAGCCCAACAAAGGACGTCTTGAGACTTATTTATGGAGTGAAAAATTGTATGAATGCCTGCTTGCAAAACCCCATTGTGGTATTAAAGAATAATGACGGCATTGCCATTGCAACTGGAACGGAATAACCAATGAGATTTTTCCATCATTTAAATGACTATGCGGCATTTTGGAAAAGTAAATATAACGTTGAAAATTGGCGACTTGAATTCTAATTATCGAGAATCTATTTGAAACTAGGTATTTTGTTCAGAAAATACTTACTTAAGCCTATGTGATTTTAGGGTGTTTTTCGAAGCCGAAAAAAAAATTCCCCCATTGTCTGAGCACCTGAACTCGTAGCCAATAATAGGACCCCATTAATCTTATGTAACGCTAAGGGCTCTTCGGTGATCAACACAAACATAAGAGGGGCAAAAAGAAGAAAAAAAAGGTATTAGTGGTGCTTTCAACTAACTTTGTATTTATTCTATTAAAATGTGGTTTTAAAAAATGTCTGCTTGCTTAAGTATATTCGTGCATGACAACGACGTCGATTTTAGCCAGGAAACCGAGAAGAAGGGTGGGTTTTATGAAAAACCATTTAAACTTTTTGGGTGATTGAGAGTTTCTCTGGGCGAGGGTGAATAAATAAGACGAGTCTTAATAAACGGAAATAACTATCAACCGCAAATGAAAAAAAAATTACCCCAATGTAGGTATTCTTAAAGGTTGTCGTGTAGTGTGGATGCCACCACTTGTCTCAAACCCCTAAAAAGAGGGTGTTAAAAATGTTTCCTCTTTTAATTAATTAATTCCTCTAACACAAAAAGGTTTTTTGTCTTTTGTTCCAAAGATTTTATTATTAAAACAAATACAATTTACTTTTGTTCGTAGCTTGTTGTCTGGAACATTCAAACAATATTAATGCATTTTATGTGCGCTCTAGCGTCAGAGAAAAAAATTTGCATAAAAGCATTCTTGGCACAAATTCAAAGTTTTATTGTTTTCGGGCTTTTAATGGTCTCCTCTCATGAAGACGAGATGATGCACTTAGGCTAACATTTTGTTGCTATTTGTAGCTTGTTTGTTCAGGGACGTCGCCATTAAAACCAAATAAATTACATCGGAATACAGTCCTTAAATTTTGTAATACTCGCGCCGTATAATAATAAAACCAACGGAGAGTCGTCGAAAGTTTTGAGAAAGTTGTAAATCCCTTTTGCGGTCCAGCGGCGACATTTGTCACGGACATTTTGGCTAATAAAGTAACGGAATATCAGTTTTGAGGTTATCGCACTGGTGTTTTTGAAAGTTTGTACACTTGTACTTTCTGGGTAAATTAATGTATTGCCTTTTAGGGGAGTTTTGGTTAGTTGGCGCAAGTGTTTCCTAGATGTTTGGTTAACTTCCATATGGGATTTTCAATGACAAATTAGCCATAATGATTCCTGAGGATGTTTACTTTCCTAGACCTTGAAAATGAATCTTTGTTGTTGGATTGATTTTGATCTTCCAGAACATTTTCGAAACCAGATCCATTTTCTGGATGATCTATATTGAACTTCTTACATTTATTTTGTATCGTATTAGTAGATATAGATGGCCGGTTTTACGGCCTCCGTCCTCCGGAGGAAATTTATCAGTAGAAAACTCTAGACAAGTTTGTATACAGCTAAACTAGTCTTGATACAGCTTTAGATAAGTCTGTATAAAGCTATACAGACCTGTCTATAGGTTAGGGGTTTCTACTGATAAATCTCCTCCGGAGGACAGAGGGCGTAGAATCGACCATCTATATCTACTCGTATTTTATGTCCTGAGTCGTCAGAATGTTGTGAGTCTTCAAATATACTTAAAATATTTATTTCATTTTCATGATTTCTGACTGGTGCTATGCTTAAAATGTATCGAGTCCATGTCATATCCGAGAAGATTCGGAAATATGATCCATGGGGTCCAATGTCTAATGAAACAGAATGTTGTGAGTCTAAATTGTTGTTGGTAGAATATTAGCTTGCAGTTATCTAGCGTAGATTTGTGCCTATACAAATTTTCAAGTTATTCCTTGAGAGTTGGTTTGAATCATCTTGTGAATCAATCCATCATACCAGGCTGTACCTATTTACAGTACGTATATCAACACATCGTCATTTGTAATCCAGTTGCCGAACATTCTTCTCCTAGTAAAGAAATTTTGAAATTCCTACCATTTCATATAAAATCTGTATAAAATGTTTTCTCTCTCAGAGTCAATTATTCACCAGTAAAGTCAACCTTGTCTTCTGAAAACGAATGATCTTGATCTTTCAGTGGAGTAATCTTTTCGAAATCAAACCAATTTCTTCCTGCAGTTTCTTACAGATCCATTTTTGAGTGTGTCCTGAGTGAAGATGTTGTACTAGTGTGGAACGCTACTGGCTTCCAGTTATAATTTTGTACCAGTTTACAAGCTGCTTCTTGATAACAAGATTAAATTATCCTGTGAATCAGGCCAGAACTTATTCTACAGTTCAGTTATTGTCTTCTTTCAGTTAATTTTACTGGCAATGTATTTTAGTACGTATTCTGAGCTTTTATAGCTCCTTTGAATATCCAGCTCAAGATCTCAATTGATCTTCTGAAAAAAAAAGGTTTTGAACTTCCTGTATTCCTGTTACTTATTCTGTTGAGCTTCAATCAAAATGGAGTATATATTGGTTAGACATCTATCAGAGACTATTTCTGAGTTTTCCAACAATTTCCAAATCATCTTTTGAGTTTCTTGGGTGGCGCAATTTCTTGCTTCATGTCCTGATTACGTATTCTTTTTGCTGTTCACTCAACTTCAATTTCATGAGTGTAGTATTTTCCTTTGGATGTTCAGTGTAGGAAGCTCGTATTTCCTCATCCTCCTGACGAAGATTATTGTGCTCTTACTTGCCATTTGTATAGTTTGCTCTATTCTCTTTAGGCTTTTACGTAACGTTAAACGGATCCCGTTCTGATTTTTGTGAAACTTTGATCAATCACATATAGGGCTAGAATTTTCGCTGCGATCTTGTTACGTGGCAAAATGGGCACTGCCACTTTGTTACCCGCAAAACGTAACGGAGAAGTCAATAATAAGATTTTGAGGAGGTGGGAAAGTTAATGGGTAACTAAAAAGAAAAAAAAATAAAAAGAGAAGAGAGAGTTGGTTGGTGGCTGAAATCTAGAAACGTGATTTCGTGTAAAGGGTTGCCGACTAGCTTCCAATGCGGAGAGGGGTGTGGGTTAATTAAATAACTAAATATAGAGCGCCGCCTGCTTTTTCCCTGCAGTACACGAAATCAACCGATATAACGAAAGCAGGAAACTTCTACGGACCTATAGCAGCACAACCTGAAATATAAATGTAAACAAGAAGGAAGGACAAAAGTGAAACGCTTTGCTACAATCAGGTACGGGTTTTAATTAGAGCCAGTAGAAATGTAACCCAGAACAGGTTGACTCTAGAGCAGGTTCGGAGAAGAAAAGAAATCGTCTAGAAACTAGGAGTACCTAACCTTATATACTCTAAAAATAGTAATTACAATAAATTAACTCGAGTCCCTTAAAGTAAAGAGTACCGTACAACAGCAATAATACCTGAAATATAAATGATCAATAGACAAGCTTACTAAATGCAGTACCTTCGTAAATGGCCATTTAACCCCAGTGTACAAGTATTTACCTGTATTCAGTGCACGTTAATCAAAGTTGAAGTAACAATACGTAACCTGAAGGGCTTTAATATTATGTAACAATAGGTATAGGTAGTATAGATACCTAAATACCTAATAAAATTGAAGTACTTAACAATACATAACCTGAATGGCAAGTTTCATAAACAAAAAAAAAGTAATATAGAGAATTAATTAGAAATTGAAATAACAACACATAATCTGAAGGATAATTTGATATTGTTGTAGAACTGCGTTGTTGTGGTGATTTACTCCAACAAGGGGTTGGTAAGGTTTGATATTACGATAATACAACACACTTATCAAACCTGAGTAGTCCCTAAACTCTTGGGGAGAACCTGACAGGTGGGATCAATATCTTCCAGTGTCTCCAATGGCCTGGGACTGGATCAGGGCCGCAACAAGAAGCAACCTGGCCCTGGGCACTGAAGTTCAGTGACTAGGAGTCACTAAAGCTTCCAATTGTCTAGAGGAGGCTGAAGATAGGAGGTAATGTCTGCCCAGCGAGTCTGTGTCTACGGGGCAACGGTAAGGGGAATGCAGTTGTAAAAAAAAATGGCTGATTTCATTCATAAAATACCCAGCTACGTGCGGAATTTTTTGGAAGTGTTATCGTATTGCAACTCGTAGACGAAAATCAGCAATGACCAAATCTCCGCCACTGGATATGTCAATATAAAACGATATTCCAAGATGAGAGGATAAAATGACGTGAGCCCTGGCCAATAGCGAGAAGTGAGGTGACGTTAGCTCATTGACAACCGTATGGTTTCCCATGACAACGGCGATCCTGCCAAAAACTCCACCAATCAGGTTCATCCAGGACGGATGCTTGCCAAATTGTCAAAAGCTGATGGTATCTTTAGAAAATGTTTATTTTTTACAATAGACCAAACTGAAGAAATCAGGATTAAAATAAGGATAGGTCTAACAACCACGTTAAAATATTTAGCGTTTTATTATTGTTATCAATATTTTGTTATCAAAAAATGGTTTTTCAAATTAACTATACTCCATGCCTAGCATTCTCGCTTTTTTATAATTAAACGTGACAACATGGCACATTTACGTCCGAATTCCTTCCGTAGACTCAGATCTGCTGGGCAAACAATAGGTACGACTTGAAGTATACAGTAAGCTTGACGTATAACTTATTACTCTTAGTAAGGACTAAAGCGTGAAGAATAAAGGTGACGTCTGAAGGTAAAGATTAAAGCGTAACTTCTAAAGGTGAAGATTAAAGGCCTGAAACAAATGGACATTATAAGACAGGGCGTGGAGCAATAAGTAGGTATGTCCAATATTCGGAATTTAACCATATAATTTTGATATAATTAAGAAAAAATTATGCTTTTACAAGGCAATAGAGAAACACAGAGAAGATTAATAAGAAAAACCACTTACCAAAATTACTTTGGCCTTTAGGAACAAAACAATTGACCACGTTGCTCTTTTTCGACTCACAAAAAAAACTGCACACGGCGATTGGGTACTAAAATAACGGATTAGCCACCCTAGATCTATGAGCGAAACTTGGCAACTAAGAAATCAGCAAAATGTGCCTGAGGAGTTTTCCCGAACACTTAATCGTGGAAAGTCCTCGACCTGAATGACCTTTAAAAAGGTTCTGTCAAAACTCCAAGGTGAAGGGTTCTGGGAATTTTGATGGTAGTTGGGGCATGGGATTTATTCAAGTTAAGTTAGTACCGGTCATTGATCCTATTTGGAGCGGTGTCAATCTAATCAATCTAATCGGATCAGACATCAGCTGTTCTAGTGTAAATATTGTGATTTTGTTTTATTAATTAATTAATTGTCTATTTATTTTAACCCTACTAACAGAAAATCAATTCCATTAATAAACCTCTAACTTAATGATTCTGGGAAAAATGAAAAGTTTGATGAAAAGTGTGGCCACAACTATTGAAAAGACAACAGTGGCTTTACGAAGGTATGCTATTTATTGAGGCGAATACGCTTATTTCCTTTCATTTTAACCCAGGAAAAATCATTCCGTAACAATCTGGCGCTACCAAAGTTTATCAAAGTCAAATAATTCATGTTTTTCAATGAATATTGACAGAAAGATACTTCTTCCAAAAAATGAATACGGTCATTAAATTTTGGCACCTCAAAAGTTGTAATTTATTATAGGTAGGTACATCAGGGTTGTCGTTATGTATGGAAACGGTCTAATATTTCAGAAAAAGGTACTATATTTCCTATCTGGGGGTGATTGCGAATGCCCGATTCAATGGAAGTGTTTGCAATGTTATCAAGTTTACTGTTTCTAACTTAATTACTAGTTAAAAACGGTAAGTTTGGCAACATCGCAAATACCGCCATTACATCGGGCATTCCCAATCTACGGGTCAATATATGGAGAACAATGTCCGCAAATGTTTGGGACGTCCATACTTGAATATATGTATAAGATCCGATATGGTCTAGTGGCTAGGATACCTGGCTCTCACCCAGGAGGCTCGGGTTCGATTCCCGGTATCGGAATTACTTTTTTTTTCGGATACGCCAAAATTATATGGAATATATTTGTTCTATTCTCAGATGTGTGCACTAATTTTGATTTTTGTTTTGTTAAATTGGTCAAAATACGAGTACAAAACCAAGAAATAACCAGACTTCTGAATTGTACTTGCATATAGTATATGGTATATGTATAGAGAATAAAATGGAGCAAACACTGGTAGAGTTATAATGGGGAATTGGAATAATGAAATATGTTTAGTTTGTGAATGAACTGAGGAAAATTGCCTTTGGGGCTGAAAGTTATCACACATTTTTGGTTACGTTGTTGAAATAAAATACCTACTCTTTTTGGGGAATCTGGAAAAGTGGAATTTTCTTTCCTGGATATCAGCCTCTCCAAAGTCCAAGCTCTTTCCATCTGTCTGTATATTTTGCGTTTTAAATGCTATAATTCTAAAAGATATATCCTGAATGATTTTTAATTAAGTCCTCCCCCATATAGCTTTGACCCAAACCGTATTATCATGATCCATAATTTAGGCTGTGGCCACTTTCGATTCCGGTCCGTTTTAGAATATATCTATATATGGACCTCGGTTTCCTGGGCTCCGTGGCGGAACTCTCGGGTTGATAACGGCAAGAAAATTCATTTTTAATTAGCTATACAAACACATAATATATCTCCGGCCAAGTGTATATGGTTTCGGCTTCAATTTCCAGCAATATAGAACAAGAAGTTTCGGAATGAGGCTCACGTACGTCGGTCCAGACCGTTTACGCCAACAGCACGTTATTACACCCCCTGAGACTGCTCGCTTTCGCCCCTCCGGGGGGGTGCAAGTTACTTTTTATCAAAAAATCTTCCACTGCCACGGCTAACGAGTGCTGTATATTTATTTTCTTTTTCTTGGATTTTCTTTTGTCAGACAACAAGCAGAGAAGGTAACAAATAGTTGATTTATTAAGAGGCGTTCACAAAAATGATTTTAATTCACATTGACCATATCATTGCTAATACATTTTCTAAAAACGTTTCATTAAAATCACATATTTAGGGTTGAATTTCCCTCATTCAACCTAATACTGATCAGGGTTCTGTTTATGGTTCACAGATGAAAGTGGAAGAATTCCTCTAATATTCATGCTTCCTCCTTAATATCAATTTTAAAGCTTCACATGTCATTGATTTGTCAATTTCCTCGTCTTCACTTGCTCCAAAAATGTATGCATTTCAACAGTAAAATTTTCAAAGAGAAGTTATAAGACTTTTTACTCTTTAGAGGAATACTTTTCATCTCATCTGCCTTTTTTATAGAGCTGTAGTCTTTGACCTTTTTTGTTTTGACTTATTTTGCTACTTTTGATTTCACCTTTTGCTCCCTCTCAAATGGGAAATTCATGAATTTTATCCAAGATTCCTTAAGTTAATAGGTTGTCTGGTAATGGGTAACTTGATGACGCATCTAGCATGCCTTATAGAGATTTGCATTAGGTATATTTAGGCATACAGATGACGTAATCCCAGGCAACCTACCTCTCTCAAACAACCTTGAATTTTATCCAATTTTGTCATTGTTTTGTTTTAATTTATTAATTGCCTGCCTTTTGTGACTGGATTTTTAACTTTTTGACCACTTTTTAATTATTTTTATTTTTTGGTTATTTTGAATTTTATTAATATTGACTTTTTATTAATTCTCATCATTAATAATATGATTTAACTTTTTTAAATTATTGTTTTTATTAAATTTGGTTTGTTTTGTCAGCACTTTTTATTTAGTTTATTATGAAATATTTATTTTGTATTTATTATTATTATTAACTGCTGAGGTTTGGTACGAGCTACATATAAGAAATATTGTATAGTTTAAGCTTAAAAATTATTATTTATTATTTTTATTATTTGAATATTCCTGTGATGTCTTTTTATATGAAATAATGTACATGAATATTTCCATTAGAATTGGTATGAGCAGTCGTGGCCGAGCGGTTAAGGCGTCTGACTAGAAATCAGATTCCCTCTGGGAGCGTAGGTTCGAATCCTACCGACTGCGAAATTAACATTTTTTTATTTATTTTTTTATTTGTATTATTAATTTATTAATTCTTGAATTCGAATTTGCTATTCCAGCCTCGTAAAATGTAATAATTATTCAAACACGTTGTCGGCCAACAATAATTATTATCGTTGGGGTGTTATTAATAATTTCCGAAACGTGGCTGTAATGATGGATTTTATTCGAAATATTAATTGCTTTTATAGTTTTGAACATTAATTTATTGCGAAAATACAGGGTTGTTTCATATATTTTGACAGAACTTAGGTATGAAGCAAGATAGAAAAAATAGGGATTTATACAAGAAACGCGATATAGAAAGAATAAGATGTGGAAAACACAAATTGTATTTTTTTTTAATGAAACACCCTGTATATTTTTCTGTTAATAACCAAATAGATATTCTTTTCCTGATTTCAAAAATATATAATATGTTGATATTTCTTTCACCCATTTTTGAAATATGTGCGTTTTCATCTCATTTCGACTTTATTAGTTGGTCATGAATTTTTGAAAATTTTGAAACATCATAACTTTTTCTCTATCATAGATAGAAAGCTGGAATTTTGAATGATTCTTATTGTACAAATCCTGAAAAATTCAGCTCAGTTGGACTTATACTTCCTGAGATAAAAATGCGATAAGGGATTTGGGATGAACTTTTGGAATTCCCAATTTTCCTTAGATCCAAAAATTTCGGCTTCAAATCCCATACTGTATGAAGTTTCTGGGGTCCCAATTGTTCGTTTAGACTCGAACGAAATCTCCACAAAAACAAAATTAAAATTTGACCATTTTTGAAGGAAGACATGGATTGGATTGGATATGAATTTTTGAAAACTTTGAAAAATCATAACTTTTTTTTTATCATAGAAAAAATTTGAAATTTCATCGTTTTAGTAAGAAGGTACCTATCTTATGATTTAGATTTTACAAAACTTTGAACTTTTTTTCTATTATAGATAGAAAGCTAAAACTTTCACGGAATCTTATCCCAATCAAGGGACTACAATCCCTGAAAATTTCAGCACATTTTCACTTATAGTTCCTGAGATAAAATCGTGTTAAGCAATTTGGGATGATTTATCAATTTTTCAATTTTTCTGAGTGCCTTTTTTCATAGATTTCGGCTTCAAATCTGAGAATAACTTAGTGTATGAAGTTTGGGGGATGTTAATTCACCGTTAGGATACAAAATCTCAACAAAAAAAAATTTGAAATTTCACCGTTTTAGTTAGAAGGTGATTTAGATTTTGGAAAACTTTGAAAGGTCATAATTTTTTTTCCATTATAGATAGAAAGCTGAAACTTTCACTGAATTTTATCCTAATCAAGGGACTACAATCCCTGAAATATTCAGCTCATTTGCACTTATAGTTCCTGAGATAAAATCGTGTTAAGCAATTTGGGATGATTTATAAATTTTTCAATTTTTCTGAGTGCCTTGTTTCATAGATTTCAGCTTCAAATCTGAGAATAATTTAGTATATGGAGTTTGAGGTATGTTGATTGACCATTAGGATACAAAATCTCGACAAAAAAAAAAATTGAAATTTCATCGTTTTAGTAAGAAGGTACCTACCTTATGATTAGATTTTGGAAAACTTTGGAAGGTCATAACTTTTTTTCTATTATAGATAGAAAGCTGAAACTTTTACTGAATTTTATCCCAATCAAGAGACTACAATCCCTGAAAATTTCAGCTCATTTGCACTTATAGTTCCTGAGATAAAATCGTGTTAAGCAATTTGGGGTGATTTATCAATTTTTCAATTTTTCTGAGTGCCTATTTTCATAGATTTCTACTTCAAATCTGAGAATAATTTAGTATATGGAGTTTGAGGTATGTTGATTGACCATTAGGATACAAAATCTCGACAAAAAAAATAAAATAAATTTCATAGTTTTAGTAAGAAGGTACATACCTTATGATTTAAATTTTGGAAAACTTTGAAAGGTCATAATTTTTTTTCCATTATAGATAGAAAGCTGAAACTTTCACTGAATTTTATCCTAATCAAGGGACTACAATCCCTGAAATATTCAGCTCATTTGCACTTATAGTTCCTGAGATAAAATCGTGTTAAGCAATTTGGGATGATTTATAAATTTTTCAATTTTTCTGAGTGCCTTTTTTCATAGATTTCGACTTCAAATCTGAGAATAATTTAGTATATGGAGTTTGAGGTATGTTGATTGACCATTAGGATACAAAATCTCGACAAAAAAAAAAATTGAAATTTCATCGTTTTAGTAAGAAGGTACCTACCTTATGATTAGATTTTGGAAAACTTTGGAAGGTCATAACTTTTTTTCTATTATAGATAGAAAGCTGAAACTTTTACTGAATTTTATCCCAATCAAGAGACTACAATCCCTGAAAATTTCAGCTCATTTGCACTTATAGTTCCTGAGATAAAATCGTGTTAAGCAATTTGGGGTGATTTATCAATTTTTCAATTTTTCTGAGTGCCTATTTTCATAGATTTCGACTTCAAATCTGAGAATAATTTAGTATATGGAGTTTGAGGTATGTTGATTGACCATTAGGATACAAAATCTCGACAAAAAAAATAAAATAAATTTCATAGTTTTAGTAAGAAGGTACATACCTTATGATTTAAATTTTGGAAAACTTTGAAAGGTCATAATTTTTTTTCCATTATAGATAGAAAGCTGAAACTTTCACTGAATTTTATCCTAATCAAGGGACTACAATCCCTGAAATATTCAGCTCATTTGCACTTATAGTTCCTGAGATAAAATCGTGTTAAGCAATTTGGGATGATTTATAAATTTTTCAATTTTTCTGAGTGCCTTGTTTCATAGATTTCAGCTTCAAATCTGAGAATAATTTAGTATATGGAGTTTGAGGTATGTTGATTGACCATTAGGATACAAAATCTCGACAAAAAAAAAATTGAAATTTCATCGTTTTAGTAAGAAGGTACCTACCTTATGATTAGATTTTGAAAAACTTTGGAAGGTCATAACTTTTTTTCTATTATAGATAGAAAGCTGAAACTTTTACTGAATTTTATCCCAATCAAGAGACTACAATCCCTGAAAATTTCAGCTCATTTGCACTTATAGTTCCTGAGATAAAATCGTGTTAAGCAATTTGGGGTGATTTATCAATTTTTCAATTTTTCTGAGTGCCTTTTTTCATAGATTTCGACTTCAAATCTGAGAATAATTTAGTATATGGAGTTTGAGGTATGTTGATTGACCATTAGGATACAAAATCTCGACAAAAAAAATAAAATAAATTTCATAGTTTTAGTAAGAAGGTACATACCTTATGATTTAAATTTTGGAAAACTTTGAAAGGTCATAATTTTTTTTCCATTATAGATAGAAAGCTGAAACTTCCACTGAATTTTATCCCAATCAAGAGGCTACAATCCCTGAAAATTTCAGCTCATTTGCACTTATAGTTCCTGAGATAAAATCGTGTTAAGCAATTTGGGATGATTTATAAATTTTTCAATTTTTCTGAGTGCCTTGTTTCATAGATTTCAGCTTCAAATCTGAGAATAATTTAGTATATGGAGTTTGAGGTATGTTGATTGACCATTAGGATACAAAATCTCGACAAAAAAAAAATTGAAATTTCATCGTTTTAGTAAGAAGGTACCTACCTTATGATTAGATTTTGGAAAACTTTGAAAGGTCATAATTTTTTTTCCATTATAGATAGAAAGCTGAAACTTCCACTGAATTTTATCCCAATCAAGAGGCTACAATCCCTGAAAATTTCAGCTCATTTGCACTTATAGTTCCTGAGATAAAATCGTGTTAAGCAATTTGAGGTAATTTATCAATTTTTCAAAACTAGCACATTTTAGCGAAAATAATACGGAAGAAAATGATTATTCTCTTCAAGAAATCAGTGAAATTGAACTATCAGGAAATATTTTTTTAAATGAAGCCTTATCTCCAGAAGATATTTCTAATATCATCAGAGAAGTCGAGAATGTCTTTGATAACGATAATGCCAGCGATAATCCTGATAATAGTATTATCGGTGCTGAAAATCACAATCACAATGAACAATACCATCCCAGAATCGGAAATAATGAAACCATACACGAGGTTAACGAAACACGACAACTAGATGAAGCCTTAAGTTCAGAAGATATAATTACTATTATCAATGAAGCCGAGATCGTCTTTGATATTAACGAAAATCCAAGCGATTGTCATAATAACAGTGCTGTTTTGTCAGACATAACAAACGTGGTTAGTTGGCAAAAAGAAAATCAAACTCACGATAAACAATCTCATCTCGTAAGTAATGATATCAAACAAAAGGTAAATAAAATTGAGACACGACAACATGGGGATGACATTAATATTGCGAATATTATCACAAAATCTGGAGAAGAAAATACAGAAGAACCCGTTGTTCTAGATTTAGCATGCAAAGCTCATAGACCAGAACAAACTGACGTTTATGACAATGATGACTACAGCCCAGAAAGTGAAACAGACAGCGAAGAAAGTATGGAAATCGATGAAGATGAAATACAGCTACAGGTCAATGTTATTGAAGATGAAACTGAGAATGAAAATGGAACAGTGAAGAGAAATGAAAAAAGAACAAATAAGAGGTTTATCAATAAGCAATTAAGAATGGCTGGAAAGCGGTATTTAGGGTTTAGAAAGCCACGGAATCAAAGCAATACGTTTCATGATACAGCAAGAACAGAGAGAAAATTAGGTGCTAGATGCAGCTGTAAACAAAAAGCCAAAGATCCAACAAGAAAATGTTTCAAGGTGACGGAAGGAATGCGCCAAGCTATTTTTCAAAACTTTTGGTCTAACATGACGTGGGATCAACGAAAAGTGTACGTCAGTAATACTGCTAAAGTTAGCTAGACCAAAAGAAGCAGAAAGCTCTCGACGAAATATAACCATCAAATATTTTTTGATTTGTGGAAATGAAGAAGTACCCGTGTGTAAAATCATGTACTCACACACTCTTTCTCTGGGAGAATGGACTATCAGATCAAGGAGAACCCAAAGCAATAATAGGATGAATAAGAGTACTCAGATAGAATTAAGTCGACGTAATCCAAGAAATGATTTGTTTAAAGAAGATCGAGAATTCCTCATAGAATTTCTCACTAGTTTAAACAAACTTCCCTCGCATTATTGCAGGAAGGATACTGATAAGCTTTATTTAGAACAAAATTTTCAATCTTTTGCTCAACTTCACAGGGTCTACGAAATTAAGTATCAGGAGAATGAAAAAAAACCTTTATCTGCTAAGACATTAACAAAAATGGCTGAAGAAATGAATTTAGTGCTATTTCGTCCAAGGAAAGACCAATGCGATATCTGTTTCAAATACAAAAATGGCAATTTATCTGAAATGGACTACAGTGAACATATTAACATGAAAAATAGCGCCCGAAAGGAGAAAGAAGAAGATAAAAAAAAGGCCTTAGAAGGACAGTGCAATGTTATTGTAATGGATGTTCAGTCTGTCAAGTTAGCACCACAGCTAAAAGCTAGCGCTCTTTATTACAGAACAAAATTATGCTGCCATAATTACACAATCTATAACCTTAAAGATAGACGAGCTACTTGTTACTGGTACGACGAGACTAACGCGGACGGTCAAGCATCTACCTACGTTCTACATTTCTTGTAGACTACCTGGAAGAGAATTTTCTGAACCCAAAGTAATCCAATGATTCCTATCATCATTTACTCCGATGGGTGTACTGCTCAGAATCGCAATTGTGTAATATCTAACGCTTTACTTCACGTGTCAGAAAAATACAAAGTGTGTATAACCCAAAAGTATCTAGAAAAGGGTCACACTCAAATGGAGTGTGACTCTGTTCACAGTGCTATAGAGACCTCACTCAAAAATAAAGAGATTTACTTGCCCTGTGATTACCTACGGGTTACTAAAGAATCTCGTCAGAAGAATCCTTACATAGCCAAAAGCATGGACTATTCGTTTTTCAAAAATTACGCTCATAAGGATTACTTGAAGTATAATTCAATTCGGCCTAGCAGAACGGGTGGAGACAGCAATGTTGTTGATATACGTGTACTTCAGTATTATGAAGATAAAATTAGATTCAAGCTGAACTTTGAATCTGAATTTAAAGATTTACCAATCAGACCAAAGATCATACAGTTAGGCAACGTCATATTTCCCCAACTTTTCAGGCAAAGGCTACCTATTTCAAGCATCAAATACTCGCACCTGCAAGCGATTAAGCAAGTGATACCAAAAGACTGCTGGGGGTTTTATGACTCCCTTCCTCACAAATAGAATAATGGATTTTCTTTCATTTGTGAAAAAAACAAATATTTTAGCATTTTATTCAACTATAATGGATTTTCTTTTATTTGTGCAGAAAAACCAAATATTTTGTAATAGCTAGGATTAAGTTTTTTGAAGAATCTTTAAGTTTATTTAATTTATTTTGCCTTTGTTGAACTGGTAGTTAATAAAAATAATTATTTTTATTCCTATTTCAAATTCCTTATTTTCTCAATATTATTGCATAACCACGTAACTAACATACTTTTTACAACATTAACTCGTAAGTGACGGTTATTTCTGAAAATCCCTACTGAAGTTTTTTTTTTTCACTGCATTTATTTATTCGAAGTTTTTTCGAATAAAAAAATATCCCAACTTCGATAATTAATTCCCATTTATATTTTAAACAGTTTTTTGGTGCTCCTGCACATTTTACGATTTGTGAGATACGAGGTCCTGCGTTTCAGCCCTCGATATGGAGTTTAGGGAATGCTAATTGACCATAGGGATATAAAATCTCAACAAAAAAAAAATTGAAATTTCATCGTTTCAGTAAGAAGGTAGCTATCTTATGATTTAGATTTTCCAAAACTTTGGAAGGTCATAACTTTTGTTCTATTATAGATAGAAAGCTGAAATTTTCACTGAATCTTATCTCAATAAAGGGACTACAATCAACATTCCCCGATTATTAATTGCAAAATTTTCCATTATAACATCCCAAAACTGAAGCTGATTGGGAACTTCTAAGTATCCGCTAAATAAAAAACTTTACATAAAAGAAGCTCAAATTCAAAGTGTAAAATCTTGAAAATACAAAACTCAAACACATAAACCAAGTTCCTTGTTTGTAAAGAACAACTTCACACCTTAAATAAGCCTCATTAAATTTTTACGATTATGTTAATCTTGACTGTTGAAATTCCTCCCTAATTTCAGGTCTCAAGTTTGTTTTAAGAATTTTCTTGAACAGAAGTGAGACATTTTTTTATTATTCATATTTTGTAATTGATTTTTTACTCTCCCCAATATAGAATGATGATTCATATTTTTTTGCCCCCACAGGCACAACAATACAAAACCTTTTGTACATGGTGTTTAAACTTTTAAGCTCTATCAACATATAAATCTCTTTTATTCTCTATGATCGAAGTGTTAGGGCGCAAAATTTATTAGCAGAGGGGTAATTATTGTTCTCTGTTATAAAATATTCCAGAATTGTTTGTTTGATTTTTAGCTTCGTGCAGTAGGTACCCATCGATTTTCTCTATCCGTGACTTTCCGTTTCGGAATATTTGCCCAAACAAACCCCTTTTCGAAATCGAGTTAAGCACACCCGGAAGCCCGAAAACAATACCTCGTACACTTCCCCGTTTCGCCAGGCTTTCCATAGATTTTGCCATTAAGCATATTTCCATTGTCGATTGTCTGGAATCAAAACGCGAAGGATTATCAATTTATTATCATTCAATGGCAGAGAAAAGCGAAAGGATTTCGTTCGTTGTTGTATGGGCACATGAAACTTAAGCCGTAATTTAATGCATAAAAATAGTCCAAAAACAACCATGAATTATTTTTTTTTTTGGACCCTCAAAAGAATGGCAGATGCATTTTTCCTCCCTTTTGATACGCTCGATCGGCTTTCAATAATCTTTTGTTGCCGCTTTCAAAATGGAAAGTAAACAACAGCATCGATGAGGGACATGTTCGTGTGTATGTGTGTTTTTTTTTAGGACTAAATATTGTTACTGATTAATGATTTTAGTATTCAGCTCCAGTCAAAAAATCAACGAACTATCCGTAGATTGCCTCTAACACTCTGGCCCAACAAAACGTTTTTGGAATAAAATCCAGCGTTTTTGTGTTGATCTTTCGAAACTTTTACGAACAAAACTTGAATTTGTTAAGCCAGGTACATATAAATGTATATTTGTGGTCAAAATTAGCTTATAATCTCCAATAATGATCTCCCGTTTAAATATTAACCGTTTGGGGCTTTAGGCTGTATTGGAAGCTATAGAATCCAAAGGATTATTGGGGATGTTTTTGAATTAATCGCTATAATAATAAGGATATTTAGCAGAATTTGATATTAAATTGCGTTTTAGCCAATTCAAATCACCATTCAGTACCTAGTTGATGCAAATGTAAAATAGACTACAAGGCAATAATTGTAGAAATTACATTATTTTGGGACAAAAACGTGCAGGCCTCATGAAAAAAAATTATTGAAGTAATTAAACAATATCGGCAATAAAATTGAAAATTTCATCCTCCCCCAGTGACCAGTCCAAATCGATTTACACCGTACCCATACGCATATCCATCCCCCCTAGTTCAGTTACGTTACATACCGATGGTGAAAAGCGTCGATATTTTTTTTGAATTACAAATTTATGACCATTGGGACCGTATTGTTTATTTATAATCCAGATGAATGCAATAAATGCTAAAAATATATACCTTTTTATAAATCAAATTACAAAGTATTCTCGAAATTGATAAATCGAGCCCGCCAATATTATCGAAACGAATTAATAATCCCAATAGAATTTCACAAAGATACTTTCCAACTTTTGGCAGCTCGAAACAAGACAACTCCTAAGAAGTTGGAGGTTGCCCGCGGTTTAAATTCACGAAGTCGTTATCCGATAAATGGAAAACACCCCTGGTGAAGATACACTTCGATTTTTGATTATCAAAATCTCAAAAATACATAATACAAAAGGTCTCAATCCTACTTTGCATAATCAATACTTATACTGGCGGAGTTCAAAGTACTTCTTATGATCACAGTGACTTGAAACTTGTAGAATTTATGAATTGAAATTTCCTTCTTGTGGAAAAGTTAATTTGAAGCTCCAAATCAAATTTTGAAGCTTCTTCTCATCAATGAGTAATGGTCGATAATAACCGTAAATGATACAAAATCGAAGTTTATTGACTGACCATAACACCGCAAGGCAATAATTTTGCTCCTGCCTTGTCAAGCTTCTACTTAAATAGCTTATTACCCTCTCTGAGCCATCTTGGTAAGGATGTGTTAACACTGCCCGGCGATACCATGAGAATGTTCCCACGACCCGTCTAACTTCTGGTAATGTTCCTAGGAGATGGTATCTCGAACATAGCCTTAATTTTGTCAGGATCGGCGTAGCCCAAATACTTCATTTGCGGCTTACAAAACTAGCATTTTGCCCTGCTCACCGTCAAGTTGGCCTCTTTAAGTCTTCTAAAAGCTTCTTCCAGAACTTTGAAATGCGTCTCAAAATCTAGCGCAAATACACAAAGACGTGTGAGTCCAAATCCTCTCCCAGAACATTATCGTAAAGTCTTTGCCACGTAGCGGGCGCATTATAAAGTCCGAAAGGTAACCTCTTGAACTGAAAGAGTCCACGATTTGTCACCGTGAACGCGGTATAAGGTCTGGACGCCTCTGCTACTGTCACCTGCCAATAAGCAGACTTAATGTCGAAGCATGACAAGTATTCATCATTTCTGAGCTTTTCAAGTGTATCGCTGACTTGGGGCAGAGTATAGCTATCACGCTCACTAACGTCATTTAACTTTCTATAGTCGATACATAATCTCTGCGAACAGTCCTACTTTTTGACCATTATTATGGGTGAGGACCACGGGCTCACCACACCAACACGTAACATCTCTTCTAATTCCTTATCAATATGCTCCAACATTACTGGGGAGACTCGGTAATAGCGTTGTTCAATAAGTTTTGCTTTTGTGACTATGACATGTTCTGCTTTATCGGTACAACCCAATTCAGTACCCTAGTTCAAAACTTCTATCCAGCAATTGCTTTAAACAAACCTCTTCCTCTCTGGTCAGTACTCTGTCCTCCATCACCATTGACATTTCAGTTAAGTCAGAGAAAAACCACTCATTATGACGTGGATCTGGTACAACACTCATACATCTCCAAAAATCAGCTCCACGTAGGGTGTGAGGCAAGCTGAAAATAACCAAGGTTTTTATTATCCTTATCCGGTCTCTTACTTTCATAGGGATTTCGCAAGTCCCAATGCTGTGACATTTTTCACAATTGGCCACACTACAAGTTACTGTTTGATCTCTATTTAGGTTAAGAGTTAGATCTTTAACAAGTTGCCATCCTAGGCCACCCAGGATCGTGCGAGAGGCGCCTGAATCCATAAGTCCAAGAATTTCCTTGCCTAAAATATCTACCCGTACGTACGACCTCTCATCCTTTTGCGCGTGATCTAACACATAATCCAGGACGGGACGTAAGCTACTATCTCTGGCGCTCACTAAGTCTCCATGACGATTTAGGAGCGCCCTGCGGCGTTTCCTTGGGGCAATTCTTGACTGTAAACCCTTCCTTTTTACATCTGAAACAGTACTTGGGTTTCGGCATCACACAACCAATGGCCCTGTGCCCAGGCTTCTTGCACGTAAAGCAAATTATCTCCCCCTGATCAACCCTGGTCTCATCCTGAAACCGCAACAACATCTTTCTGCACATGCGCCAAATCTGGTTCCAACGTATGACCACGCCTCGAAAGTTAGGCATAACTCTCAATGGCTTCCCTACACTCTTCCAGCCTCCAGCAGAGTGTTCGGAGCTGGCTAACAGACGTTATGTCCAACTAAGCCAGTTGGTTCTGGTAGAATGGAGCCAAGTTTCTGATAAGGATCTTCAATTTCGCCTCTTCCAAAATCTGGCACGTCAATCCTTTGAAATACCCTGACATCACCGCCAAGTATATGTCGATACCTTGTATCCTTCCTCGGATTTCCTCGAACAGTTTTTCATTATAGTTACAGGGCTGAAATTCTTCCCGCATGAGTTCTACAAAACCGTCCCATGTGGTTACTTCGCCCCCTATAAGCTACATAAAATTGATAGGCCTTGCCAGTAAAGAGGTCTATCTCAGATTAAAGCAGCACCTGCTTTGACACATGCCTTGCTACGCGGAGCTCTTCACACCTCTCCAAGAATGCACTTAGTGATAGACCCTTTTCGTCTCCTGAGAAAGACAGGCACATGCAGTCTTGGTCTGGCTCCATGTTTGTACGAGTTGCTTGGTTTCCATTCACTGGGAATGAGTTAATAGCTCCAGCCAGGTTAGCCTGAAAACTGCGTTAGTCACTTGTCCTAGTCCAGCGCCAGTAGTCTCTGTTTCAAGAAGATGTATAGTTTGTTCTGTATCTCCAGACTTATTTATCTGGTTCTCCAACTTTTTTAGAAACGTCAGGGACATCGCCAGCCACTGTGTCTTCGCTTTTCTTCTGTCATCAGCTTCACCTGTTTCCATATTATCGATTCTGTTCAGGACATGGGATAGTTTAGTCTGCGATTTCTTAAAATCTCCACTTTCTGTGTCACATTTTTGGCGCCCAACGTGGGGCATTTACTTAAGGAAACATGTCCTTTTGTGCATTTGGTCTAATCCCAACCTTTTATTTCTTTACCTGGTCCTCCAACCTTTTTAGAAGCATCAGGGACATCGCCAGTCACTGTGTCTTCGCTTTTCTTCTGTCCTCAGCTTCACCTGTTTCCATATTATCGATTCTGTTCAGAACATGGGGATAGTTTAGTCTGCAATTTCTTATAATCTCCACTCCAAAATACTGTTCATTTTCGGTTGCATTGATGTATCTGTGTTAAAAAATATCATAATTTGCCATATTCCCGGCACGTGAAAGTAGCCCATTCTCAGTTTTTCCGTCAAAATTTTTGTCTATTCCCAGAGCTTCCTTAATCAATTATTCATTCATCTTTCAATAACCCATTTTCCCTATATCATGGTCTTTTGCTCCTAATAGTTCTTGTTAATAATGCATCTACATCAAGCTGGGTGAGACATAAAATCAATGTCACAAATAAACTCACCCTAATAAAAAAAAATCAAGAAACACTAAAAGGTGTCATGTGGATTTATTAGGGGTTTGATTTTGAATTATTGCTGCACCGGGGTGGTCCAAACACACCGATTGATCTCAGCTCTAGATAGTTTTTCCTAATTTAAACTCGGTATCTCTTAATTGCAAATCGGATTCGTGTCAGGCCTACATATTTTCTTATATGCACGAAACGGTTGCAAATTTATCACTTTGTCGGCAAATACATTACACTACTCCTGATAACAAGCGTATTGTTGATTGTATTCATTCGCCCAGCCAAAACAAAATTACTTTGTAAATGACAAGAGCCAACGTCAACAACAAGAGACGCTGTCCAGGCACGATTGAGCTTCAGTTTTCAGCTTGGTGAACATTGATTTTCAATAGCTGCAAACAAACAAAACTAGCATAATAATTTTCCGAATCAAAACACGTCCAAAAAATCTTCTTCAATTTGAAAAATTAAATTTGATTATCATACTAATGCCTTTTGTGCGCGCTAGTGCTTCCACCTTTAATTCCAATGAAATTTATAGATTCCTTTTTTTACTATTATTCGTTTTCGAAGAGGAGTTTTGATAACTTTCTTTAGATAAAATCGTATTTGAATCTCTAATGGGTATTTAAATGGGAATTTTAATTTTGAACAAAGTAAATTTCGATGGCTTCCGTTTTAATCTACCATTACCATTATCGGATTTTACATTAATTAATTTAGTTTACAGTTGTTATTGAGACATTCTTAGAGGAAGATGTGAGGTTAAAAGGCAAATGAAGACAACCAAAATGGAATATATAAAGCCGCAAAAGTAAAGCTGATTAAAAAGTTGTCTTTAAAAAGCCCTCTCGATGTTTACTTACTTTATTTTTTGATGAGAAATGAAAATATTTGCTTTTAATTAAGCAAATGTTGGTATTGCAAAGTTTGAAGTGGATACGCCACTGAAAACATTGAGGTTAAATCAAGAACCCCGTCGAAATGAGATAATTTACATAACTGCACCGTTGATACTAAACTTGGCTTCCAACTTAAGAAAGGGAGAATTAATTTTAAATGCAAGAAGTTTCGAGGAAGTTTTTTTTTTTAAATTAGATATCTTGTTCCAGGCATGGCAAATATTCTCCGCCACTGACAAAACACTTAAATTTAATACCATAAAGCAAGCACACAACCCTTCCTACGCCATAACTTCCCCACAGGCTCCCGGTAATGTATTGTAACGTCTAACTGTAAAGTGCCTATTAGATCCTATTATGCACAATCTGTGTGTATAGGTGGATTGCGGTCCTGACTATTCCCTTAATCCATAAAGGCGTCAGGTGACGTTTGTCGCATTTACGTTAATTTCACTTCATCAGCACCGGTGAGTATGGGTGTCACATGTCTTTGCAGATAAATGAAACTAGAATTACGTTTGAGTAGTCACAAAACTCGCTGGTCTTACTATCCAATAATTAACCGTTTAATAACCTTTTCGCCAAGTCTGATTTATCATTGAACTCTTTTCTAGATGGTCGACTCGGTTTTATACCGCGTCGTTGCTTCCAGAATTGTCCAGACAATTCACGTCTTATTTCGAATACCCTGGTTGGTTGGTTGATTGTAGTGGGGTTAGAAAACATGGATGAAGAATTGACGTTTATTAGTAAAGCTCTTACATCAGAAGCAATGAATGTTAAAAAAAAAACATGCACAACTACTAGTGAATTTTATTTTAGAGAGTGGAGTTACTACAGACCATTTATTTAACAGAAGATATGTCAAATTTTATGTTGGAAATTGAAAATTTAAAAAACAGATTCGAGTAGCCAATGGAAATATTCTTACTGCTGATAGAAAAGGAACTGTCTGATTTAAATTGCGAACTATTAACACGTTAATTCGTCGTATACATCAATTCGTCGTATTTCAGGTATTGTATGTTTGTTGAGAAGTTATTGCAAATAATAGTGAAAGATCAATCAAAATTAGAATTTAAGAATATTTTTGCGATATCATACAAATTCCAACTAAATGGTGGACATTTACCGTGATGGATGATGTTCTGCACGTGTAGCAGGGTCCTCCAGAATCCAGTTGGTAACAGTAAGGCAGTACAAAGAAGTACCGTGAAGTTACGATCGAAAGTTGAGAAATAAATTTGCGATGGAAGGTGAATTGTATTTTATTTCTTACGCGGATTAGCCGTACTGGTTGCTAGCTGATATCGATTCGTTCTTATTATTCGGGACAATGGTAGTACCTACCTATCTGTCCTCTTCGGTACGCATATGCGCTCATCTCGGTGTCAAATTTTGAATTTTAATGTCAAGACTAAGCGCGAAATTATTGAAAAAGGGTACAACAAATTGACTTTATAACGAATTGACGGTAACCTCCTTTGTGGTTCTTAAGGGAAGGAAAACAAACAACACAGCCATTTGAGAAAACAAAAGTTCCAAAGTTAAGAAAAACTGGAGACTTTTTACATACTGATATTGGAGGTCCTGTGAAAACACCTACAAGTAAAAATGAGAAATATTATCAGATAATAATGGATAATTTTTCACATTTCACAACAATATATCTAATAACAAAGGAAGAGTGAAGCAAATGGCAAAAGAATAAAAGATTTCAAATGTTCTAGCATTAGGTGTGACAAAGAGTTTATTTCCACAGAAATCACAAATCAGTCAGAGCGTTTTTGATTGGTCTAAATCGCCAACAACGAGTTTCCTAACTATTTTCAACCAATGAAATTCGCTCTGACTGGTTTGTTATTTCTGTGATAATAGTTGTGTTTTTCGAGCTGCAGAATTGAGAATTTTTTTTTGTCAACAGAAAGGAATACAAATTGAATACACGTTACCATACACATACAGATCAGCAAAATGGAGTTAGTGAAAGGGCAAATAGAACGTTGTTAGACAAGGTAAGAGCTATGTTTGCAGAGACCAATTTAACAAGACATCTATAGGGAGAAACCATATGTACAGAGTGTCGAAGATTTGATGGTTTTGGGGGGTTTCGGGTATTTCTAAAGGAGTTGGAAAAAATCTGACCCTTACTTGCGAGCCTCGATTTTCAAGAGAAATTGACTGGTGATAACCGCATCTCGATATGTCGAGTCGTTTTCATGCTACGAGGGGTTTTTACAGGGGGGCTATAACTTTTTTATTTATGGAATTTTGGTTAACTTTTCCCCTTGTAGCTTAGAAACGAATCGAGACATCAAGATGCGGGTTTCACCGGTCAACTTCTCTTGAAAATTGAGGCTCGCAAGTGGTACCTTAAACCCGCTAAAACCATCGAATCTTGGACACCCTGTACAGCAGCATATTTACTATGGTAAAATTGATTTAAATAAATTAAGAGTTTTTGGCTCTAAGGCATGGATATTGAAAATGCCAGATTCAAGAGATAAACTAGAAACCAGGCACTTCCAGCATAGAATATGGTAGAAATAGCTATAGACTATGAAATCAAATAAATGTTGAAGCTATGATATCCCGTATATCCCAACATGTAACATTTTAGTGTGGCTAATAATAAATATAAGCATGATGTTGAAGAAGATGAAAGGGACCTAGAGAACACTTTAATAGAAGAAAACAATAATTAAGAAGACAAACCAACTATTGAAGATTATGATAATGAAGAAAAACGGCCTAATGGAAGAAGAATCAGAATTTCAGAAAAGTACAACGACTTTGAATTACATATCAAAAATATTATTTTATCATAGAAGGAGAAGAATCCAGGAACTATACTGAATCAGTTTTTAGCTCCAAATTACTGGAAAGAGGCAATAGGCCTTAAGAGAAATACGGAACTTGGGAGCCAGCAACGATACCTGAAGAAAAGAAGGCCATTGATACACGTTGGATATTTACAATGATGCTAAATGGATTGAAAAAAGCAAGATTGGTAGCAAAAGGATATCATGAAGAAATGTATTACAATGTTGATGCACCAGTAACTAGATATCCAACTATAAAGATGCTCATAGCCCATGCTATACAATATAATGGGAAAACTACGCAACTGACACATCGTTTATTTTCAATTTTACATAGTTTATCTTATTCTAAAAATAAATATGTAAAATAAATATTTTCACATTAAATGTTGTTCTACTCTAAGTATCACATTAATATCACAGTTATAATAAACTACTCAAAACGAAATAAGGACCACTTTTAAAAGCTTGGCTTTTATTTAATTTTGAATAACCATGGTAAAGTGGATTTTTCCTTTTGCAATAAGTAAGTATAGATAAACACATTAAGTGTGCGCAAAAAAATTTAAAAAATTATATTGTGAATGGAACTAAACACTTTACCAGGGTGATTCAAAATTCATTAAAAATAAATGCGTTTTTAAAAGTGGTCCTTATTTCGTTTTGACTAGTATATAAATAAAGGAAATTGTTTAACAAATTGCACTTAAGGAATTGGTAGTCAGTTTGTATTATTGCTTTCTCTCTCGCATCCGGGCCAGGAGAATATTGCTAGTGGACACAGCAACAGAGTAGTCTGTGTATCTTTTTTCCCAACTCCCAGTTTTGCTAGCAGATTGTAAAACTGTCTATGGGCTTCTGAGTGCAAGATTTCTCCATAACAACCTACCACAAAAACCCCAAGTTCAGAGGGGCATCTGTGTATAATTGATAACTCAGTTATTAAGTTCAGGTCACGTGTGACGTTTCTAACATTGGTGCATTGGTGAGTTGACTTCATACCTGGTGTGCTTAAGTTTTTCTTGATCTCTGTAATTCTGGATATGGGAAAGCGAGACCTCAAACACTAAGACTTGGTCTGGGTTAGTAGTAACTTTGACCACTATATCAGGTCTATTATGATATAGTTTTTTCTCTGTCAGTATCTTGTTTCCCGCTTCAATCCGGAATTGTCTCTGGTTTTTGAAATAGGCACAGTTTATTATAGCTTTGCCAAATTGTAAATTTCTTTGAGCTTCTTCTGGAGCACCGAGTATCTTCCAGGGTCCAGTATACCATGAAGTCATGCCTTGTTGTTTTCGAGCTTGTAGGACATGCACAGGCAACGTGGTATGAGTTATCCTCAGAGCTGCAAAACTGTATGCATCTTTTTCTCGCTAATGGATTTGATCTCAAACCATGCAGCTATTCTTCCGAAGCACCAATCAGTACACTCAGTCTCCAGCTATCCATATGTGTTGAGTGGTAGGCTGGGAACTCTATGCCATCATTTTCTTTTAGGACGTTCCTACCATATAGCATTCTTGTTCTATCATTTTGTAGTACCTTTCTTTGATTTTACCAGATACTACTTCTTGGCAACATTTTTTGAAGTTCTCATATTCTGCCAGGTTGAGCTCAATACTGTACTTTTCTTCTTACTTCTCTAGCCTGCCTTTCTGAGTGCTTTATATGATTTTAGGTCCTCGGACATTCCGTGGTGCATTTATAAGTATACCCTTTTTCGAACATACTGGATTTCAGCTTCCAGCTCTGTGGATCTCAGGCAAAGGTCTCCCTTTTTCACTTGAATGTAGGCATTGGCAGTTGTGATCGACAAGTATTTTTCTTATTTTGGTGTCTAAGTCCTTACATTTTTTCAGTGATGTACTTCATTTCTCGCTTGCATAGATGTTTCCCTGGATGTAGTTTGGCAGCTCGGTTGACAGGGCGATTTTATGGTGTGTTGTGAGGTCAGATTCCGCTATTTCAGTCACTTTTTGGATGACTTTTTCCTCTATATACTCATAGTTATTCATGGTGTCTCTTTTGAGCTGATGTAGTCCCAAATATTTGTAGCTTTGTCTGACCTCAGGCAGGAAGGGGGCATTGTTTTCTTCTTTCTGGTTGGCAGCATTTCTGGAGTAGATTTGGCATTTAGCACGGTTGAGTTGAAGTCCAATTTCTGCTGAGGCTCGTTCCAGGTGCTCTGTGATCACCTGGATGGCTTCCCTGGCCTTCTCTGCTACTGCAAAAGTGAGGATTTTGTAGTCCAGCGATGGGCTGGTAATTAGCTGGATTTTTTGGGTCAACTTTTTTTATGTATCAAGGTGTTTCTGGCCCTTGTGTTTGTCTGATAGCTTCCTAAAATGGGGAGTTCAACATTAATATTCTCATAAAAATATCAGAAGGACTAGTAATTCAAGGAAAATTTGATTCTTTAATTCTCAAAAAAGCATGTTATATGATGGACTTTGAGAAGCCTCAAAGATGTGGAATGAAAGATTTAACAGGTTCGCTGACTATATTTTGGACCCAATGTATGGTTGGCAATCATTAAGGGTAGATGATATTCTTGTGACGGGACCTGGAAGTGATAAAATAGTGAAAGAACTAGAGAAAGAATTTTCTGGTAAAAAGTACCTATTGAAAATTTTATCAGGGCGAGATGAACCTTGTGTACAAAACAGAAAATGGGATAAACATTTTGAAAGCATACAGTGATACAGACTAGGAAAGTGACCACCTAGACAGTAAGAGCGCGAGTGGATGCAACATTTTAGTGTCATGGATATTGAGAAAAATGAATGTTGTGGCGCAATCAAGTTTCGAGTCAGAATATTTGGCTAGCCTTATGACAACTTCAAAACTATTGCATTTGACAGGTATTTCAGGTATTTGTAATGATTTAAATATTGGAGACTGAAAAGTCAATTCTCATGATGGACAATCGAAGTGCCATTCATTCAATCTCTTGAATGGAAAAACGTGTTTTACTCTTTTCCAGTTTCCACTGATATCTTTATAAGAAAAGGATCCCAGTTATCAAAACTTTTGATGACGATATTGTATTATTTTTGATTCATGAATCGTCTGACACTCAAAGCTGTCAAATGACACTGACAAACAAAATATTGTCCAACAAAAACTACATCATCGGTCCAGGGTTTGTCAGCGTCCCATCCCGTTATACGGTCCTCCGCCGCCCGCCGTCGAGCGGCCCGAAGACCTGAAAAAAGCTCCGGAGCTCTTCGCTGAAATTCGTAGTACTAAAATCCGGGCTCCGGGTGGTGGAGGGGCGGCGAATCATTCAGGATACATCCCGGTATACACGCCGGGGCCGATTTCAGTCGTCTATCGACCCCAAAACTGTGTGGCTCCTACGTCGCGACGATGACGTTACGATAAAGTCGCGTTTTTGGTCATTTTTACGAGATGAATAATTGTGCGATACAATGATGGATTTTTTTAATTGCAGTGGACGTTTCCCTAAAGGGGAGTGAGTGATCGTTTGGTTATTTTTTTTTGGGATTCTATATTGACACTGGCCGAATTATCGAAATAATGCTATTCAAGTGCAGCTTTTTCATTTTCGGATGTATCCAGATTATTGAAGGTAAGTTTGCTTAAATTATAGAGTTTTCACAAGACCATTAACAGAATTACACCAAATTGTAGCTAAAAGAAATGGAAAATTTCGGTGTACCTCTGAATTGTCGAGAAAATTGGACTTTAAATGGAAACTTCTTGAATAGTTTCAACTCAGAAAGCGGTTGGCAAATGGCTGAATTTGTGTCAAAGCCAATAAGCCTCGAACAATTGTAAATTTGTCGGATTAAACTTTAAGCGGATTGAATTTAGTTCCAAAATTTTTGTTCGATTAGAATTTAAGCAGAGTGAATTGAAGTGGATTCATCTTTGCACCAATATATGTTTTAGGTTGTGATTTTTGTTCAAAAGCCAACGTGTTTTAATTTCCTAATGACTGAGTCTTCCTTTGAAACATAGGTATTTTGTTGTGGGAGATTGAAACATTTCAACAATGTGCAAAACTTATTTTTTTCTAAACCCCTAAAACCATCCTCTAACTTGCACCTGGAAAGATACATAACACATAATAGGCTTTATTCACTTTTTCAACCACATGAGAATGGACAGGCTACCTGATCTTTGAAAATACACCTTTGCAGATTCTATAGAACCAAAAACTGTAAATCTGAACACCTTTTGACTCCATTGACACATCCTTCTTTGGGACAAAGTTTGACAAAGGCAGATTACACCTATTAAGATACATCATAGTCAATAGTAAACTGATGCCTGTATAGGGCCCGAGGAACCCTATGAAATAAATAATACATACATTTTAATTTTAACTTTTCAGTGCTTTTGGTACAAAATTCAGCAATTACAAAATCAGTTAGTCGCCTAGTTTTAAAGATAATGGACTACTAAAATTCATAATAATTGGAGAATTAATGTAACCGGTCTTTTACTACAAACATCCACTTATTTTCCTTTATTGTGTTAATAAATTCATTTACTTCACTGCAAAATTATTAAATCCGATTTTGTGCAAATGGTATCTGACTTCCCAGTGCCCCATCGGGATGCTTTTAATGACTCTAAGTTGGCTTCTGTTTAGTTTTGAAGAACCTATTGAGTCTGAGGCGTCTTTGATCCAGCCTCCTGATCTTCCACAGGCCCAAAGGTTAGCAGTGGTCTTCTGGACGACCCTGTTGACGTGATCTTTTCAATTCAGCTTGAAGTTGATGATGTCTTTTACATGTACATCATCCTTGGTTGAAGATTCATCGATATTCTTACAAATGTAGAGTGATAATAGTTTGACAATAATTCCCTTCCAGAAAATTGTTAGCTTTTCTAAAACGCAATTTCTCAATAAGAGATAGAGAGCCCTTTCAGTTTTCGAAATATTATCCACATAAAAAAGCATAATTTGATATAAATTTATAAGCAAAACATAACAAATTATTATTAATAACAAAACAAAGTCGATTCTAATTGAAAGGAATCGTCGCAAAGGCCGCGACCTGACCAACTTAAAATTTATAGCTGCTTTTATCGTAATGAAACGAGCTAATTAAAAATATAAAGACACAAGACATAAATGCTTCACTAACACGCATTAAATTGTTTTGTGTATAATATAATCTCGTTCCGTATGTGGTATTTTTAGACTGTCATGTTTTATTCATATTATTATTGTGGAACAAAAGAACCGGGATACCTTTTCTTTGTCGATGTGTTAGAAATCACAGTCGGACAGAAGTTAAACACACGCTGAGAATGGTCCAAACTTCTTCACAATAGAAATAATTATGAAGCCATTATCTTGATAAGTTAGCCAAAGGTGGAAAATTACCCAATATCATGGGTGGTCCTTTTGGATAAACAGGTAACATCTTAACTTCGTGCGGGCCTATTTAATTTTGGCAAATTGTGCCCTTCAGGCGTTAACTCTGACTGGAGAACCCACGATAATTATGGGGGTTTCAATCAAAATATTAGCAGACAAATATAAGTTGTATTGACGCAATTTTAGCAGTAAAAATAAACAAAACAAAGAGATTCATTAAACATAAATGTTCCCAGAAGTAAATTTGTTTCAACACAACATAATTATGTTTATGTTTAATTAGCAAGCGATCGTAAAATTCAAGTTGATTTTAAAAACTAATTTTGCCAAATGAACAAATAAAAGAAATATCCTTTGTGCCATTCGATAAGTTTATTATTATTCCTCCATAAAGCGAGTTAAAGATCTCTTAACGAGTTAAAATACGCCATGATTGACATTTTGTCTCTCGGTTTAACTGACTCAAAGAAAGCCGACAAAATCATTTTTCCCAAGAGATGTTTCTGAACTTTCAAGTCTTAATATGTTTTCTTTTAACAGTAATATTGTTGTTAAATGACAATTTTGCAATAGCAAGTCAAACAAACAAATCTTGTAACAGCTAAACAATTTTATGGATTTATGTCTTGTGCTATTTCGGTGATAACTAATCCAAATATTTGGTTTTCGGGAATTAAAGGATTCTCAGGGCCTGGCCAAAAGATGCTGGCACCTGCTGAGTGATATCCAAACATCTGGAACTTTTTCGAGTATGAAAAATTTTCTCTGCCACACAAGATGAAAAAGTAGCAAATTGGCAAGCAAGTTTGACTCGCGATATTTGATACCTGACACGGTTATGTGACGGTGGAGTTAATTCCAAGAGCCGGATTGAGTTTCAGATGGCGACAATGTGACAGGATTATTTTGGGTTTTGAGCTAAATTTGTTCACAGCGAAGACAATTCAACAATATACTGGCTTCGCTTTACAATATATTGTGCAATGTACCATCGTCACCAAAAGTATCTGGAACAAAAATAATTCATAATAATCTCCTAGACTATTTCTACCATCATTCATTTTATTCATAGTTTGACGAATATTTAACACTAAAAGTCATATAATAGTACAAGAGCTAATATGTTACTGCACCAGTTACTTTTGGTGGCGATGGTACATTGAGATCTATTATTATAAACTCGTAAGAGGAAGTCGAAGAAAATTAGGAAATAAAAACAAGAAAATTGAAATAAATTTAATTTAAGTGGATTAAGTCCACATGTATCGGGATGTAAGTATGTATGTCTGTATTGGAGGTGACAGTTGCACCGCGACTAAGGTTGATCTATTGTACCCCTCCTTTTGCTGCTAAGTTCAGGATTCCTACTCAAAGCAGCTCCTCCAGTCCTAGGTTCTTTAAGGATTTTAGGATATCTAGTGGTTCCAGGGCTGGAATGTTTTCCAACTATATAGGGCACTTCCCAGGTTCTTCATCCTTGAGCGATTAATGCCGTCGCAGTTCAGTAGAACATGGTGAGGTGTCTCTTCTTTATCTTCACAAAATATGCAGGTGCCATCTTTTTCTAACCCCAACTTCTGTAGGTGTTTCTTAAGTCTGCAATGTCTCGAGAGAAACCCAGTTAGAGTCTTGAAACTTTTCTTGCTAAGGTTGACCAGCAGTTTTGATATTTTTTGATTGAAGTTGCCCAATAGATCTTTGGCCAGTCGTAGTCCTATCCATTGTTTGTTCTTTAGCCGCTTCTCTGACGTTTTTTGGTAGATCCATGAGGTATGCACAGTTTGTCAAGTGCATTTTCTTTTGTAGACTTATCTTCTCCAGTCTGAGACATGATCTACTGGTGCCGCGGTTGGGCATGATCTTATTGCTCTTGTTATACAGAGACACGCGATTCTTTGCACTTTTCCTAGGGTTTTCCTAGCTGGGTTCGGCTATACCAGGTTACCGCTCCGTAAGTGATGATAGGTCTCACTATCATGGTATACCTCCATCTTAGAAATAATGGGTTACAACCCCATGTTTTACCAGCAATGTTTTCGTAGACCATGAGTGCCGAAATTGCTTTGTTTTTTGTGTTCTCTACATGTCGGTTCTAGGAATTTTACTTCTTTTTTCCAATCAAGTCTGCTTCCATCGAGGCGAATCTTTCACAGATTTGAGAGTTTCGTTCTTTTTGTAAATGTTATCAATGTGGTTTTTGCTGAGTTTAGATTCAGCCCCATTGTCTGACACCATTCCTTCGTGGTTCGGTGTGCTCTTTTTCTATATATGATCACAGAGTATTCCTTTGTATTTGCCTCTGGCCATGATGTCAATATCATCGGCGTACCCAATACAGGTGGAGCCCTGATCGGCCAGTAAATTTAGGAGGTTATCAACCACTAGACTCCACATCAAAAGGTGATAGTACTCTTCACTGCGGGCATCCTCTAGTGGTGGTGACCTGTATGGTTTGTTCACCTACGTCAGTTTCTGCAGTTCTGGTGGCTAGTGTTTCGCATATCCAGGTGGATGTGGTTCTGTCCACTCCTTTTTTGACGAGCGCATTCTTTATGGGTTTCGTGCGGCACGTGACCACATTTAGACGTACTTGGAGGTAATATAACCTAAAAATTTGTGTATTTTTGAAATTGCGCCGTCTAACCCTCCTAATTCTTTGAAAAATTGTTTCTAATTGAAAATATAATTCACTTCCTAGGATAGTATATGTAGACTATGGTCAAAATAGCCTCGTATTGTGCCGTTGTAGGATGTAAAAATAATGCCGCCGAATATATTATAATATGAACGTAAATAAATGTCTTTATAAACTATTAAACTGTAAATCAAACAAAAATATAATTAAAATACCGAAAAAATATCAAAAGAAGAAAGCATGACACTCTAACTTCCATACAAACAAATGGGATAAGGTTAGGTTGTCTTATCTCCAGTGTCAATTTAGTGACGTCACGTGCACTAAACCGATAATTGGCTCATGAGAAGTGTTATCAAATGTCTCCTCTATGTCTAAGAAGGTGCAGACGGCTACTTCTTTAATATACAATGTGCTTTGGATGCTGTCAGTGAGTTCAAGTAACACGGTTTCTGTTGATCTGCCCGCTCTATAATCATGCTGCCCAGGATGTAAAGTTCGCCTCACGAGTCTAGCACTATGGAAAGAATGCGGATAAAAAAAATTGCAATATTGTCTATTTGACTTCTAATAGAAAATACCTTAATATTTATCTATGTTACACACCTACATTTATAAGGAAAAAGTAATATTTAAAAACGCTGCGCGCACGCCTATGACAGGCAGCATAAAGCTCGAACTGAATGGTGTTATTCCCCCTTGCCCTTCAGACGTCGTAGTGCTAGACTCGTAAGGCGAACTATAGTGACGTCTTTTCTAAAACACTTGTTCTGATGTAGTTATTTACAACTATCTCAGCTGTTTTAAGCAAAAACGAGGCATCATATAGGTCTGAATGACTTCTACCGGGATGAAGATCAAATAAAAATGATGAAAAATGTGAAAAAGAATCAAGGAAATTGTAACAAAAGCATTATATAGATGGTATGAATAAAAACGAAGTATCTGCTACTACTACAATTCTTTTGAAAATTCACCGTCCAATTGCCAGTGTTACCAACATATATTTCTTCTTTTTCTTTCAAACTACCAAAACATAACTCCCACTTCACATGTTTCTCCTAAGAGCAAGTAAATCACTGTCCTACGGACATAAAGAGTCATTCTGTTATGAAACTAAAGTGAACCCAAATATTTGGCAGGTGTTTGGTACCATATAGAGCTTTGAAATTGTCTATACTGCCATTTTTTTTGTGCCAAAATACTTGGAAAAAAACGACTTCATTTTCCAACTCCATGTTACTACTTCTTTACCCTTACCTGCTCTAAGTGTTTCTCCATATCTATTTGGTAATTTGACATTTCTCTGTGGTCTGAGGTTAGGTGCATTTCCCATTTCAAAAATATCTTGTTGAGTTTCATCGGTTATGGTTTCATCTCCGTTCCTGTCACTTGGATTGTGAAGTGTTCGGAATTCCAATATCGATATCTTCATCAAAATATGTATATGTCTATAAGTATTGGGATTGTTGAATTCTGTTCAAAACCCAACTCATTTTCCATAGGAGGAACAATTCTGGAGGCAAAATATCTTGCTCCAGACACAGATGATATTGACATTAGCTCACCTGGGTTCTTTTTGATTTCTCGTTCGCTATTCTTATACGGCAGTGTACATTGTTTGCCTAGAAGAAAATCCTCACAAGTAAAATCAATAGAGTTGTTCAAGTTGACTCCACTCACTACACATAACATAAAATTTTTTTATCCTTATTGTTTCTTTGCCTTTCACCTCCGAAGATTTTTTAAAACAACAAAAAATGGTGTTTCTAGATCATCTAATACATCAAAATATTCTTTTTTAAAACTCATGTGGGATGCTGATCTACTATCCATTATCCATACTTTTTCAGGACCAGCTTCATCCTGAATATTAAAGACAGTTTTATCATTATCATCATTACCATCTCTGGGATCACGATTTACATTGTCATTGCCATTTGGCCTTCTTCTAGGAGCTCTACAGTCTTTTGCCATATGACCCCTTCTGTTGCAAATAAAACAAGTAAATGGAAACCGACTTCCTGGACCCAATCTTCTATCTTATTTATTTGCATCGACTACAACCTTTTTATCTCTTCTTCTTCTTCAATAGCTGTAAAGCTTCATTCTTCGTCCAGAAGTCTTGCAGTTAAGTTTTTAATTGTTTGTTGCTTGGCGCATATTTCTGTATTTTAGGTGCAAAGTGCTTAACATTTTTGTTATGATAGCTGCATCACTAATTTGATCACCTGTTTCTCTGATTTCACGTGACAAATTTTCTATTTTTGAAATATGTTGAGTTACTAGGTTCCATTTTATACTCATGAAACTTTTCATGGACAAGCATCTTGTTTACTTCTGATTTCTGTAAATAAATCGAATCCAATTTATCAACAATTTCTCCAGCAGAATCACAGTGATTTGTGTTAAATCCATAGCAGCAGTCAACAAAAACATTGCTTGAGCATCTTTTTTATGCCAGATTTCTAGCTCCTGTGCCTGAGATGAACCATCCACATAAATGCCTCTAGCTTTAGGGGCACATTTAAATTGGAACTTCCATTGATGGTCATTTTTTCCATCAAATTTTGCTACACAGGAAACATCTACTTTCTCTGCCATTTTATTTTCACTAACAAGGTACAAGCACTAATTACTAACAACTGACGTATAGAATTTTCGCTACTTTAGAGTGATTCTTTCGGTTCCAAGTTTACTTTACGTGTACCTACGTACTTACGTAATACTTGTAGTAATAGTATATACCCATTATTCGTTACATTTTACTTTATTTGAAAAGAAAAATGTTTGAATAAGCTAGGTACTTTCCATGATTCGATCACACATAGATATTTCGAAAAGATATTATTGTTTCCTAGTGCCAAGAACATGTCTATAAATCTCTCATACAAGCTTTATATGCACAAGGTACCACTAAAATTTACCCCCAACACAAAGGAAATCGTACATCCATAAACAACAATTCCTATCGGACTTAATTTAGGAAATAACACCCGACCGTGAATGTTAATCGGGCTAAAAACTACCATTTAAGAGGTGTTGCATCCGTATGGGCGTATTTGCATTTTTAATTGTCGAGAACACACACACAGCTTAATATAAAAATATGCTTTTGTGGGTTTTAACGAAAAACCCAGCCCAATTAAGTAAAACATATTCCCCGGTGACAAGGCACTAAATCGTAACTAAGCTTTTTACTACTGATGCTGTGGTTAGAGATAAGGCAATTTTTTGGAGGAATAGAACCACGTACTTTGATGTTTGAAGTGGATTAGAGTGTGTGAATGTTACCCAAAATTACGTTGTTTTTAGGACATTCACCTTTTCAGTCATTTTACTTTGATTTTGAATAAACCAGTAGGCCAGTTATTAAAACAGAATGCTTTTGAATGCTTCATGAAATATTTACCTTCATTTTCATAGTTTATTAATAAATTATTATTAGAAGCAATAAAATCTCCGAGATTTGCCCTAAATTTTCATAATTCAATTGAACCTAATGACATTTCCATGTTCCGCATAGTTACCCTAATATCTTTTTAAACATCGCCGCATTGGCTCTGTTCCTATGTACGTATGGGCCAGATGTTCGGATATATACTTTCCAACCGCTCCATAATGCAAACCTTTACATTTGTATGGATACACGAATAAAATATAGATTTAAAATAAAATTTCTCATTCGTTATTACTTTGATATTTATGAAGTTTGTTGACGCAACATTATTTATAAATTTGGTTTCTTCTCATTCTTATTAAAGAATTACTTAAATGTCAATTTCGCGTAAAACACACAGGAGTTTATTTTCTACGACCCTGCGCCGACCGAGACAGCCGTTGAAGATTTGGACTTACACACTAGATAAATGGTGCTTCATATGCACGTTGCAATTTTTTCCGGTTCCGTGTTTTAAGCTCGAAAAGCCTATGTCTTTTGCCGTTAAAAAGGGACCTTGAGTGCCTTAAGTCGATGCTGATACGTTGGTGGTTGTGGAGAACCGTTTTCCAGGGGATCCCCGTATATACACACAGCTTATAAGAAAACCCAGGTGAGTGGAAATATCTTTTGTGTGTTTCGACAACCCTATGGTATCATTTTCATTTCTATTTCTATTTGTTTGCGCGATTTTCCAGTCGCAGTCCAGTTGACTAAATTTCAAATACTATTGCGTAAACAAAGTTGATGGGATTTGTTGTCACTTAAAGAAGAAGAAATTAATCTAATTTATCAACAACTATAAAACCAATGAAGAATTTTCCTCGTCGAATACGTTGACATTGTTGAAAAACATTCTACATCTTTATGGAAGTCTAGTAGATGTAGGTAGATAGTAGACCTCCAAAACCAGAAATAACAGAGCACAGAAAAATAAAGATACAAAATACAAACATGATGTTAGTTGCTTTCACAAGTATAGTGTCTTATTTAGTGAATATGTGAGGAGAATCGCTGGTTTGTGGATAATGGGGCTACAAGTCATATTACAAATCGAGGTGATATCTATGAATATTTTCAAGAATTCTACAAGAAAGTGGAATCAAACAGAGACTTGTAATGCCTTATACATCAGAGCTAAACAGTTGTGCAGAGCGAGATAATCATACTATCGTTGAAACTGCTAGATCCAACCTAATGAAGATCTTTCACAACTTTTTTGGGCTGAAATAATAAATATATCGGCGTACATTTTGAATAGGACTTCTGGTAGTTCTAGTATCGAAGGAAAGTCTCCATTTGAACTGTGGTAAGAGAAAAAGCCTTCTTTAAACACAAGAGAAATTATTGGAACATCCTGCTATGTCCATGTACCAAAGTCAGGAAGAAAGAAAATTGATAAAAAGGCAATGAAAGGCATACTTAAAGGATATGACCAAGATGATGGATATCGGATTTAATGTGAATAATCTGAGAAACTAATGTGATATTCGACGAAAAACTCATAACTTCAACATTGCAATTGTTGGAACTTCTCAGCAAAACATTGTCCCTACTCCAGAACAAGAAATTAAAGAAAACAATGGACAAGACGGCAATAGTTTTTCTGACACTTGTTCTGATATCTTAGTAGAATCACCAGATAATGACATTTCAGAAGAAGTCCCAAATGTACCGAGTAGATAACTGAGAGATATAAATCAGATACAAAAGCCTGCCAAGTTTGAAGATTTCGCTATGATGGTTGCTGCAGACATTATGGAAATAAATGAGCCAATTATGTACCGAGAAGCTATATCAAGTAATAGAGTAAATGACTGGAAAATGGCCATGAGAAGAGAAATGAAATCTTTAGAGAATAATTGTATTTGGTCCATCATTCTCTGGAATGTGGCTGGTGCATTTTTCAATCCAAAGGGTATGCTTAGGTATTTGAAATAACCATTGTTAACTGTAAACGCGGTTTTTTCTTTGGAATCAGGCCTTATTTTTATTTGGTGGAAACCTTGAGCCAGATTGGGGGACAAGTAATAGAGCAAATGACTGGAAAATGGCTATAGGAAGAGAAATGTGTGTAAGTGTTTAGAGGTTAGGTTTATGTAACAAGTTATTTAATTACAATTGAGTAGATTACTGAAGAACTTATAGGTGGACCTCATCTACTCACCAATATACTATTGAATTGTTCAAGTAAGACACTCATCTGAAACGTGTAGTTTTTGAACTAATGATAAAAATTCACAACTGAGTGAGTCAGGTTTGCATCGAACTTGGACAGCATATTGATAAATAGATGGCTGCGGAACTCGCTGCGCTCGTCCCGCAGAGGTCCACCCATCAGTTTCGTAACAATCCATTCATTTGTATTTGATAAATTTTGGGTTTATGTAACAAGTTATTCAAGTACATTTGAGTAGATTACTGCAGAACTTACAGGTGGACCTCTGCGGGACGAGCGCAGCGAGTTCCGCAGCCATCTACTCACTAATATACTTTTAAATTGTTCAAGTAAGACACTCATCTGAAACGTGTAGTTTTTGAACTGATGATAAAAACTTACAACTGAGTGAGTCAGGTTTGTATCGTACTTGAACAGCATATTGATAAGTGGATCTTGAAAAAAAATAAACTGTAGTCATATCTTAGTAGAATCACCAGATAATGACATTTCAGAAGAAATCCCAAATGTATTGAGTAGACAACTGAGAGATCGAAATCAAATACAAAAGCCTGCCAGATTTCAAGATTTCGCTATGATGGAATGATGGTTGCTACAGACATTATGGAAATAAATGAGCCAATTACGTACCGAGAAGCTATGTCAAGTAATAGAGTAAATGACTGGAAAATGGCCATGGGAAGAGAAATAAAGTCTTTAGAGGAGAATTGTATTTTTCAATCCAAAGGGCATCCTTAGGTATTCAAAATGACCATTGTTAACTGTAAACGCGGTTTTTTCTTTGGAATCAGGGCTTATTTTTATTTGGTGGAAACCTTGAGCCAGATTGGGGTACAAGTAATAGAGCAAATGACTGGAAAATGGCTATGAGAAGAGAAATGAAGTCTTTAGAGGAGAACTGTGTTTGGTCCATCATTATTTGGAATGTGGCTGATGCATTTTTCAATCCAAAGGGCATCCTTAGGTATTCGAAATGACCATTGTTAACTGAAAACGCGGTTTTTTCTTTGAAATCAGGGCTTATTTTTATCAGGTGGAAACTTTGAGATCGAGAGACAAGTAATAGAGCAAATGACTGGAAAATGGCTATGGGAAGAGAAATGATGTCTTTAGAGGAGAACTGTGTTGGATTTTAGGAAAGTAAGTCAATGGTAAGAAGGCTATACCAAATAAATTGATGTACAAGTTAAAATACAGTCCAGATGGCTCTATAGATAAATTCAAAGCCAGATTAGTCGCAAAAGAAATATCAAGATTATGATGAGACATTCAGCCCAGTTGCTAGACTTGCTACAATACTATCTGCCAGTGAAAATTTAAGTTTAAGCAAGTTTGATGTATGTTCAGCATTTATATACGGTGAGTTTCAAAAAGAAGTATACATGAAACAGCCAGAGGGTTTCAATGATGGTACAAGTAGGGTTTGTCATCTCAAGAAGAGCCTATATGGACTTAATCAAGCTCGTAGGTGTTGGAACAGAAGAATAACGGATTTAATTCTATCCCTTGGTATCACGAGGGAAGCAACAAAAATTCTTATTTTAGTTTTATATGTGGACGATGATCTACTAACCTCAAGCAATGAGGAAATGAAAAAAATAGTTTCTACGACAACTACAGATAGAGTATGGAGTCATGATAAAGCCTTCATCATATTTTTTGGGTATGGAAATCATGAAGTCAAAGAATGAATCAGTTATCATAAATCAAAATACATATGCCAAGAAATTGTTGAAAAAATTTGGCATGAAAAATTGTAGACCCGTCAAAACTCAAATTGTTAAGGATAATTCTCATCCAGAAGAAGCCGAAATATCAAATTCTTTATATGTCAGGATCAAGACTAGACATTTCATACGCAGTCAGTGGTGGCATCAAGAAGTTTGAAAAATCCGACTTACAAAGACTTTGTCCAAGTAAAGAGAATTTTCCGTAACATTCAAAGAACACTCAATTATGGTAGGTACTTATAAGCCAAGAACCAGAAGAGGTTACCGTTACCTATACAAGGTTTTAGTGATTCTGATCATGGAGGGGATATAAAAACAGGACGGTCCACAACAGTGGTATGTGTTTATGCTGGAGGTGCTATATCTTAGATAAATTAGAGACAACCTTCAGTTGTCATTTCTTCGTATGAGTGTGTCAAATATATTTCGTATTTTCCTCTTTATTTGATTCATGGTTTCTCAAACTTTAACAGACATTACCAAATACCAGGATATCAGCAACCTTCCACAGGTGCGATATCACAACCTGACAGAAACCGAACAAGTTGTTCCTCTTGTTCCAGTCAAGTCGCTGCTAGTGTCGCTTCAACCGAGCCTTGAGCTCCATGAAAAAGAATCAACCCAGTACGAACTTCCTGACCTGAAAGCTCCTATGATCTTTCACCCAGTTAAATTTTTGCTATCGGAACCACGCTAAGAGCCAAGGGTTATAACATTACATGATTGTTTTGTGAGACTTCGAAGAGATGGAGTCACTCCTTTGTTGGTATGCTTTCGCTTATATTGTCCTGACTAGGGCCAAAAAAATCAAAACGATTGAAAATTCAAATTCTTTCCCAATTATCTGTATCATTTAAGTTAGAACTTATAGACCGCTTCTTCCAAGACAATTTGGCAAATCCACAAGTGTACTCCATTGTCTAGTAACACACATGGAAAAGGTTCTTTTGCAGCTTTTATAGATATAGAGGGTCTTTGATAACATCTCACAAAGCTCACTCTATGGCTTAGAAACCTGGAAATTAACAAAAAGGGACAGGGAAAAGCTTTTGGCTGTGAAACATCCAGACTAGATCATATAAAAAATGAAAAAACAAGATTAAGATAAGAACTATTATATAGACACAATTAAATCCTAAAGACTCACATCTTGAAAGAATGGACACGAGCCACTGGCCAAAGAAAATTTGGATTCCAAGCGATGGAAAAACTGTTTGGGTGACACCATAACATCTTTTGAATAGGAATTTTCGAAGAAGAATCTATAGATGGAATAAAGTTTAGTTATACTAGACAATGTTACAACGTCCCATCTACAGTAAGAATTAAGAAAAGTTACTTCATAACGTTGGACAAACTCAAAAACTAAAATATGAAAACAACATTTGGAGTCAAAGATATACATTAATGTTTGCAGGCATATCCCCAAAAAAAATGTTGATCCATTAAAGAAAATTATTACAAACCCATTAGAACCGAATCTCACCCCCTTGTTTACTTTGGCCCACTGTTCAAAGGGTCATTGTTTTTGACCCATGCCCCTGTTTACATTGGCCCAAAGGGTGATTGTTTCTGTCCCATGCACCACCCATATTTTTTATGTAACAAAAAAGTCAAATATTTGAACAATATAGAAGAGTGCAACTCATTTTATTCACATCTATTCACCTGAAGGGCTTTGCAATTTGTACAATCGTATAACTACTTACTGATGAAAACATTCCAATGTAAGACCGCAATTACGTATGCAAATTAACATACAATTTACATAAACAAACTTTTTATTTATGCAAATGTGGTTGTTGCTGTTGAATATTTCAATTGTCCAGGCGACAAGACGGTTTTTCGTTGATTGATTGTGATGGCCAAATAGATGTCGAGATTTTATTAACAGCTACCGAATTTTAAATTAAAATTGGGGATCGCTTATATTAAAATACTGTCCGGAATTTTACTAATTCATAAATCTTGACAAAATTTCGCAAAAGGCAAAAATCCCCCCCGAAAAAATTTCGTATTCAAAGTCGCATCGTCGTCTGAGGAAAATTAAACTTTCATACATCAGAGCAAGGGGGGGCGCGTTTAAAATAAAATCTGTAGAGGAACTTTTTAATATAGCCAGAGGACGCGGGCCAGATTTAATAAAAATTCCCAAAGTTTGTGCAACGCCAAGGAATCAGAAATAACGACTTGAAAGGGATGCGAAATGAGAAAAAAAAAACATCAGACATAGACTGGTACATAGAATTTCTGTGTCTGGTGTTTGTATATTTTGAAGAGCTAAGGTTAGTTTCCTTTCAAATCAATCAATCAATCAATCAATCAATCAATCAAGGATGGTGACATTCCTATTTTTGATGTTTATACTTTCTTTGCCAATATCATCAAGCTAGATTTTATAGTTTCTGAGTCAAACCATCTCCGTGAAATCCTTTTCAAAGTAGCTCCAAAATCTCCCCCAAAACATGAAAAAATCAAACACAATTTCCATATACATACACACATATCGATTTCGATTTTCCATCCGCCTCAAACAGAACCACAAGTTCAACGGCATTGAGTTTTTTAGAGGAAACTGTTCGAAAATTGATACGCGTATTTCCATTTTGAAGGGAAAAGCAAACAAAATCCTTGTCGTCTCTCTAAATTAATCGAATGCAACCTTGTTAATTAGTCAAACAAAATTCCATCACTCCCCCAAAAATAATTCATCAACATCTGTTTCTCAATCAGGCACGTGCAAAACTAAGTTCTTGTAACAATTTTGTGCAACATTTAATTTCGTCCCTTTTAACAAGGGATGTTATTATTGCCTATAAAACGTAATATAGGAGTGATCCTTGTTTCCGGTGGGTGGCGACGCGTGCAACCCCTATAAAACCAGGTGGCCTTTGAAATGATTTTTTTGAAAAAAAATTATTAGCATATTAAGGAAGGGTCAATATAATTTCATGCTTTTTGAATAATTGATTATATATGCTTTAATAATTATAGAGCTGCAAGGCGTAATTCCAAAAATAGGTTGGGCCCAGATTTACTTGTAGAGTGAATTTAATTAATCAAAAATCATCTAGAATCAGTACGATGGGAGACTTTTGGTTGTGGCGCCATCTATGACTAGATTTTTATATTCTGTGTATATAGGACAAAAATGTTTTTCCTATTCGGGTCATTCTAGTCATAGATGGCCCACGACCAAAAGTCTCCCTTCGTACTGGTACTACTTTGCTTACAGGCACTAAACTTAGGTTGGTTTTCCTTGCTTTCCTAGCCACACTGATGATGAGATCTGATAGGTAGATCGAAAAGCAACCCACATTTTCATATTATCTAGAATCTTCCTGAATTTTCCAAATTTGTACAATGATCCAATAATATATTGATTCCAATTAAAGCGCCCATAGAAGAGGTACCTATCATTTTGCATTATAAAGCCCCATCAAAAACTAATTATTATTACAAATGCCAAATGATCCATGAAACCGTTTCGGCCTTTTGGTACCTACACGAAGCTTTTAATGGATAATGTACGTCATGAAATGTTCATAATAAAAAGTCATCCGGTGAATTTTTTTATACACACGAGGCTGCATCCGTGTATTTTATCGATTCAAATTCACTGTTGGCCTTTTATTATTATCCCGATTTATTTTCTATATTGATCGAACCGCCGAATACACAGAGGCGGCAGATTCAATTTGCAAATTGCTTTATTCCTGTGGATTGTGGGCAGAAGGTAATTTGAATAAAAAAAATTATTTTTTCGGGGAAATAAGGATCAGAGGATTTATTTTTCAATTATAACGCATCCAGGAAATGATAAATCTAGCCAGTTTAATCGGATATATACATTATTTAATATAGGGCTAGAGCATTTGAATAGTGCAGAGAGAAGTATGAATAAATTGATTCATAAAAATGGTAACCAGGAATTTGTTTGTTATTAGGAAGTTCCAATATTTTATTTGCAATACTGTATTTAAGACCGAAACAAGCTTGAAATATCATTAAATTACACAATCGGATTCGGACATTTGTCTTTTCGAATGTAACACTTGCAAAGCGAAATTCAAAGGACAAGGCAATCTAAAGAATCATATTTTAACACATTCGGATATTTATCCTTTTGCATGTGATACTTGCAAAGCCAAATTCAAACGAAAAACCAATTTAAAGGATCACATTTCGACACATTTGGATATTTATCCTTTTGAATGCGACACTTGTAAAGTGAAATTCAAGCGAAAAGGCGTTTTGAAGAATCACATATTAACACACTCGGATATTCATCCTTTTGAATGTGACACTTGTAAAGCTAAATTTAAGCGGGCCCCGGGAATTTGTCCCGTCTACCCCCCCTCTTGTCGGACTTGAACTTTATACTTACTTTAAATATCCGTCAAGAGACGCCAGTAAAATATTATCAGATGTGTCTTTTTGGCTGACGTCACACACATAACCTCACTGTTATTTTCATGTTAAAAATAATTTGAAAAAATATGATTATAATCTTTAAATCGCTTAGGTGTAGTTCAAAATCTTTAAATTTGTCAAAAAATCAAAGTGAAAATAATCGTTTCTGTTCGCTTACCTACTTCCTTGGTGCACTTTCCATCTAGATTACACAACTCTTGGCTTGCTGGTAACGTTAATTTCGATTTTTCGCTTTCGTTTTTAACAAAATTTGGACTGAATGACAAATTAGAGGCTCAATTCCTCAAAAACTATTTGAGGTATCAAATTCAATTTCACATGGATTTATAGAGAATTTAATGCTCTTTCCAATGGTATATAATTCCTTTCAAGTTACTCAAAATTTATCAAAGATATGGGCAATTGTTCATGACCATGTCAGGATTTTGAAAATTTTCCAGAGCCAAAAATAGAATTTTATTTTTATTTTTTTGTCTGCTTAAAATGGCCATTTGGAATTGATATCATGGTTGTTTTCCACTAATTTTGACCCGCTCTATCGATTCATGAAGTCAAAAATGAGCAATACTAGAAAATAAAAAAATTCAATTTTTCATAAGGGTAACCCCTTTGAATTCTGATTTCAAAATATTCAAACCTCAATGGCTCAATAACCGTTGAGCAAATTACATTAAAACTTTCAGAATTTGTAGCTTTTATTAAGTTCTAAACTCGGTTCTAAATGGCCTGTAATTTACATTTTTCCCAAATTTATAGTTTTTGAGCAAATTGAGTTTGAAGTTTTTGACAAAATTTGGACTAAAAGTCAACTTTGAGGCTCAATTGCCCGAAAACCATTTGAACTATCAAATTCAATTTCACATGGATTTATAGAGAATTTAATGCTCTTTCCAATGGTATATAATTCCTTTCAAGTTACTCAAAATTTATCAAAGATATGGGCAATTGTTCATGACCATGTCAGGATTTTGAAAATTTTCCAGAGCCAAAAATAGAATTTTATTTTTATTTTTTTGTCTGCTTAAAATGGCCATTTGGAATTGATATCATGGTTGTTTTCCACTAATTTTGACCCGCTCTATCGATTCATGAAGTCAAAAATGAGCAATACTAGAAAATAAAAAAATTCAATTTTTCATAAGGGTAACCCCTTTGAATTCTGATTTCAAAATATTCAAACCTCAATGGCTCAATAACCGTTGAGCAAATTACATTAAAACTTTCAGAATTTGTAGCTTTTATTAAGTTCTAAACTCGGTTCTAAATGGCCTGTAATTTACATTTTTCCCAAATTTATAGTTTTTGAGCAAATTGAGTTTGAAGTTTTTGACAAAATTTGGACTAAAAGTCAACTTTGAGGCTCAATTGCCCGAAAACCATTTGAACTATCAAATTCAATTTCACATGGATTTATAGAGAATTTAATGCTCTTTCCAATGGTATATAATTCCTTTCAAGTTACTCAAAATTTATCAAAGATATGGGCAATTGTTCATGACCATGTCAGGATTTTGAAAATTTTCCAGAGCCAAAAATAGAATTTTATTTTTATTTTTTTGTCTGCTTAAAATGGCCATTTGGAATTGATATCATGGTTGTTTTCCACTAATTTTGACCCGCTCTATCGATTCATGAAGTCAAAAATGAGCAATACTAGAAAATAAAAAAATTCAATTTTTCATAAGGGTAACCCCTTTGAATTCTGATTTCAAAATATTCAAACCTCAATGGCTCAATAACCGTTGAGCAAATTACATTAAAACTTTCAGAATTTGTAGCTTTTATTAAGTTCTAAACTCGGTTCTAAATGGCCTGTAATTTACATTTTTCCCAAATTTATAGTTTTTGAGCAAATTGAGTTTGAAGTTTTTGACAAAATTTGGACTAAAAGTCAACTTTGAGGCTCAATTGCCCGAAAACCATTTGAACTATCAAATTCAATTTCACATGGATTTATAGAGAATTTAATGCTCTTTCCAATGGTATATAATTCCTTTCAAGTTACTCAAAATTTATCAAAGATATGGGCAATTGTTCATGACCATGTCAGGATTTTGAAAATTTTCCAGAGCCAAAAATAGAATTTTATTTTTATTTTTTTGTCTGCTTAAAATGGCCATTTGGAATTGATATCATGGTTGTTTTCCACTAATTTTGACCCGCTCTATCGATTCATGAAGTCAAAAATGAGCAATACTAGAAAATAAAAAAATTCAATTTTTCATAAGGGTAACCCCTTTGAATTCTGATTTCAAAATATTCAAACCTCAATGGCTCAATAACCGTTGAGCAAATTACATTAAAACTTTCAGAATTTGTAGCTTTTATTAAGTTCTAAACTCGGTTCTAAATGGCCTGTAATTTACATTTTTCCCAAATTTATAGTTTTTGAGCAAATTGAGTTTGAAGTTTTTGACAAAATTTGGACTAAAAGTCAACTTTGAGGCTCAATTGCCCGAAAACCATTTGAACTATCAAATTCAATTTCACATGGATTTATAGAGAATTTAATGCTCTTTCCAATGGTATATAATTCCTTTCAAGTTACTCAAAATTTATCAAAGATATGGGCAATTGTTCATGACCATGTCAGGATTTTGAAAATTTTCCAGAGTCAAAAATAGAATTTTATTTGTATTTTTTTGTCTGCTTAAAATGGCCATTTGGAATGATATCAGGGTTGTTTTCCACTAATTTTGACCCGCTCTATCGATTCATGAAGTCAACATTGAGCAAAACTAAAAAATAAAAAAATTCAATTTTTCATAAGGGTAACCCCTTTGAATTTTGATTTCAAAATATTCAAACCTCAATTGCTCAGTAACCGTTAAGCAAATTACATTAAAACTTTCAGAATTTGTAGCTTTTATTAAGTTCTAAATGGCCTGTAATTTCCAATATTTCCAGATTTATAGTTTTTGAGCAAATTGAGTTTGAAGTTTTTGACAAAATTTGGACTAAAAGTCAATTTTGAGGCTCAATTCCTCAAAAACTATTTGAGGTATCAAATTCAATTTCACATGGATTTATAGAGAATTTAATGCTCTTTCCAATGGTATATAATTCCTTTCAAGTTACTCAAAATTTATCAAAGATATGGGCAATTGTTCATGACCATGTCAGGATTTTGAAAATTTTCCAGAGCCAAAAATGGGATTTTCTTATTATTTTTGTGTCTGCTTAAAATCGTCATTTGAAATTGATATCAGGGTTGTTTTCCAGTAATTTTGACTCGCTCTATCGATTTATGAAGTCAAAATTGAGCAAAACTAAAAAATAAAAAAATTCAATTTTTCATAAGGGTAACCCCTTTGAATTTTGATTTCAAAATATTCAAGCCTCAATTGCTCAGTAACCGTTGAGCAAATTACATTAAAACTTTCAGAATTTGTAGCTTTTATTAAGTTCTAAATGGCCTGTAAATTACAATATTTCCAGATTTATAGTTTTTGAGCAAATTGAGTTTGAAGTTTTTGACAAAATTTGGACTAAAAGTCAATTTTGAGGCTCAATTCCTCAAAAACTATTTGAGGTATCAAATTCAATTTCACATGGATTTATAGAGAATTTAATGCTCTTTCCAATGGTATATAATTCCTTTCAAGTTACTCAAAATTTATCAAAGATATGGGCAATTGTTCATGACCATGTCAGGATTTTGAAAATTTTCCAGAGCCAAAAATGGGATTTTCTTATTATTTTTGTGTCTGCTTAAAATCGTCATTTGAAATTGATATCAGGGTTGTTTTCCAGTAATTTTGACCCGCTCTATCGATTTATGAAGTCAAAATTGAGCAAAACTAAAAAATAAAAAAATTCAATTTTTCATAAGGGTAACCCCTTTGAATTCTGATTTCAAAATATTCAAACCTCAATGGCTCAGTAACCGTTTAGCAAATTACATTCAAACTTTCAGAATTTTTAGCTTTTATTAAGTTCTAAATGGCCTGTAATTTACATTATTTCCAAATTTATAGTTTTTGAGCAAGTTGAGTTTGAAGTTTTTGACAAAATTTGAACTAAAAGTCAACTTTGAGGCTCAATTGCCCGAAAACCATTGGAACTATCAAATTCAATTTCACATGGATTTATAGAGAATTTAATGCTCTTTCCAGTGGTATATAATTCCTTTCAAGTTACTCAAAATTTATCAAAGATATGGGCAATGGTTCATGACCATGTCAGGATTTTGAAAATTTTGCAGAGCCAAAAATAGGATTTTCTTATTATTTTTGTGTCTGCTTAAAATCGTCATTTGGAATTGATATCAGGGTTGTTTTCCACTAATTTTGACCCGCTCTATCGATTCATGAAGTCAAAATTGAGCAGAACTAAAAAATTTAAAAAAAAACAATTTTTCATAAGGGTAACCAACCCCTTTGAATTTTGATTTCAAAATATTCAAACCTCAATTGCTCAGTAACCGTTGAGCAAATTACATTAAAACTTTCAGAATTTGTAGCTTTTATTAAGTTCTAAACGAGGTTCTAAATGGCCTGTAATTTACATTATTTCCAGATTTATAGTTTTTGAGCAAATTGAGTTTTAAGTTTCTGACAGAATTTGGACTAAAAGTCAACTTTGAGGCTCAATTGCCCGAAAACCATTTGAACTATCAAATTCAATTTCACATGGATTTATAGAGAATTTAATGCTCTTTCCAATCGTATATAATTCCTTTCAAGTTACTCGAAATTTATCAAAGATATGGGCAATTGTTCATGACCATGTCAGAATTTTGAAAATTTTCCAGAGCCAAAAATAGGATTTTCTTATTATTTTTGTGTCTGCTTAAAATCGTCATTTGGAATTGATATCAGGGTTGTTTTCCAATAATTTTGACCCGCTCTATGGATTCATGAAGTCAAAATTGAGCAAAACTAGAAAATAAAAAAATTCAATTTTTCAGAAGGGTAACCCCTTTGAATTCGGATTTCAAAATATTCAAACCTCAATGGCTCAATAACCGTTGAGCAAATTACATTAAAACTTTCAGAATTTGTAGCTTTTATTAAGTTCTAAACGAGGTTCTAAATGGCCTGTAATTTACAATATTTCCAGATTTATAGTTTTTGAGCAAATTGAGTTTGAAGTTTCTGACAAAATTTGGACTAAAAGTCAACTTTGAGGCTCAATTGCCCGAAAACCATTTGAACTATCAAATTCAATTTCAAATGGATTTATAGAGAATTTAATGCTCTTTCCAATGGTATATAATTCCTTTCAACTTACTAAAAATTTATCGAAGATATGGGCAATTGTTCATGACCATGTCAGGATTTTGAAAATTTTCCAGAGCCAAAAATGGGATTTTCTTAGATTTCAAAATTTTCGAACCTCAATTGCTCAGTAACCGTTGAGCAAATTACATTGAAACTTTCAGAATTTATAGCTTTTATTAAGTTCTAAATGGCCTGTAATTTACAATATTTCCAGATTTATGGTTTTTGAGCAAATTGAATTTGAAGTTTTTGACAAAATTTGGACTAAAAGTCAACTTTGAGGCTCAATTGCCCGAAAACTATTTAAGCTATCAAATTCAATTTCACATGGATTTATAGAGAATTTAATGCTCTTTCTAATGGTATATAATTCCTTTCAACTTACTAAAAATTTATCAAAGATATGGGCAATTGTTTATGACCATGTCAGGATTTTGAAAATTTTCCAGAGCCAAAAATAGAATTTTCTTTTTATTTTTTTGTCTGCTTAAAATGGCCATTTGGAATTGATATTAGGGTTGTTTTCCACTAATTTTGACCCGCTCTATCGATTCATGAAGTCAAAATTAAGCAAAACTAAAAAATAAAAAAAATCAATTTTTCATAAGGGTATCCCCTTTGAATTCTGATTTCAAAATATTCAAACCTCAATGGCTCAATAACCGTTGAGCAAATTACATTAAAACTTTCAGCATTTGTAGCTTTTATTAAGTTCTAAATGGCCTGTAATTTACATTATTTCCAGATTTATAGTTTTTGAGCAAATTGAGTTTGAAGTTTTTGACAAAATTTGGACTAAAAGTCAACTTTTGTTTGGAATTAACATAATAAAATCTTCATTTTGTGAAAATTTCAGCTTGTAACTCCAACGCGCCCACAAAAGTTAAAATATTTTATAAGGAGCACTCTACTATCTCTTTTCTAGAGTATACGGAACCTGCGCGCATGCACCTTTTACGGGCATTAATATTTAGGAACATAGAAATCTTTGGATTTGCTTCATTGATATTGAATAAAGAGAGTTTGATTTAATTTTTAACACTCACTTTCGATGGAGACACAATCATCAAAAGTGAGGTTATCTGTGTGACGTCAGCTAGCGCCTAATAGGGCAAGTACACCATCTGACAGTTTGACACTATTGACAGTCGTCTTGAGGTAAAACAAAGATATAATTTACAGTGTTTTTCAAGTTTTTAGTTAGATTTTTTCAAATAAATACCTTTTGTGTGCTCCAGAAATGTCTTGGACATGCCTAGAGTTTGTTTAGTTGTTAATTGTGGCAGTATAGCGCAAGGGATACAATATCCTTCCATAGGTTTCCATCAATTTTAATTAATTTGATTTGTTAGCTCAAGAAAGAAGAGAACAATTGATTAATGTTGTTAAAAGAGAAGATCTAACAGAAAAATAGATTGAATATAGAGTAACTATACTTATATATTTGTTCTTGAGACACTTGGTTTTGATATTTCTTGGAAAAAACCTGAATTTAATCCATTATGGGTAAACCTAGCAAACTTTTGGATAAACCACCACATAGACTGGAACACAAACACTCCGCTCTAACTTTTTTAAAACAAAATAACACCAAAACTTGTGAAAAAGGTGTGAAAACCGCGTAAAACATAACCGGCCTAATCTACACGAATGTAAATAAATGATTTGTTTTACCTCAGGGCGACTGTCAAACTCATTTGTGACGTCAAATGGACATGCCCTATTGGGACTGCACAAAACTTCCAACATAATTCATACAAATTGGTTTGTATATTACATTGCATGCTCGAGTTTTAGTCAAGCAGCAGGTGACCATACCTTTTGCCTTCTTTGAAAATCCTTTCATTTTCGTTTAAATAAATATTTGGAAAACCCATCTGACTAAAATAGCACACTACAAACACATACAATTTTAAATATTTAAACCAAGATAAAATTTGTTTGTTTAAGTTATTAGCAAATGAGCTTGATATGTATGACTATTTAGTTTATCCAACAATTGTGAGAATCTAAAAAAAAAAATTAGGACAATAATAAATCCAGTTCAACTCTATATAAATGTCAAGAAACCCGAAAAAGAAAGTTCATCTTAAATGTCAGGCTAACGGAATGCAATCCGAAAGACAAACAAAGTGTATCTAAATAAGAGAACCGACCAAAACTTTTATTGGCTTTCGAAATAGAAATTGATACTCCGTTAGTTGTTTTTTCTTGGGCGTGGATTTCTAGCTAGATAGAGCTAGACAAATTAGCTGGAACGGAGCCAGCGTTTCAAAATACTAAAATTTTTCTATTTTATAATACGTCATGGAGTCATTAAGTCTAATCACCATCAACGGAATTAAGCTGTCGCTCAGTCCACTCTACTTAAAATTCACTCGCTCGCGGAGTTTATAAACTTGTTATCTCCATGCAACGTAACAAAAAAGGAAATTAATCGCAACCCCGCCAGGTAAAAATAACACCTACACGGTTAACGTTTGAGATTAGTTTTATTTCTATTTTTATACGTGCATACGCTTAATTGTTTCTAATTTTAATACAAATTGTTGTATATAAACTACTTGCGTGAGGTGTTTTTTTTTTAACCTAAAATACAACATCAGGTAATAGTAGAGTGCTCCTTATAATATATTTTGACTTTTGTGGGCGCATCGGAGTTACAAACTGACATTTTCACAGAATGAAGGTTTTAATATGTTAATTCAAAATTCAAAGGTAATACAAAATCAGAACTGGCAAAAGGGCACTATATTTGAAAATTGAGATTATTGCATAAACGTGAAATAAATTATACATCATTGGAAAGAGCATTAAATTCTCTATAAATCTGTGCAAAATTGAGTTCGATAGCTCGAATAGTTTTTGAGCAATTGAGCCGTAAAGTTGACTTTTAGTTCAAATTTTGTCAAAAACTTCAAACTCAATTTGCTCAAAAACTATAAATCTGGAAATATTGTAAATTACAGGCCATTTAGAATTTAATAAAAGCTACAAATTCTGGAAATTTTATTGCAATTTGCTCAACGGTTATCGAGCAATTGAGGTTTGAATATTTAGAAATCAGAGCTCAAAAATTCGATTTTTCTATTTTTTAGTTTTGCTCAATTTTGACTTTATGAATCGTTAGAGCGGATCAAAATTAGTGGAAAACAACCCTGATATCAATTCCAAATGGCCATTCTAAGCAGACACAAAAATAAAAAGGAAATTCCATTTTTGGTTCTGGAAAATTTTCAAAATCCTGACATGGTCCTGAACATTTGCCCATATCATTGGTAAATTTTGAGCAAATTGAAATAAATTATACATCATTGGAAAAAGCATTGAATTCTCTATAAATCTGTGCAAAATTGAGTTCGATAGTAGCTCGAATAGTTTTTGAGCAATTGAGCCGCAAAGTTGACTTTTAGTTCAAAATTTGTAAAAACTTCAAACTCAATTTGCTCAAAAACTATAAATCTGGAAATATTGTAAATTACAGGCCATTCAGAGCTTGATAGAAGCTGCAAATTCTGGAAATTTTATTGCAATTTGCTCAACGGTTATCGAGCAATTGAGGTTTCAATATTTTGAAATCAAAATTCAAAAGGGGTACCCTCATGAAAAATTCGATTTTTTTATTTTTGCTCAATTTTGACTTTATGAATCGATAGAGCCGGTCAAAATTAGTGGAAAACAGCCCTGATATCAATTCCAAATGGCCACTTTAAGCAGACACAAAAATAAAAAGAAAATCCTATTTTTGGTTCTGGAAAATGTTCAAAATCTTGACATGGTCCTGAACAATTGCCCATATCTTTGGTAAATTTTGAGCAAATTGAAATAAATCAAACCAAACATCATTGGAAAGAGCATTAAATTCTCTATAACTCTGTGTAAAATTGAGTTCGATAGCTCGAATAGTTTTTGAGCAATTGAGCCTTAAAATTGACTTATAGTCCAAATTTTGTCAAAAACTTCAAACTCAATTTGCTCAAAAACTATAAATCTGGAAATATTGTAAATTACAGGACGTTCAGAGCTTGATAAAAGCTGCAAATTCTGGAAATTTTATTGCAATTTGCTCAACGATTACCGAGCAATTGAGGTTTGAATATTTTGAAATCAGAATTCAAAGGGGGTACCCTAATGAAAAATTCGATTTTTTTATTTTTTAGTTTTGCTCAATTTTGACTTTATGAATCGATAGAGCTGGTCAAAATTAGTGGAAAACAGTCCTGATATCAATTCCAAATGGCCATTTTAAGCAGACACAAAAATAAAAAGAAAATCCTATTTTTGGTTCTGGAAAATTTTCAAAATCCTGACATGGTCCTGAACATTTGCCCATATCTTTGGTAAATTTTGAGCAAATTGAAATAAATAATACATCATTGGAAAAAGCATTAAATTCTCTATAAATCTATGCAAAATTGACTTCAATAGCTCGAATACTTTTTGAGCAATTGAGCCTTAAAGTTGACTTTTAGTCCAAACTTTTTCAAAAATGTCAAACTCAATTTACTCAAAAACTATAAATCTGGAAATATTGTAAATTACAGGCCATTTAGAACTTAATAAAAGCTACAAATTCTGGAAATTTTATTGTAATTTGCTCAACGGTTACCGAGCAATTGAGGTTTGAATATTTTGAAATCAGAGCTCAAAGGGGGTACCCTTTTGAAAAATTCGATTTTTCTATTTTTTAGTTTTGCTCAATTTTGACTTTATGAATCGATAGAGCGGATCAAAATTAGTGGAAAACAACCCTGATATCAATTCCAAATGGCCATTCTAAGCAGACACTAAAATAAAAAGGAAATTCCATTTTTGGTTCTGGAAAATTTTCAAAATCCTGAACAATTGCCCATATCTTTGGTAAATTTTGAGCAAATTTAAATAAATTATACATCATTGGAAATATCATTAAATTCTCTATAAATCTGTGTAAAATTGAGTTTGATAGCTCAAATAGTTTTCGAGCAATTGAGCCTCTAAGTTGCCTTTCAGTCCAAATTTTGTCAAAAACTTCAAATTCAATTTGAGGCTAGATAACCTAAAATGCTTTAAGAGTCACTCATCGTAAATATGAAAAATAAATGGTACATACATACATACCTACATTTATACACTTGTACACATGTTTTCTTGCAAGTAGACACAGTGAAAAGACCTCTTAAACGACTTGAACAACCATACAGGGCCACACCCAGTAATTAAAAGGCTGGATAACAAAATGTTTCAGACCAATGCTACCAACCTAAGAAAATGATGAAAAGAATAGGTTATTGAGATTTGGTGGGGAGATAACCAGCTGTTTAAAAGATGTGAAAGGGAACGTGTCCAAAAATAAATAAAAAGTGTTTTGTATGTTAAATGTAAAAGTTCACAATAATATAAAAATGCTGACTAAGCAGTACTGCACTGGAAAAGTACCATTCTATTAAGGTTTCACCCACGTGAATGCTAGCGTCAGCAGTATTTTATTATAAATACGGCGGCGGAGCCTTTCAGCTCATTCATTTATATTCTAGCTACAAATTCGAAATAACATTAATTAATAATATTCTGTGATGCAGATCTCCACATAGTATTTGGGAGAAGAGTTGATATAAAGACAATAATTAACAGAGCATGTAGAACTACTAGACACATAGGCTAAATGGAACCAGATCAGCTTACTCTACTAGACAGTTGATCCGGTCTGTATATAAACATAAAACTTATCAGTGTAAATGTATATCTAAATATGACAGTTCTTTTGGTTGTCCAGACTCTAGACAAACTCCAATTTTTCCCAACGAAAATTCTAGGGAAAAGACAAATCGCACGAAGCCCCGGGCGCATCGTCTGAAAAATGGCGAGCATTTATTTTTGCCAGCGAAACTAAAGAGAAATGGCCCGGACAAGCTTGCGTTCTATAAACAAAACGACAAGACAAGTCCGAGAAAATAGTGCCCGTTCGCCGGAAACAACAACGTTGTTCCTTAAAGAGTTTACGAAACGCCGCTGCGAAGACGTTTATCATTTTTTGGAGTGTTGGAGAACTGGATGTATGGTGGTAGCTTTAAATGAGGAAAAGGAGCTACTTGTTATTGTCATTGTGGTCATTTTTAATTACGCTTATTTTCCCGTTTTGACTATTATACTGCCACTCAATTTGTGTGTTGTGTTTTGACGTACCTACCATTTTTCTTCAAAAGCGTGACGAATCTCAAATAAATGAAAGTATATCACGCAATCTTGCCGTCACTTGGTTACTTGAAGTATCGATAAAGCTTACTCCCAACGTCGATTTATAAACTAAATTCCTCTCGATTCATCATGCAGCACAATATTAATTAACGAAATGTTCAGCAATGTTTTATCTGACATCATAACCGAACTCAATCTGCAGCAGTTACACAGATAATCAATTAACCGAAAGTCATCAATCGCCTGTTCTGGAAGCTCAATAATGAAAAAGAAAAAAACCTCATGGACATAATTAATCAGTGCCTCGTATAAGATTGTATTGTATTTTTTCCTTCGAAGATCAAAAATAAATCTCAATTAATTCCCTATCCCTCTGAATTTTCTCTATTTTCCATTTGACGTTGGCGACAAAAATGAAATGTTCCTGCATCGTTTATCATCCTATACGGACAGGCCAGACGTACAACCGGGCGAGTTTTACAAAATATGCGAATGTTCTTTAATTTGGAGATTTTTCGAGCGAAATAGTGTATGATGTATTATATGCGCTGAGTGTGATAAATGTACACGAAGTTTTTATGTAATCTAATTCACACATAAAATCGTAGGGGCTCCAATGGGCAGTTATTATAACGTCATTCGCTGCAGGAATCCTGGCCATAACCTAAACGGTTTAATAAAAGTCGTCTTTGATATAAGATGCTGTCTTAAGGAGGTTTCTAGAGGGTCTCCCCTTCAAGGACGAAATAGGGGAATGAGATTGGATATATGGAAGCAAATTAATGGTTTAATTTAGAAACAACCCCAAAACATGAACTCTTCTAGAAATCCGACTTCGTCGGATAGTCCACCCCCTAGCACTAATATTTCCTGAAGTAAAATGCTCTACGCCCTCTTCATCACTTGCTCTGACAACGTAATCCAATAAAGTAAAGTTTTGCCATTTGGGAAAGTTTGCTCTAAAAAGCATTACACCTTCGTAGACAAAAATATATAAAGAAATCTGGCAACTGTGGTTTCGCTAAAAACCTCGGAAAGTTTCATTTTTGTTTCGGGGCCCCCAGGAATCATTAACGGTTTTCCTGGCTGCTGCCACTTCAAGAGGGATCAGCGGGTGAAATGTATATTATAGTTGCATCGTTCGTCTTTTGTTTCGAGGGCCCGGTGCAATAAAAGTTTCAGTGGGTAATTATTTAGTACCCCGTTCGAGGCTTTTGTTTCAAATCTTGAATGGGACTGCTTTTTCATCTTGTATATATAGATTGTTTTTTCGCCATTGTTTGCTTGGGTTTCGAGAGTTTTGTTGATTTTGATTATATTCTTTTTTCAAATCTGCCTCGAAGAATAACGGGCTAAGATTCACTATGAGATTCCTAGGCCTGCTTCAGACACTTTGAAATTACATGTTGGCTAGAATACGGTAGAACAATCTCTAAGGAAAAAACTTGAGACATAGATGTAGACAATGAAATATCAGCGACTTGGAGCTTGAGACCTAACCGACATGAGTTTATTACTAAATTTGATATTGACTTGATTCGGGAATAATGAAAATACGAAAATTGGAACTGATCATTCAGATTGGATAAGAGTACGGAAAGTAATGATGAAATACCGCTGGGGCATTGGTTAGTCCAAACGGCATCCTCTCAAAGTGAAAAAGGTCTCTCGAAGGTATAGTGAAGGCCGATTCACACGTATCTAGTAGCTGGCGCCAGTAAATGATGATGAAATACCGCTGGGGCATTGGTTAGTCCAAACGGCATCCTCTCAAAGTAAAATAGGTCTTTCGAAGGTATAGTGAAGGCCGAGTCACACGTATCCAGTAGCTAGCGCCCAATCTCATTGGCATGCCAATTCTTGACTGGCAAAACGTTGGATTCTGGTCATCTCTATAGGGGTAAACCGCAGGTCAGTGTATGTACACCAGATTGCGGTTTTAGGGGAAATTGTAGATGATTTTCCATGATTTCTTGTGATTATCTACCAGTAAGATTGCTCAAGAGTTCTCCTAATAGCATAACCTCAAATTTTATTCCAAAACTCTAAAATTCTGAGTCCTCTTTTGAGAAGAATTTACAGGTTTTGAAATTTCGAATTCTCCAAATTCTTACTTTAATTCAAAAACTTTAAAATTCCGGGTCTTTTTTCTTGCAAATTTCTTGTTCTTTTGGCAGAAATCTGCGTTTTCAAATCTCAATTCTACAAATTTTCAAGATTTCTTGTTGAATTTGTCGGTACCACTTTCTCTATGAGCAACCGTGCGATAGACTGAGATAATAGCAATAGTAGGTACTGAAGGTTGCTGCAGAATCGCACGTGGCACCGTGATGATGATTAAAATGCAGGCAAAAGTCGGTGCTTAAAGATCGACGAGGAACCACCACATTAAAATATTTTCAGTAGCGATCATTGAATATTTTGCTGTGACGTCTTTGGGGTTGCTAGAATCTGTGGTTTTTAACATCAGAATCAATTTCGATGTTGAATCGGGGATAATTTGATTCAGAGCTAATCAGAATAATGAGTTTTGACTGCTTCCTTTGAGTCCCCAAAATCATTACGCATAGTCTTCAATGGATGGATGGTCAATATTGAATGTTGAACCAAGATTGTGACTCAAAGATCTTCAAAATTTACCAGTAATGCTTGATTTTTCATAATTATCTCAGTATGAAGTTTTCAGAAAATTTGGAATCTTATCTCAGAGTTTCCAATATTTGATCAATTGAATTTTTGAAATTTGAATTTGATATTGACTTGATTCGAATCAAGAGCCGGGAATAATGAAAATACGCACATTGAAACTGATCATTCAGATTGGATAAGAGTACCTAAGGAAAATGATGATGAAATACCGCTGGAGCATTGGTTAGTCCAAACGGCATCCTCTCAAAGTCAAATAGGTCTCTCGAAGGTATAGTGAAGGCCGAATCACACGTATCCAGTAGCTATCGCCCAGTCTCATTGGCATGCCAATTCTTGACTGGCAAAACGGTGGGTTCTGGTAATCTCTATAGGGGTAAACCGCAGGTGAGTTTGTGTACACCAGATTGCGGTTTAAGGGGAAATCATGGATGATTTCCCATGATTTCTTGTGATTACCAGTAAGATTGCCCAAGAATTCTCCTAATAACATAATCTTATTCAAAAACTGTAAAATTTTGAGTTCTCTTTTGAGAAGAATCTACAGTTTTTAAAATTTTAAATTCTCCAAATTGTCGAGATTCACTATAAGATTCCGAGGCTTGTTTCGGACACTTGGAATGGCAAAGTTTGAAATGACACGTTGGCTGAAATACGGAAAAAACTTGGGACATAGATGTAGACAATGAAATATCAACGACTTGGAGCTTGAGACCTAACCGACATTAGCTTATTACTAGATTCGAATCAAGAGCCGGGAATAATGAAAATTCGAACATTGAAACTGATCATTCAGATTGGATTAGAGTACGGAAAATTAGTATGAAATACCGCTGGGGCATTGGTTAGTCCAAACGGCATCCTCTCAAAGTGAAATAGGTTTCTCAAAGGTAGAGTGAAGGCCGATTCACACGTATCCAGTAGTTGGCGTCAGTAAATGATGATGAAATACCGCTGGGGCATTGGTTAGTCCAAACGGCATCCTCTCAAAGTGAAATAGGTCTCTCGAAGGTACAGTGAAGGCCAATCCACACGTATCCAGTAGCTGGCGCCAGTCTCATTGGCATGCCAATTTTTGGCTGGCAAAACGCTGGACTCTGGTCATCTCTATAGGGGTAAACCGCAGGTCAGTGTTTGTACACCAGATTGCGGTTTTAGAGGAAATCGGGGATGATTTTCCATGATTATTTCTCATTACCAGTAAGATTGCTCAAGAGTTTCTCTGATAACGTAACCTCGATTTTCATTCAAAAACTCTCAGATTCTGATTCTTCTTTTGAGAAGAATCTACAGGTTTTGAAATTTCGAATTCTCCAAATTCTTACGATTTCTTGTTTCCTTTATTCAAAAACTTTAAAATTCCGGATCTTTTTTCTTGCAAATTTCTTGCTCTTTTGGCAATAATCTACCAGTTTTCAAATTTTAAATTCTACACATTTTCAAGATTTCTTGTTGAATTTGTCGGTACCACTTTCTCTATTCGCAACCGCGCGTTAGACGGAGATAAAAACAAGAGTAGGTATTGGAGATTGCTGCAGAATCGCACATGGTACCGCGATGATGATGAAGATGCAGGCAAAGGTCGGTGCTTAAAGATTGACGAGGAACCACCACACTAAAATATTTTCAGCAGGGATTATTGAATAATTATTTTGCTGTGAAGTCTTTGGAGTTTCTAGAATCTGTGGTTTTTAACATCAGAGTCAATTTCGATATTGAATTTGATTCAGGGGTAATCAGAATAATGAGTTTTGACTGCTTTCTTTGAGTCCCCAAATTCAATACCTATAGTCTTCAATGGAGCTTCCAAAATATGAGATTATGAAGTTGGAAATCTTGTCTTTTTTGATAGTCAATATTGAATGTTGAACCAAGAATTGTGACTCAAAGTTCTTCAAAATTTACCAGTAATGCTTGATTTTTCATAGTAGAGTTTCTAATATTAAGTCTCTTGAATTTCTGATTTTAACATAAGAAATTTTGTCTCAAGGTGTCTCAATAGTTCACTCTTGAACTTTAAACCTTTACTAAAGATGAGCCTTAAAATCTCACTCAAAACAGCGTTTTTAGTTCCGATTTTAAGGCTTTGAAAATTTAAGTTTTAGTCAGAAATTTTGTCTCTTATTGACTGTTGAAACCAAGACTTTTGACTCAAAAAGGTCATTAGAATCGTGAGTTTTCCATCAGTTCTCAACAAAATGCTTCAAATCTTCAAAATCTTGAATCAGAATCTTTGGATTTTCAATGTATGTAATGAATTTTTGAGTCATTAGGTAGGTATGTAGCAGGACACTGAAATTCTAGGTAATTTTGGAGCTCAGACTGAATTTATGAGTGTCAGAGAAATTTTCTAATGATTTAAAGGTCAGTAATGATCAAAATTTGAACTATTCCCGGCTCTTTACTTCTCGTGATTCAAACGCCGGTAATATAATCAAAGTTTTGGCCAGAAAAATGTTCCAGCCAGAGATAATTCAAATCTGAACTGTTACTAGGTCTTGATTCCCTTCAGGGAAATTTTCTAATGATTCAAAAACCAGTGATGATCAAAATTTGAACTATTCCCGGCTCTTGATTTCGTCTGGAAAGATTTTCTGGTGATTCAAACGCCTGTAATAATGAAAGTGTTGACCAGAAAAATGTTCCAACCAGAGATAATTCAAATCTGAACTGTTACTGTGTCTTGATTTACTTCAGAAAAATTTTCTAATGATTCAAAAGCCAGTGATGATTAAAATTTGAACTATTCCCGGCTCTTGATTTCATCTGGAAAGGTTTTCTGGTGATTCAAACACCTGTAATAATCAAAATTTTGGCCAGAAAAATGTTCCAGCCAGAGATAATTCAAATCTGAACTGTTACTGGGTCTTGATTTCCTTTAGAAAAATTTTCTAATGATTCAAAAGCCAGTGATTATCAAAATTTGAACTATTCCCGGCTCTTGATGTCGTCTGGAAAAGTTTCCTGGGGATTCAAGCGCCGGTAATAATCAAGAAAAATGTTCCAGCTGGAGATAATTCAAATCTGAATCCTTACTGGGTCTTGATTTCCTAATTCAGAGAAAATTTCTAATGATTCAAAAGCCAGTGTTAAAAATTTGAATTACTCCCGGCTCTTGAGCTCGTTTGGAAAAGTTTTCTGATGATTCAAGAGCCTGGAATAGACAAATTTTGAATTTAAACTTCAATGTATGTGTCTCATAAATAATTCTGAATCGATATATTGACTTTGACATCAAGAGCCAGGAATAAGCAAAATTTGATATAGCACAGATTCAGATTCAAGAGCCGGGAATAGGCAAATTTTGAATTTTAAAATTCACATAACCTGAAACCAATTTCTCCAAAAATTTCAATGTCAAGTAATTCCAGTTGCAATTTGAATTGGAATTGAATGTAAACGTAGCTTAATGCAGTCTTCTACTTATTGCGGTCATTTTTATCCTCTCTTTGGTGTAGGTGGTATCTTTTTTTTGCCCTTTGATACTAGACTTGGTATACCTAGCAAGAAACCACCCATCTCGGCATTTTTCGGGCATTCAAACTTCTCAAGCAATCGTACTTTGTTCAAACTTGGAACAAATAAGCTCACAGTGGTATGCAAATCACGTATTATCCTCTTCTAAATAATGTGTTAACCTAGATTTGTGACCGCTTAAACAACACGAAACATGAAAATGTAAATATTTACGCATGTTAAATCCTCCTAATCTCGGGCCAAGATCATAATAACTCGTGTTTTCATAAACGAACGACATATATTTGTCACAACTTTTTCTCTTCCAGAATCATGAAGTAACAATTTATGTCTGAATATTAATCCTCATATACAGAAACCCTTTGTCTCTCTGGAGGTTTATAATCACTTTTCGTCTAATTGGCAGACGAAATATTAATTTTAAGCCACGTAAATACCTGGAGCAACTTTACAATTATAGCAAACAATTTTGGCTTTCATTAATCTTTGGACAACTTTGTTAAGCTGTCAATTTGATTTGAAGGAAATAACTTAAAAAGGTAATTTCCTTAGTTGCCCCCTGGGGTAAGATCCAGAGAATCCACGCCGCCATATTACTTCCACCCTATTATAATAAAGCGTCTTGAAGTAGTTTCTATGTTAATTTTCTTCGGTGATAAAACAACAAGAAACTTTGCCTTGTAAGGTAATATTTTGTAAAGTTGCAGCTATGAATTAGCAAAAAAACTAATAATGCAAACTTTGTATTGAACAAAAGGTGTGGCCTACATAATGCATGAGACTCAAATCGAAAAAGTGATTTATATGCCATTATTCTTTTCATATATTCTCTCGACAACTTTCGAATATGAAAAGTTTGAAAAATGGGTTGGAAACTTTTACCTAAAAATCAAATTTCGAGTCGAGAAATACCAGAAAACAAGACAATATACGTGACTCAATTTTGGATCAGTTATCTCGATACGTAATCTTAATAGAATGTTCTTTGTCAACCGGAGCGGATCGTGTTCTTCGGGTAATTAGAAAATTAACGACTTCTAATAAAGTTTAATCGGAAGCCGAATCTAACGATTGGAATCTGAGAAAGAAATTAATTAGGAATCATTCTACTGGCAACTGGTTTAAAATTGATATATACGAGGTGATAGAGCTAACTGGGTAATCTGTCAATGTGTGAAGAATAATTTTGTTGTCTGATAATCTAGAAGAATTTTCATCATTACATTTTGAGGTAACTATAGGTATAGACAAAATAGTTGTCTATGGAGCAATGCAACCGCTAAAACATAAACAAAGACATACCGCACTGGAGCCCCCCTCGCTAAAATCCAATCGAATGATTTGTGTGTGTACATTACATTCTGTAGTCGGCATTGAACTTGGAAATCCTCCCCCCTTAATTAATGAATTATCTATAGCCCTTCGTGATCTATGTGTTAATTCGGCGTTTGTTTCGGGGATACCGCGCCACATGTCCATCTGGTAATTACCTAATGTTGAAATTACCGGGATTTGAAAGAATGGAACAATTAAAATTGTGTGTAATAAGAAGGAAGAAATAAAGAAAAATAGTGGAAAATACACATTGATATTGATTTGATTCGAACCAAGAGCCGGGAATAATGAAAATTCGAACATTCAAACTGATTAGAGTATACGGAAAATGATGATGAAATACTGCTGGGGCATTGGTTAGTCCAAACGGCATACTCTCAAAGTGAAATAGGTCCCTTGAAGGTACAGTGAAGGCCGATTCACACGTGTTCAATGGCTGGCGCCAGTCTTATTGGTATAAACATCTTGATAATAGCAATAACAAGAACCTCAATTATTCCATTCAAAATACTGGATTTGTGGCTTTGCTCAGAACTGGAATTGATTTCAGCCCGACTAACTTCTTTTTGAAGAATTTCAAGCCATACAAAAACTCCTTTGCAGCTTCACAATCCCATTTTTCAAACTTTGTGAATGTTAAACGACTAATTAACATGAGCAAGTGGGTCAAAAGTGTCTGTGGATATTCCTCCTTATATATAGTGTTCGGAAAAGACGTGCTTTGGAGGCTGGTTCCACAGACTTGCACTTAAGGAGTTCCGAAATGGAGATGTTCTAGGTGTCTGCATGTGCACTCGATGATCCTGAGCCACTTCTGATGCTTATCGAGCAGTTCCTACGTAAATAGAGTCAGTTTAGACACTTTCCTTATATGTCCTAAATTTCCTGTTTATCAGATGAATGACTCTATTCTGGATTCAATCAAGCAGTGAAAGAAATGCTCCAAAGATAGACGAACACGAATCTATGGGACTTGTAGAGCATTAGAAACTGTTTGGATGTATTTAGCCTTTTCACTCTAAGTTTTTGAGAAGCCGCTTTAGTTATTTCCTCCACATGATTATGCCAAGACATATTGCTTTCCTTGATCATTCAAATTGGATAAAAGTATGGAAAATAATGATGAAATGCCGCTGGGGCATTGGTTAGTCCAAACGGCATCCTCTCAAAGTGAAATAGCTAGTAGGTCCGGTCATGGTGCAGTGGCAGCAAAAACTGCAGCTTAAATTTTAGTTGCATTAAATAGGAACAATATGCTTCTACCTTACTTCAAAATGATGTTAAGATCTGAGTAGATAGTGTTGATTAAAAATCATTACTGATTTGAAAAAGTGAAAATAATAAGTGAAAAGTAAAAGTACTCCTCTCTTCAGGAGTTATGCAGGGAGATACAGGCCCACGCTAATACAGGCTATCCAGGGAGAGATGTTTGACAACGTAAAATAGCCTAAACTATGGGAAATTGAAATTCTTCTCTGGTATCGATTTTACTAAATATAAACTATTACAGCACAAGACACGCCTCCAACTTCGTCATCGCAAAATATAAACGCTCTCAGCGCGATTTTACTAAATCTAAACTATTAGAGCACAAGAGACGCAAGCCCTTGACGTCATTGCAAAATATAATCGCGCTCAGCACATTCCTACAAAATCTAATCGTTTGTAGCATGATGTGGCAGATCTAACATCAAGTCCTCAAATTGTACTTGTTAGAAGTTAATATTTATTGTTATTGTTGTGTGTTTCCATTATGGATAATTTCATTCAACTTATTAACCCATTGTGTAACAATGAAGATGTTAATAGGTCTGTTTGTACAGAAATCACAAACCAGTCAGAGCGAATTTCATTGGTTGAAAGCAGTCAGAAAACTAGTTTCAACCAAAGAAAAAAAATGACTTCTGCAGAAACAAACCTAATATAATCGAGCATTAAAATCAAAACAATTACAACATACTCCGCTTAAAGTTAAAAGGGGAATGGGAGAATGAATTTTCAATAATAACAAAAACACAATGGATAGTGAAAAAAAAAACTTTGCCAAAACTGCATAGATTATTGTTTCGTAAACAATACTTGTGCCATCACAACAGCACTTTTTCAATCGATTTATTTATATGAATCAGCCACGGTGTGCTGTCAACGATTAGATTTTGCAGGATTGTGCTGAGCGCGATTATATTTTGCAATGCTAGCGTCTCTTGTGCTCTAATAGTTTATATTTAGGAAAATCGCGCTGAGGCCGATTATATTTTGCAATGACAAAGTTGAGTGCGTGTCTTGTGCTGTAATATAGTTTATATTTAGTAAAATCGCCACCTGGTATTTACCATACAACTATGTTTCCAACACAGCTCGAGTGAGAATTGACTGTAACATGTCTGATCAAATTACAACTTGGTGGACTCAAGATATCTAATTCAATGATTTAGGCCAACAGATCACCCGGAGTTCAAACTTTTGGGTAAAAATAATCTCTCTTTCTGTTCTATTCTGTTCAGGTGTCTTTACAAAATCGCTTTTTTTTCGTTTAAATACTCCAGTTTCCTTAAAATCCCGACATTGTTTATCGGCTGACTGCTGAATATAGAGAAAACAGTCTTGCCTTTGAATCGCAAATTACATTTGTCGCTTCGTATGCAACGTAACACAAATCAAACTCCATCAGGCTTAACGGCCGAAACGTCGAAAGCAGGTTTCGTTATTCGAAATCGCTGGGGCGGCAATTAGGCCTGAGAGGGAGTATATATCTATACGCAAACAGCTGACAATTATTATTATTGTATGTCGCCGACAGAGGTTCTTGCATCATGTAAATTTGGTGACAATGAACTTGAAGTATTTTTTTCAAGAATTTTATTCCAAATAATTACACACTGTGGCTGTTTGTGCGTTATTCCTCTGCACAGATGTGCAATGTTGATTTACGTTTCGCGTCGTGGTTTATTTGTGTGCGCACATCCTCTGGGTGACATTTCACAAAGATGCCACGTTATTTTTGGGGTAATTTATGAACGGTTCTGTTTCAACCTCGAACAAAATCAACTATTGTCTTATGGAGGTCTCATCATCATAAATAAACAACAGGCCTTTGTCTATAACACCTTTGGAAGCTCAAAATGCAAATTATAATGAACCATGTAATGCACCCTTCTTGTTTCTTAGTCACGACGGTTCTTGGAATCTTATGAGTAACCACAAAATCTCATTTAAAAATGGCGTCCCATTGTCATGGTGGGCCGTTAACATGCCGTGCTCGAAATTTATTCATACGAATCTTATCTTGGGAAGACTTTTAGTGCTATTTTACACCACATAATACCTCGGGGTTTTTTTTTTCTTCCTGAGACGATAATATTTTTTCAGCTTTTATTAAGCCATAAAATTATACTAATGACCCGGGAAACGATTGTTGCGGGAGGGGTCAAGATTAAAATTCGCCCAAGATGAAAAATGGTATACGATTTTTATATGTTAATGGAAATTTATATTTCTAAACAGCAGGAGGAAGAGTAATTTGTCCGCGCGTTTAATCATCCATAGAGGCAACAGGGACGTCTGGAATACAATAATGGAGATCAAGGAAGACGGATTGACAATAGCTCCCGTTTCTCTGTATTACGGTAAACTTTATGGGTAGTCATTAATGTTATAATGGGAATTGGAAATGGAAAAGCAGGCTTTAGTAACTTGTAGATAGTCGATGTATTTTCCATGTTAAATTTTTCTAAAACTGTTTTCACATACCTACTATGTTTGAGTCCAATATGATTATCTTCCTTGTTTATCTCTATACCCAAAAATTATGTAGGATGTTTAGTGACTGTGAACTGACTCATTTTTAAATAAACCTTGTCCACTTATATTAGATATTAAACCACTGTCTCTCTGCAATGGAGCTTGTTTCAATCCATAGAGTGCCTCATTTAGTTAGTAACCCATGGTATTTTTATTTTCTCTCTCCTCGTAATAATCTGGTACTTTCATATAATTCTCCTCCAAGGTTGCCATATAAAAATCATTTCTTAGTGCCAAATCTAAAATTATTCTTATCGAACTCATGTTGCACACAAGACTAAATGAGGGTCTTAGTCACTGCCATATTGTTGCTAGAAACCACGAACTACGAGCCTTGCTTTATACTTTCCATCATCCTTAATTCAAAATACCCACTTGCTTGTTAGTGATTTCCTGTTTTCTGTTTCATTTCTATCTACTATAATGTGCAAGTGTTGTTCTTTTGTAATGATTTCTTTTCATCTTCAATTGCTTCTTTATATTTGTCTTTATCTGTTCTATTTAGGAGTTTTTTTATAACTTGTCATTGTATATTCTCCAATTCTCCATAATCAGCATTAGTTAAGATTGTAGAGTAGTAATTTCCTTGGCCATTTTTATTTTTCTTCCACTTCTGTTTTGCTTTTCTTCATTTTGTCTTTCTTCTTCGTGTTCTTTTTTTTCTTGGCCTTCTCCCAATGGTAAAACCGTCTCATTTCCTCTTTATACTGTCTGTTCTGAGGACTCTTCTATTATAATTTCTTGTTTTTCTTCTTTTATACATTTGATTCATCTAGGGCTTCTGTGTGATGGTCTAAGTCATAATTGTGTGACATTTTAACCCAATTTCGAAATCTCCATTGCTCATTGGCAGCGTTAGCGTCATTTGCTACTTTTGCTATACCAGCACCACCTCCACTCAAAGCACCTAGAGCAGATAGTCCAGCAAATAATGGTAGGGGTGAAATACCTCCTGTGTTAGGTATAGGCCTAATTCTTTTTGGTTGCTTTAGTAACAATTTAACTTGTACTAACGTTATGTCTCTAACTTATTTTATACACCCAAGGATTCGATTTACTGTTGCACTCTAAATAAACATCCAATCCTTCTCTGAATGTGCTACCATTTAAAGTACTGCCCAGTTTCAATGTGACCAAAGGAAAATCTGTAATAATTTTATAATTTAAAATTCTCGCATCCATGAAAGACTCCGCTTAGAACATGGCACAAAGAAGGAGAGTGGATGCTCTGAACCACAATTGCAACCTGGTAGAGTTTTGAGTTTTACAAAGACTAATAATAGATGGTGTTCCAACCAAAATGTAATCGATTTGATTGCGATATTGTCAGCCAGGTATACAGATATTGTGGATGTTGTGCAAACAAGGCGTCGCAATACAAAATTGGAGTAGACCAATATGTCCTGAGATCTTCTTCTTGTGTTGAATAAATACATACAAAATACAAACAAACAAAACCTCATGATGCATGATCGATGGCTCAAAATTCCAAAATGAAACAATTAGTATTATTTTTATACACCGTAAGGTTTGACACATTCAAAAAATTATTCCACTTTAAAGAGGATCATTTTTAATAAGCAAGCATATGACAAATGGCCTGAGTTTCACAAATCACATGGCGAATGAAATAAAATTTACGATTGCCATATGTGCGGCACATGAAAGTACAAATAGGCCATAAAATGATTCTTTGTCAGTTTTTTTTTTTTTTTTCAGATATTAAATTTCGGCTAATGTATGAGTGTGTGGGGCACATTTTTGCAAGAGAGAAAAAAACATTAGTTAACCATCATTAACTTCGGTGGTAAAAATCTAAAAAAACGAGGGTTGGGAAACGTACGTCGCCTAATGTAAGTCCGATGTTGAAAACTTGAAAGTTGTTCGCGTTTGACCCTAAAACCCGGCCATTAGCGACGACTGTTATTTATATCTGTTGGTGATATTTGTAAAGTGGTAGATTCCCAAAAGGGAGAGAGGAAAGCGTCGAGAGATTTGCCTCTAAAAGCCACTTTAGAGGGTTGTTTGGACAGGTTTTCTGTCCGCTTTTCTTCGAAAGAGTTACGGTAAATTAAATTAAAGTTCCGCCAAACTATAAAGTTTTCATAACACTTTATAGAGGTTTAAGAAACATATAATGAATTTATTAGGACAAGAAGTCCCAAAATAACATTAACACGTACAACCATTAAATAAATCCATTAACAGGATCCACTAATAAAAAAGTCTTAAGGGGGTTTATGTGTTTTTGATATAAAAATGTTTGTTTTGAGCGGTCTCGAAGATAAACGGACTCGCGAGTCTTTTTTTAGTTTCTGTTGTTTTTCTTGTAGGTATATCTGGAGTTTTGTTATTTTAGGAATATAGGAAAATTCATCTAAATGTGGAAATTCGTTGAGACGTAACTGTCAAAATGGCGAAAGGGGAAAACGATAATAATTCACCAATTGAAGTTGGTTAAAACGATTATACAACTCACTATACATTATTCTCATATGACACGAGAGGCTTAGTAAGTGATAAGCCTTTTGGGATTATCGCGCTTGGTGGCAATATTGTTAATTTGTCATTAATGATTATAAAAATTGATGAAGTATTGAAGTTTAGTTTGTTGTATAACCTTTTGAATACCACTCGATGTTTTAGGATTACCTAATACTTTTACCTGACACTCAACGCGTTACCAGCAACACCACTCCTCCTTCGGAGTCGTGGTGTTGCTGCGTAACGCGTTTCGTGACAGGTAAAAGTATTATCCGGTAATCCTGAAACCTCTTGTGGTATTACATTCGAAAAGTCGTTTGTCAACTAAAATTTTCAAACTGGTTGTTCCATCATAAATTGTGTGAAATCAGAGTCTTACCATCAGGGGAGGATATAGGCCTACTGAAAGAAGGGGGGGCAATTTAAATTAAAATAAGCCAGATTGGGTTAGTTTTGGTAGCACATTGTGCAAGATACGGGTTTTCAATAGGTAGGTACAGGTTGTTTTTTTTATATATTGACACCCCACTTACAGCCTTTACCTTTATAGGTAAAAGAAAGGTGTAAATACAAAAGTTGTACAGTTCTGGCTAAATTTTTAGAATCCATGGTCAGAAACAAAATTTGAATGTCAGAAATGTGAAATTTTTCATAATCCCAGCTTTTTTCAAATGGGATGCCCTATACTTCATTCTATATTCTTGAAGAGCATAGTGCCCCGATTCCAAAAATATATAATTTGTCTATATTTGATTGAACAGTCTCTGATATATTTGGCTCCAAAAATTGTAAAAATACTATCCTACTACTGATTTTGTGAATCATTTTATCTATACAGGTGGAAGCTGCAGGTAAAATTTGAGTTACTTGGTTTCTATGATAGTATTTTGAAAATTTTTAGAACCAAATATGTTGGAGACGGCCCAACCAAATATAGAAAAACTATATAGTTTTGGAGTCGGGAAATCGTGTTCTCAATAATATAAAATCAAATATAGGGCATCCCATTTGAAAAACGCTGAAAGCATGCAACATTTAACATTTCTGACATTCAATTTTTGTTACTGACCATGGATTCTAAAAATTTAGCCAATACTGTATACTGTACAACTTTTGTATTTACACCCTTCATCTACTTGTAAAGGTGAAGGCTGTAGGTGGGGTATCAATATATTAAAAAGCACCCTGTACTTGAACAATCACTTATTATATAAAGTCAGAATTTGTAGATTATCCACTTTTTGTCAATTTGCCTTTCAACAAAAATTAGTGATGTTACTTTACCAAACTAGTAACATAATGTGACAAGTTATTCAAGTACAAATGAGTGAATTGTTGCGGAATTTATGGGTGGACCTCTGCGGGACGAGCGCAGCGAGTTCCGCAGCCATCTATTCATCAATATGTTTTTTATATACGATACTAAGCTGACTCACTCAAATGTGCATTATTCTCATTAGTTCAAAAATTACACGTTTCAGGTGAATGTCTTACTTGAATAGTTCAACAGTATATTGATGAATAGATGGCTGCGGAACTCGCTGCGCTTGTCCCGCAGAGGTCCACCCATAAGTTTCACAACAATCCACTTATTTGTACTTGAACAATAACTTAGTATATAAACTCAGAATTTTTAAGATTATCCAATTTTTATCAATTTGCCTCTTATCAGGAATTGGTAATGTTACTTTCCAAACTAGTAATATATTGTAATAAGTTATTCAAGTACAAACGAGTGGATTGTTGCGGAACTTTTAGGTGGACCTCTGCGGGACGAGCGCAACGAGCTCGGCAGCCATTTATTCATCAATATGAGTAATTTTCATTAGTTTAAAAAATACACGTTTCAGGTGAATGTCTTACCTAAATAGTTCAACAGTATATTGGTGAGTAGATGGCTGCAGAACTCGCTGCGCTCGTCCCGCAGAGGTCCACCCATAAGTGCCGCAATAATCCACTTATTTGTACAGGGTGTTTTTTTTTATATATTGACACCCCACCTACAGTCTTCACCTTCACAGGTAGAAGAAAGGTGTAAATACAAAAGTTATACAGTTTTGGCTGATATTTAGAAACCATGCTCAGAAACAAAATTTGAATGTCAGAAATATGAAATTCTGCATGCTTCCAGCTTTTTTCAAATGGGATGCCCTATACTTCATTCTATATTCTTGAAAAGCACAATGCCCCGATCTATATTTGATTGAGCAATCTCTCATATATTTGGCTCCAAAAATTGTAAAAATACTATCCTATTACTAATTTTTTGATCCACTACTTATACAGGTGAAATCTGCAGGTTAAATTTGAGGTAGGTACTTTATTTTTCTGATAGTATTTTTAAAATTTTTAGAACCAAATATGTTGGATACGGCTCAACTAAATATAGACAAACTATATAGTTTTGGAATCGGGAAATTGTGTTCTTCAAGAATATAGAACCAAATATAGCGCATTTCATTTGAAAAAAGCTGAAAGCATGCAATATTTCACATTTCTGACTTTCAATTTTTGTTTTTGACCATGGATTCCAAAAATTTAGCCATACTATTGCCCCTCCTGCCCCCCACTGTATCCGCCACTGAGTCTTACTCACTTCTAGTCCAAGTCTATATTAAAATCCAAAATGTAATGTTTCAAGCCAAGTTTAGAATTCACTCCATATATCCAAATTCTTTATTACAAAAATTCCAATGCAAAAACCTTCCATTTTACTGGGAATCGCAACCCCTTATATACAGATTTATTTCCATTTCTATGGGTTTTCTTTTTTTCCACCAGAACGTGATCTTATTACCCTCGCCACCCCCGAAATTGCCGGTGTGTATCGGAATTTCCACCCCTTCATTTATTATTTACCTCCCTTTTCCCCCATAGGATTGCTCCCTTTTCGTTGGATAGTTTTTCTTGGTCACACCGCCGCTTTCCCCTCTGTATTATATTTGATTCGATTTGCAGTTCGGGTTTTGCCGGTTTGACAAACACACACCTATTCAAAAAATATTCGATTTAAAGTTTCAAAGAAGTGATTTTCCACAAAAAAAAAAAAAAAAACTTTTTCCTTTTGGTGAAATGGGAAAATTAAAGGCAAGGAAATGGATACAATGGACGTGGTTTATTGTAGCTTGGAAAAAGTTTCTTTTAATGGAGTAATGATGGGGATTTTGACCCTCGATGGGCTTGAGTGTTTGTGGCACAAAGTTATTAAAACTTCAATAATTGTTTCTTCCAATATAATCCAGTTTTATTTTATCTCAATTCCTGGTAAATATGGGTATAATCCAGCCAGACCTTTTTTTTCCCTTTTCAGTTCATCAGGCAAATGAAAAAAGCGGCGTAAAGCGATCGAGCTTATCAAGATGGCCCTAGTAAAGGAAAAAAAAAACCTGGAAAGCGAAGCCGGTTGATTCACCTTCCCTTTTGAAACTTTATCTGGAAATGGAATCAATACGATTATTTTTTCTTTCCACTTTAATTGAGTAAAGCAATATATTCATCAAAGTTGATGAATCATTTCAATCCTCAAACTCCACATTCTCAACCAATTTTGAAGTCTGAAATTTTCTAGTAAATTCTCCTTACCAAGTACATTTTTCGAGCAAAACGTTCAAATAAAATCGTTAGATTACAGCGTTAGATTTAAATTCATCGATCCCAGAAATCGAACCTCCGTCTGGAGAAACACCGCCGGATCCCTCGGGATATTCTTCCGAAGAAACAATTGAATCGAAATGAGGTTTTCCATGCCGATCCAGACATCAGGATCGTGATTTGAGTTTGAGGCAAAAGGCCCGCTTTGTAAACTGGGAAATGCCATAACGACGATACAGCTTGAATATGCAATTCATTTGAATATTTAGAGACATTCAATTGGATTAAATAAAAATACATCTGTTTCTATATCCTATTCACAATCCGTAGTCCAAAGGTAAAGGTAAATTTATCACCTTTTGCAAAAGGTGATACATTTTACCTTTACCTTTGGACATCGGATTGTGAATAGATAATACAGCTTCAAGTTTCTCACAATTCAACCAGTGGCTATTTTTTTTTTTTTAATTTAGATTTCAATGTCAGACTGATTTCCATTCCGTGGACATTCGATAAATCAACTATCTCTTAATGCCCGCCGCGTTTGAATTATAGCTTTAAAGGGGATTAATTCATATAATGATTTATCATTGAGCCGGGCAAACATAGAGGCAGGCCTGTTTGCTTCCAGATAGACGGATCGAATTTGAATCCGATAATAAACAGATTCAAGTCAATGTCTTCATTAAAAAAAATATTTTATATTTTATTCGAATTTTGGCCTTTTTTTATCTTTTGCTGACAGTTAGCCCGGTTTCGTTTATATAATTAATCCGCAAATCCCTCTTTTCAGTCTGAAGGGATGATATTTTTTAAAACAGAATACAAAAACCGTTGGATTTATTGTGTCGGCTATAATTAACGAATTATCCTTGCGAATTTTAGTGAACATCCAGCTTGTTTATGGGTGGAAAATAAATTCCTGAAACCAAAAAAGAAAAATGACAATGGAAATAAAACTCCACACATTATTCAAACTGGGAAATATTTAAATCCGATATCATAAGTAGTGGTAGTTGGCCGCTTCTGAGACAGTTGGGGATGACATTTGCACATGCGTGGATACCTAGAAATATGATGGTTGCCATCTATTCTGGCAGTATAGATCTAGCTTAAGAGTTTAAACTTTTTGATGTTTACGGAAAAATAGAGAATTGAAATTACGAATCCTTGAAAATAGTTCATGCATTATCGTCCAGAATAGGATCTGCGAACGAAAGTTTCAAATTTTTCTCTTAATTAGTTTTCCAGAAAAACTTCAAAGTTCAAGTTAAAGTGAGCCAGATTGGGTTAGTTTTGGCAGCGCATTGTGCAAGATACGATTTTTCGAATGAATGGCCCATAAAAATATGGGAATGAGAGAACTATTTAGGAGAATGAGGAGATTTTGAATAGGTATGTACAGGGTGTTTTTTTATATATTGATACCCCACCTACAGCCTTTACCTTAACAGATGAAAGGAAGGTGTAAATACAAGTACAGTTTTGGCTGAATTTTTAGAAACGATGGTCAAAAACAAAATTTGAATATCAGAAATGTGAAATTTTGCATGCTTCCAGCTTTTTTCAAATGGGATGCTCTATATTTCATTCTATATTCTTGAAGAGCACAATGCCCCGATTCCAAAAATATATAGTTTGTTTACATTTGATGAACAGTCTCTCATATATTCGGCTCCAAAAATTGTAAGAATACTATCCTACTTACTGATTTTGTGAACCATTCTACCTATACAGGTGAAAGCTGCAGGTAAAATTTGAGCTACTTGGTCGACTAATGCGACTAAAACTACTAGTAATTAAATATTTGGGTAGTATTACAATATTCCTACTCGTATTGAAAAAGCCTAGGCTTATAATATGACTGATTTTACATTAAGCCTGCGACAGATACAGGGTGGCCAATTGAAAACGAAACAGAGGTGATTTTGGGCTCCACAAGACATTTAAAAAAAAAACCCTCGTACCCGTCGATTTTTGATTTAAGGGGGAACCATTTTTCTGGTGGTTTCAGCCCCTAGGGGGCAAAGCCCTAGCGGGGGTGACAAGGGCCCCCAAAATTTTAAATGGAAAGAGGGGTCGAGTGATACCTTATTTTGAAGCTATTTTTATGTAGATTATAACCCCCGAGTCTTACATCGCTATTATCTACCTAGCCATTACAGGGGCTAATTAAAGTTACAAAAACATGTTAGAATATTTTTATTTAAAAAAATTCTTTAAAAATAAAATCAATCAAGTAAATGCTGAGAATGACCTCAGAAGAAAAAATCTAACGGGCTTAAATCTGGAGAACGCGGGGGCGTCTCCTTCGAATCCATTGTCCTGGAAACTTTTGGTCCAAATATTGACGAATCACTGCAGCATAGTGGGGTGGCGCACCATTTTGTTGGAATATTAGACGGTTTTCCATGTATCCGTTATCATTCTCTAGTATCTTTACCAATTCTGGATGAATCGCATCTTCTTATCACTCTAGGTACATTGCTCCTGTTAAATTTATAGGTAAAGAAGGGGTCTATTATACGGTTACCAAAAATGCTAGCCTAAACACTCAATTTCTCGGGATGTTGCGTATGTACCTCACGAAATATGTTTTCTGGGATTTGAATTAGCCCAATAGCGGCAGTTGAGACGATTCACCGTACCGTTCAAGAAAAAAGGAGCATTCATCAGAGAAATATACAAACTGCTGCTCCATATATTGAAAAAAAATAATTGGGTTATGAGTTTTTCAATGGCGAGGGAGGAGGAAATAAAACGAAAAAGGGGGTTAGTAGCACCATCAACCAAAATACCATTTAATTATACTCCATTATTTAATACAATTTTTTTATATTCAATACAATATTTATTTAATACAATATTTCCTGGTATACATACAATATTTTCAGGTATAATACGTACGAAATAACGTCCTAGGGCATTATGGAGATGTAGATTATTTGAGTGTTTGGGCTAGCATTTTTGATAACCGTAAATAGGCCCCTTTTTTACCTATAAATTTAACAGGAGAAATGTACCTAGAGTGGTTAGGAGTTGCGATTCATCCAGAATTGGTGGAGATACTAGAGAATGATAACAGATGCATACACTAATATTCCAACAAGATTGTGCGTCATCCCATTATGCTGCAGTGGCTCGTCAATATTGAGTGGCCCCCGCGTTCTCCAGATTTAAGCCCGTTAGATTTTTTCTTCTGAGGTCATTTTCAGCATTTACTTGATTGATTTTGTTTTTAAAGCATTTTTTTAAATAAAAATATTCCAACATGTTTTTGTAACTTTAATTAGCCCCTGTAATGGCTAGGTAGATAGTAGCGATGTGAGACTCGGGGGTTATAATCTACATAAAAATGGCTTCAAAATAAGGTATCACTCGACCCCTCATTCCATTTAAAATTTTGGGGGCCCTTGTCACCCCCGCTAGGGCTTTGCCCCCCAGGAGGTGAAAACACCAAAAAAATGGTTCCCCCTTAAATCAAAAATTGACGGGTACGAGGGTTTTTTCTTAAATGTCTTGGGGAGCCCGAAATCACCTCTGTTTCGTTTTCAATTGGCCACCCTGTATATATCATAAAATATCGGATATTTTGATATTTATATAAATATCATGATATTTTTGCACCCTGCTTATTTGTACTTGAACAATAACTTATTATATAAAATCAGAATTTGTGAGATTATCCACTGTTTGTCAATTCGCCTTTCAACAGGAATTAGTGATGTTACTTTACCAAACTGTTATACAGGGTGTCCCACGACGTTTCTTCCAAGTGATAACTTTGGAACGTGTCATCCAATATAATTGAAATTTTGAGGATTTGCGTAACTTTTTCTGTCGCTTCTACCATTTTCATCCAATTTCACCACTTTCTTTTCAATTTCGGTCAAGTGACGTTAACTTTCTAATCTTAAATGTAACTCAATTAAATTTTAAAATCGGCAATGTCATATTTTTTAAGGCTTTGTTAATGAAAATTCTAAAAAATTATACAGTGGCACATACGATGATGCGTTCCAAAGTTATCATTTGGGAGAAACCTCGTGGGACACCTTGTATATTGTGACAAGTTATTCAAGTACAAATGAGTGAATTGTTGCGGAACTTATGGATGGACCTCGCTGCGCTCGTCCCGCAGCCATCATCTATTCATCAATTGGTCTTTTAACAGAAATTAGTAATGTTACTTTACCAAACTAGTTATATATTGTGACAAGTTATTTATATACATACGAGTGGATTCTTGTGAAAATTATGGGTGGACTCAGCCATCTATTCACCAACATGTTGTTCAAGTATAATACTAACCTGATTCAATCAGTTGTGAATTTTTCTCATTAGTTCAAAAACTACACGTTTCAGGCGAGTGTCTTATTTAAACAGTTCAACAGTATATTAGTGAGTAGATGGCTGCGGAACTCGCTGGGCTCGTCCCGCAGAGGACCACCCATAAGTTCCGCAATAACTCACTTATTTGTACAGGGTGTTTTTTTATATATTGACACCCCACCTACAGCCTTTAATACTAACCTGATTCACTCAGTTGTGAATTTTTCTCATTAGTTCAAAAACTACACGTTTCAGGCGAGTGTCTTATTTAAACAGTTCAACAGTATATTGATGAGTAGATGGCTGCGGAACTCGCTGCGCTCGTCCCGCAGAGGACCACCCATAAGTTCCGCAATAATTCACTTATTTGTACAGGGTGTTTTTTTATATATTGACACCCCACCTACAGCCTTTAATACTAACCTGATTCACTCAGTTGTGAATTTTTCTCATTAGTTCAAAAACTACACGTTTCAGGCGAGTGTCTTATTTAAACAGTTCAACAGTATATTGATGAGTAGATGGCTGCGGAACTCGCTGCGCTCGTCCCGCAGAGGACCACCCATAAGTTCCGCAATAATTCACTTATTTGTACAGGGTGTTTTTTTATATATTGACACCCCACCTACAGCCTTTAATACTAACCTGATTCACTCAGTTGTGAATTTTTCTCATTAGTTCAAAAACTACACGTTTCAGGCGAGTGTCTTATTTAAACAGTTCAACAGTATATTGATGAGTAGATGACTGCGGAACTCGCTGCGCTCGTCCCGCAGAGGACCACCCATAAGTTCCGCGATAATTCACTTATTTGTACAGGGTGTTTTTTTATATATTGACACCCTATCTACAGTCTTTAATACTAACCTGATTCACTCAGTTGTGAATTTTTCTCATTAGTTCAAAAACCACACGTTTTAGGCGAGTGTCTTATTTAAACAGTTCAACAGTATATTAGTGAGTAGATGGATGGCTGCTAACGTATATGAAGAAAGACCAAGGTCTGGGTTTTGTTGCACCCAGTAAACCAACTGGAATCAGTTATAGCAAGGTCGTGTCAGCAATCAAGATGGCTGTCATCACAAGTACCTATCCTGTCACTAAGATGACAGCAGAACAAGGGAGAAGGGTACAGGAAACTATCCTCCAGGAAATCTGGAAGTGTCAACCTGGAAAAGGACCGGAGTTCAACCATAACCAAGCAGAACATGGCATGGTTCAGTTCCATTGCGCAAACAACGAGGCTGCGGAATGGCTAGAAATGATAGCCCCAAAACTAAACCCCTGAGGCCCCTGAGGATACTACCATCCAAGGATGTCGCTCCCAGAGTAAGAGTATCGGTATGGATACCCAAAGAACATCTTGATGCTGACGACCCAACAAACGTTGTCTAAAAACCCAAACGAGAGGATAGACGCAGATGACTGCAGGTGTTCAACATCAAGGTAAAACCAAAAGGCTCCATTTTCGTTGTGGGAATAGACGAGAACTATCTAAAGGTGCTAACCAAGAAAGACTTCAAGCTCTACTTTGACCCCACGATGTCACGATGCTAACCTGCAGAATCCTCTATCCAAAACCCAAAAATGCTGCGGGTTCTTCAAATTAACCTGCAGCATAATAAGGCTGCAACTGCTGACTTATGCAAAACCTTTGAGGCAGAGGGCATTGAGTGGCTCTGATTCAAGAACCCTGGATGCCAAGGAACAGAATCATGGGTCTAGGCAGCATCGGAGGTAATTTAATCTGTAACTCCAAACTCAGATAATGTAAGAAGCTGCATTATTGCAAACAACAACATTAATGAAATAAAAAATGCAAATTTTTGCTTTAGGGACATAGCAGTAATAAAGCTTGACTACCAAGAAGCAGGGAGTCTAGAATTGGGGCACATCGTCTCCAGCTGAACGAAACCTGGAATCCAAAGGTAAATGGACATGTGGCAATCACCAAAATAATCACAAACCCGATTTAAACCGTGGGTAGCGACTATATGATGCTGAAAAAATTCCTCGGAAAACCCTTCGCCATCAAGATTGTCCCAGTAGGAAATACCAGTGTAGGTAACACATAATCAAGAAATTGTCTGGTTTACTGACGGCTCCAAAGCAGAAACTAGAACCGCCGCTGGAATATATGGAAAAACTCTCAGATGCGATATCTGTCAACCTCTGGGAGAATACACTACTGTATTTCAAGCAGAAATATAGGCCATCGACTCCTCTGTCTGAGAGAAAACCTAAGGAGAGGCTACACAGGTAAAAGCATCCTTATCAAGTGTCAATCAAAGCACTCAACAGCTTTGAAATAAAATCCAAACTTGTCTGTGAAAATTTGGAAAATTAAAACTAAACCTAAGTATGGCCAACAAAGTAAATCTTAAATGGGTGCTAAGGCATAAAGGAATTGAAGGGAATGAAAAAGTAGATGCTCAGCAAACAATTATACTGGTCCTGAATTGGCAATTGGTACTACAAAATTTTCGGTAAGAACAAAAATAAACCAATGGGTGTATAGACAACACCTTACTCGCAAACTCTTCCAAAGCTCAGACACAGCTATGGCTAATGGTACAACAACCATCACCCAAATTTACTCAAGAGATCCTACAACTGAACAGGAATCAAATCAGGCTAATAACTGGACACTGTTTTCTGAGAAAACACTTCCACACAATAGGCATCCTCCAAGAAGAACCCATGTAGACTTTGTCACGAAAAGGATGAAACCGCCATCCACATAATCTTCGAATGTGTTGCTTCACGCTGGTGGAGATACAGACAGATAGGGCCAGAAGACCCTATCTCTAAACTCATACCAATAGTCACAGAGTGAAATGACGAAAATTTTTCACTGACTAAACAGACGGACAGGACAATACAATAAGCCGATAGCTGCAGTATTGGGACCACCTAACTCGGCCTGTTCATTCTGCATCCCAATTAAGCAAGCGCACAGGAAATTCTAAAGTTGGGTTATAAAACCCGGATTTGGAATATCGAAGTGGGTTACAACGGCAGTTGAAAGGTGATCGACCCATCAACATCTCAACTTTTGGCGGTCCACACCTGGAGCAAGATACTCGAAGAAAATAGTTGGTATCTCCCACCTCTCAAAGATAACAACAGCTGAAGTACTGTCATTAATGCGTACTCAAATAAAACGGGTGGTAGGACTACTAACAGGACACTGTCTGCTGTCGTCTTAGAGCATACATGTAGAAAAAGCGAAAATGCTGGTCTCCGAATCAGTCAGAACGTGTTGGGTCAGGCTGACAACTGTGCGATCATTGCCTGTGGGTTTCGTAGTGTTCACTGGTCCAAACTTATTCAAAGGACTCAAACTTGTTTACCAGCGCACAAATAACAAGGAACCAGCATAGGTGGCAGGGAGAGCCTTTGTTCCCTATATCAAAAATGTCACAGATCGCATAAGACACAACGTTAAGCCTATGTAGAGGTCCACAAGAATAATTCAGCAAAGTCTAAGAATTGCTTCTAATCAAGAAATACATGAAAAACGCATTTTCCATGTCAAACTTGAATCTGTTTTTCTGATCTTTCGACCCCATAACTAACTTATTTTAAATTGCAACCTTCACAGAGGCCTATATATGAACTTAGACAAGCGTTAAAATTATCTCGACAAGCTCCTAGCATGTTTTGAATTTTAGACGTCCCCTGGAATTATCTTTTTAAAACGATCTCATTGGCAAAACAACAGGGAGTATTTGTTATCGAGAGCGGCGCCAAGTATTAAAAATCGAAAACTTGTATTATCCAACCGAAAAATGATATTATATTTATCGTTTTGTTGACTGTCGCAAAATCATATTTTCCATTTTATGATTTTCACGACTGGCAAACTTTTCCCGGGAGAGGTAAACAAAAGTGTAAAAGAGAGAGATTCCCTCTCACTGTGTAGTGTTGATTTAGGTCTGAATTTGTCAAAGAGAGCTATAACTGGAAAGCTTTTTGGATATTTGCTTAATTATGTTTATTAATGCATACTAGGTAGAGCAAACCACCAGAAAAGTTCATGTAGTTTTCGGTTGATTAAAAAACTTTCCCCCGCAGGATGTTTCCAAACAACAAAAGCATTCAATTTGGGGGTTGCCTCAAAAATGTAAACTGTTCAGAGCGAAAAAGCAACGTGTTTACAAGGCACCCAGAAACGAAACTTTTCCAATTTTTTATTTATTTATTCTTTAATTCAAAACTAAATTGGAAAATTTTTCTATTGATTCATTAGAAGTAAAACTCTAGACAAAGATTGTTTCTGCGGAAAAATATGGCCCGGCGTTATCTATAAGAAAATAATTTCTGGAAAGCAATTTTAGAAGAGACGTTTATTATCCCGAGTTTAAGCTTGATGCGCCCGCCTGGATGTCGTCTTAATTTTCTTTTTGTCTTTTTACGATTTCTGATGACGACTAGGGTTTTCTTTTTCCCTCCAGTAATTGCGAAGTATTACGCCGGCTTATGTCTTGCTTAATCAATAATTAAAACATTGTTCGTCTTTAGTTTAGAGTACTTTTGTGTTGTTTTCTCTCAATTTTTGAGCAAAAATTATCACGATCCGCAACTGACTAATTCCTAGCTATACCAAAAGAATAACAAAGCGTAACTCGCCATGTTTGGTTTACCTCCGACTCGTAAGTCCATAGAAAAGCAGACAGCAGCTGATTTAATCTAGCTTAATCTCGTATAACCCTGGCGCTGCTAGCTGATGGCTGTACACACGTATCAAAAATTTAATTATCCTAATGGACTTTCCAAGTGCAATATCATCCTGTCGCCAGGGATAATATGAAAATTTTTGCCGCACACACACAAAAAAATCTTGTTCGATATCCAGAGCCTGTCCCTCCTAATTTCCCACGTCAAAACTTCAGGAGACATCGGTTAAATATTTGATGAACCGAAACAGCTAATGCGCGCGATTGTTGGATCACCTTTTCTTCCTTGAACATTAATGATGCATGACACTGTACTGGTTCGGAAAATTGGGGAGGCTGACTCAGTTTTATTGACTCTTGTCTTATTAAGTTTAAATATTTACCCACCTTTATACCGGAGGGTGGACTTTGATTTTGTCTGTGTCGATAGACACAGGAAATTTCGAGATTTTTTTGAAATCGATTTTTGTGTACGTGTCCCTCTACGTGGAGTATACAGAGTTATGTTCGGCAAAGTAAGTTTCATAAACAAAAATTGCTCGATCAGTATTGAATCCATTGACAGAAAACCGATGATCATTAGTTTGGTAACGATGGTTGGTTGATTTAATGCGTGACCTTATCCCAATTTGCACTGCAGCCTTCAAACTTATTGAGCTACTCCTGTTTTACTTAAGTAAGTTCGGTCTCTTTGATGAAATCTAGCAGTAATAATGTAGATGTAGAGTCTCATTTTCTGCATATGCGTTTTAAGATGGCATTGTCCTGTCTTATCTGAGTATGCGTTAATGACAGTACTTCAGAATCTTTGAGGGATTTCCAATTATTTCAAAGGGAATGTGTCTAGATGTGGACCGCCAAAAGTCGAGGTGTTGATTAGTACACTACTTTTTAACTGCCGTAACCTGCTTCAATATCCCAAGTGCGGGTTCTGGTCTTGTGTATAGGATGCAGCTACGCCTGCTAAGGCTAGTTCGTCAACCTTTTCGCTGCCTTCTATCTCCGAATGCCCAGGAACTTACAGGAGTTTCATCCTGTTATTCCTTGACGACAGAGCTTCCATTCCAGTAGATCTATGTGAGTTTAGAGCTTTAAGAGCAGTCTGATTTCTGAAAAAATACTTATAATGTTCTGGTTGTTATAACCCAACTTTAGAATCTCCTGTGCGCATGCTTAGTTGGTTGGAATGCAGAGTAAACAGGCCGGGTTAAGTGACCCCAACACTGTAGCCATCGGCTTATTGTCAGTGGCGCACTCAAGGGGGGGGGGGGGGGGTTTGGGGGTTAAACCCCCCCCTCGAAATTTTGCACTGATACAAAGAATTTTCCGGTAAAAATATTTTTTTTTTGCGATTTTGGTTAATAGGTACCTACAAACTTTCCATTTTACATACATGGCACCCCTAAAAGGATTTGCCTCCGACAGCGAGTTGATTTAGGTGAGTAAACAGCGAGGTAAACACATAACTTATACAATCACTTGGTTGGTTGGTTGGTTGGTTGAGATGCAGAATGAACAGGCCGGGTTAGGTGGCCCCAACACTGCAGCCGTCGGCTTATTGTATTGTCCTGTTCGCCTGTTTAGTCAGTGAAAAGTTTCGTGACCTTGATTAGGTTTAGGAGCCTCTCCACCGTGTTACTTCTGGTGAGTTTAGAGATAGGGTCTTCTGACCCTATATCTGTCTGTATCTCCACCAGCGTAAAGCCTCACATTCAAAGATTATGTAGGTGGCGATTTCATCCTCCTCGTCACAAAGTCTGCATATGGGTTCTTCTTGGAGAGTGCCCATTGTGTGAAGGTTTTTGAGGTTTTCCAAGCATTCCCAGACAATTTTGGATTTTATTTCAAAGCTGTTGAGTGCTTTGATCGACCACTTGACCGTCTGAGCAGATAAGGATGTTTTTACCTGTGTATCCCCTCCTAAGGATTTCTCTGACAGGAGTCGATGGCATATATTTCTACTTGGAATAGAGTAGTGTATTCTCCCAGAGGTTGACATACTTGCCGTTGGTGAGCTTCTCTGTGCACCGGTAATATAAAGACACGCAAGTCTCTGGATTTTTGCTAGCTCGAGGTTTGCTTGTCTTTGGTTTACTTAAGGCCACCATACAAGTGCACCATATGTTATCATTGGTCTTACAACTGTAGTGTATATTCATTGTACAACTGACGGTTTTAGTCCCCATGTTTTCCCAATCGCTCTTTTTAGTGACATCAACGTCATCTTGCTTTTGGTGGTTATCTTTTGGATGTGTTGGTTCCATGTCAGCTTCATATCTAGGATGATGCCTAGAAATTCAGCTTCCCTGCCAAACTCCAAGGTTTTTTTGAATAGACTGATGGGGACGATTAAGTTCTCCAGATTTCTTTTTCTCGTGAAAGGAATGAGTTCTCTTTGGAGGGGTTTACGCGAAGTTGTTCCCTCGTGTCCCTCAATGATTCCTGCATGAAGTTTGATACCGTCCTGGTAAATCCTCCCCTAATGACAACGACTATGTCATCCGCGTAGCCTAGGGTAATGTAGCCTTGATCGTTTAGTTTCCTCAGAAGTTCATCCACGACTAGATTCCACAAGAGTGGTGAAATTACTCCGCCCTGTGTGCATCCTTTTGTCGCGGTTACTTTAATAGAGGTTTCAGCAATAGTCGAGTTTATAGTCCTGTGTTTTAGCATGGACTTGATCCATCTGCATGTGGTATCATTAATCGCATGTTGCCCAGCAGCTCTGACTATACAATCACTTACAAAAAGTTATTTTTTGAAGGCTTAAAATAAACGTTTTTGAGCGTGACACCCGAAAACCCCCCCCCCCCAAATAAAAAACCTGGGTGCGCCACTGCTTATTGTATTGTCCTGTCCGTCTATTTAGTCAGTGAAAAGTTTCGCGGCCTTGATTAGGTTTAAGAGTCTCTTCACTGTGTGACTTTTGGTGAGTTTAGAGATAGGGTCTTCTGGCCCTATCTGTTTGTATCTTTATCAGCGTAAAACCTCACATTCAAAGATTATGTGGGTGGCGGTTTTATCCTCCTCCTCACAAAGTCTGCATGAGTTCTTCTTGGAGGATGCCTATTGTGTGGAAGTATTTTCTCAGGATACAGTGTCCAGTTATTAGCCTGATTTGATTCCTATTTAGTTGTAGGATCTCTTCAGTAAGTTTGGGTGATGGTTATTGTACCATTAGCTTACCGTATCTGAGCTTCGGAAGAGTTTGCCAGTAAGCTTGGTGTTGTCTATACACCCATTGGTTTAGTTTTGTTCTTACCGGAGATTTTGTGGTACCAATTACCGATTCAGGACCAGTATAACTGTTTACTGATCCTTCTCTTGCCAGAGTATTTGCTTTTTTATTCCCTTCAATTCCTTTATGCCTTAGCACCCATTTAAGATTCACCTTGTTGGCCATACTTAGGTTTAGTTTTCCAAACATTCCCAGATAAGTTTGGATTTTATTTCAAAGCTGTTTTGATCGACACTTGACTGTCTGAGCAGATAAGAATGTTTTTACCTGTGTATCTCCTCTTTAGGTTTACTCTCAGACAGGAGTCGATGGCCCATATTTCTGTTTGGGATACAGTAGTGTATTCTCCCAGAGGTTGACTGCATCTGGGAGTTTGTCCATATATTCCAGCGGCGGTTCCAGTTTCTGCTTTGGAGCCGTCAGTAAACCAGACATATTCTTGATTAGGTATTACACCGGTATTTCCTACTGGGACAATCTCGATAGCGAAGGGTTTTCCGAGGAATGTTTTCGGCATCATATAGTCGCTACCTATGGTTAAAATCGGATTTGCAATTATTTTGATGATTGCCACATGTCCATTTAGCTTTGGGTTCCAGGTTTCGTTCAGCTGGACACGATATGCCCCGATTCTATACTATCTGCTTCTTGGTAGTCAAGCTTTATTACTGCCACGTCCCTAAAGCAAAAATTTGTCATTTTTATTTCATTAATGTTGTTTTTTGCAATAATACAGCTTCTTACATTATCTGAGTTTGAGTTACAGATTAACTTACCTCCGATGCTTCCTAGACCTATGACTCTGTTCCCTGGCATCCAGGGTTCTTGGATTAGAGCCACGTCAATGCCCCATGCCTCAAAGGTTTTTCAGAAGGCAGCAGTTGCAACCTTCTTATGCTGCAGGTTAATTTAAAGAACCAGCAACATTTTTGGGTTTTGAATCGAGGACCCTGAAGTCGTGACATCGTAGAGCTTGAAGTCTTTCTTGGTTAGCACCTTCAGAGAGTTCTTGTCTATTCCCACAACAAGAATGGAGCCTTTTGTTTCTACCTTGATGATGAACACCTTCCAGTCATCCGCGTCTATCCTCTCGTTTGGGTTTTTAGACAGCGTTTGTTGAGTCGTCAGCATCAAGATGTTCTTTGGGTATCCATACCGATACTCTTACTCTGGGAGCGACATCCTTGGATGGTAGTACCCTCAGGGGCCCCAGGGGTTTAGTTTTGGGGCTATCATTTCTAGCCATTCCGCAGCCTCGTTGTTTGCGCAATGAAACTGAACCATGCCATGTTCTGCTTGGCTATGGTTGAACTTGGGTCCTTTTCCAGGTTGGCACTTTCAGATTTCCTGGAGGATAGTTTCCTGTACCCTTTTCCCTTGTTCTGCTGTCATCTTAGTGTCAGGATAGGTACTTGTGATGACAGCCATCTTGATTGCTAACATGAACTTGCTATAACTGGCTCCAGACCTTGGTCTTTCTTCATATACGTCAGCGCACTCAGCGGAAGCTCAATCCGCTGTTTAGGAGTCATCTGTATACCAGACCAGGTCTCTCCTTTCCATGCTTCAGCAACTCGCAAGAATAATACACACTACTAAGAATTGCTTATCGGCCTCGTTTATGGTAATCGCCGCTATATTGGCGTACCACCATTACCGACGTTATTAATTAAGTCGTCAGCTGTTTGCGCCAGCGGTCGTCGTTTAGAATTTAAATTTATGATGGAAAATATTATTCAATTTTGATTAACATAAAAGGAAAGTATGCATAAGCAAAAGCCCGCGAAATCATAACCTGTGGTGCAAACACCCTGTGTGAAGGCGAAAAGCGACATGCTCCCTACGTCATGACTGGTGCTTTGTTTGAGATTTGAACTAATACACAGGCGTTATGAGGATAGGCTATCCTGTATTAGTAGTGTCGATTTCCCTTGAGCAGCCCTCACTCGATGGGCATTAGCTATAGTTTTCTCATAGCCCCAATATGCCAGTCTCTAAATATTGTTTAGTTTATTGACTTCACTTCTTATTCTGCTTTTTTTCATCATATTACAGCTCTGTATACAACGATCATCCTTGGTCTCAAACCCCATGTTTTTCCCAACAGACTTCTGCATAGGCCATAGACGCATTTTTGCTTTGTTGAGGTTTCTCTCTGGATGTGAGTTCCGTATTAACGTAGCGTTTAATTCCCTCTATTCCTTCGTCTAGTACAATTACGGTCTTTCTGGCATGGACCATGAAGTTTGATTCCTTGCACCAAGGCTGTTTATATAACTTCTGCTATGACCGCTGGATGTTTTTCCCGTCACTTAAGTGCCTATCTATAAGTTTCTCCAGCGTTTTCAGCAGGAAACTTGAAAGTTTGATGGGTCGATATGATTTCCCTTTCGTGTATGCTTTCTGTCCAGGTTTTAGGAGGAAGACTGCTTTCGTTTCATGCTCCTGGTACATGCTCGGGAGATACTACAAAGGTAACCATAGTCCCTGCTGCAGAGAAGCGGGTAGTTTCCATCAGGCCCTGGTTACTTGTACGGTTCAAATGTGCTAAGGGGTAATTCAATTTAGTCGTGACTGGTGATCACAGTTACTATTCTCTAGTCGTTTCTTCTCGCTCTATTCGCCAGGTTTGGTTCTGGTAGGAGGTGATCTTCCGGTTGCTGTATTCTTGATCCTAGAAAGTGTACTTGAACGAGGGCCTCTAGCGTGTCTCTATCAATTGTCAACACGCCTGGTAACGATAATAGGTCTGTACTTACAAGAGTTTCTGACAGTTTGCAAACAGAAACAAACAGTCAGCTAAGTTACCGATTTATCTTATGGCGTTTCCGATTGGTAGATCTAGTGCGGAACTAGTGCAATTTTTTCTATTTCTGTCTTTTTCTTCTACAGGTGGATTAAAAGGACGCAAATACACTCAGTGCGCACTGAATCTACCAATCGGAAACGCCATTAGAACAACGGCATTTAAAACATAATGATTTCTGACAGCTTGCAAAGTGTCACAGACTCTTGTGAGAACAGAGATCTAATGTCGGAAACACTGGAAAAAGTATATAGCTCATAGGAAAATTCAATTATTGATGATACCTACTTTTAAAATTATTATAAGTAATGTGAAGTATGTTTTTAATGATTCACCTCCTGCAACTGATAAGTATTATTTGAAATGTTTGTTTGATCCCAATCAGAAGCGCCCCTCATTAGCATTCGACTAATTATTGTATTCCGAAATGTCACTTGGCAAAAGAGAAAGAGGACTCCAGAGTGACAAATCCACACCAGAGCAATTAGGTTAAAACGGGGCCTCGAAAAACCCCTTTTTAAAAAGTCACTTGATTGTGGACGGAGTGACGTAATTGGCTGGAAAATTGTTCATTGAGTTTCCACGGCTGGGCTCGATGAGCTTATTAACGTCAAGAACAGAGCGAATCGTCGAAATTACGTTTGATAGAGCGTGTCGGTAATTATTTTGGCTCGCATATGTCGTCAATCAATCTCATATTTTTTGAACAATGGAAAAAAAAAATGTGCGAACGAACATCTTCTAGATTCGATGTCATTTGCAAGAGACATGCGGTTTAATCAAATTTTTCGGGGAAAAAAAGAACATCATTGACGTGAAATCTTGAGCTGAATCGAAATGGGGCCCGCCGACGAGACTCTAGAGCAAGAATAAAACTTGTTTTTCTCATTTTCCACGAATGTGGATGATTAATGCAAAATGTTCGCGTTTAAAGTTGGTACTTTATTACGTCACGAAATAGAGTAGTACACCGTAGGATGTAATTTAAAAAAGTAAATTGTCCGTGCTGGTGGCAAGTGCATTTTATTGCCTGAACATTTTCCATGGGAATTTGTTTAAAAAGAAAATGTCTAGTTTTGAACTTTCCTTGACTATATTTTAGTGTTATGATTTTTAGCCAGAAAGGTTTACACAGGTTATTTTCAAGCCAAATGGAGGAACTTAAAAAAATTCAGACCATTTGAGAGTCAGAATAAGGCCAGAGCGGCTTGAAAAGGTCATTTTTGTGTCTAGTTTAGATGAAATCCAACCAGGAGAAGCTTAAGAGTATGAAATTTAAACAAAAAATATATGAGGTTTTTGGAATGAAAATCCAAAACATCCAACAAGAACAGATTTTTATTCCCATTATTCCACAAATATGCTTCCGGAATACAAAATGTTGGAACAACATTGATTTTATTATTGGGGGGCTTGATGGCTTGTTTTCAAAGGATAAATTAGCCACTCGCAGTATGCTTTAAAAACTTTATAAATTAGTTTTTGTAGTGTAGAGGGCAAAAGACCGCAGGATAAACCTGGAGGGTAAATGGAGCTGGAACAATAAACTAAAAAGATTTTTTGTGTATTTGTTCTAATATTACAAATACAAATTGATAAACTATTTTCAATTAATACAACGCAAAGTCAAAAGTCTTATTTAAACGATATCGCGATCAGAGTCTAGAAACTTTTCCGAGTTTGGCTTTATTTAAAGTAACATCCCAACCACCAAAACTTCTTATTCTCGAAATTAAACTTTATTAACAGGGTGAAGTAGTAAAAACCTTGGCGCCTGACGAATTTCGAGTTTTAATGTCGGGCTGTTAAAGTGCTTAAATGAAAGTTAGACGAAACAAATTTATAATAAAAGAGGGTTCAACTGAAATATTATAGCACTAGAAAAATAAATTTATACAAGTCCATCAATTTCCTTATCCCAGGGTATTTTCCTGGCCTAAATGTGCGGAATAAGGACCTAAGCGTTCATTAACTGATGACGCTAATTTGTGTGTAATTAGATTTTCTGCTCAGCCAGATAATATTCTAAGAGCCACTTTTTATGGTTAATTGTTTGCTAATTTTCGTTGGGAAACAAAAATGTATTCTGAAATTGAAAATGAAGAGAAAAATTGGAGGATTAAAAATTTTGGACTTGGGCGGGTTTCGAACCCGCGTCTTCAGCATTGCTCAACTCAACTCAAAATCTCTTTATTTAAACATTCCCCACGTACAATGAAAATTTTGTGGATGCTTTGTTTATTTCTCTTCAGGGTTTCAACGTCAATTCTCCTATAGACTGATATTACAAATATGTATCTGAAATGTTGAAATGAATTGAAATAAACTATTATTATTATTATTATTATTATTATTATTATTTTTTTTTTTTTGGGGTTGGCCTTACTTACGGTCCCGCGGCTCCGACACTTACACGGGTGCAAGTAGGCCTGGTGTTCCATCCACCGTTCTACTCCCCACCAACCGCAAGGTTAGTAGAAACGGTGTTCTGCATCGTGTGCTCTGAGTAGACGCAATGATCCCAGGATTACCGCTTTCTGCATCGTGCCAGCAAGGTGTTCCGCTTTATCACGACACACTGGCAAGGTCTTGAGAGCCGAGAGCAGTGTTTGTCGTGCACCTCCAAGAGCCCCAATCACCAAAACCACTAGCTTGACGGTATAGCCCCGGTACATTCGGCGAAGGTCAAAGAGAAGATCCTGATATTTCGTCCGTTTCCCTTCCTCCTTGACAATAATGTTCGTCTCGGCAAGAGCCGAGAACTCAATAACATACATAATTTTGTCATTGTTGTCAAGGAGTACTACATCCGACTTGTTAGCTTTTACAAGCCGGAGAGTGGGGAATGCGAAATTCCAGTATATTCTGGCTCTGTCATTCTCCACTACGGACGGAACATCAGAGGGGACATATGGCAGCACTGGAGTGTCATCAACACCGTATGAGTGCCTTAGGTGGTAATACAGCACACGTAACGCCGCATTATGTCGATGGATATACGCCGAGACTGCATACCGTCCGCAAGCAGACAGCAGATGATATAAGATCTCCGGCGCCCTATGGCAGGCCCTACAACTTGTGTCAGGAACCTGTATACCCATCACGCGACTCCGGTGTTCCAAAGTGAAGGAAGGAATGCAAAGCTTAGCTTTTTGGATAAGCCAGTGTTTTCAATGGTTTTAAAGAAAACACTGTGCAATGGCTTATCCATATGTAGACGTACTAAAAAGTCTACCTCTGCACTCTTTAAGGTGGTTTTAAGTCTTTGGCTGGTAAACTCTGTAATAGAGTTTTCCTGCCGCCGACTCTTGTCGAAAACTATTTGGAGCTCATCCGCTGCCCTTTGTGCAGCCTTAAAAAGAAATGCCCCAACCCCAAATGTTTCATGGTCACGCACCATGCATATCAGGGGATCCTCGTCTCTGATTACTCCGCACGCGGTACTTAGGACCAACCGTCTATGCAGACACTCCAAACTTAAGAGTCCACGGCCTCCCTGATAACGTGGAAAGTAAATCCGTTGGACAGACGCCTTAGGATGGTGGCTTCGGCATCGCATCATCATCTTGCGGGTTTTTACGTCAATTTCACGCAACTCGTTTACATTCCACTTTATCACTCCAAAGGAGTAAGTGAGTAGTGGGACGGCAAGCATATTTGTAGCAGCGACTTTGTTCTTTCCAGACAGCTCTGAATTCCAGATCTGTCTCAATCGCTACTGATACTTGTCGCGGAGGGACCCTTTTATCGCGACACTATCCTGGATGTGTCCCTAATGAACACCCAGGTAATTATAGGTCTCCCCGACATCCAGATGTCGTAGGATGCTCCCTTCTACGAGTTGCGCGTCCTCGGCGTGATCCGCTTTGCTCAGATTTGTGTTGCAGAGCGCCAGCGCTCTTCTGCGGGAAGAAGCAACGAAAAACCCCGCTTTACATTAATTTTATGTAAAAGCAAAAAAGTTGTGCCCTTTGGGCGTTCGGGTCCACTGGACGCGGCCTCACTAACATTTTAAGTGAGCTTTGAGGATGTTTGCGCGGGTATGGATTAAAGGGGTTCTACAACCCTGCACCCTGACCAGTCCTGAGGCCTGATGAGCCTCTAGGTAATGGTTTTGGTGCAGGTGATGTGGATTGTTAGGATATCAGAGAATGAGGATTAGAGGGATTGGGTGCAAGAATTTACCGGGATTGGGATATGTATGTTTGCAGCTAAATTGGGCTATTTGTGCCTAGATTTGTTGGTCGAAAAGTTCATTTCCTCATAGCCAGCGATAGAGGAGTTAAATACACACTAAATCTCTGGCTAGTTGGAATATTACGAAGAACTGATGATAGAGATTAGACCGTTGTCAGGATTGCCAGTCTCCTGCTTTAGACTTGGCTGTTGGCATTTTCGCCAGATTTTCTTGTCTAATTTTGTCTCGACGATTGGATTTTAGCTGTGTATTGGATGGGTTTTTAATTTACTTGGAGTGTGGTTAGCAGGTTTTGGGATGTGGAAGGTGTTCCTGGGGGTTCAAAATAGAGAGGTACATTCTTGTATGGAGGACCGTGAACTATGACGTTGTCTATATCATATCTCGTGGCAGTTATGCTGCGTGTGATGACGGATCCATTGATTCCTTCTTTGTAAAACTTGTCGCTGACGTCGTCCAGGTAGTCAGAGATATAGGGAATGGATGCTTGCACATGCATGTCCCTTATCCTGGCGTACCTGGATTCCGACAAGACTCCCCTCAGGATGCGATTTTGTAACCTTTGCAGCCGGTTCCTTTGTGTGGTGGATATGATATTCCAGACAGGAGCTCCATAGGTCAACATTGGTCTTATGACCTGTTTTTGTGGCCGCTGAGGTGGTAGTTCTCTCAGGGGCTGGATCTGGATCTGAGGTGGTTGCCTGGATTGAAGTGCCTGGACCGCTCTTCGGTCCCAGGCTGATGTTTGGGGCCTCGAGGCAGGGACGTACATAGGTCTGGGAGTATTTCTATCGTCGAGCATTTGCTTACGATACTTGTACACCGGGCAGTTGGTGGACATTGCCCGGTGCGCTCCATTGCAGTTGGCGCACACCGACTGCTTATCTCTGTTTGTGGAGTCGGCTGTCATGTGCGCCTCTGCACATTTGGACCATTTGTCCGCTCGATGACAATCAGTCATAGTGTTCGCCCAGGCTTGACACCTAATGCACTGAGAGATGTCCTTTCTATTTCTTCTCTCTTCCCACTGTACCCGTGAGGCGAAGACTGTTTTAACTGTAGCTAACAGCTTCGCTACAGTCCATTCTGTGTTTGTGATCACTAGGTACAGAGGGTTGTCCTGTCCCGTATTCTTCCTCGGATACACGTGTTTTATCCGCATGTTGTACCTGTCAGTAAGGTATTCTTTCAGCTCAGACAGTACGTAGTTGCCTCGCATACCACCCATGACGAATGCGTGCGTCTTTTCGGTGGGCATCTGGTACGTGTGGTCTTCCGCACCGTCTTGAGCTAAGTGTCTAGTCATGCTTTGATGGTCTGTCATGTTTTTAGTATATAGGATTACAGAGTTCCTGGCATACTTGAGCTCTACCTGCTTTCTTGTCATGCGCAGGAATTCTTTATGGTTGCCCAACTTGCTTCTAACCACTATTGGCGGTGGGAGGGCTTTTTTGCCGGTAGCTTTGGGTATAGGGATGGGTATTGTTTCCACTACTTTGGCCCTTATTTCTTCTTTAGATTTATTAGGGTTTTCAGTTTCAGGCTTTGGTTCCCTTTCTTTATTTTCCAGGATCTGGAATCTGTTCTTTGTGGGGATTTGGAACAAATTTCCAAATTCTGTGGTCCTAATTATTTGCGTACTTATTTTTGGCAATTGCCTAATTATACTGCATACGGCTAGTCAGCATCAGTTCGGAGCCCATGGGTCTATGGGTTCCTTGTATACATCTTATCTCTGGGCGCCACCAAGTTATTTGTGACTTAACTAGGAAGATTACGTATTGATGTTATAACAAAACCTGTGCAATTGGAGAGCTTAACAATAAAACAACTAATTAGGTACAATAATGTATCTGGCTTCTTTATTAAAAATAATAACATAAATGTGTGGGTCTATTGGAGGATTGAGAAGTTTGGTAATGAGCGCAGAACCACGCAACTTCCTCTAACAACATCTTAACAAAAATCAAAAATATCTATAGGGTCGTGGTAACTTAGTTGGTTAGAGCGTAGCACTAGCAATGCTGAAGAAGCGAGTTCGAATCCCGCCCAAGACCACAATTTTTCATAAAAAGTATGTAAAGTACTGTATATTACCTAATGATTGTCCCCCAAATTTATTTAAAGTATTCTTATTTATTGGACCTTTCTGAGTTCTGCTTTTATAATGAGTTAATAGGCCTTTAATGTCCTCTGTTAATTCTCAATTCCAAACTTCATTCCTTTCAAAAATGTATTCATTGTGTGGTATATTGAGCCGAGTGCTGTAAGTGAAATATGTTGGCAATAACCGCACCGTCTTAGGCTTACTACCTACGTCTTGAAGCTTGTTGAAAAGCTTAGACGATATAAATTGGCTCTTTGGTATGTGCCTTGTATGTTAATCTTGATGTAATTACGTTGTAAAATGCCAAGCTTGGTTGGTTGATAATTTTTTTTTTTTTATTTCAGGTAAGTCACTCAAGCGCAATCCAGGACAAAACAAGCAAAGAGTAAGTGGATACTTTGCCTTAAATTGGGTGAGAAATTTAAATAAGTAATTCTCAAAATCTAGAAAAAAAAATGATAATTTATGAAGATGTCGCTTTTTCTTCCCCAAAAATTCAACCCAAATTTACCCTCCGTCAAGTTCCATATTTCTTGTCGCACCCCCTCGAAAATCGTGACCACTAAACGCCAGATCACGAAATGAATTAATGGCCGACATAAATTTCGTTTGCTTGCGCAAAGGGTTCATTATGATGGATGTCATCGTTTTCTTATCTATGTTAGTTTTATTTTATTTTTTCTGGAGTCCCAATTACAAAAGCTCATTTAATCGGGACACATTTTATGAACCAAAAGGACATAAAGATCGGAAATTCTGATATTTGTACGTTTAATTTTTTATTAGTCTTATCGAGTTTGTCTTTTACTTTTATCGTATATATGGTCGCTTTTTGATTGCCGTTTAATGATCCAGTCAAGAGTTTCATTAAAACTACATTTGGGAAGTAGACATTTATCGACATATTTAATTACGGCTTTTTGATAACAAAAATCTAGAATCTTGGGTTGCATTTTATATACGATAAGCTAAAAATTCTCCCTCACGTACTTTGCCGATTCGTATCACTCAGGAAATAAAAGAAATGTCCACTTAAGAGTTTAAGAAATATATCTTCTCGAGGAACCGGTCCCTAAGGCAATTCCCTTATAAGCTATAAATCCAGAATCAAACGGTAAGACAAAAAGAACGACCAATATAAATAGGGATTTAGAGGAAAGCTCCTTCATCCCCTTATAGTATTTTCATATAGGTATAAGGTATAACCCAAAATTAGACCACTATCGATTGATGAAGTAATTTTTAAAATAAAAAAATTGTTGAAAAAAAATGTCTCTTTTAAGCTGTCTAAATCAAATATGTATAGAATGTAGGGTTGATTGACATTGTAATTCAACTTACCCACAACCAATTAACTGATGTTAAGCTTTCAGACAATTTACCTGAAACGCAAATGATATCAGATAAAATTCAATGTTTTAGGAGGTGAAATGTAGTAAAAGACCTTTCAAAATTAAGGTCACATATGTACAGATATTTATCACAATATGAGATACACCACAGATGAATAAATAGTTTCTGACATAATTTTGAAGCTGCGAAGGTGGCCTGTAATTTCTTTTAACTAATTATTCATCAGTAGGTTTCACTGTAGATAAAGCTGGAGGATTTTTATTGTAAGATAGTTCAAAATTAATGATTTTTACTGATTTAAAAATCCCAATAATTCCTAATTTGAACCACATCATTGATTTTCTTGATGCAACTGTTATGGGACTTATCCAACCCCATCCATTTTACAAAAATTGTATTCCCTGTCTGTCGTAGGCCTTTCTCCGCAGAAAACACATCACATCAGGCTGTTTGGTTTTCTGTAATTCTTCTTCATAAAACCCACCACTTATAGGTTGCCCTTACAAGTCCTCTAACGTAATCTATACTCTAACAACTTTGCCACCCTTATAAAAACTCGATTTTTTAATTTTTGAGTTTTGCTCAATTTTGACTTCACTAATCGATAGAGCGGGTAAAAATTAGTTGGAAAACAACTCTGACATCATTTGCAAATAGCTTTTCAAAAATGCATAAAAATTAAAAACAAAATCTTAGTTTTGGGTCTGGAAAATTTTCAAAATCTTGATATGGCCATGCATGAGCACTTGCCCATATTCTTGTTGAACTTTGAGCAAATTAGAATAAATTATACATCATCGGAAAGAGCATTAAATTCTCTATAAATCTGTACTAAATGGAGTTTGCTAGTGCAAATAATTTCTGAGCAATTGAGCCTGAAAGTTACCTTTTAGTCCAAATTTTGTCAAAAACTTCAAATTCAATTTTCTCAAAAAACGTAAACCTGGGAATATTGTAAACTACAGGTTTTTTAGAGCTAAATGAGAGCTATAAATGCTGGAAATTTTAACTCAATTTGCCCAACGGTTAATAGGAAATTGAGGTTTGAAGATTTTGGAATCAGAATTCAAAGGGGTTACCCTTATAAAAACTCGATTTTTCAATTTTTCAGTTTTGCTTAATTTTGACTTTGCCAATCGATAGAGCGGGTCAAAATGAGTGAAAAACCGCTCTGACATCATTGTTAAATGGCATTTTTAAGACGCAAAAAAATTAAAAAGAAAATCTTAGTTTTGGGTCTGGGAAATTTTCGAAATCTTGACATGGTCATGTGCAATTGTCCATATCTTTATTGAACTTTGAGCAAATTAAAATAAATTATATATAATTGGAAAGAGCATTAAATTCTCTATAAACCTGTACTAAATTGAGTTTGATAGGGCAAATAGTTCCTGAGCAATTTAGCCTCAAATTTAACTTTTAGTTCAAATTTTGTCAAAAACTTCAAATTCAATTTTCTCAAAAACTGTAAACTTGGTAATATTGTAACGTACAGATTTTTTAGAGCTAAATGAGAGCAAGAAATGCTAAAAATTCCAACTCAATTTGCCCAACGGGTAATAAGAAATTGAGGTTTCAAGATTTTGGAATCAGAATTCAAAGGGGGTACTCTTATGAAAAACTCGATTTTTAGATTTTTCAGTTTTGCTCAATTTTGACTTTACTAATCGATAGAGCGGGTAAAAATTAGTGGAAAACAACTCTGACATCATTTTCAAATGGCCTTTTTAAGATGCAAGCAAATTAATAAGGAAATCTTAGTTTTGGCTCTAGGAAATTTTCAAAATCTTGACATGGCCATGAGCAATTGCCCATATTATTGTTGAAATTTGAGCAAATTAAAATAAATTATACATCTTCCGAAAGAGCATTAAATTCTCTATAAATGTGTACTAAATGGAGTTTGCTACTGCAAATGGTTTCTGAGCAATTGAGCCTCAAAGTTACCTTTAAGTCTAAATTTTGTCAAAAACTTCAAGTTCAATTTTCTCAAAAACTGTAAGCCTGGGAATATTGTAAACTACAGGCTCTTTGGAGCGAAATGAGAGCTATAAATGCTGGAAATTTTAACTCAATTTGCCCAACTGTTAATAGGAAATTGAGGTTTGAAGATTTTGGAATCAGAATTCAAAGGGGTGACCCTTATAAAAACTCGATTTTTCAATTTTTCAGTTTTGCTTAATTTTGACTTTACGAATCGATAGAGCGGGTCAAAATGAGTGAAAAACCACTCTGACATCATTTTTAAATGGCATTTTTAAGACGCAAAAAAATTAAAAAGAAAATCTTAGTTTTGGGCCTGGGAAATTTTCGAAATCTTGACATGGTCATGTGCAATTGTCCATATCTTTATTGAACTTTGAGCAAATTAAAATAAATTATATATAATTGAGAATTCAAAGGGGTACCCCTTATAAAAAATCGATTTTTTAATTTTTTAGTTTTGCTCAATTTTGACTTTACCAATCGATAGAGCGGGTCAAAATTAGTAGAAAACCACCCTGACATCATTTTCAAATGGCCCTTTCAACACGCAGAAAAATCTTGATGATTTACATGGGCGATACTGCTGAGAGATTTCACATTAGAAATTAGGACATTTACATCATGTCATAGATAGGAAAGTTGAAATTTTCGGTGGATTCTTATCTTAGTAGAGGTCCACAAGTCCCAATAATTTACAAGAAATAAATAATTAACAGATGTATTGAGATTTAAAGATTTTGCAGTAAAAATCCAGGGATATCAGAAAACTTAACTTCTCTCTGTCCTCTCATACAATTATTTCTCCTTCATTAGATTCTTCTGCGGTTTTTCCCAATTTTATGTCTTTTTCTTGTTCTTTTTCTGCTTCTTCGTCTTTTTCTTTTTCCTTATTATTAATTTTCTTAACATGGTTTCTCGACATTTTCAACCCTTCTGCATTGATTTCAATTTCTAATTGTTTACATTTCTCACCTCACGGCCAAGAAATTTATCTCAACTTACTTTCATTGTATCTTGTATCGCCATTTCCCTCTGTTGTGTATGAAATCGAAAAAAGCAATCATTGCTTTCGCCGTTTGTCATCCTGTTTCGGCATTAAAAACGTCGACCATTACGGCATTAAACGTCATCCATTTAGCCGTTGGTGGTTAATTATCGCTTAAACGACCATTGTGCCCTCTCTCTTATATTCAAAATGAGATTTGGAAAAACTAAAACAGAAATTTTTATCCCCTGCGGGGTGTTTTGGCTCTTGTCTCGTGCTTTTTCTCTAGACTAGACTATTTATGTCCTGACTTATCGTCCAATAAATTTAATGGACCATAGGACATGATTGTGCTCAACGAAGTTTTAATGTTAGACTTTTTTTTTGGGACAAAGTCAATATATGATGTACATATTGTCTCTAATGGAGCATAACAACCTACATCCATGTATTATCTATCACAACAATGTATAATTAATAACATTAACGTTATCTCTGACCAAATAAATCCATTTCATGTGCAGGCTAAAACAATCTCGAAAATTATTAATAATAGCGTATAACAGAGAAAATTAATTCACTTTGACACAATATATGATAACAATGTCCATGTCTTTTTTTTTCCCCCAGATAATGTAAATTTATGGTTCCAAGATAAAATTATGGCGATATAATGAATCAAATAAAAACGAAATTGGGTTTGTATTACGACCACTAAAAGTCTCATCATTTTTTTCCAGGAAAAATAACCAAATTACGTTCAATCAAGAAGGAATAAGACACGTGTGGAGGCGCCGTATATAGTAATTTGATTTTGGCACAATATTGAAGTGTGAAGAAAAAAAATAGCTTAATTTTCCTGGATTATATATTCAAATCCTCTCATAACTGGACCCCTAAAGGCCTAAAGGAAGATAAGGCTGAAAAATTTATGGCAATTTCCCTTTTTTTTTGCTAATACCCTTTTCAACGCCTTTAAAATTCAAAGGGCGTCTGATGCTCAAATCTTTTCCGGAGGATTTTTTTTTAAGGGAGGCCTCAAACCTTTAATAAATATTAAGTGTACCAACATCCTTGGCTTGGGTTGAAAAGTTTTGCTATAAAATTAACGAAAAATATATTAATATCCCCAATTTCCATTATCTTTGCCCTTCACCAAAATATAATTCTATTAGAGTTAAACGTACTGTAAGCCCCTCTCGGCAAAAACAGACAAAAAGCTCCATTTCGATTTTACCTAATCACGTTAATAATGCAATTTGTTCGTCCATAAAAGAATGCGTAAAAGGGGTTGGGGTAACAGAAAAACGCCCTCCGGAGGATTTCGTAAATAAATAGCCCAGATGTCTCGTATATGACAGCCAATATGACCGTGGATTTTTAATGGCTTCAAATACACAATAGAGTCAAGTTATTATGCAGATTAGTGTAGTGGATCATTAGCTTTGGGGCTGAATATGAAGGGTTGTTTGGCTAAAAATCATATTCTTCAAACTTACATTATTGGGTTGATGAAACATCGTGCACAAAGTTGGTTCCTTCTTCACTTAGAGCAAAAGAGTGCCCCATGAACAACAATCAAAACCTTTGGAAATGCTACACTACAATCAATTTCCCAATAATTACACAATTTTCGAAGCTATTTCGTGCCTCCGATAAGAAAACTAATTGACCCCGTTTCTCCCACTCTCCATATACCTATACGAATGCATTTAGCTCCGAAAGTAATTTTTTCCTAAACAGCCAAATTGAAGTTTACGTGCTTTCATCAAAAATTAAACTCCGAGTGCAATTAGCACCTGGACTGAAAAATCGATTTCCGGTGTCCCCGCGTCCGGAGTTTTCCGGCAGGTTGAGGCCCGGAGGGCTCTTGTAAACGTGTTAAATTGTTAAATTCTAAGGGATGTTTTTTAGTGGAAACTCTCTCCCCTTTTAATGTTCCGATGTTCGACAAACAACTGGTGACTCGGGAATCAGTCAGTGGTGGAGTTTAAGCCAAAAACTAACAATGATTTTCATTAAATTGATGTTTTTATAGGAAAATATTCCAGTTTTGACATAAATTTTCCAAGAAAAGAGCCAAATTTTCAATATACATGTTAATATTTTTAATTTTAATTCCAATTATTTCATTTCATTTCATTTATTTCATTTATTGAATAACTTTACAAACACCTATAGTAATTACATGCAAAGTAAAAAAGACACACATTAAAAAAAAAAAATAAATACACAAAAACCTACTTAAAACTTAAAAATATGAGGACAGTCTATGGTGTTATCAAGGCAATTATCTGTCTCAGACTGCTGTGGAACATATCTATTCTGTTACAGAGGTTCAGGAATTCATTTACTATTATTTGCATATTAGATAAAGGGGATAAACTGTCATTGGGGTCTACCCAGAATAATCCTCTATTGACAATTCTTAGGCCAATTTTAGGAACATTAAAACTGATATGCCTGATAAGATCACAGTGTTGATATTTCTTATGGTTTACAATATTATAAATTAAGATTATAGCTTGTACTCTACGCCTAGATGATAAAGTTTGAAAATTAAAGCCATTTAACATCGACTGGTAGGAGATTCTAAAAGGGTATTCATTGTTCCTTCTAACATATAAGTATCTCAGAAAACGCTTTTGGACCTTTTCAATTTGATCCTGATTTGTTGCTGCAATTGGAAACCACACTGAGCTAGCATACTCAAGTTTTGGGCGAACCAATGAATTGTATAATTTAATTACAGTTGGTATTTCAAAATTTTTACTGTTTCTAATAATAAAGCCCAAGACTTGGTATGCCTTATTGACAATATTATCAAAGTGTGAATTAAATTTAAGATTTTTCTGAAATATGACACCTAGATCAAGCACCGCGTCAACCTTGTTAATCGGAACATTTTCAATTGAATAATCCTAAATGACATAATTCAATTTTCTGGTGAAAGACATACTATTGCATTTAACAATATTTATTTTCATTTTATTTGTATCAAACCATTTGACCACAGAATCAAGATCATTTTGAAGTGAGACACAGTCCTCTTGACTAGATATGGTTTTATAAAGTTTGAAATCATCAGCGTAAAGCAATCCTTTGGAGCTACAAAGAACATTTGGGAGATCATTTACAAATATTAAAAACAACAAGGGGCCCAATTTGCTACCCTGTGGAACACCAGATGGCACTGGAACACTAAGTGATTTGGATCCTGCCACTTTTATGACTTGTGATCTGTCAAGAAGATAGGACTTAATAAAGTTATAAGCTTGTTCTGAGAAATTAAAGTTGACCAATTTTTTCAACAAAATCTCATGATTCACCTTATCGAAAGCTTTGGTGCAGTCTGTATAAATTACATCCAATTGCTTTTTATCACTGATAGCCTGAGAGACATCCTGTGAGAACACCAGCAGATTACTCACAGTAGACTTATCGGGCATGAAACCATGCTGATATACCGACAGACTGGCACTAACATGTTCAAAAATATTATTATATATAATTGTTTCAAAAATCTTTGAGAGAACGTTCAAGAGACAAATGGGACGGTAATTTTTTACATCATTTTTCTCACCACCCTTAAAAACTGGTGACACTAAACATTCCTTGAAGGATGCAGGAAAATAGCAACTCTTTAGCGCAATATTAAAAATATGAACCAGTGGATCAGCCAAGCTCTCCTTACATCCCTTAAAGATGCATGCCGGTATACCATCTGGCCCCGTTGATTTTTTGGGTTTTAAGCAATTAATACTATCTATCACAATATCTTTGGTTATTAAGGAAAATTTAAAGTTACCCCAATCATAGCCAGATTCCCCAACATAACAGTTATGTCCAGCATCATAGACTGAGGAAAAGTATTTGGCAAAAGCGTCGGCAATTTCCTGCGAGTCGATAAAGGTCAATTAGATCAGAAGTAGAGTAACTTCTACCGTAGCTCAAAGTAGTTGATGTAATAAGGTTGAAGCTTAGATTCAAAAAACAATGTTCTAGTGTTTTTATAGAGAGTGGATTGCAGAGATTTGGAAGTAATGAAGTTTTTTCCAACTTGATACCAGAAAAAATTGGAAAATTCACGTTAAATCACATTTGAAAAATTCTGAAAAATACTTCATAGTATCAGATTGACTTGAAACTTCCAGGATTTATTAATCAGGATGTTTTGATAAAGCATGGTGAATTTGAAGTCAATTTGAGGCTAAGAAATAAAATTATGAGGATTTTACCAACTTAATACCAGAAAAAGTTGGAAAATTCACGTTAAACCACATTTGAAAAATCCTGAAAAATACTTCGGAGTATCAGATCGATTTCAAACTTTCAGGATTTGATAACCAGGATGTTTTCAATAAACAAGGCAATTTTGAAGTCAATCTGAAGCTCAGAAATAAAATTATGAGGTTTTTTCCAACCTAATACCAGAAAAAGTTAGAAAGTTCACGTTAAATCACCTTTGAAAAATCCTGAAAAGTACTTCAGAGTATCAGATCGACTTGAAACTTCCAAAGTTCATTAAACAGGATCTTTTTATGGAATAAAGTAAATTTGAAGTCAATCTGAAGGTGATTTGAGGTTTTTTCCAACTTAATACTAGAAAAAATTGAAAAATTCATGGTAAATCACCTTTGAAATATCCTGAAAAATACTTCGGAGTATCAGATCGATTTCAAACTTTCAGGATTAATTATTCAGAATGTTTTCATCAAACAGTGTAAATTTGAAGTCAATCTGAAGCTCAGAAATAAAATTATGAGGTTTTTTCAAACTTAATACCAGAAAAAGTTGCAAAATTCACGTCAAATCACCTTTGAAAAATCCGGAAAAATACTTTGGAGTATCAGATCGATTTTAAACTTTCAGGATTTATTAACCAGGATGTTTTCATCAAATGAAGCAACTTTGAAGTCAATCTGAGGTTCAGAAATAAAATTATGAGGTTTTTTAAAAATTAAAACTAGAAAAAGTTGCAAAATTCACGTCAAATCACCTTTGAAATATCCTGAAAAATACTTTGGAGTATCAGATCGATTTCAAACTTTTAGGATTGATTACCCAGAATGTTTTTATCAAACAATGCGAATTTAAAGTCAATTTGAAGCTCAGGAAAATAATTATGAGGTTTTTTTCCAACTTAAACCAGAAAAAATTAGAAAATTTACGTTAAATCACATTTGAAAAATCTTGAAAAATACTTCAGAATATCAGATCAATTTCAAACTTCCATGATTTATTACCCAGGATATTTTCATCAAACAAGGTAAATTTGAAGACAATCTGAAGCTCAGATATAAAATTATGAGTTTTTTTCAGACTTAATACCAGAAAAAGTTGCAAAGTTCACGTTAAATCACCTTTGAAAAATCCTGAAAAATACTTTGGAGTATCAGATCGATTTTAAACTTTCAGGATTTATTAACCGAGATGTTTCCATCAAATAAGGCAAATTTGAAGTCAATCAGAAGCTCAGAAATAAAATTATGAGGTTTTTTCAAACTTAATGCCAGAAAAAGTTGGAAAATTCACGTTAATCACCTTTGAAAAATCCTGAAAAATACTTCGGGGTATCAGATCGATTCTAAACTTTCAGGATTAATTAACCAGGATGTTTTTATCAAATAAAGCAAGTTTGAAGTCAATCTGAAGCTCAAAGATAAAATAATGAAGATTTTTCCAACTTAATATCAGGAAAAGTTGGAAAATTCACGTTAAACCATCTTTGAAAAATTTTAAAAAATACTTCGGAGTATCAGATCGATTTCAAACTTTCAGGATTTATTAACCACGATATTTTAATCAAATAAGGTAAATTTGAAGTTAATCTGAAGCTCAGAGTTAAAATTATGAGGTTTTTTTTCAACTTAATACCAGAAAAAGTTGGAAAATTCACGTCAAATCACATTTTAAAAAGTCTAAAAAATACTTCGGAGTATCACATCGATTTCAAACTTTCAGGATTTATTAACCACGATGTTTTAATCAAATAAGGTAAATTTGAAATTAATCTGAAGCCCAGAGTTAAAATTATGAGGTTTTTTTTCAACTTAATACCAGAAAAAGTTGGAAAATTCACGTCAAATCACATTTTAAAAATTCTAAAAAATACTTCGGAGTATCAGATCAATTTCAAACTTTCAGGATTTATTAACCAGGATGTTTTCATCAAATAAAGCAAGTTTGAAGTCAATCTGAAGCTCAGAAATAAAATTATGAGTTTTTTTCCAATTTAATACCAGAAAAAGTTGGAAAATTCACGTTAAATCACCTTTGAAAAATCCTAAAAAATACTTCGGAGTATCAGATCGATTTAAAACTTTCAGTATTTATTACCCAGGATGTTTTCATCAAATAAGGCAAATTTGAAGTCAATTTGAAGCTCAGAAATAAAATTAGGAGGTTTTTTCAAACTTAATACCAGAAAAAGTTGGAAAATTCACGTTAAATCACCTTTGAAAAATCCTGAAAAATACTTCGGAGTATCAGATCGATTTTAAACTTTCAGGATTTATTAACCTGGATGTTTTCATCAAATAAGGCAAGTTTGAAGTCAACCTGAAGCTCAGAAATAAAATTATGAGGTTTTTTCAAACTTAATAACAGAAAAAGTTGGAAAATTCAGGTTAAATCACCTTTGAAAAATCCTGAAAAATACTTCGGAGTATCAGATCGATTTTAAACTCCCAGAATTTATTAACCAGGATGTTTTTATGAAATAAGGCAAGTTTGAAATCAATCTGAAGCTCAGAAATAAAATTATGAGTTTTTTTCCAATTTAATACCAGAAAAAGTTGGAAAATTCACGTTAAATCACCTTTGAAAAATCCTAAAAAATACTTCGGAGTATCAGATCGATTTAAAACTTTCAGTATTTATTACCCAGGATGTTTTCATCAAATAAGGCAAATTTGAAGTCAATCTGAAGCTCAGAAATAAAATTATGAGGTTTTTTCCAACTTAATATCAGGAAGAGTTGGAAAATTCACGTTAAACCATCTTTGAAAAATCCTGAAAAATACTTCGGAGATTATCAGATCAATTTCAAACTTTCAGGATTCATTAACCAGGATGTTTTCATCAAATAAGGCAAATTTGAAGTCAATCTGAAGCTTAGAAATAAAATTATGAGGTCTTTTCAAACTTGATACCAGAAAAAATTGGAAAATTCACGTTAAATCACCTTTGAAAAATCCTGAAATATACTTTGGAGTATCAGATCGATTTCAAACTTCCAGGATTTATTAACCAGGATGTTTTTATCAAATGAGGCAAATTTGAAGTCAATCTGAAGCTCAGAAATAAAATTATGAGGTTTTTTCCAACTTAATATCAGGAAGAGTTGGAAAATTCACGTTAAACCATCTTTGAAAAATCCTGAAAAATACTTCGGAGTATCAGATCAATTTCAAACTTTCAGGATTCATTAACCAGGATGTTTTCATCAAATAAGGCAAATTTGAAGTCAATCTGAAGCTTAGAAATAAAATTATGAGGTTTTTTCAAACCTGATACCAGAAGAAATTGGAAAATTCAAATTAAATCACCTTTGAAAAATCCTGAAAAATACTTCGGAGTATCAGATCGATTTAAAACTTTCAGGATTGATTAACCAGGATGTTTTCATCAAACAAGGCAACTTTGAAGTCAATCTGAAGCTTAGAAATAAAATTATGAGGTTTTTTATAACTTAATACCAGAAAAAGTTGGAAAATTCACGTTAAATCATATTTTAAAAGATCTGAAAAATACGTCGGAGTATCAGATCGATTTCAAACGTTCAGAATTTATTAACCATGATGTTCTCATCATACCAGGCCAGTTTGAAGTAAATCTGAAGCTCAGAAATAAAATTATGAGGTTTTTTCCAACTTAATACCAGAAAAAGTTGGAAAATTCACAATAAATCACCTTTGAAAAATACTTCGGAACATCACATCGATTTCAAACTTTCAGGAATTATTGATTGGGATGTTTTCATCAAACGAGATTTGGAAGTAATGAGTGAAACTTTGTTGATAATGAATAAATTGCTGCAGAACTCGCTTGGAAGTGATAAGTGGAGCAATCTGGTTTTTTTCAGATAGGTATTGTGGTTGAAATACGTGCTAGAGAAGTTCAACATTTCCAATTTGAGTAGAAACTATAATGTATAAGTAAACGTGAATGAAGAGTGGATTGCAAAGATTTAGAAATAATGAGTACAGATAATGAGCAAATTGCTGAGGTTCACAAGTAATGAGTAGAAATTATATAAGCAAGTAAGGAGTGGAATGCAAAAATTTGGTAGTAATGAGTGGAACTTTGCAGATAGTGGATAAATTCGAAACTCGCCAAGTATCCTAGCTGGAAAACGAGGAGCCTGGAAGAAAAACTTTAAATACAAAACTGGTAGGTCTTATTGAGAACTACAAAAAAGATTAGGAGAGTTACTCCCTTACGAGGCACCGTTTTTAAAAAAATCGACTTCGAAACTTCCAATACATTTTCAGAGAAATCACAACTTTGATGGCTTATATTTCAAAGACAGAAATAACCTTATAGGTAATTTTATCCTCTTTCAAAATAAACCTGATTCGAGTTAATCGGTTCGAAATTACCAAAGTTATAAGCGAAAAAGCGGCGCCATGTCAGGTCTTCAAAATTTTCCAGGATCCAAATCTTTATTATTTTTTTGCAAGCTTACGAAGCGTCGGAGTGAAAAACGCCTAGAGACATTTTCGACGTAATTTTTGCTCCTCTAATTGATTATATTTTTCATTTTTCGAAATTTGGAAAACTAAGTATATAAAATCTTCCTAAAACAAAAAAAGACGAAAACATTGAACCAACAATAATGAAGAAAATTGTTTTGAGTAACTGAGACAAGGAATTAGGGTGATGAAAGTCGTTTTTCAGGTAGACTGAAATTTCTCCAGAACTACGAGATTTATTCAAAAACCCTTCAAGTTGTTTTTTACCATTGAACTACTGATTCTTCTTCTGAAGGATGTTTGAAAAGAAATGGCGACGCCCTGAAATTTGTTAAACTTTGCACTGTTTTATTGTCCACCCTGTATGTTGTAGATAACGTTCTGTTCATCAGCACGATACCTTGAACACCAAACAATGCGCCCCAATATGCTTCAAACCGCAATCAAATATCTCGTATACTTTCTGAGATATTTGACTTCAAAAATAGGGAAAAAATTTCTTTATGAATTTCTGTGGTATATAAGCATTGGATAACGAGTGGATTGTAGAGATGATAAGTGGAACTCTCCTGATAATGAGCAAGTAATGAGTAGAAATTATTCAAGATTCAGCAAATTAAAGACTGGAGAATTGAGACTACAAAACTTTGAAGTAACTCATAACTCAAAGCAATATGCTGCAATATTTCAAAACAGTCAAGTCTAGATCCTTCTGAAGTCTCTTGGGTCTCAAGTCAAAAGTCAAAAATCCAAGACTACATTCTGAAGACTCCTCAGGGCCAGTTTCACAAACAGTGGTAACCACAAGACACTGGGAGCCTACAATATATCTGGTTCATAATGTGTGATTAAGCCAAAACCATTTGTCAAGCTTTAGGTTATACTCAATATGCACTTTATTCTGAAAACCTGAGACACAAGATTTTGAAGGTATATCTGGAGAAAGTCAAGATAAGATTGATTCCTTATATTCACAAAATGTCTTAAACTGAAACTGAAATTAGTGTTTTCAAATGCACTGTTATCCACTAATCTAGAAACTGGAAATTTATTGTCAAAAACTTATTGAGTTTAAAATGTTGTTCCAAACTTCACCATCCTTTATTAGTCGTTCATCAAAAGAACGATTTAAGTCCCGTTTATATTCCGGGGACAATTTCGTTGGCATTGTCCTCGCGATACATCTTTCAAGAAGAAGAGAGAAGGTTTTCCCGGATCCCGGAACAACTACAAGGCGTAACTAATAAATAAATCAATCCCCTTATTTCAGTGCTGTCGCTTTGGCAAGGGAATTGTTACATAAGGAAATGGAGTTAGTTGCAAGCAAGCGCTCAAGCTCTAGATTGTGTCTTGTTAACTGGTTTTAGGCGATATAAATTTCTGTCGCTTTCGGAACGGTTGGCTTGGCTTTAGTGCCAAATAGTGGAGACCCGGAGGCGAAATTTACATACATCGGAGCTGCTGATTCAGTTTTAATGATGTCTGTATCATAAAAATTATTGGCTTCAAGGCAACTATACGAAAAAGGTGTTAACCACTTTATTAACAAAGTCTAAAATTACCATTAAAAGCAGCCAGCATAAATCAGAAAATCATAAAAGCCTAATGGGTTTGCCCTCCGGGGGCGTTCGACGACAAAAATATCCAGAGCCACTTTGTATAAATCATAAAAATTTTGATGTAAACACCATAAATTACGGTTTAACCACAACAAGACGGCAACAGCATAACATAAATTCTGATGATAGTGGATTTTTTTCTTTAAGGAAAAAGACAAGTGTCTTGCGCTTCTACTTGATGGGGTGTTTTTTTTTTGGGGATTTATCGAGGCAACGTCATCAAAAATTCGAGAGGATATACCGCAAGAATATTACTTGAACCTTCCCTTTTGTTTAATATTTCTTCATAATAAATAGGTGTTTTGCATTTTAAATCGCGCGCCATTTTTGTCTGTCAAACGTCAAGTCGGCCATATTATTATTTAAATGGCGGGCGATTTAAAATTTAAATTCTTGTAAAGACATCTTCAATATTTATTGCTTCAATAAGCAAAAAATATCGAACAGATGCCGGCGTAGAAAAACTTTTTCTTTTTAAATTTTCTAATAATTTTTGATGCGACAGCTGCGCCTTTTTTTTTTCCCGCCCATCCTTCGGCAATAAATTTGTCAAGTACGTGCCTGCAAATCCCGTATAGAAAGGGAATCTTGTGCGCTAAATCTTGTGCGAACATGGGCGTAGACAGGAGCGTACGAGGGTTTTATTTGGGGTTTTTTACTGAAGGGAGTTTTTAACAACGAGCCACTGGTTTTCTTAAGGGACGTTAAAGACGTGCAAGAAGGAAAAGACGCAGATGTGACCAGACTAGGAAGGGTCCAATGGAGGTTTTTATTACTTTTTCGATCGGAGTAATTTGGTTAATGATTGACAACTACTGAGGGGAGAATCGAGATCCCCAACAGGAGAAAAGCTGTTGCAAATTATAATTCCAGACTAGAGATTTTTACAAATAATTCTTCACTGTTTGGTTCTGCAACAGTAAATTTGAAACCATAAACTCTTTTATCGTCACATACAGTATCCAAAAAAAAGGAAAGTAAATCTAACCCCCCTCTAGTCAGTGGAATGAAAGAAATAAAGGGTCTTTTACGTCTTTCAGACTATCGGGGTAGGTGTAACAATAGGTTCGAGACGTATAGCTTTTAGGAAATTCCCGTATTTTTATATGTTCGACAGCTGAGTTTCGGTCTATTACGGAAATGGTAAAAGGTATATGGGAATTGGGGGGCTCCCTTTTTTTTTTTACTTCAAAGTAACATCGTTCCTCGTCATAATATTTGCTTAGTTCAGCTACACAGAGGGAGAAACACACGCTAATTTCATCAAGACAAATATGCTTTAATTAAACCAACAAACAAATTACAGTCTACCTCCCGTGGGGAGCAAACGCAGACAAACGTCTTGAGGGGTAGAAATTGCTAACAAGGTTAACTTCAGAAATGACTTATTTGTAGAGGGTGACAAGTTTCTGTTAGGACCAACAAAAAACAAAATGGCAAAAGACTTTATATCAGCACAGCAAATTTGTTACGGACCATGTTCTCCTTAAGCCAAAATAAACTGCCTAATATTCTCTGCGAAAGAGCTTCTAAGACTCGTATTTTTCATTTTTCCCTTCATTTTTCTCGCAAGATGCAATATCCATCTCCGCATATAAGAGACCGACGAGCTTTCATATTTGGACAATGGATTTTGATGAGGACTTATGGAAATTGGATATTTACTCGGCGTGTTGCTTTTGTGTGTACGAAAAAGCTAACAGAAGTCTGAGAGCGTTTTAAATAAACTTGTTATGGGTTTGCTTTTTTGATGAAGAGTAATTTGACAAGATTATGGTTAACATTCATCAAATCAAATAATAATATTATATAATCTACAAAGCAGTTACTTACAGAATTTATAATAAACATAAAATAAATGTTAAAAATTTAAATACATAATATGCATGTACAGTTAAAATTACAAACGTGGGAGTACAAGTAAAACTGAAAATACCACAAAAATACATGGCAAAAACAACTACAAATCTCACAAAAGTGATTTCAAAAAAAGATGTTGAATAGATCATTTTTGTATGTATTTTTAATTAATAATTAATTCAGTTGATTTCGAAGATTCTTCCGGTTGTTATTTTCTACTGGAAAATTTTGAAATTTTAGGAAAATGAACCTCTTATCTTCTCCTTTACATGCAAAAAGTTTTAAATTTGTCCCTTTGGTAATTTTTTAGGAAAACTTTGAAATGTGTGAGACTGTCTTTTCAATTATTAATTCAGTTATTGAAGGTTGATTTCCAAGATTCTTCATACTGTTATTTTTTAAGGAAAAAATTTAAAATTTTGGGAAAATGAGCCTCTAACTTTCCTCTTCACATGCATAAAGTTTCAATTTTTTTCCTTTGCTAGTTTTCCCGGAAAACTTTGAAATGTGTAAGACTGTATTTTCAATTAATTCAGTTATTGTGGGTTGATTTCCAAGATTCTTCATGTTGTTATTTTCTACTGGAAAAATTTTAAATTTTGCGAGAATGAGCCTCGAACCTTCCTATTCACATGCGAAAACTTACACATTTTTCCCTTTACTAGTTTTCCAAGAAAATTTTGAAATGTGTGGGACTGTCTTTTCAATTAATTCAGTTATTGTGAAGGTTGATTTCCAAGAATCTTCATACTGTTATTTTTTAAGGAAAAAATTTGAAATTTTGAGAAAATGAGCCTCTAACTTTCCTATTCACATGCAAAAAGTTTCAAATTTTTTCCTTCACTAGTTTTCCAGGAAAACTTTGAAATATGTGAGACTGTATTTTCAATTATTTCAGTTATTGTGGGTTGATTTTCAAGATTCTTCATGTTGTTATTTCCTACTGGAAAAATTAGAAATTTCAGGGAAATAAGCTAAGAACCTTCCTATTTACATGTGAAAAGTTTCAAATTTTTACCTTTACTAGTTTTCCAAGAAAACTTTGAAACATGTGTGATTGTATTTTCAATTAATTCAATTTTTGTAAGTTTGTAACGGTTTCGATTAGTTTAGGATTCTGTATATAAAATGTACATAAGTATCATAATTGTAGGACTTGAGAAATTCCTGAGAATATATTAATGCGTCGATTCGTTTCCCACACAACGCGTTAGGTACCCCTCGTACCCCGCTTCCGCTACGATGCACCAATTGGTTCCTATCGAATTGTGAAAAGGTGATTTAGTGGTCATTTGGTTTTTGATCCGATCACAGCTATTAATGGAAATTTTGAAAAGACGTCAGATTGTAGCACGTTCCTTTTAAAGGGATCTATATCCATTATTTAGCATCCTGAGTGAATTTGGTTCTCTTGTGGAGTTGTTGTACTCACTCATCGACTTATGTCGGATTAAAGTGATCGCCTCAAAGCTGAATATTACTCAATTCTCTTGGTGAGTTTTCCTATTATTTAATTACATTTTCTGAGTATATTGCTAAGTGTTGAGGCTTATTTGTGACGTGTTTTCTTTTGCTATAGAAAATTGGAAGATCGTCTACTCTTGGGAAATCGACAAACTTCTTATATTGAAGCTGAAAATCCACACTTTACATTCCAGTGTGTAAGTAGCAGTACTTAATTGTTTTTTTATTTGAACGAAAAATCAATGAAGGTTGTGCAATAATTTTGGCAAATTGAATTCAAATATTTTGCTCTTCAAAATATTTCTCAGGACTTTTTTTATTGCACAATAATTCATAGAAAATCGTAGTTTTCTATAGCTATATTTCAATAGGGTTTTTATGTCACATTTTAGGGTAGCAAGGTTGTACCAAGAGGGTACGTGGTCATACCTTTAAAAACAGTAAAGCAGCTACTCGATGTCCAACTCTCGTTAGCTGGTTATTCTCACGATTAATAAGGCCCTTTAGATCGCCTATTCTACAATCCGGACGTTAATACAATCTGTGGATTCTCCAGATTGCCAGATAAGTGTATCAACGTCTTTGGGAACCTATTCTGGGAATAATATCACGTTACTATCGAACCTTTAATTTTTTTATAGTGTGTTATCAATACATTGTGTAAGATTTAGGAAATATCCAAAATATTTGCGGGTTCCTGAGTCCTCATAATTTTATAACTCTGAAACCTATAGTCGCTATAGAAGTCCGCAAATTTGTTCGTTCACATCCTTGGAACTCATAACTAATCATTTGGGACTCTATGCCATAACATTTCGCGCCCAGAGTTTTATATCTTAACGCCTATACTGAGAAGTGTGTATATAACTGTTTACATAAATATTGTGTAAGCCGATTGTGATCACAAAAGGTACTGAGAAAATTATTACATATAGGCATTCCATAATAGCAAATTTAAGCAATAATTAACATTTATTCTGGGTGCGATTTCGATAAACATAATCTTTTCTAGAGTCTCAGGAACACTGAATGTTTTATTGTTCCATATTTTCAGAAATCCTAATATACGTACATTTGATTATGTTTCTGTTTACTTGACTTCCCCTAGCTAATGTTTAATTGACACTTGATGATACCCAGTGACCAAGGTTATTGAATGAAGTTTAGAATGATTCGGTTCCTTGTAAGATGCAGAAAGTAAAGTAGAAAGTATTACGTGGCCGGATACTTAAACGTTTTGAGAGTGTAAAGGGATTTTCATAAGGTCACTGGCGCCCTTTTATTTTTATTCATACTTTAAGAACTTGCACGACCACTCACCGGCAGGTAGCTAGCCTGACACTCTTATTGACCACCCTATTTTGTGTATCTTGCTTTAGGGGAAAATTGGAGGGTGGCAAGTTGAATTCCAAGATTCTTCATGTTGTTATTAACCTACTGGATATTTTGAAATTTTGGGAAAATGAGCCTCTAACTTTCCTCTTCACATGCAAAAAGTTTCAAATTTCTCCCTTTACTAGTTTTCCAAGAAAACTTTAAAATGTGTGAGACTGTATTTTTAATTATTTCAGTTATTGTAGGTTGATTTCCAAGATTCTTCATGTTGTTACTTACCTACTGGAAAAATTTGAAATTTTGAAAAAATGAGCTTCTAACCTTCCTCTGCACATGCAAAAAGTTTCAAATTTTGCTCTTCACTAGTTTTCCAGGAAAATTTTGAAATGTGTGAGACTGTATTTCCAATTAATTCAGTTATTGTAGGCTGATTTCCAAGATGTTATGATTTTCCATTGAAAAAATTTGAAATTTTGGGAAAATGAGCCTCGAACCTTTCTATTCACATGTGAAAAGTTTCAATTTTTTCCCTTTACTAGTTTTCCAGGAAAGCTCTCAAATGTGTGAGACTGTATTTTCAATTAATTCAGTTATTATGAGTTGGTTTCCAAGACTCTTCATGTTGTTATTTTCCATTGAAAAAATTCGGAAAAATAAGCCTCGAACCTTTCTAGTCACATGTGAAAAATTTCAAATTTTTCCCTTTCCTAGTTTTCCAGGAAAACTTTGAAATGTGTGAGATTGTATTTTCAATTAATTTAGTTTTTGTAAGTTGAATTCCAAGATTCTTCATGTTGTTCTTCACTTACTGGATAAATTTGAAATTCTGGGAAAATGAGCCTCTAACTTTCCTCTTCACATGCCAAAAGTTTCGAATTTTTCCTTTCACTAGTTTTCCAGGAAAACTTTGAAATGTGCGTGACTGTATTTTAAATTGATTCAGTTATTGTAGGTTGATTTCCAAGATTCTTCATGTTGTTATTTTCCACTGGAAATATTTGAAATTTTGGGAAAACGATCCTCCAACCTCCCTCTTTACATGCAAAAAGTTTCAAATTTTTCCCTTTACTCGTTTTCCAGGAAAACTTTTAAATGCGTGTGACTGCATTTTCAATTGATTCAGTTATTGTTGTTATTTTCTACTTAGCCGGGGGGGCCTATGGTCAGTTTTCTCCTGCCGTGGCACTTTTAATGATAAAAGCATGAGGTTTTTTCGTTTTTCCTTAGAAAACCAAATAGAAAAACGTGGTATATGTTAACACTCGAAAATTAAGTGCAGTGGCATCAAAAAAGGGGGTATAAGAAAACTAAATAAATTTTTCAAGGAACTTTCTAAATCAATTTTGAATAAACACTGGGGGCTACAAAAATTTTACAAAATACATAAAAAAAGGAAAGAACTTAAATATATTATAATATCAAAGTATTTTCAGCTTTTTTCAAGGCACATATAGGTAGCTATTTTCTTAGTCTGTGTCCAAGAAATTGTTTTTTTTTTGCGAAGGAAGCTATTTTCTTGGGGAATAGTTGGCACACTCTAAGCGGTATTGGCAGTTCCTCCTGGAGGTACTTGAGCATTTTCCAGAGTTGGGCCAGAAAGTCGCAGAATAAATTTTCTGTGGTTTCAGCTGCCGCTTTTCTATTGCGTTTGGGTGATATTTCACTAGGCAGTGTCTGCACTATCTGGTGAGCACTTCGATCACCAATCTGATATTATTTTTGTTCATGTGTGGATAAGACTTCTTCTTCCCTCTTTTGTGATTACTCTTTTTGTCTGTCTTAGTCCTGGAGTTTGTCTCCAGTATGTGGACAATTGGTCCTTCCCCCATTTATATAGTTCGTTTGTTATGTGGCTCTTTATTAGGCCGAAAAATGGTGTTTCAGCACCTTATTTTCGAGACTGGCTATGCTTCTTCGTGACCAGCACCCACATCAAAGTTACCAGGTTGCGCATCGTTAATAGTTTTAGGGTCTAGTGGCATTCCCAGACTAGCTTTGATACGCATTCGCAGGCCTTCACAGCCTTTAGAGCCGCTTGGCTGTCTCATAGTATCAATACGTGTGTTTTGATTTGGACTCTCTTGTGCACCAATATTGATTGCAAGCAACTCAGCTTGGAATATGGCTGGATATTTGCCCAGTGGCTGGAATACCTTGAAGTTTCTGAAATGCCAGTCCAGCCAATCCAGCTCCGTTCGCTAGATTAGAGTCATCTGTGTATCTCAGCGACGTGTTTGCTATATGCTGTAGCTCTTTATTTTCCCATAATTGGCGAATGTTGATTACCACAGCGATTGGAATATTTAGGTCAGACCAGGTTAATGGAGAATAATTGTAAAATTGGAGTTAGTTCAGGATTTGAACTGATGGCCGAAAATATGCCAGGTGGGTTGATTAGCTCAGTTGGTAGAGCTTTTTACTAGCAATGCAATGGTTGTTGGTGCAAATCCCGCACTCCAATTTTTCACTTTTCATTGTATTTGATTTCCACAATTTTTTTTTGTTGAATTTATTTGTTTGGAATAACCTATTAGCGCAAGTGATTGCATGGCTCTTTTTTCACACTTAGGTGAATTGAATGAGGCATGTTCAGCGTCTCTGCTGCGGTAGGTCAGCTGTTATTCCTAGACAAATTAGCCTTTGAACCTTCTTTAGTTTGATCTGAGCGGTGACCTACTGAGTTTTTGGCCACCATTCCGATGAGATATATGTGACCATGGGCTTCAATTACTGTCTGGTAGAGAACCAGTATACCACTCTAGGTTTGAACTTCCATGTCTCGCCAACAAGTTTGCGGCATGTCCAGATAGCCACTACCGCTCAAGAAAGGTCTGAATGTAAGAGCTGTGGTACGAGACATGGTTATAGACAGTGCCCTGCTTATGGTAAGCGTTGTAGACATTGTTCTCGCTATGATCCCTTTGAGGTTAGGTGACCTATCAAATGGATTAGGTAGCAGTAAACAGAAGGAGGGAGGTTGAAGAAGCTAATGCTGATAATGAGTCTGATGGTGAGACTGTTGAATATGTGGTATGGTTAATATATGTTTCAATAAGATAAAAAATGGTAAAGAATGGCTGTTCCAGAATTTGTGATCGGATGTGATCCTTTAGTATTTCACCTTATTGGAAAATGTTAAAGTTCTTTTAAGGGTAGATGCACGGATTTTCAGCTTCCTCCTTCTCATAAACGGATGTAAAATGGTTTTGCTAAGGTTTAGAAATAGTTCCTCATCTTCGCTTCAGTGTTTAATGATATTCAAGGCAGTTTGCGTTGGGTTGTCGATAATGGCTTCGTGCTAACCCTTGGTTATTATGATCAGGATCATCCGCGTAGCATAGGATCATTTAGTGCAGATCTGTTCAGCTTGGTTAGGATGTTATCTACCACTAGCTTTCACAGTAAGGGCGCGAGAGAACGCCCCCTTGTGGGACATCCTATGACTATGGATATACGGTTATTGATATTGTTCCGTTTATTCCATAGCTAACCGAGCTACAATATGTTATTTGGACTATTTGGAGACACAAAACGAATACTTTCAATATTGTAACTAGGAAAGAACATTAAATAGAGAAGAATTGTATCCATTAGAGATGGATTTTTCGATAAATTAATCAATATAACGATATAATACACAATTGACTTGTCAAAAATTAACTAATTTGTTGTTCTTAATTATTTTAACGCCTAATTAAATATTCACTTGCTCTAAGCAGTTATACTAGCAAGTCTGCTCAAAAACGATGCAGAATGGTTTAAATATTAAATAGCAATGGTTGACTAACCCTGTTTTGATTGATTTAACCGGGAAAAGCGCATCTATGTATAAGTTAATATTAATTTTACATAAAACAACAAGATTTGGGACTCCCTCTCCTCCCACCAACCTCTGCACAATTTTCCGGAGTGTTAACATATGCCACACGATTACCTACTTACATAGCAACAATTTAAAAATAGTCTCTTGCTTTTATCATCAAAAGTGCCATGGGATACAATAGGCCTCCCGACTAACTGGAAAAATTTGAAATTTCGTGAAAATGAGTTCCTAACTTTCCTTCCAATAATTGTCAGCAACACTAAGACGATGAAAATGCTGAAGAACTATAGAGTCCAAAACTATATTCATCAACATCCAAAAAACATGTAGACTTTTCATCACGTCCATCCATCCAAAGCAATAACACTCTTTGAGTGGCAATTAAAAATTTAAAAGCAACACACCCATTTAAAGTTCTATAAAAGGATGCATCACGAAAAAATTCTCCCTCCTAGACAAATAGCGCGTTTAATTTGACAAATAGGGCTTTTAAAAGCGCCAGACAAAATGTTCTCTTTAGGGGCAAAATAGACTGCTACACGTGTGTAGTCGATCCCAAAAGGAAATCCAAGATTTAAGGGCTATGGTGTTTTAGATACAGTGTAAAGGCGCGGATTACAGCTACAAAACTACCGTCTGGGGAACGATTTTATTCACAACACCACATGCTAACGGTATCTATCTTTGTATATTGATGGCCATTGGGGTAAATTATTGTTCTACTTACTTTAGCTAAATTTGTGCAGTTTCAAAGAAGTTAACCCCCAAATGAATATTATCCCTCCGAGCAAACAAAGCTAATTAATCTATTAAGCTGATCGAGCGATATTTCTCATCAATTTGGTAAACAATCCGCCCTCTGCAAACTACGTCAGCAAAAAGTCCTATATAATAATTGGCCATGGTGTCATACTCTGTTAACGAAGGGTGAGTGAGGACAGTTTAATTTTCAAAGGAAAAAAAAATGAGATCTTATAATTGAATATTGTTAAGACTAATTAAGTAATTGTAACCATGACAAGGCCTGATTATGTAAACTAAACGTCTATTTTCTCACGGATTAAAATAAATATGTCAAGACATTTTCCTAAATATTTAACATGTCATGACGTATAATAAACATTTGTTGTTTAAATTATTGTTCAGCCCTTAAAGTATGCAAAAGTATTTTTAAATTTTCACGCTCTGTTTATTTCCCTCGTCTATCGAGAAAATCTCTGGACCAAAGCGGAACTCAATTTTTCGTTGTTTGCTCAAACCAAACAGGATTTAAAAGGGTTTCGTTCGGATTTAAACCCAAGAGTGTTTTTATTAATAAATTTAGTGCTGGTCAACTTTGATCAAATGAAAAATCAATGAATGTTACCTATAATGTTCACTGATTAATCTCTGGTTTTGCAGAATTGTTTATCGTACAACTGACATACGTTCTTACAGAATATAGTCGAAATCAAAAAATGTAGTACTGTAAGTACTATTATTATCAATAATTTGATTAATGAAATCTGTTCCTATTTACCATCTTGGTAATAGTGTGCCACTCCTTTGCCTGCAACACCTATTAAACTCAAATGAACATCACCAAAAAGTGTTAAAACAAGACCGAAATGCTAAACAGGATATTGTTTACAAGGCGCGTTTTAATGATAGGTTGTTATATGGAAATTTACTTTTGAGCCCAAATGTTAGTTTACCTTATTAGAAAGTAGAATAATTTATTTGTAGGTTGATACAAGATAAACACCACAAAGTTTCTTTTTCCAGTAAAAAAGGTTTTACCGAGCTTACATCTTCAAAATCCTTTAAGATCCCTAAAAGTCCTTCGGGAATTTGTTTCAGGCGACATTTTTGTTGCTACACAATAAAGCGACGTTTTCCTTAATATACACGAAACGTCCATTATAAAGTGATTAGCGCCCCATGTTTGGCGTTAATGAAAGTGCAATTAAGTCGGTAAATAACAGAATGCAGTTATTATAACCGAGTTAAGCGCATACGGTCCTCGGCGTTTGCATCATCTCGTTCATCCCGCTTTTCAGAATATTTGCTATTAAAAGGCAAAAGAAAACCCAGAGTCATTATCCAGACATGAAAAATATGAGTCTAGTAATATAAGCTTTTATAATAAAGAGATTGGAAAAGGTCAAAGGATTGGTTTTCTCTTATATCATTCAGTTACACATTAATTATTATAATGACTTTAACATATACATGTTAATTAAAAGGGAACTTGGAAAGCCGAGATCCTAGATTATCTTTTCCAGTTGGAAAAAGGCCCTTTTCCTGTGGTGTTTTGCATAAAATACGGAATCCCTATGTTTTGTGGCCGACCGCTAGCCGTAAACTCCGTTCCGTTGTCTTATAAATATTTCAGACATTATACCGGGGGATTAAATTAAAAATAAGCATAGGGACCAAAAAGGGATATCCAGATTTCAAGCGGATTCAAAATATTGCATGAGGAATTGCAGTTAATTCGAATATGTATGTATGAATGTAGTAGATTGATTTAAAAAAATTAGCAGCAGCACAAAATCATTGCAATTAAACTCCCATTTAAACCTAAAAGCCTCAAACATCTCGAAATTTCAATATAGTAGGGCCCAAACATTAATTAAGGTGGGTCAGCATGGATTCGGTGCAAACTTTGAAACGCTTTAATCATTTAAATCAAATAGAATTAAATATGGAGCGAACGAGAGCCCTTTAGAGAACCATGAATAATTGATAGAGTTTTGAGACTCTATATATTACTTCTCTGACGCAGGGAGCAAGCTATTTGTTTTTGTAGATTAGTGGACCGTGTAACATTGGGTTTGTATATTGATTGTTCCAATTTGTACCCGAAAAAAAAAAAAACAAACTAAATCCGGACGTTCGGAAATGGCCATTTTATTCAATATTCGAAATGCATTTATCGGAGCAATTTATAACGCCGGTGAAAATATCCCTCCGAGGGACTTTGTGTGAAAAATGTCCTACCGGAAAGTCGTGTTTATCGCCCACTCCTGGTAGCCCCTATATTAAATTTTCCTTTATGGAATTCTTATGGGGTTTCCGCGTTTTCCATCCAGATTTATCGAAACACCAGGTGGTACAACTTTTATTTCTGATTTATTCGTTTTAATGCATTCTGGAATAAGAGAGTGGTTTTTGATGTATATTTTGTCTACGACTGTTGGTTTTTGAGTGGCTCTTAACGCATTGTTATCTTTTTCAATAAGAATTATTTCAAAATACAGGGTGTTCTTAGATAAACTAACACATTTTGCTACTTATATTAAATCCTGAAAGTTTGGAGTCACTCTGATATTTTTTTCTAGTTAAATTATTAAAACAAAACATTAAAAACAATGTGTAGTGCTTTTGGAGTTTCCTTCGATACCCGCTATATATTTGGCGCCCAACGTGGAGCCTGGGGTTTTGTAGTGAACCACCATCCCAATGACTTTCTGGACTAGTTTTGTGACTGTAGATCAATGAACTATAGAACGCGAGACATTATCAGTGTGTAAATGTGTATTATTTGACTGAATTATGCAAGTTTTAACACATTCAGATATTGTTCCCACAATTTCTGGAATATTCCACACAAACGTCAACAACCACTTCCTGATTCCGGACTTTTCATTACAGTTTCCTATTTCTAAGTTTGGTCCTCCATTTTTGTGCCGACATTACAGCTTCCTGTGTGTCAAAGTTTGTCCTTCATTTTGTATCCACATTACAGTTTCCTGTGTGTCCGTCCGAAAGTTTGCTGTTTCTCAACACACACTCCCAGAGTAATCAAGACAAAATGGGTGACCCTGTTATTCTGACGAATGAACAATTACAAACATTACTCGCTGGTATGAGAGATGTTTCAGAATACGCCACAATCAACTACAGGACTGATGATATTCCCATAGCTGCACCACCAAATTCCGACAATGAAACATCTTTATGTTTATCAGGTATTTCAATTTCTTCACCTTTATTAATAGGGTTCTTTACTTGTTGTTTAAAAATCTCGGTATCTTTGAAATATTCTCCAATTCAAAGTGGAAAATATAATAATATCATACATGTAAACAAGAAATATTTTGTTTTGTAGACCTATTAGTTGTTCATCACTTTTTGAAATGTCGCTGGGGCATTCTTTAGTCCAAAAGGCATACGGATAAATTCATAATGTCCATTTTCTACATTAAAAGCTGTTTTACTTTTGGATGCAGTTTCAGGCTTGCTAAGACGATAATGAGTTGATCGTATGTTTCTGCCAGTCCATCTATGTTGGTCTTTCCCCCGTCGATGCAGCGAAACTACCCTTGCATTACCTTCAGCCACAGTGTCGGGCCAAGGCTTGACCATTGCGGGCAGACCCTTGTCATGTTCCTGGTGATTTCGCCTGTCCTCACCGTCCTTTCCAGCATGAAGCTTTCACAAATTTATCTCAAATTACCTGGCGTCTCTCTCCCCATGCCGAGTTAAAAGCGTTTTTCAGATCTATAGGCAAATGATTGTCTCATGTAAACCCTGGGCCTTAATATTGTCCATCAGGCGAGTAGCGTTTGTCAGTGCTTCTACTGTTTCTGTTCCCGCTCTAAACCCCTATTATTTGTGCGTTCTAAGTGTGTCTGCAGTCTCTTATGTAGTATTCGGTCCAATAATTTGCCCAAGGTCGGTAGTATGGCTATAGGTCTCAGTGTTCCATCTTTTTTCGGGATCTATGTATAATATTCGCGCCCTTCCATACTTTGGGGTAACCGAGCCGTAGGCTGTCCCTGTAGGTGCCACATATGATATTCGTTAGGGCCGCGAATATGTCGTTGGGTATTTTGTTAAAGCTAGTTGCCTTTTTGGGTTTCAGGCTGAGGATGGCCTCTGCCACCTCTCTCCGATTTATCTCTGTTGTTATAACGTTTGTCTTTGTTCCTGGTTTCCCTTCTATTATCATTGTCTAGTTCGGGGTTGTCTTCTGGAAACTATTTGTTCAACAAGTATTCGTTGGTCTCGTTCTCGCTCATTATGTAGGTGTCATTGTCTCGTTTTATGTTGGCTGGTGCTTTGTCTTCCTCAAAGTCTGTGCCAACGTTATTCGCCATGTCCACCACCCTTTTCTGTATGACTTGGAGCTTGGTTTCCTGATGGCCCTTTTAAACAGTAGTTTCTGGAATCTGAGTTGCTCTAGCAGTACTGGCTTCCGATCCTGGTCGCGCTCTCTTTGCCACTCCTTCCTAGTTTTTCTCGGTTTTTGTCTAGTTTTCTATAGACAGTCATTCCACCAGTGTGTGATTTACATTAATCACTGCAGATTTCTTGCAGTTTGCTCTAGCTGTTCGGGGGTTTCTTGTCCCCAGATTTGTCTCTGTGCAGCCTCCTCCGGTTGGTTTTTAAAGTGGTTCTAAAACTGTATTTTTGCTTGGTCCTGATTTTATACGTGATGTGCTTATGGTCACTGAGTGTTTCCTTGTCCTGCTTGACACACCATCCGTACACAACGATTCCTTTAGCCAGTATCAGGTCTATATAACTTGCGCCTCTGCTTGTTTCAAAGGTAGGGCCTGGGTTATTTACATTCATTATAGTGTAGCTCAGTCCAGGAGGTGACCACCCCTTATGCCGTTATACCCCTCTGAGTTTTGGAGTAGCCTACTAGTGTTGGTATCACCATATATGAATGTTATGTGGATGACCGTGTCTGCTCCGTCAACCAGCCTAACGGTGGTCGAATTTTTGTTACTTAACTGCATGCAGGTTATGATTCCCGTCATTGTCTTTTTTGTCCAAATGTGTGTTTTTGTGCCTCCTTGACATACATGAATGTGATAGTTGCGACTTTGGTTATGGCTCTTTTACCACTATGACGTCTATGGCGTGTTGTGTGCATATTTTTCTATCTCATGCAGGTGGTTTTCGCTTTGTAGAATTTGGCAACGTGCCCAAATCTACAGCGCTGGTAGCAGAAAAACAGGTCGAGGAATTCGTCTACATATACGTTTGTTAGGTCCAGCTTCACCTTCCTGGTTCTCATGAGGTGGCAGAATATTTCGGTACTCGTTTCACATGATGTTTTCTTTGTAGCTGTAGCGACAGTCCCGTTTAAAACAACCTTCACGTGCTTGTCACTAACTCTCCGTTTTCTATGAAAAGGAAGTCTAGGATCTCATTATCCTGAAATCTTTTTTCGATACCATAGATCTTAATTTCTCTGTGTCTTTGAGTTCCCCGAGTTCGCTTTCCTGCTTGATTTCTGTTTCTTGAGATTTATACAACTACGCCTGTCTCGTAGTTGTAATGGCCTTTACCTCTCTAATATACTTAGTCAGCAGGAGTTTCTTGAAGTCCCTGATTCTTTTTTGCGCCAGATACCTGGATTCGCCCTCTCTCCCTATTATTATCACCTCGTAGTCTGCGCTGGTCTCTTTTGGTTCTGGGTTGACGCATCCCTATTTCGTCTCTCTGTCTTTGTTGTTTTTCTCTCTCATTTGTTCCAGCTTTGCCATATCTGCGTATCTCTTTTTTCTTTTTCTGGGCCTCTCCCTTTCCACTCGCTGTTAGTGTTGGTGGTTGCTGGGGTTGTTATCGGTCTCCGTAGAGGCTGCGATGCTTTGTCTGGGGCCCTGGCTGTGATTGGCTTTTGCGCATGACTGGTTTGTCCTCGGCGACCTGCGCACTATTTACGTTTCTTGTCCCGGTGCTTGTTTCCACCCCTATCGCTAGTCTGGCGATTAGCTCTTGTTACGGGATTATTTTTCCCCCTCAAGTAAAAGTACCCCCATCTAGAAATTTATTACTAAGTTGTTATTTCACCTATACAGTTTTCATTTCGCTTTTTTTCAGTAGCATTTAACAATAATTGTGGTTATTTATTTAAACATTCCATATTATATATTATTACAGATTCCTACACTTGCTTTATAGTACCGATGGTTCTATTACAGATTTCCGTACTACCTTCCTTTGTACCATTATAGTTTCCTCTATTTGGTGGGTACCAGGCACTCAGTACCAGTGTCCCCCAACAGATTCTGTAGAAATTCCTCAGGGTTTTTTTTTCTGGAAAAGAAAGGATTTTTTTTTGGTAGAAAAGAGGGCAACTTCCAAGAGCGTGTTTCCTCTAAGCATTATTGCTGATCTAAAACCAAAAATAAGTTTGAGCCCTAACTCTTAATTTTGGGTTGCTGAGATTATAGCATGACAGAGCCACTATAGGCAGATTTGGTTGTGTGAGTTTTAAAGGGTAAAAGTCTCAAATTTAGCCGTTTTTTTTTCATGTGCTGTGTCTGTAAAAGGCCAAAGTATTTTGTCTCTCTTCACTTTCATTTTTTCCCTTATTGGGGGCCTTGTTTTCCTCCGATACACGAGTGCCGATAGCCCATCAACCCCCAGTACTCCAGAGCTACCTTCCGAACCACTCCAGTGCCCCCCTAGTTACTAGAACATCCCTAATCACCAAAAAGATTTGGGGAGGACCTTCGATCCTTACTCCACGTCAGGTAGATTCCTGGGTCGCTTACGACTTGCAAACAGCAAACAATCAGGGAACACCCTGTAAGTTAGTTGAGTCACATGTGTGTGTTGTCCTGAAATCAGATGGTTACACTCCAGCTGATTGGTAGTGAAGCTCTGGGGTTAAAAGAAATACTCACCCCATAATTATTACCATCATAAGTATCGTTCAGCATACCAAGGGTTTTTAACAATCAGAACAATGTATAGCCAGGTAGAGGCCTAAATTACCAATAAAAACTTTGGTGTTTTGTTCCCTATAAGTCGGATTTCTGCTTTAGGCCACCTTCAAGAGTCATATCTTTCCCTTCACTCTTTTCTCTCTTAGCTATCCCATGTAGCTTTAGACTCGTAACAAATTGGCGCCCAACGTGAGGCAGCAATCATACAGACAAATACCACGACCAGTACTTTTATCCTACAAAAGGGTGTGAAGTTTTCTAAACTCAATCAATCCTGAACAACGTAAATCTTTTGCCTTGAAGCATTTTTCAATTTATCTCCATCATTAAACTAGGTCCACATTAAATTATCCGCCATATTATTAGCATAACTAAAACTGGTTGATATCTTTATCGGTTGGCCCTAATCTCTTAAACAACCTTTCGCGCCTTATTCAACTTCACCTGCTTTATTAATATGGACATTTGTACCGATTAAACGGTGCCGGGTAGAAAAACCGTATCAGTATGGGTTTTTATCTGACACCCGCAACATTTTACCTAATTTTACGAGGACAATTTAGATATACACCAAAATAATTTAAAACGCACATGAGACTTTCTTTTAAATTATACCGCCCACCTGATACTGGGCCTTTTATATACACTTTTTTCTTGTAAATACTTAACTTGATGTAGGTACTTATAAATTCGACAATCTTGTCTTTTGTGTGGTCCTAGGGTCCATGCCTAATAAATTTTATTGGGCTTCTTGCTTTTTGAAATAAGGCCCTATAAATTCTTATTATATTAGTCGACTCCTACGCCATACAATTTCCATTATCTGTGCTCAACATGAAGCCTTTTTTCTGCTAGACTACGTGTCGCCCTCTAGAAGCCATTTATCATTTAATCAAAACGACCGCTGTATTGTTCGGAAAGAAAAATGTCCAATTTTAAAGCGACATTGTCCAAAAGAAGATAAGGTTGTTTTTTTTGGTTTTCGAAGGGTCAGTTTGTTATCAAGTGGGCGTTGAAAAATCCTTTTACTTCCTGTATTAATATCGTAATCGTAAAGTTTAGGGTCACTTTATGTCCTATAATTTCCTGCTGCTAAACTCCTCTCCACCCTCCTCTTTTCGCTCAGGCATTTTGTAATTTTAGTAAGTGCTTATAGCAAGTTTCTTGTGTGTCTCTCCTTTTTCCACCCTCTTAAGCATCCCCTTCTGCCATGCTTTTTGCTTTGGATCAATTCCTTTCGTTGAAACTTACAAATTTTCGTCTCTCTTTATAATTTAATCTTGGACTCTGGAACTTTTAGTTTATGACTATTTAATGGAAGGGGAATTTTTAATTAGCTTCTTTTTTTTTTTTTGTTCGGATACCCTAAAAGGCCCTGAATAATTAATTAAACATGATAAACAGCTTATGAAAAGCGTTAATGTTTAGAATTTTGAAACAATTTTCCAAAAATCTTGGGTGTTTAATCGTAGCTCCAAGTTTTAATGACTGCTCATACAATGAGTTGGTATGCTTCTGCTTGAGCAATGATTGAGAATTCATTGTCTTATAGAGCAAAATCCCACGTAATGTGTAAATCTTAGGAGTTTCATGCAAACCTTTAATATTTGATAAAACGTTAAGTAATAATTTTTCACGTGTACAAAGTCACCACGTAAAAAAGTCGTTTCTTCTTAGTGTTCGTATCTAAAAGGGCTCTCCAGAGTGCACTTTCCGAGCTAAATCCTTAACTACCCTCCGGACGAGGTTTTACAATCGCGGGAACAAGTTTTAGAATATATTCCGCGCTTGTTGTACACTTGCTACAATAACGAGATAATTGCTTGGGAGAGTTTCGTTTTTATTTATACATGTATAAAATATGGTGGAAAGATCAGAAAATACACATGTGTAACAATTATTGTTTCCCTAATACCTTATAACACAAACAATTAGCAGCATTATGCCTTCGATATCTCAATACATAGAGCTGCATTGTATCCTAATTAAACTCTAATTGATGTGATTAACGGTGTACAACTTGAATATAAATCTATTACTGCGGTTCGAGTGCCACCTAGCATCATTATAGCTGCACCATTATTCGAGAAATAAACAGGTTAACTCCATAGACTGAGGCAATAAGGATTATTGTGTCCTATTGTTCCAACCAATTAAATCATTATTAATTGGAAGCTGCGTATACAAAACACTAATTATTATTGTATAGAATCGATCAACCTTAAACTTACAAAGAAATAAACATTTTAGTTACATTATATTATTGCTCAAAGGTAGGTACTTCTCCCACAAAGTCTCCAATTGTTGGCGATAACAAAACGCGTAGGCAAAACCCCATAAACCTATCACACACGTAGGTGTCAATATCTCGTAAAATACCCATCGACTCTCACAAAAAAAAAAAAAAACAGTGAATTTCTATAATTGATATTTATCGTACGGCATAAATATTAATCAACACGAACTACGAGATTTACGACACTTCTCGAATTGTTTTTAAATTAGACTAAAACATGTTGCTTGGAAGACAAAAAACTTTATGAGTTCCACGTGGGACATTTGGTTAATTGAATTTTAGCGGAGGAAATATGAGAAGTCGTTAAAATGGCCAACAAGCCAGACATAACTATAATAATAATTCATTGACCCAGAACCAACTTATTTTTGTATACTACATCAAATAATGATTTGAGAACCATATGAAATAGCCCTCACTTTCTGGCTAAATGCATTTGAAGGATTTGTATGGAAAGTCTATTCAACGATATAAGGACTATCGTAAAAGTCAATAAACCATCTGAACTCTCTGTCTATCCAGTTCTTGATAGATGTTCCAAAACTGAATACAGAAATTCAATAGAATGGTTCTGAGCCCATCAACTCAGTGGCCGAGCCTCCTTTGGTTTAGTCATCAGCCTTTTCATTTCCTGGGTGGCCCTCATGGCCTGGTACCCAGGCTATGGTAAGTTTGTTGGACAGACCCACCTCCTCTAGGGCACGTATACAGTCCCCAATAACCATCTTAAAGCTGATTTTTTGGGAGCTGGCTGTCCGAGCAAACAACGATATTTTTAATCTCACTTTTCCTTTCATTTGTCAGTACTTTTTTGGGACAGTACCTGTCTATAAGCATTGGTTAAACTAGATCTGCAGAATTGGAAATAAAACTTTCAGAAGACAGACCTTTCACCTACAAATTTTACCGAATGGCTGAACCGGAAAAGGAAGAAGTAAGGGCAACTTAGAACTTTTGGGCGCAGGAATAATTTGGGAATCTGATTCATCATACGCTTCTCCTGTGCTACTTGTTAAGAAGAAAGACGGAAACGATCAATTATCGAATATTGAACCTGAAAACAATCAAGGATAGATTTCCTCTACCTCGAATCGATGATCAAATAGATAAATTGAAAGGATGTTCCATTTTCGCTACCTTAGACCTAAGTTCTGGATACCACCAGATACCTATTGCTGAACAAAGTAAATATTTAACATCATCCAGAGGGGCAATATGAATAAAATCGGATGCCATTTAGTTTATGCAATGCTCCAACAGTCTTCGAACGCATGATGAACAATATCCTGGCTCCATATTGCAATATTGCTGGCGACAAATTTTCACATCAGTGGAAAATAGGAGAAAACTTATTTTCCCTATTTTGGGTTTTCCCAACTATCTGATTTTTGGTCGGCCTATTAGATGGTCATCACTAAATACAGCAAAAGTGCTGTTTAGTGTTGAATCTTAGTCTTAGATGGCGCCAAGATCAAAATTCGCTCGTCGTGATATAGGTATAGGTATATCGATGGAAGTGTATATTGTAGTATAACATACCCGGGTTCGTTTCTGCAAGATTGAGCGGTTTACATTTTTATTATGTCTTCTGTTACCAAATCTCCTGAAAAACAAATAGGATTTACTCCAGACAGCACAAACATATGGCAGGAATATTCAGTGAATATCCAATATTCTGTTACCCGCAAAACGCGATTGGAAAGTAAATAATAAAATTTGAGGAAGTGAGACAGTGAATGGGAAACTAAAACAAAAAAAAAAATAGAAAAAGAGGGTTGGTCGGTGGCTAAAATCTAGAAACGGGACTTCGTGTGAAGGGTTGCCGACTAGCGTCCAATGCGGAGAGGGGTGTGGATCAATTAAATAATTAAATATAGAGTGCCACCTGCTTTTCCCTGCAGTACACGAAGTCACTGATGTAACGAAAGCAGGAAACTTCTACGGACCTATAGCAGCACAACCTGAAATATAAAAGTAAACAAGAAGGAAGGGCATAAGTGAAACGTTTTGCTACAATCAGGTACCGGTTTTTAATTAGAACCAGAACAGGTTTGACTCTAGAGCAGATTTGGAGTGGGTTTTCCAAACGCCCTGGAACACTGAAAATTATTAACACTGGAACCAGAACAAGAACAAAATAAATCGACTAGGAGTACCTAACCTTACGTTCTAAAAATAGTATTTACAATAATTTTAACTCAACTTGAGTCCCTAAATAAAGTAAAGAGTATTGTATAACACTTATAACAGGAATAATACCTGAAATGTAAACTAGACAAGCTTACCAAATGCAGTACCTTCGTAAATGGCCATTTAACCCCAGCGTACAAGTATTTTCCTGTATTCAGTGCAGCATGTATTTATGGGATATTAGAGAGATATAGATCATTAATTAAAGTTGAAGTAACAATACGTAACCTGAAGGGCAAATTTAATATTATATACCTGGGTAATATAAATAATTAATTAAAATTGAAAAAACAACACATAACCTGAAGGGCTTTAATATTGTAGTATAAAACTGCGTTGCTGTGGTGATTTATTCCAACAAGGGGTTGGTAAAGTTTGATAGGTTCCAGATATTAAGACAATACAACACACTTATCAAACCTGAGTAGTCCCTGATCCCTTGAGGGGAACCTGAAGGATTGGATTGATATCTTTCAGTGTTTCCGATAGCTTGGGACTGGATCAGGGTCGCGACGAGAAGCAACTGGCTTTGGGCACTAAAGGTACAACTCTAAATATACAGTAAGCTTAACGTTCAACTCTTTACTCAAAGTTAAGGACTAAAGCGTGACGACTAAATAAGTCCTGAAACAAATGGACATTATGAGACTGGGCGTGGAGCGATAGGTAGGTATGTCCAATATTCGTAATTTAACCATATAATTAACAGAAAACTATGCTTATACATAGGCAATAGAGAAACACAGAGAAGACGAATAAAAAAAACCACTTACCAAAATACTTTGGCCTTTAGGAACAAACAATTGATCACGTTGCTTTTTTTCGGCTCACAAAGAAATTCGCGCGAGGCGCTTCAATGCTAAAATAACGTATTAGCCACCCTATAGATCTATGAGCGAAAACTGGACAACTCAGAAATCGGCAAAATGTGCCTCAGGAATTTTCCCGAACACTTAAACGTGGGAAGTCCTCTACCGGAATGACTTCTGCTTGTCCCTTCAATGTCCTTTAAAAAGGTTGTGTCAAAACTCCAAGGTGAAGGATTCTGGGGAATTTTGATGGTAGTTGGGCATGGGACTATTTTAAATTAAGTCTGTAGATACCGGTCATTGACCTTATTTGGAGCGCTGTCAATCAAGTCAATCTAATCGAATTAGACAATCAGCTGTTCTAATGTAAATACTGTGATTTTGTTTGTTAATAAATTAATTGACTATTTTAACCCTATTAAAAGGAAATCAATTTCATTATTCAACCTCTAACTCGTTGATTCTGGAAAGAATGAGAAGTTTGAAGAAAATTGTGGCCACAACTATTGGAAAAGAAAAAGTGGCTTGACGAAGGTATGCTATTCAATGAGGCGAATACGCTTATTTTCTTTTATTTTGGCCCGAGAAAAATCATCCCGTAACAATTCCTAAAGAATTTCTGATGAATATTTCATGCATATTAAAAAACCTCCATGGTGTATCCTCTCAAAATTGACCCCTCGACCCGTTCTCCCAGTCCCATCCATATCTAAAAAGAACCTTCAAATTTGTCAAAATGACCTAACGAGAATTTACATATATTTCAACTTTTTTATTCCGTTAATTCTTCTGAATTTTGAAGTTGAATATATTGCAATTGGGCGATCAAAAACATGTAAAAAATAAATTTCTCTAATTTTATAAAATTAATATGTAAAAATCTTCCTTTCGCATATTCAAGGAATACGCATACATGATATTCACGGCAGATCTTATAACTACATGCCTGAAATATGCTAAAAACCAAATATGCTAGGGATATTTCTGGAATATTGCAATATACCTTGGTAGATTGAAGGCATATACCAGCAATATTGAGTGCCGTCTACGTTGTCGAAATTTACTCAATTTTACTTACTTGACATGCGCCCGACAATAGCAAAATGAGAGAAATTTAAGGGAAATTGTGATATGTAAAATGAACGAAAAATTTGTGAAACGTATAACTTATTATTAGAAAATCGTACCGTTCTCAACCTGGAATTCACGAGGGTAAAGAGCACCACAGAGAAACCCTCGATCTACATTCCTCAAAAATCAAAACATACTGTGACATTTTGATAATATTATGTAATTGTGAATCAATAATAATTTAAATCAAGTACCGTCCCTGTCCTTGTGCTAAAATTTTAATTCCACACACTACATTCAATCAACACAACCTATATTCAATACTGAAAAGTTTTTGGTTAGTTAACCAGTCTGCCAGCAGGTACTGAGGTCCCATTCGGGAGGCTACTCAGCTATAGTTGTTATTTTGAGCCAATATCTCAGATTGATTATTTCAATTTGTTTGCTAGGATATTCGCATGTCAGGGTTAGGAAAGTGTTAGTAGATTCAACAAGGCCCTAATGCACGCTCTGTATACCAAAAATTAAAATCCCACAAAAGATAGCACATAAGTTCTTTAGGTTTTAATTTACTTTTTATCTGCGTTGTTTACAGCATAAACAATGCACAACTTCGTTAACCAGTCAGGAACAACCACTCCGAGGGCAAATACCCCTACCGGCGTTGAACTACACTGATTGGTCTGAGCTTTCGTTGGTAATGAAAATAGTTAGAAAGTTTTTTCAGGTAACGTGAAATCAGGGACATAAGAGTCCCTGTTTGGGAATCGACCCACTGAGTAGTGGACCCCGCCTTCCCGTGCCAGTCCTTGACGCGTTTCTTCCTTGTTAGGACTCATCAGAAGGACATATAGTCAGAAACAACTACTCCGAGGGCAAATAGGTACCCCTACCGGTGTTGAATTACACTGATTGGTCTGATCTTTTGTTGGCATGAAAATCCCAATTGTAAAAGTCAATAAACCATCTGCCTCTCTTACAGTATTGTTCGGCCACATACATATACCCTTTATACTGAAGGAAAAAATAATCTAAAAAAAATAAGTAAAGCATTGGAGCAAAGTCAAAGCGGTGTTCCTACCCAAACCACGGAGAATGGACCCCCAAAGCATATAGACCCATACGCTTCCCCTTTTTTTTTGGAAAAACAATGGAGAGGCTGTGCAAATGGTACGGAATGAAGCATTGTCAACCAATCTAATCAACATGCATTCACCCTTGGAAGATCAACGAACACAGCCCTCCACTTGGTTGCTGGACAAGTTTACCGAAAAATATTATCAGCATCCCAATAACGATGCTGTGATAATACAGGCAGCCTGAAATCTCAGTCTCTCTTGACTTCAAAAAGTTTCTGGCACGAAACAAAGTCTCTTCTTATTTGTGCCACGTATTTCCAGTGAAGTAGCATCTTAAGGCTTGTATGTGTTGTTTTTAGGTTCTTGTCTCACTGAAAACTTTTTTTGTTAGACTATTGAAAAACAAAATAGGGCAAAAATTCGTTTCGTATGCCGAGGAATTTTCGATTTTGCAGCCCGAGGTGCTGTTTGATTAAAACATTCCGTGTAAATTCCACTCAACTTCGGAGGCATACTTTGCTCGCAACGCATTGATTTCCAGAGCTGGAAACTTTTAACGAATATTTGCCCACAGAGAGGATGTTGATATTTGCCCTCGCCCAAGATTCGTATCGTCGCCATTATTCATTTACTAATTACTACCCCTAAACAAATTCCGATAAACCGAATAGCACCGTAGTGTTTTGATAAACGCAGTAAATTAACCTAGTTAACGGTGCAGCCATTAATCTGAGCTCGCACTATCTTTATAGAGAAATCGCTGCATTAGGGCCATTTTCTAGAATCCTCTTTAAGCCGGGATGGACAATTACACTCCGGACGACTTCAATTTTACGCCAGGGGTTTTTTTTTTTGTCCAGAGAGGAAGCAGGTGGCAAGGAAACTTTTCCTGCAAGATCGAGATTAGATTACTCCGAGCAACGTGTATTGAGGATTAGGTTTTTGTGCCATGTCGCTGACAGAAAACGTGCACGATAATTGGAAAATTAAGGATTTAATTGATTGGAAATGACATTTGGAAGATTTGATCGATTCAATTTGATGAACTTTTGTTGTTTTCGATACCACAATTGCTCAGATTTTTCCCTGTTTAATTAAAGCATAATTCTTCTGTCCACATCCAGTTTTGTCATCCGTCCGTGGAAAAAATTAATAAAGCGTATAAAATCATTGGCCTCCTGCCACAAACCATAAACCATGGCGTGAAATTAAACACTCGAATGATTCTTGAAGATATTAACGGCAACTTTTACGACATCATGGAACATTTACCATTGTTAATGCCATCCGTTGAAATAAAATTCCTTGAGTAGGTAAATTCTAATTCCGATTGCAGCCCCCGAGGGATTCATTATTCGAATTTGATTTTGATTGAAGTTATTGAGCTCTATCGGTCTATTCTCTTTGCGGTGCATTTCCGTCAAATGCAAATATTCCAAAACATACATTTATTGGCTTTTGGAATCCAATGATCAATTAATGAAGACATAATAAACACAAATACAATGAACAAAACGCGGGGCGAAATTAAAATTACTCTCCCGCTCGCTTGAAGGGGCCTTCTTGAAAGATTTAACAGCTCTTGACAAAAGATTCTATTAGCGAAAATGGGCTTTGCACTCGTGCAATCAAAATCTTTTTTTCGTTTTGTGCTGATTTGTGATTTTTCTTTAATGGTAACCGCTAAAACTAGACTATTACTGTTCCATTAGGCGTTAATAGTGCCGCTCTAAACCTTAAACTGCTCAATAAACGCCTCAAAAAAGTTCATTTATTGGATAGTTAAATCTAAATTGGGACCTTGCAATGAGGCAATTAATTTTTTACTTAAGATACACAACAGAAAATGAAGAATTTTACTTTCATAATAGAAATTCAGGTTCAAAGCCCATTATAGGTGAAGCTCAGTGTAATGATTTACAAGAATTATACACGACTAATGACAATCACAAATACAATATGATAATAATTAATACTGGTAACAAAAACTATATACAGAAGATATCAAAAGAACCACATTCTCCCCAGGTTAATTTTTCAACATAATCTTCAAGATATTTGGGAGATTGTTTAGTTCTTGATCCACGATGGATCTGGTTTTCTTGTTGTGACGCACAGTGAATAGATTGAGACTCACTAACATTTTTTTGTTCTATGTCTCACATTTGTTCTGTGGGAATAGGTTCCTGTAAAAAATCTACACTTTTGTCTGATAGAGTAGGAATAATTTTATAACATGTTTATCAGTATTATTTTCCGATTCTAGTAGTCAGTAGAGTTTCATCACCACAGTCTATTACCCGCTGAAAACACGCAGCTCCGTTTGTCACACCAAAAGGAATTCGTCGGAACTGATATAATTTAGCATTTGTCTCAAAAGCAGTATACTGATTTACGTCGTCACGTATGGAAACTTGGTGGATCTATAGTACTGAAAATCTTGAATTTCGCCACAACACGAACAATATCTGCAATATTGGGCAGAGGATATGCATCTGAATATGTAAACCTCTTAAACAGAGTTACTTTCTTCTATGTTTCTATTTAAATGAAGGTTTCTTATTTCAATAAAAATAAAGTGTCTATCTTCTGGTAAAAATCGTCTAGGCTTTGTTGTAATTGGCCTGCATTCTGCTGATGAATTTGAAAATAATGTAGGCGGATCAATTTTTAGGAACGCCAAACTACAAATCGATGATGAGTTGTCAATATACAAGGGGAGGTTTAGAACATCCAAAAGATACTTCAAAGGTTGAATGTTGTCTAAGAATATCATGATATCAGCACATAAATCAGAAAGAACTGATAAACGTAATTTTCTGTATGAATGCCCCATCATTTCTAAGTCTACAAAGCAATGACCTGATATTTGAGACTGTAAGATTGTTCTGACCATTAGTATATATCCAGTGTTTGAATGTATAGGTACATCGATTAATGAGGCAAAAGTTTTATTAATGTATGTTTCAGAACTCTTTGTATCTACTAAAGCATCAGAAGACAGGTATAATTAGGGCAGAAGCTTTAACTTTTCTTTGGCTTAGACATTCCTTGAAGAAATATCCACGTTTACCGCATTCAGTACATGTTGAATCTTTAGCACGGCATAACGTGCGAAAACGTCTTTCAGTACTTCCACAGAAATAAAATTTGTACACTTTCGTAGCATTGTACACTTTCGTAGCCTTCTTCATGTGTTTCTCTACTTTCAGATTGAATTAAGTTAATCACACCTGAAGTTTACATACCTTGTACTTAAAAAATTATGTGGCCAGAATTATATAAAACATATGGAACATTCGAGTGCACATAACGATTTAAATGAATTTTTGACGTATCCGGATTCCTATATTAAAACTTCATCCTTTCAGCACTTTCCTTCTTGAGAAGACAATGAGGGAATCGAAGGATTTGGCAAAGTGTTGATAGGGATGGACACACGAATTCGGTTTACACCCACTCTATTTATCTAATCTAATGGTCCAATAGTCTCACACTAACAATTTATTCCGAAAACCAAAGCAGCAATACTTATTTAATTGTCAAAACTTTGAATGGACTCTGGAATGGATGAGGTTGACAATAGGTGAAAAATTAAAACAGAATATTTATAAGATAGGTAGAGATGCTATATGCTTCTGAATGTTTTTGTGCCGATTCTAGAGATAGAGTTTGATTCTTGGCTTCATCAAGTTTCAAAGTAGTATTCTCCAACAATCGTTGTCAAATTTGAGGAGAGCTTAAGCCACTAATGAAAGAATCTCAAAGATAGTCGTTGTGACTTTCTTCAGCGCTGACAGTTTTGAAGTTACATTCTTTACTTAAATGTTCTAGTGCTTGTAAGTACTGATCAACAGTCTCTCCAGTGTCTGGCCAATATTTAATTTTTTTAGGATTAATGAAAATTGAATCCAAAATCTTAATAACTTCTGAGTAAGAAGACCAGCAGGATGTGCTCATAGTTCACCAAGAGTTTCAGTTTTCCATCATTTTCTAGCTTATCAACGGATGATATGAAATTGTTGAAAATTGCTTTCCAGTGAGTCCACTGTTGTGCAGCTTTTGAAGAGTTTTGATCAGCGTCGAATTGGTCAGGTCTTAAGAGTTTATCTATCTTGTTACTGAATTACCATTAGAAATTAGGCTTCAATAAACAAGAATTCACAATAAATTCATTCAAAATTCCAGGGTAAACAATATTTCTGATCTGAAAATACTCAAAAGAAGTTTTTGAAGTTCAACTTCATTTTCATCTGTAAAGTTTGCCTCAACTTCTTAATTTCTCTAGAAAAGCTGTTTTAAGGTCTTTCGAGATTTTCTTTATTTATCAATTTTAGTTTATTCTCGGCTCTTGAATTTGTCGAAAAAGAAAATTCAAGAGCCTGGAATAGAAAAAATATGAATGTCCTGTACCGGGACTCCATAACGAATAGCAGGGGTCAATATTTCTATCGACTCTATCTCTATTGTCGTTTCCTCTCTTCTGATTTCAATATGAAGGAAGAAGATAGCTATTCTTAAAATGAGAGGAATAACGATTTTTATCAGTTACCCTGATCATTTTGAAACATTTAATAAATGACGTTTAATAATGGTTTTAATTTTGTAAGATCGCACTTTCATCGATGTACCTATGATATATCGATATCGTATCGACAAGCCCTTCTCTAGGAGTAAGTACCATCGTCATCAAAAATATCAAGAACAAACACTCAATGGAAGAAAATAAGTCATACTAATTCTACCGTCAGTCATTTCAATATGAATTTTAATGAATTTAATTCATATTTTTACACTAAAATGCATATAATAGTACAAGAACTAATATGATGCTGTTCCAGTTACTTTTGGTGACGATGGTACCTTCATTTTCATCTGTAAAGAAAAGCTGTTCTAAGAATTTTTAAGAAACTTTTCTGAGATTAAGAACATTTTTTGCCATTACTATACATTTTGAACTACTCTACTTTTTTCTGTATGTAAAAATATGTCTAGTGAAGCTGTTTTTATCAGTTGAGACAGTATTTTTGATCTGGGACCAGCTTCTTAATTTTTGCAAAAAAGCTATTCTCAGATCTTTCGAAAAAAATGTCCTCCTACTTGCCATCGTAGACGGTTGAGAGACTATCTCCAGCTGAGATTCTCAGCAATCGTCAAACATCAACAAAAATATCAATATAGAAGTAATATGCATTTACCTCCGTACTCTACTAGTACCAATCTACCAAGGTCCAAAACCCTGTTATCTCTTGGATACTCACTTTGCCCAAACAACCAAGCACTGCACTCAGGATTATACTGTCCTCTGTTTTCTCTATTTCCTTGGCAAAGCATTTTGAAGGATATCTCTTACTTTATCCACTATCTAGGGTTTTTCATTTTATGAAATGAATGACGTCAAAACTTAGTTATCAGACGTTTCTGATAATGGGAGATCACCATCGTCATCACTACTCCTTAAAGTTTCTTTTGAAACACCTTCAGGCATTATCCATGGGTCATTAAGATGATATTGTCATATTTTTTTCTCGCACTACGTGATGAATCTGGCATGTCTTGAACCCTGAACCTGTCATTTGGAAGTATTTCTGTCATAACCATTGGTCAAGCATATTTCGGATTTAGTTTCTTACTTTGACCATCTGCATTCTTATTCATTAAAATTACCACAACATTGTTAATTTTATATTGCTTTGCGCTCTTCTCTGCTTGATTTTATCTTGGATTTTGTCGGATTCTTTGTGTAGCCTCGTTTCTAAGAGCCTCAATATCCATATCTATTGACGATAAGTCAAGTTCAGCAGTAAGCACACTATCAGTTTGGTGTATAACCCATTAGAAGTTGGTTGGGTGTATTTCCAGTGATTTGATGGACTGTATTGTTTATTGAACATTCTAATTTGTCAATAAATTGATTCCATAGTTATCTTCGGAGTCGGTTATTGTTTGCGAGAGCTGCCAACACAGCATTGGGAACCAAATGTATGTTGTACTTTGAGCAAAATTGTTTGGTAAATGTGTCAATAGTGCAGATTACCTCGTAGTGTTTTCTGAAATAGCTCCAAGTGGTCGATGTGTATAGTATGGAAAGGTATTGGCTGTTTGGCTATTGGATAGAGATAGCCTTCACGTCGTCCCAATGGAATTTTGTTGTATAAGCATGGAACACAAGTGACAATGTATTTTTGAAGGTATTTTCTCATACAATGGGAGACCAATGCACTACTTGTCTCCTGAAGCCATGTGGTACAACCCATTGTATACCTATGGAAGTAATGCGGTTTTCCTGTCCAATCCTCAAAGCATAGTTTTTATAAACTTCTCGATTATGATCAGTTTCTGGTAGTTTCTTCAGGAAATCATGGATTAGAAGAATCTTTGCGTCGACAGTTGAGCAGATAGAATCCAATCTGCCTCTTCAATCAGAGTGACTCGGATTTCGGCTTAGAACATCGATATGTTGCAATCGTTTTCCAGGACGATATTGCACAGTGAAAGTATACTCTTGCAGCTGCAGCCACCAGCGCGCGACTCTATATATTAGGTAACTTTTGCTGCTTGAAATTTTCCAGTTCGTAAGAATGGTAATTATTTTCTGCTTTGTTGGTATGTCAGCTATAATAGGCCACTGGTTTAAGTAAAAAAATCACGTTTTTGCAGTAATATTCCGGCTATACCATCCTGGCTAGCACCTGTATGTACTTCGGTCTCCATCTTTGGGTCATACATTACAAAGTTCAATAAGCTTCTGCTTAAGATTTTCAAATACCATCTGTTCCGATTTGCTCCAATTCCAGTCGATGTTGTTCCGCGTAAGTAATGTTAGAGGTCTAACCAGAGCAGCTTACTCTTGATCAAATTTTCAGAAGTATCCAGTTAATCCCGAAAATTGACGCCCTTACTTGACAGTTTTGGGAGCTGGAAATTATCGTACAGCGTCGATTTTTGCTGCACCAGGTCGCACACCTTGTCCATCTAGTTCAAAGCCTAAGTAATTTATGGACATGGTGAGGAAGACACATTTCTTAATGTTTAATGTTAAGTTCTCACTTTTGAAAACATCTATATTTTCCGAATACTTTCTGAATTTTCTGCAGCAATATTGCGATATGGAGGCAGGATCTTGTTCATCATGCGTTGGAAGACTGCTGGAACATTACATGAACCAAATGGCATCCGATTTTATTCATATTGTCCCTCTGAATGATGTTAAATGTTTACTTTGTTCAGCAATAGGTATCTGGTGGTATATCCAGAACTCAGATCTAAGGTAGTGAAAATGAAACATCCTTTCAACTTATCTATATTTGATCATCGATTCGAGATTGATTGTTTTCAGGTTTAATTTTCGATAAATCAATGCACATTCGATCTTTTCCGTCTTTCTTCTTAACAACTAGCAAGGGAGAAACGTATGATGAATCAGATTCCTGAATTATTCCTGCCTCCAAAAGTTCCAATATAGTTGCCCTTACTTTTTTCCTTCCGGTTCAGCCATTCCGTAAGGCCTGTAGGTGAAAGGATTGTCTTCTAAAAGTTCTATTTCCAATTCTGCACAGATCTAGCTTCACCAAGATGCTCAGATACTGTACCCTGTACCAAAAAGGTCTCTGTATTCTTGAAGAAGCGTCATTAGTTTCTTTCGTAGGATTGGATCAGTAATACTGTCACAACCCCTATACGTTTCGTCCTGGGACGTCACAACAGGAGCGTGACCTGGGGGCGTAGATGGGGTTCAGGTAGAGAGAAACTCGTTTGGTATAGGTATAATAAGATAATGTATTGAATAATAATAATATTACCCTAGAAATAGTATCATGACGTCTCTTCTACGGAGGGACGTACTACTTATAGGCCACTCTGTATTATGTACCCTCTGTACACTTGGATTGACTGAATACTGACGCTGGCTTTGAGACAGATCCAGAAGGGCGTTTCCCATTAAGGTATTTTGCACTGGACCTAGTCTGCTGCATTCAATACTCCCAGAAAAGCATTTCCCATTAAAGGTAGTTTGCACTGGGAAGAGACTTAGCTAGAGGGGCTTTTCCCATTATGGGTACTTTGCACTAGCCTTAATCTGCCGGTAATGGATTTCGGCGCGGTATTTATACCAAATTAATGCTGACTCGTCGACACACATGTACAGAGTGGTATTTACTTAAGTAGTTGACAATACCAATGTTGATAACTTCTTCTCTCAATAATGGAAGTTGGTTAATGTCCTCTCTTTAGAACTTGCTCAGAGGTATTGCTAGTATCTAATTCACAAGGTACGGCTCTTATTTATGGATGTTTACTGCCCAATGTGAGAGCCCTTTCAGATAAGTTAATTATTGGAATAACTGCTGTTTGGTTTTTGGCTAGATTGTTTTTTGACGTCAAAACGAGTAATGTACCAAAAGAAATATTATTTATTAGATTAATCAAGAAAAACATATTATCTACTAATTACTAAACTAAGGATATTTTACACTTTTCAGGAAGTTTCTTGAATCTAGAGGATTTTCTCATGCAGAGGTCGGTACATAACTAAAATTTCAAACCAATTCGCTTAAAGATTGATTATTTCGCCCTTTAAAAACTCATTTACATAAAAATAATTAGCAACAAAAGCCCAAGGTTTGCTAGTGACAAGTGTAAAAACAATTTGATTAGGGCTGGTAATTTTGATGGATTTGATATGATTTTAATTAACAGGATTTGACTCACCTGCACGTTTCATAAGACACTGACGTAGTCCTGCAAAAAAAATAATGTTAAAAAATTGCTTTTGCTATTAGATTAGGAATGATACAGTATGGCAAGGGTTTCTCAATTCAAATACTAAGGAAGTTTGGTCAATAAAAAGCTTATAGAATAGGCAAGTAGGTAGGATAAAAAAGCACGACATAAGAAACTTAACGGTTAGAAAAAAGACAGACATAAAGTAGCATATATTAGATAGTTAGGCAAACTTTAATTATTCCCGGCGCTTGAATGGCCAAGAGCTTGGAATAACAAAGAGATAGCAATAAAAGAAGCTTAATAAATAAGAAAGAAACAAAAACAAAGTAGGAAAAGAATGAAGGATTATTCCAGTTTAAAAGGATGCCTTTTGGTCTAACCAACGCCCCTGCGACTTGTCAACAACTTAATTAGATAATTACGTCAACAAGAGCCTCAATTAATGTTTTTCCAAAGGCACATCATACACAACCCAAAAACCCATACAGAAGTAGGTACTAATAAAATTCGCTTCTAGAGTTGGAGCATTTTAATTAAAAAATCTTAAATGCACGGCATGATCTCGAATTAATAATGTAATGAACCCTTGTACCCGGTGGTTAATTAATCCTTCAACCCTCCCGGTTTTAGTTTACACCTTCGCCGTATAGCGCTTTTTGTCCGAACACCGCGAGAAATGGAGCTAAATTAATTAATATTTTCTGGAATGCATCTCCCCGTGATGGCGCTTTTAATTATTGGAAAATATCGACAGACATAATAAACCAGCGTGTAAATAATTATTTAGTCTGGGGTATTTGAAGTATTTTAATATTAATTTTTGACCACCAATTCATGGATACCTGGACACTGTTGTAGCCTAAAAGAAGCATAGTGGGAGTTGGCTAAAGTAACGTCATACCTACTGACAGATTACTTTGTTCAGGACAACAGCTCTTGTACAAGTATAAGTTATAAATCTCTCAAACGTAATTACTCTGAAATAAACCAATTCTCAAAAGCTTCCCGCGATATTTTACAAAAATAATATTATTTTTCAAACAATTCAAGCTAAAATATTAGACTATCTATTCCGAAAAGGGGCTGACAGAAATAATACGAGCGTTCCGTTTAGCTATGTTTTCGCACAGCAACGACCCGGTAGTAATTTTATAAATTATAGCGAGCATCAGCTGGGTCTCCTAAAGTTTTATCGCCCTATTAGAAGATATTACTACCTTGTAGTTGTAATATTGAACTTTTTGAAATAAATATATTTAAAGAAAACTTTTATGAATAAATAATCAAAAAAAGTCTTCTTCCCATAGTTGTAAGACTCCCTTTTAGAAGCTCAGTTGAAGAAACACAGAGACAATTTAACGAGACCTCGTCTAAGAGCCTTACGGTCGTTATGATAGGCTTACCTCTAATCCTGTACGCTTGCCAAGTTAACAACTGTAATCATATTAAAGAGAGAATCGTGTGTAAGAAACTAAGGAACTTTTGCCAACCAATAAAAACTGTGACACAAAAATCAACCCATTTCTAATCCGATCAGGGATTTTCCCTTTTTTTTGGAAATTCACCATGCGTGTACGCGATATACAATATGATTTTTAGCCCTCCCTTATTTTCACAACCCTCTGCCGTATGATTTTTATATGATATTTTTTAAGGTTTCCTGCGATAAGGGCTTTTTTTTATGGGAGACGCAGGTTTTGTGCCTGCCAGGGTTATGGCCGATTTACAAAAAATATGGGGGTTTTTATCCATAGACTGGAAAACCAAAACATCCAGTTGAAAAAGCCAAATTACGCTGTATGCATTTCATCCTATTTAAATAGAGATTCAAAATCAGTATTTACCAAACATCGTTACAACGGAATCATAAACATTTGGCGTATTCATTAATTTTGTGGTTTTGGTTCCACGGTCTCTCTTTGCCTTTGTGCGCACCGTTTCGTTGGAAATTCGCTGTGTTTATTTTATATGTGTTTGCGGTATTTATTTGTGCAATAAATCCCGGCCCCAGTATGATGAGCCAAAGACCTTTTGGGAATTACGATATTCATTTTAATACACAACTTACTCCATCACTAGTTTGAAGACTTTCCAATAAGATAAAACAAATTTGAAGTCGATGTTTGGTTCAGAAGCAAAGTTATGACATTTTTTCTAATTGAACTTCAAAAATACTATGAAAAACTGTTTTGACAGGCTGTCAAAAATAGGCCAATTTTTTGTGCAACTTCAAAGTTTCAAAAATTATTATTTGAAGTTTTCCCAATAAGATAAAATAAATTTGAAGTCGATATTTGGTTCAGAAGCAAAGTTATGACATTTTCATTAATTGAACTTGAAAAATACTATGAAAAATTTTTTTGACAGGCTGTCAAAAATAGGCCAATTTTTTGTGCAACTTCAAACTTTCAAAAATTATTATTTGAAGTTTCCCAATAAGATAAAACAAATGTGAAGTCGATATTTGGTTCAGAAGTAAAGTTATGACATTTTCTCTAATTGAACTTGAAAAATACTATGAAAAATTGCTTTGACAGGCTGTCAAAAATAAGCCAATTTTTTGTGCAGCTTCAAACTTTCAAAAATCATTATTTGAAGACTTCCTAATAGGATAAAATAAATTTGAAGTCGATATTTGGTTCAGAAGCAAAGTTATGACATTTTCTTTAATTGAACTTGAAAAATACTATGAAAAATTGTTTTGACAGGCTGTCAAAAATAGACCAATTTTTTGTGCAACTTCAAACTTTTAAAAATTATTATTTGAAGTTTTCCCAATAAGATAAAACAAATGTGAAGTCGATATTTGGTTCAGAAGTAAAGTTATGACATTTTCTCTAATTGAACTTGAAAAATACTACGAAAAACTGTTTTGACAGGCTGTCAAAAATAGGCCAATTTTTTGTGCAACTTCAAGCTTTCAAAAATTATCATTTGAAGTTTTCCCAATAAGATAAAATAAATTTGAAGTCGATATTTGGTTCAGAAGCAAAGTTATGACATTTTCTCTAATTGAACTTGAAAAATACTATGAAAAATTGCTTTGACAGGCTGTCAAAAATAAACCAATTTTTTGTGCAGCTTCAAACTTTCAAAAGTCATTATTTGAAGACTTCCCAATAAGATAAAATAAATTTGAAGTCGATATTTGGTTCAGAAGCAAAGTTATGACATTTTCTTTAATTGAACTTGAAAAATACTATGAAAAATTGTTTTGACAGGCTGTCAAAAATAGACCAATTTTTTGTGCAACTTCAAACTTTCAAAAATCATTATCTGAAGACTTCCCAATAAGATAAAATAAATTTGAAGTCGATATTTGGTTCAGAAGCAAAGTTATGACATTTTCTTAAATTGAACTTGAAAAATACTATGGAAAATTGTTTTGACAGGCTGTCAAAAATAGGCCAATTTTTTGTGCAACTTCAAACTTTTAAAAATTATTATTTGAAGTTTTCCCAATAAGATAAAACAAATGTGAAGTCGATATTTGGTTCAGAAGTAAAGTTATGACATTTTCTCTAATTGAACTTGAAAAATACCATGAAAAATTGTTTTGACAGGCTGTCAAAAATAAGCCAATTTTTTGTGCAGATTCAAACTTTCAAAAATCATTATTTGCAGACTTTCCAATAAGATAAAATAAATTTGAAGTCGATATTTGGTTCAGAAGCAAAGTTATGACATTTTTTCTAATTGAATTTGGAAAATTTTATGAAAAATTGTTTTGACAGGCAGTTTTTCAATTTTCTCGCCTTTTGATTGGCTTAGAGATTCAATTTTCTAATATTCCTTGCTTTTAATCATCTTATCAAGGTTACTAGCATGTAATAATTTCTATTCACGTTGAATAATTTTAAGCTATAACGCCTTAGTGACTTCTTTACAAGTGAATTGCTGTCCCAGGATCTTCAAAAATGAGTAGATTGCTGCGGAACGCGCTCCGCTCGTCCCGCAGACTATTCCAATATGTTCTAGAGTAGTTATATACTCGTTCTCAGGGTTACCAGAACACTATAATCTCTACTTACGTTGAATAATCTTAAACTACAACTCCTTAGTGACTTCTTCACAAGTAGATTGCTGTCTTAGGGGTTTTAAAAAGAAATAAATGGCTGCGGAACTGGTCTAGTTATTTCTAGAACTACAATTTACTCGATTTACCCCTCTCCCTGCTCGGGCGCCAAATTTGTAAGGCGCCTGTTTGGTGTCAGAAGTTGGGGTTTGTTCGGTGTCGAAAGCTGGGGCCGGCTCGGTGTCGGGAGTTGGGGCCTGCTCGGTGTCGGAATTTGTGATACTTATTCATAGAGTGCACCTCTATTGATTGAATTGGATGTATAATAGCTGTGTATAGAAGTCGCCGAGTTCTTTAATGTGGTTAATGGTTATTTGATATGCATTCAAGATATGAATGTTGAGCTTGGTAATATCTATAGAGCTTTAGTGACTTCTTTACAAATGGATTGCTGTCTTAAGATCTTCAAAAACGAGTAGATTGCTGCGGAATCCGCTCCGCTCGTCCCGCAGACTGTTCTAATAAGTTTTAAAGTAGTTATATACTCGGCCTCAAGTTTCAACACCGAACAGGCCCCAACTCCTGATACCAAACAGGCGCCTTACAAATTTGACGCCCGAGTAGGGACAGGAGTAAATCGAGTAAATTATAGTTCTACAAATAACTAGACCTCTGCAGCCATCTATTCCTTTTTAAAATCACTTAAGGCCATTTGCACCGACCATTTTAAGCGAGGTTTAACGATAATCAACCTTTAAAGTGACATTTTTGCATCGAAAAAGTCACTTTTAACGTTGATGTGACGAGAATACAGGCCCAGGGGGCGGATTACAAACTCTCGATTCGAACCGAAACCGCCATGGATTTCGAACGCATTCTCATGCATTCGCATGGAGTGCGTTCGAAATCCATGGCGGTTTCGGTTCGAATCGAGAGTTCGTAATCCGCCCCCAGGCATCTAATTCTGTTGAATTGATCACTCAAGGTTCAATAATTTGGAAACTATCGGGCTGGCGTATTTGTGGGAACGGTCAATGCAATCAGCAGTCTCGGTTTAGGCGAAAATCAGGCATTACGGCTTATTTGAAGGCATAGTAGGAGTTAGCTGAAGCAACATAATACCTACTGACGAATTACTTTGATCTATATTCGATTATTTCAAGGTGAAAATTTCTATTCCTAAACCTTTTCTCAAGCAATTGCTACTGTCCCTTTTGCAACAAAAGCAGGATCTTAAAAAAAAAGGGGCAATTCCCTTTGTCATTCATAACGCGTAAGATTCTATGCCATTATCTATGGATTTGGTATGGAGACGCCTTAGGGCTCAACGTGTAATGCCCTTTGGGATCCAGATTAAGTGCCTGGATTATTGTCATAAAGGTATAGATCCCTTTGCCAAGGGACTGAAAGTCGAAAGATAACTCATTAGAATATTTATTATCAACAATTATTATGAAAATCTCAGAATGTACAATAATAGTCCTCGTGATTTATACGTCGTTCATTTTTCTCCAGACAAAGTTTTGTTCCAGAAAAATTCAAATCTCCAAATAAAAAGAAGAGGATATAAAGAAATGCCTTGTGTGTGTACGCGAATTGTGATGAATGCGCAATGACTTTTGATATTTTAAGGGATTGATGTATGTGCATGTAAAGTGGAGAACGTCGTACGAATAAATTTTCTGCTTAAATCGCAAAGAATTTATGGATGATGTTTTCTTGACGTCCAGACAACCCTTAAAACAATTTCCTAGTCAAATTAGACTATAGCCCGGTCCGGATATGAAATTTCACTTAAACTACAAGTAAAGGGATGAAACTTGGTCCTAACGACGTCGCCGAATGGCCGCAGACCCATTTGCGATGTACTTACTAGATCCAGTAATTTGATTTTGAGTTGCAATTCAAACTTTGAAAAGAGTTATTCATAAATTGGTTAGGTAGAAAAAAAGTGGGCCTAGTTGTAACTTAAGCCTATTTTTCCAATTACTTAAGTCAAGGATAGTAGTTGGGGAGATGTTGAACAAAGTAATTTGTCAGTAGGTATGACGTTGCTATAGCCAACCCCCACTATGCCTATTTCAAGGCTAAAGGAACGCTATAACTACTTTAATTCTTAAGTCCTCCTGGAGAAGAGGTTTTAACAATTTCATGAAGTAAAAATCACCGGCAAATCTCAGAGTGTAAAAAGATCTCAGTTCACGAAAGCTTTATTCGGATTCTTGCAGTAACTGTTCTATAACTGTCAAGAGTGTGCGCAGTTTGGGTTAGTTTCAGAACTGTTCTGGGATGATTCTGGATTCAGAAGTTTGAGTTAAAGTCAGAACTGTTCTGGAACGGTCCCCTAGGACTGTCAGAATTGATTCCTACTACTACTACTAGAGCAAGTACTATTTATTACACATGCGTAGGTTGTACAACATGAGTCTTGTTTCGAATTCTGATAGATGAGAAGGGTTTCATTCAGGTTGCCTGGTAATTGGTAACTTGATGACGCATCTGGGGTGCCTTATGGAGATTTGCATTATGTTGAGGCACCCCAGATGACGTCATAAAGTTATCAAGTAACCTAGAGTATCGAATTTGTTAGACAGTCCGAGAACGGTCCTTGGAATCAAAACTAATGCACATGCAATTCTGCGCTGTGAGCTCATTTGCGCTTATAGTTCCCGAGATAAAATCGTGTTAAGCAATTTGGGGTGATTTATCAATTTTTCAATTTTTCTGAGTGCCTTTTATCATAGATTTCTGCTTCAAATCTGAGAATAATTTAGTGTATGGAGTTTGGGGGATGTTGATTGACCAATAGGATACAAAATCTCGACTAAAAAAAATTGAAATTTCATCGTTTTAGTAAGAAGGTACCTACCTAATGATTTAGATTTTGGAAAACTTGGAAAGTTCATAACTTTTTTTCTATTATAATTAGAAAGCTGAAACTTTCACCGAATTTTATCCTTTTCAAAGGACTACAATCCCTGAAAATTTCAGCTCATTTGCACTTATAGTTCCTGAGATAAAATCGTGTTAAGTAATTTGGGGTGATTTATCAATTTTTCCATTTTTCTGAGTGCCTTTTATCATAGATTTCGGCTTCAAATCTGAGAATAATTTAGTGTATGGAGTTTGGGGGATGTTGATTGACCATTAGGATATAAAATCTCGATAAAAAAAAAATTGAAATTTCATCGTTTTAGTAAGAAGGTATCTAATGATTTAGATTTTGGAAAACTTGGAAAGGTCATAACTTTTTTTCTATTATAATTAGAAAACTGAAACTTTCACTGAATTTTATCCTTTTCAAAGGACTACAATCCCTGAAAATTTCAGCTCATTTGCGCTTATAGTTCCCGAGATAAAATCGTGTTAAGCAATTTGGGGTGATTTATCAATTTTTCAATTTTTCTGAATGCCTTTTTTCAACAATTTCGGCTTCAAATCTGAGAATAATCCAGTGTATGGAGTTTGGGGGATGTTGATTGACCAATAGGATACAAAATCTCGACAAAAAAAAATTTGAAATTTCATCGTTTTAGTAAGAAGGTACCTGAAACTTTCACTGAATTTTATCCCAATCAAGGGAGTACAATCCCTGAAAATTGAAGAGTTACAGTTCCTAACAAATTCACCTCTATAAGATTTTGATATTGTATACCAATAAAACTCAATAGTCTTGGTCAACTAAGGTCCAGTTTATGCATCTCCAGATAAACTTGCGTTTTTATCCGTGACATTGCATACCTGACAGTTTATCAGGAGCTGAATAAACCGGCCCTCAATAACCTAATTTACTTTTTGAAAAGTAAAATTTCATTGGTATATAAAATAATTCCAAAAATATACCGTTTTAAGCCGGGATTCATTAGTTTTCTGAAACTCCTGCGAGAGAGTCTTAGTTGAAAATAATTGCAGAGATTAATCAAAATTAGTCGGAAAACTCCCCATCAGCTGAAATTTAGCCAAAGGAACGAAAAGCTCTTTGTGTAATGAGATTTGCAATGGACGATTAGAATTTCTACGAATATCCATACCGGGAAATAATTATGGAATAAACAGGAAAAACTCAATAAAAAGTCTCGTTATGAAATATGATGTCAGAAAAGTAGATAACCCGAGACATTGTTGACCATTATTCAAAAAAAAAAAAACTAGACTTTCCAGACAGCGCCGGAAAGAAGCGAAAACCCAAAGGAAATGCATTTGAATCGATTTAACTTTCGTATTTTTATTCCGATGAAAAATGTATATAGTCACAATTATTATAAGTTCAATTAAAATTGTGACATGAACCGTTTCCGTGTGCAAAATTCAACAGACAAAAGGACATTAATACGCCAGGATTAGCATCGGCTGACCCTTGCAGGACCACCGGAGAAATTATCCTTAACGTGCCCATTCGTTTTACCGTTTTGTATGCAAAACGGGTAGCTAAAAGTCCATTTCGGGAGCCCCTTGATAAGCGACCATCCCAGGATATTGTATTAAATTGTGTCGTTTTAAGGTATACCAAAACTTTTTGCCTGCGATATTACAATGGTAATTTCATCATGCATTCAAATGGACCTTTTATTTGGAAGAGTTTTGTTATTATTGTGAACATTGCATTTGCATAAACAACATTAGGGTGCAAATTTACCTGGAGTTGTATGATAACCCTTAACAATTTTGATCGGTTATTAGTATTAGTGAAAGAATCAAGGTATATTATAATAATTAAACTTTTCGAGGAACTATGGTGTGTGCCCCACTGTTGCCAGGTCAAAAAAATTAAATTCACCAGAATTTGGAATGAAAAATCACCAGAAATCTTGGAAGTTAATTTTTCAGGAAAATTCTTGCCTTACGGGCTTATATTAAACCAAGTAGGCTTTGGAAACATGTATACTTATATTACAGGGCGCCATATTTAAATTTTAAAATTTTGCATAGCCTACTTTGTCCCTTGTCAAACAGTGTTGCCAACTACAACTTATAACAAATATTGTGTCAATCATTGAGGCTCCAATTTATGTTTAAAAAAAGCCCAAGTAGGCCTTGCAAATTTCAAATTTTCCATAACAGTAATTATATAAACATCGGCAACACTGTTGGGCAAAATGTCAAATATAATCACCCTTAGAATTTTTATTTCAAAATTTTCAAATTTAATTTTCTTGGAACCCGTTGTTGTAGCTCCTAATAAGAGCTTCAAAATGGTTCTCAGTTGAAGTCGTTGGTATTTACGGTTTTTGAGAAAATCGAGTTTGAAGTTTAATAAGATAAGATAAAATTCAACTTTGAGGCTCAATTTTTCCAAAAGTATTTGAGTTATCGAATTCAATCTAGCACTCATTTATAGAGAATTTAATACTCTTTCCAACCATGTATAATTTATTTTGATTTGTTTAAAATTTAATAGAAGTATTGGCAATTGCTCCTAACCTTGTCAGGATTCAAAAAAAAAATTAAACCTAAAAATTGAGATTATCTTTTCAATTTTTCTCTGTGTTGAAATCAAGATTTTGTAATGATGTTAGAGTTTTTTTCGACTAATTTAGACCCGCTCTATCAATTGGAAAAGTCAAAATTCGAAAAATCTGAAAAATAAAAAATTCGATTTTTTCAAAGGGTTAAACCCCTTTGGATTTTAATTTTAAAATTTTCAAACTCAATTTTCTCGAAACCCGCCAAAGATTTCGGATCAATTTTTTTTAGGATTGTAGCCTTTGATGAGAACTTTAAAATGGTACTTAGTTGAAGTCGCTGGCATTTAGGGTTTTTCAGAAAATCGAGTTTGAAGTTTTTGACTAAATTTCAACTAAAATCCAACTTTGAGGCTCAATTGCTCCAAAAGTATTTGAGTTATCAAACTCAATCTAGCACTCATTTATAGAGAATTTAATACTCTTTCCAACCATATATAATTTATTTTGATTTGCTCAAAATTTAATAGAAGTATTGCCAATTGCTCCTAATCTTGTCAGGATTCAAAAAAAATTTAAACCTAAAAATTGAGACTTTCTTTTTAATTTTTCTCTGTGTTGAAATCAAGATTTTGTAATTATGTTAGAGTTTTTTTCGACTAATTTAGTCCCGCTCTATCGATTGAAAAAGTCAAAATTCAAAAAATCTGAAAAATAGAAATCTCGATTTTTTCAAAGGGTTAAACCCTTAGGTAAACCCCTTTTGATTTTAATTGCAAAATTTTCAAACTCAATTTTGTCGAAACCCGCCAAAGATTTCGGATCAATGTTTTTTAGGATTGTAGCCCTTGATGAGAACTTTAAAATGGTCTTTAGTTGAAGTCGCTGGCATTTAGGGTTTTTCAGAAAATCCAGTTTGAAGTTTTTGACTAAATTTCAACTAAAATCCAAATTTGAGGCTTAATTGCTCCAAAAGTATTTGAGTTATCAAACTCAATCTAGCACTCATTTATAGAGAATTTAATGCTCTTTTCAACCATATATAATTTATTTTGATTTGCTCAAAATTTAATAGAAGTATTCGCAATTGCTCCTAACCTTGTCAGGATTCAAAAAAAATTTAAACCTAAAAATTGAGATTTTCTTTTTAATTTTTCTCTGCGTTGAAATCAAGATTTTGTAATGATGTTAGAAATTTTTTCGACTAATTTAGTCCCGCTCTATCGATTGGAAAAGTCAAAATTCGAAAAATCTGAAAAATAAAAATTTCGATTTTTTCAAAGGGTTAAACCCCTTTGGATTTTAATTTTAAAATTTTCAAACTCAATTTTCTCGAAACCCGCCAAAGATTTCGGATCAATGCTTTTTAGGATTGTAGCCCTTGATGAGAACTTTAAAATGGTCTTTAGTTGAAGTCGCTGGCATTTAGGGTTTTTCAGAAAATCCAGTTTGAAGTTTTTGACTAAATTTCAACTAAAATCCAACTTTGAGGCTTAATTGCTCCAAAAGTATTTGAGTTATCAAACTCAATCTAGCACTCATTTATAGAGAATTTAATGCTCTTTTCAACCATATATAATTTATTTTGATTTGCTCAAAATTTAATAGAAGTATTCGCAATTGCTCCTAACCTTGTCAGGATTCAAAAAAAATTTAAACCTAAAAATTGAGATTTTCTTTTTAATTTTTCTCTGTGTTGAAATCAAGATTTTGTAATTATGTTAGAGTTTTTTTCGACTAATTTAGTCCCGCTCTATCGATTGAAAAAGTCAAAATTCAAAAAATCTGAAAAATAGAAATCTCGATTTTTTCAAAGGGTTAAACCATTAGGTTAAACCCCTTTTGATTTTAATTGCAAAATTTTCAAACTCAATTTTCTCGTAACCCGCCAAAGATTTCGGATCAATTTTTTTGGGATTGTAGCCCTTGATGAGAACTTTAAAATGGTCTTTAGTTGAAGTCGCTGGCATTTAGGGTTTTTCAGAAAATCCAGTTTGAAGTTTTTGACTAAATTTCAACTAAAATCCAACTTTGAGGCTCAATTGCTCCAAAAGTATTTGAGTTATCAAACTCAATCTAGCACTCATTTATAAAGAATTTAATACTCTTTCCAACCATATACAATTTATTTTGATTTGCTCAAAATTTAATAGAAGTATTGCCAATTGCTCCTAATCTTGTCAGGATTCAAAAAAAATTTAAACCTAAAAATTGAGACTTTCTTTTTAATTTTTCTCTGTGTTGAAATCAAGATTTTGTAATTATGTTAGAGTTTTTTTCGACTAATTTAGTCCCGCCCTAACGATTGGAAAGGTCAAAATTCGAAAAATCTGAAAAATAAAAATTTCGATTTTTTCAAAGGGTTAAACCCCTTTGGATTTTAATTTTAAAATTTTCAAACTCAATTTTCTCGAAACCCGCCAAAGATTTCGGATCAATTTTTTTTAGGATTGTAGCCTTTGATGAGAACTTTAAAATGGTACTTAGTTGAAGTCGCTGGCATTTAGGGTTTTTCAGAAAATCGAGTTTGAAGTTTTTGACTAAATTTCAACTAAAATCCAAATTTGAGGCTCAATTGCTCCAAAAGTATTTGAGTTATCAAACTCAATCTAGCACTCATTTATAGAAAATTTAATACTCTTTCCAACCATATATAATTTATTTTGATTTGCTCAAAATTTAATAGAAGTATTGCCAATTGCTCCTAATCTTGTCAGGATTCAAAAAAAATTTAAACCTAAAAATTGAGACTTTCTTTTTAATTTTTCTCTGTGTTGAAATCAAGATTTTGTAATGATGTTAGAAATTTTTTCGACTAATTTAGTCCCGCTCTATCGATTGGAAAACTCAAAATTCAAAAAATCTGAAAAATAAAAATTTCGATTTTTTCAAAGGGTTAACCCCTTTGGATTTTAATTTTAAAATTTTCAAACTCAATTTTCTCGAAACCCGTCAAAGATTTCGGATCAATGTTTTTTAGGATTGTAGCCCTTGATGAGAACTTTGAAATGGTCTTTAGTTGAAGTCGCTGGCATTTAGGGTTTTTCAGAAAATCCAGTTTGAAGTTTTTGACTAAATTTCAACTAAAATCCAACTTTGAGGCTCAATTGCTCCAAAAGTATTTGAGTTATCAAACTCAATTTAGCACTCATTTATAGAGAATTTAATACTCTTTCCAACCATATATAATTTATTTTGATTTGCTCAAAATTTAATAGAAGTATTGCCAATTGCTCCTAATCTTGTCAGGATTCAAAAAAAATTTAAACCTAAAAATTGAGACTTTCTTTTTAATTTTTCTCTGTGTTGAAATCAAGATTTTGTAATTATGTTAGAGTTTTTTTTCGACTAATTTAGTCCCGCCCTAACGATTGGAAAGGTCAAAATTCGAAAAATCTGAAAAATAAAAATTTCGATTTTTTCAAAGGGTTAAACCCCTTTGGATTTTAATTTTAAAATTTTCAAACTCAATTTTCTCGAAACCCGCCAAAGATTTCGGATCAATTTTTTTTAGGATTGTAGCCTTTGATGAGAACTTTAAAATGGTACTTAGTTGAAGTCGCTGGCATTTAGGGTTTTTCAGAAAATCGAGTTTGAAGTTTTTGACTAAATTTCAACTAAAATCCAACTTTGAGGCTCAATTGCTCCAAAAGTATTTGAGTTATCAAACTCAATCTAGCACTCATTTATAGAGAATTTAATACTCTTTCCAACCATATATAATTTATTTTGATTTGCTCAAAATTTAATAGAAGTATTCAAGTATTGCCAATTGCTCCTAATCTTGTCAGGATTCAAAAAAAATTTAAACCTAAAAATTGAGACTTTCTTTTTAATTTTTCTCTGTGTTGAAATCAAGATTTTGTAATGATGTTAGAAATTTTTTCGACTAATTTAGTCCCGCTCTATCGATTGGAAAACTCAAAATTCAAAAAATCTGAAAAATAAAAATTTCGATTTTTTCAAAGGGTTAAACCCCTTTGGATTTTAATTTTAAAATTTTCAAACTCAATTTTCTCGAAACCCGCCAAAGATTTCGGATCAATAAAATCCAACTTTGAGGCTCAATTGCTCCAAGAGTGTTTGAGTTATCAAACTCAATCTAGCACTGATTTTTAGAGAATTTGATGCTCTGTCCAACCATATATAATTTATTTTGATTTGCTCAAAATCTAATAGAAGTATTGGCAATTGCTCCTAACCTTGTCAGGATTCAAAAAAAATTTACCCCTTTAGATTTTTATTTCAGAAAATTTGATCTTGAATATCTTAAAATCTATTAAAGGTTTTGAATTAAAATTTTCAGGAAATGTAACTCTTGATAAGGGCTTTGAAATGGTATTTAGTTAAAATCGCTAGCTCTTATGGTTTTCGAAAAAACCGAGTTTGAAATTTTTGATAAAATTTGGACTAAAACTTAACTTTGAGATTCAATTGCCCAGAAAGTATTCGAGTTATCAGAACGAATTTAGCATGGATTTATAGAGAATTTAATGCTCTCTCCAACCATATATAATATGTTTTGATTTGTTCAAATGTCTTTGAAGATATTGGCCATTATTCCTAACCTTGTCAAGATTTGAAAAAATTTCCAGAACGAAAGTTGAGATTTTTTACCTTCTTGAAATCGCCATTTTGAAAGTGATGTTAGAATTTTTTCGATTGATTTAAACCCGCTGAATCAATTGGAAAAGTCAAAATTTCGAAAATATGAAAAATAAAAATTTCGAGTTTTCGATTGATTTGACTGAAACCCCCCATAAGCAACGCCACTGGCCAAACAAAATTCATGTTGCCAACTTGAAAAATAACCGGCCAATAGCAACAAGAGCCTGGAATAAACAGAAATTGAAATATATAAAGGGAAACATATATATGAAAAGAACAAATAAAAATTTATATAAAAATCAAAGGACCTCATACTCACATACCATTTATGGGTATTTGGTTTTCTGTCAAACAAATGAAATTTGTATGTTAATGAAGTAAAATTTATGCCATTGTTAAAAATATCCATAATTGATGAAATTTCAAAATCACCAGAAATTGCCATTTTTCAAAAAGTTTTTCACCAATCACCAGATTTTTCATAAAATCACCAGATCTGGTGAAATTTCTGCAGACCTGGCATCACTGGCCCAAAGTTTTATGAGAATTTGGATCCTTAGTACCTCGTAGGTTAAGAGGTATTATATGAGCAAGCTTTCTTTTCCTTGTGAAGGGCACTACAGTTATTTTGTGAGGATTTATTTTCATATCCTCACTCCACCGTAAGCATTGTGTACTATTTTCTGAAGGGTTTCGTAGAGTCACTTTCCGATTTTCCCCTCATTACAATAGCTATGTCGTCCCACGGCCTTGTCGTCCGCATAAGCCTTGTCGTCCGCATAAGCAAAGGTATAACAAATTTAATCAAAATTGCAAGAGAATTTGTGCAGTGATCCAATGACATTGAGAGAAAAAGAAAAGGGATATTTTTAGACAAATCTGGCAACAGTAAATTATACATATACCATTTACTAGGACATGAAACTCATCATTCGTTTCTCAATACATGGAGCATTGAACTGGACTGAATATTTAAATAAGGAATACGTAGTTTTATGAGATTTTTCAATATAACTTTTGATCCTAGATCCCCTCACAGCTCCTAGAACTAACGGTAACCCAGTTAAATCAAATATTGTCTTGTTTCAGGATACCATCACACCACCCAACAACCACCCAGAATAACCGAACACCCTGTAGATACCACAGTAGCCAGGCACGAACCAGCCACTCTAAATTGTCAGGCACAAGGCGAACCAGAACCATCCATAACATGGTAAATATCAAAATTTGACTAAATCCAATAGATTTTACATTATTTACCAAAACTAGGTACAAAGACGGTTCCATTCTAAGAACAACAATCCAAGATTCTCGATCACACCGAGTGGTACTACCAGCTGGAAGTTTGTTCTTCCTCAAAGTGGTCCAAAGCAGGAAAGAGTCGGACGCCGGAGTTTACTGGTGCGAGGCCAGCAACGCTTTAGGAAAAGTGAGGAGCCGGAATGCCACGTTGACTGTTGCAAGTAAGTAATTTTCCGGGGCAAAGTTTTTCAAATAGGAAAAGTTTGTTCGGGGCCGATGCGGTCCTTATAGCGGACAAACTTTCTAACGAGACTTTTTTCAATTCCATTAGAGCGGAAAACTTTAAAAACAAAAATTTTTGTTGGTCTTTTTCCAGATTCAATTAAGTTAAGAAATTTTCAATATTGATTTAATTAACTTGAAAATTACGATTATAGCTAGGTAGTTTCCTTTATGACGCGCGAAACCATTTTCTCTATATTGCTACAAGGATATTGCCAGAAAATCCGAAAGGTAGGTATATAGCCCGAAATGGAACTTACGTGTAAATTTCTCGAACGAACTAATCAAGCCCGCAAGGCCAACAATATGGCTTTCCAGAGACCCTCGAGACGTCCTCCAGTAAGATCCTAAGATGAACTAATTGACTCCCATCGGCTTATTTGGGTCGGGACTTTAGAGTTTGAGGACCGGTGAAGGGTCTAGTGAAATAGAATAAATATAAACTATTAATGTATGCTTTGCGGGAAAAGGGTTAGAGATTGGAGTCTCTGGATGATATTGCATATCGTTTAGTTTTTTATTTGGGAGCAAGGCAAGTGGTTCTTTTACCGTAGTCAAAAGCTTTCCTACTTTGTGGATATTTCATAAAAGTTCTGGAAAATCAAAGACAAGAAGACTTTGAGAAACTGGAAAATTGAAGACAGAAAAACTTACAGGGTATTTTATGGAAGCTTCATTAAAGGCAAAGAGTCATTGAGCAATTTTCATTAAAAAGTTCTTGAGAATGAAAGTCTCTGAACTTCAAAATAGTGACATTTGTATCCCTTTTTAAAAGAAAGTTAGACTTGTCAACATCACCTCCATATTCTCATGGGGTTTTCTCCCATCTCTAAACCAAATAAACCATTCTAAATATGCACTTTATAGCAATGACTATTATTGCTGCGTCCTTTTTTTTCCACCTCTCGATTGATCCCGGGGAAACAAAAGGGTTTAATTTGAATTTTCCTGTTTTGCCGCTCCGGAATAAATGCTGAAATTCAGTTATAAAAGCACGGGGAGGCCCCGGATTCCGAAAGGGGTTCGCTTTTCATTGCTTGTTTCGTTTTAATCAGGAGTTTGCTTGCGGTCTACATTTTGATTCAAAGTTTTCTTTGAATTTTATATAAAATATCAATTTTATGTATGCAGCAACTATCTGAGTGGAAAATTAAAAAAGATACGTCTCCCTATATATGACTTTGGCGAACTGTCTTTTTTTTTCTTGCATTGGAAAATGGGGAAAAAAGCACCCCTTCGTTGACTGCTGGAACTTGATACAGGGTGCTCCAATTTCATAGTTTGAATTTTATACATGGTGTTACAAATTCGCAAGTAAATATGGGAATCTCGCTACCTAATTAGGCACTAGCTGACGTCACACACATAACCTCGCAATGACATTTTTGTCCCCCTATCGAAAGTGACGTTATGTGATTTTTGACGTAATAGCTAGCGCCTGCGTGTAAAAATAGATATTCAAACGCTTTGTGTGTCCCCCCATTGAAAGTCGGTGAGGTTGTGTGTGACGTCAGCTAGTGCCTCATCAAAATGCCGTTTCGAAATTTGGGTTTTTTGAATCATGACAAGGTGAAAAATTGCTAACATACCTACATGATTTTGAAATAAAAATCCAAATTTTAATTATTTTTATTTTCAGAATTTTGACTTTCTCAATCGATAGAGCGGGTCTAAATTAGCCGAAAAAAACTCTAACATCATTTCCAAATGACCAACTTAGAGAAGGAAGAAAAATCAAATATAAAATTTAATTTTTTGGTTCTGATTTTTTTTTTTTTTTCACGACAAGGTTAAGAAAAGTTGCCAATATTTCTATTAAAATTTGAACAAATAAAAATAAATTATACATTATCAGAAAGAGCATTAAATTCTCTATAAATCTGTGCAAAATTGAGTTCAATAGCTCAAATGCTTTCTGAGCGAATGAGCCTCAAAGTTGAATTTTAGTCAAAATTTAATCAAAAACTTCAAACTCAATTTTCTCAAAAACTACAAACCTGAGAATATTGTTAATTACAGGTGTTTTAGAGCTTGATGAGAGACACAAAAGCTGAAAATTTCAATACAATTTGCTCAACGGTTACTGAGCAATTGAGCTTGGAATATTTTGAAATCAGAATTCAAAGGGGTACCCCTTATAAAAAACTCGATTTTTTTATTTTTTAGTTTAGTTTGTTTTCAACTTGACATGCCTTGAGCAATTTCCCATATCTTTGTTAAATTTTGAGCAAGTAAAATAAATTATATACCATTGAAAAGAGCCTTAAATTCTCTATAAATTCGTGCAAAATTGAGTTCAATAACTCAGATAGTTTCTGAGTAATGGAGCCTCAAAGTTGATTTTTGGTCCAAATTTTGTCAAAAACATCAAATTCAATTTTCTCAAAAACTATAAGCCTGAGAATATTGTTAATTACAGGTCTTTTAGAGCTTGATGAGAGGCACAAAAGCTGATAATTTCAATACAATTTGCTCAACGGTTACTGAGCAATAGAGCTTGGAATATTTTGAAATCAGAATTCAAAGGGGTATTTACCCCTTATAAAAAACTCGATTTGTTTTATTTTTCAGTTTTGCTCAATTTTGACTGTACCAATCGATAGACCGGGTTAAAATTAGTGGAGTACCACCCTAACATCATTTTCAAATGGGCATTTTAAACAGAAACAAAAATTAAAAGGGAAATCTTATTTTTGGATGTAGAAAATTTTCAAAAACTTGACATGCCTTGAGCAATTTCCCATATTTTTGCTAAATTTTGAGCAAGTTAAAATAAATTATATATCGTTGAAAAGAGCAATAAATTCTCTATAAATCCGTGCAAAATTGAGTTCAATAACTCAAATAGTTTCTGAGTAATGGAGCCTCAAATTTGATTTTTGGTCCAAATTTTATCAAAAACTTCAAATTCAATTTTCTCAAAAACTATAAGCCCGAGAATATTGTTAATTACAGGTCTTTTAGAGCTTGATAAGAGGCACAAAAGCTGAAAATTTCAATACAATTTGCTCAACGGTTACTGAGCAATTGAGCTTAGAATATTTTGAAATCAGAATTCAAAGGGGTACCCCTTATAAAAAACTCGATTTTTTAATTTTTTAGTTTTGCTCAATTTTGAGTGTACCAATCGATAGAGCGGCTTAAAATTAGTGGAGTACAACCCTAACATCATTTTCAAATGGACATTTTAAACAGAAACAAAAATTAAAAGGAAAATCTTATTTTTGGCTGTAGAAAATTTTCAAAAACTTGAAATGCCTTGAGCAATTTCTCATATCTTTGTTAAATTTTGAGCAAGCTAAAATAAATTATATACCATTGAAAAGAGCATTAAATTCTCTATAAATCCGTGCAAAATTGAGTCCAATAACTCAAAAAGTTTCTGAGTAATGGAGCCTCAAATTTGGTTTTTGGTCCAAATTTTGTCAAAAACTTCAAATTCAATTTTCTCAAAAACTATAAGCCTGAGAATATTGTTAATTACAGGTCTTTTAGAGCTTGATGAGAGGCACAAAAGCTGAAAATTTCAATACAATTTGCTCAACGGTTACTAAGCAATTGAGCTTAGAATATTTTGAAATCAGAATTCAAAGGGCCCTTATAAAAAACTCGATTTGTTTTATTTTTCAGTTTTGCTCAATTTTGACTGTACCAATCGATAGAGCGGGTTAAAATTAGTGGAGTACAACCCTAACATCATTTTCAAATGGGCATTTTAAACAGAAACAAAAATTAAAAGGGAAATCTTATTTTTGGATGTAGAAAATTTTCAAAATTTTGACATGCCTTGAGCAATTTTCCATATTTTTGCTAAATTTTGAGCAAGTTAAAATAAATTATATACCATTGAAAAGAGCAATAAATTCTCTATAAATCCGTGCAAAATTGAGTTCAATAACTCAAATAGTTTCTGAGTAATGGAGCCTCAAATTTGATTTTTGGTCCAAATTTTATCAAAAACTTCAAATTCAATTTTCTCAAAAACTATAAGCCCGAGAATATTGTTAATTACAGGTCTTTTAGAGCTTGATAAGAGGCACAAAAGCTGAAAATTTCAATACAATTTGCTCAACGGTTACTGAGCAATTGAGCTTAGAATATTTTGAAATCAGAATTCAAAGGGGTACCTACCCCTTATAAAAAACTCGATTTTTTAATTTTTTAGTTTTGCTCAATTTTGAGTGTACCAATCGATAGAGCGGGTTAAAATTATTGGAGTACAACCCTAACATCATTTTCAAATGGGCATTTTAAACAGAAACAAAAATTAAAAGGAAAATCTTATTTTTGGCCGTAGAAATTTTTCAAAAACTTGACATGTCTTGAGCAATTTCCCATATCTTTGTTAAATTTTGAGCAAGTTAAAATAAACTATATACCATTGAAAAGAGCATTAAATTTTCTATAAATCTGTGCAAAATTGAGTTCAATAGCTCAAATAGTTTCTGAGTAATGGAGCCTCAAAGTTGATTTTTGTTCCAAATTTTGTCAAAAACTTCAAATTCAATTTTCTCAAAAACTATAAGCCTGAGAATATTGTTAATTACAGGTCTTTTAGAGCTTGATGAGAGGCACAAAAGCTGATAATTTCAATACAATTTGCTCAACTGTTACTGAGCAATTGAGCTTGGAATATTTTGAAATCAGAATTCAAAAGGCCTTATAAAAAACTCGATTTTTTTATTTTTTAGTTTTGCTCAATTTTAACTGTACCAATCGATAGAGCGGGTCAAAATTAGTGGAGTACAACCCTAACATCATTTTCAAATGGACATTTTAAACAGAAACAAAAATTAAAAGGGAAATCTTATTTTTGGCTGTAGAAAATTTTCAAAAACTTGACATGCCTTGAGCAATTTCCCATATCATTATCAAATTTTGAGCAAGTTAAAATAAATTATATACCCTTGAAAAGAGCATCAAATTCTCTATAAATCCGTGCAAAATTGAGTTCAATAACTCAAATAGTTTCTCAGTAATGGAGCCTCAAAGTTGATTTTTAGTCCAAATTTTGTCAAAAACTTCAAATTCAATTTTCTCAAAAACTATAAGCCTGCGAATATTGTTAATTACAGGTCTTTTAGAGCTTGATGAGAGGCACAAAAGCTTAAAATTTCAATACAATTTGCTCAACGGTTACTGAGCAATTGAGCTTGGAATATTTTGAAATCAGAATTCAAAGGAGTACCCCTTATGAAAAACCAAAAATTATTTTCCAATACAATAGGAGGTACAATTTCTGAAAAGTTAAATTCAATATCTCTCACGAATTTCAAGATATTGAAGCTAAATCCAAAGTAACTTATTGTTGTACAGGGTTGCGCATCAAAATTGAGACCAATAGATAAAAATAACAAATCTTGATAGAAATTAATAAATTATTTATTAAATTCACGTTACAAAACAATCAAACAAATTGTGCAAAACAATGTAATAAATTGAGACAAAAACACAATACAAATAATGTTAATCTTCGTCAACATCCAGAAAAGTACCCGTCATCGGATCCCTCAACTCCCCAATTCCGTACCATTCTATGGTGGTAAACCAAACTATCGTAGGCTGATTTTAATGAAAACCCATTAATATAAAAGCACTGATAACACACTTTTCGTAGGCAACTTCCACAAGCCAGGTACCATCGCTGAACGGTATAGGGATGCAAAACACATTCTTGGTGGAACTCCAGGATTTCGGCAACAAATTGTTCGTTTATTGGAATACCTCCTGGCAACTTATAAACCAACTCCCAATTGACTTCTTCATCTACGACTTTTAATTCTTCCAGCAAAGGCTCATGGCGGTACCGAATTTTCAGCAAAGCTACATCCAATGCTTGAACTTCATGGTCTTTTCGATGCGTTCGGTAACATTCTAAGCATAAATCCGTAAAACATTGCAAACAATATAAAGAATTTTCTAAATCGTGATCGCCACATTTCACTAAATCTGGTTGGTTCATGATGTTGACTCGATCGAAGATCGATTTGTACTGAAATGTTTGCCTTTTCAGGTAACTGTTAAGTGATGAACTTCCAGGAAAAATTGATTGACTTAATGGCTTAATAAATGATTTATTTTTGACTGGGAAGATAATAAAACAATACAAAATTCACATATACCTACAAATGAGTAATTTATTTAAATAAAATATAATACAAATTAAGAACATTTAAAGCAAAATTGTGTCATAGTTGAGCAAATTCGTGCGAATTTTGAGGCGTCATATTATGGTACTGAACAAAAGTATAATGGGCCGCTTCTAATGTAAACCCGTTATCGCAAAAACACTGATAGCACAACTTTAATCCGCAAGTAGCGCAATTCAAGTACCACCCTGGATCGGTAAAGGGATGCAAAGCGCACACTTGATAATGTTCGAGAACTTGAGGAACAAATTTATAATTCACTTCGTACCAACCAAATGAAACTTCTTGTGATGTCCAATAGTCTTCTTGTTCGTATTTTGGTTTGGTTTGGTTCTTCACCCGATCTTCAACGGCTGTTAAATCTTCACATTCCAACAATGGTTCGTGACGTTGTCGAATTTTCCGTAAGGCTTCATCCAGAGGCTCGACTTCGTGGTTTTCTGGATGCGTTTGGTAGCACATTGCGCACAAATCCGTATAGCATTGCATGCAGTAGAGGTAGTTTTTTAAATCGTGGGCGCCACATTTTACTAAATCTGGTCCGTCCATGGTGTTTATTGGAACGGGAATTGGTTTGTACTGAAAATGTTTGGGAAATTTGGGTTTTAAAGTAATGCTCAGGTACTCAATTGATTGGTAACTAAACTGCATGATAATGTTCTTCGAAAGATATATAATTTGAGATTTGAATAAATTATATTTTAAGTAGTTTATGGAGGTTTTGCATTTACTTAGACTGAAATAATCTAATTGAAGAAAGATTTTTACGTAAATTAATATTTAATGAGAAGTTTTGAAGCATAGTTATTTCTTTGGCTCAAGAATTATGTGTATTAAACCAGAATGTTGTTTCTCAGAAATATCATTTATTCTTGACTCTATTTTCAATTTCTGTATGCAATTTACTTGACAATGAATTTAAAATATTCTTGTTCTTGGTAAATTGTAAATGGGAAACAAATTTCGAAGAATAATGTTTATGCCTTAATTTATTCTGGTAGGTAATAAGAATACTTTTAACACCATATACAAGTACTGAATAATTATATTAATATGGGTACCTACCTGTGAGAGTTACTTTTCTTGAAAATATTGATTGTGGTTATACAAAAATAAAGTAACCATTCTGAGACCCAAAATTTGACCAGTTTGGCTTGATTTAATTAGGGTTGGAAGTCCATTGTGCATTGTTTAACTTAAAATCTCCATAGTTTGACAATTCTTTGAAAAACCATAACTAATTTGAATGGGTTTTTACAAGAATTTCATATGGAGTCCAAGATACCTACAGTCAAAAGTGATCTTTTTCCGTCCCTTATTGTAACTATGATTATGGAAATTATGTTAGGGTCATTTTGGACCTGCTCCATTGATTCATAAAAGTCAAAATTGACAAACATTGATTCCGATTTTTGTATCAAAATTCTAATAACTTAATATCTCGAGAATATGTTATGAAATAATAGGACTACATTTTCAGGAATTGTAATTCCTATTATGTAATAAATTTTGAATAAAGTTCAACTTTGAAGGTTGATACCTCGGAAACTATACGAGCTTTCAGAACTAGTTTGATAAAATTTATAAAGAACTTAATGCCCTTTTAAATGATATATGATTAGAGCAATTTGCTCAAATATCATGGAAGATATGAGCAATTATTCATAATCGTGTAAGGATTTATGAAAAATTCCAGAATCAAAGATGGAATTTACTGTGGGATTTTTCTCCTCTTTAAAATGGATCTTTGAAAATGATGATAGAGTCATTTTTGGCTCACTTGCACCTGCTCTATTGATTGGTAAAGTCAAAAAAGATAAATTTCAACTAAAACTCAAGTTTGAGGCTCTAGAACTCAATCAGTTTATGCGCTAACCTGAAACTAACTGAACACAATTTATTGAGAATTGACTTTCCAATCAAATCAAACCGAACAAATTTGCTTTTTAAAAGAGTCTGTATTTCATAAATACTGGAAATTTGAGGTCACTGATCACTGAAATTGTAAATTTAGAACTCAGAAACACAGTGAATCAATCAAATCAACTAAAACCCCAATCAAGAGCCGAGAATAGACACAAATTTACTTTCCAATCAAATCAAACTGAACAAGTTTGCCTTTCAAAAGAGTCTCTATTCCATAAATCCTGGAAATTCGGGGTCACTAGATGGCCGAAATTGTAAATTTAGAACTCAGAAACATAGTGAATCGATCAAATCAACTAAAAATACAATCAAGAGCCGGGAATAGACACAAATTTACTTTCCAATCAAATCAAACCGAACAAATTTGCTTTTCAAAAGAGTCTCTATTTCATAAATGCTGGAAATTTGAGGTCACTGATGACTGAAATTGTAAATTTAGAACTCAGAAACACAGTGAATCAATCAAATCAACTAAAACCCCAATCAAGAGCCGAGAATAGACACAAATTTACTTTCCAATCAAATCAAACTGAACAAGTTTGCCTTTCAAAAGAGTCTCTATTCCATAAATCCTGGAAATTCGGGGTCACTAGATGGCCGAAATTGTAAATTTAGAACTCAGAAACATAGTGAATCGATCAAATCAACTAAAAATACAATCAAGAGCCGGGAATAGACACAAATTTACTTTCCAATCAAATCAAACCGAACAAATTTGCTTTTCAAAAGAGTCTCTATTTCATAAATGCTGGAAATTTGAGGTCACTGATGACTGAAATTGTAAATTTAGAACTCAGAAACACAGTGAATCAATCAAATCAACTAAAAATACAATCAAGAGCCGGGAATAGACAAAAATTGACTTTTCAATCAAATAAACCGAACATTTCAAGTTTTGGAGTTTTTATTTTGTTTTTAATATAACTTTATTTATGAACTCAAAACAGTACATGTACATGACTGGTATCAGCCTTTAAGTAACACAGAATTAAATATTTGAGGTTAAAATTCAAATAAACTTAATAAGAAATTATAAATTTGGTGTATTAGCAATAAATATACAAAAGATAATATATATACATACAATAGGGTTCTTCAAGTAAACAAGAAAAAGAGCGAAAGGAAAAATAGGAAAGTTCCTAGTTCACAGACAGTTCTGTATCACAAAGAAGTTTTTTAGTCTCTGTTCAAATCCAAATGAAGTAGATATTCTTCATATATTTTCATTGCTCTGTTAACTACACTGTTCTTTCCAATGTTAGTTCTTGATGATGTGCAGATTGCCACGCTATCTAGTGCAATAACCATGTATGTCAGTATTTGACTCGACTGTGTATAATCTTTTCCATAAGTTTGGATTCTTGTAGGTTTACTATTTGTTCATCCTTCAACAACTCAATTTGAGACCTTGGATAGAGTCTTGGGAGACGATATAGGTATTTTATAAATCTATTTTGCAGCCTTTGCAGTTTTTGAATTAGTGTCTTTCTTTGGAGTTGCAGCAACATGTATTGCGGATGTGATTTGAGAATTGCTTTATATAGTGCAGTCTTCAGACAATCAGGTAGAAGGTTTACACATTTTTTATTTACACCACTTGTACCAGCCAGTTTCTTCCTCAATAAGTTCACATGTAGTTTGAATCTTAAGTCTTTGTCAATGCCCCAAGTATTTGTAGGAATCAACCATTTTGAATGCTGTATTAATAATCTTTATATCTATAGAATTGATTATTGATTTGTTTTTTGTTTAAAAGTCATGAACACTCTGATAATCTTCAAGTTGATTCTGAGAAGCCATTTATAGTAGGTAGATAAGGAGCGATTAACGGTCTGCTGTAAGCTGTAAGTCTTGAATATTTGGATCCTCGAAAAGTAACACTGTATCATCAGCGAATGTTATATATTTACAGTTCAGGTTTGCCATTGAAAGACTGTGCACATACAAAAGATACAGTATAGGTCCCAGGACCCAGCCTTGTGAAACTCCATTATTTGTGATAACCACCCCACTATTGCGTTGATTGACCACTGTATATTGTTGCCGCTTAGTGACATACGATTTCATAAGATTGTATGCTTCTCCTCTAATTCCCATACCTTCCAAATTTTCCAAAAGAATTTCAGTCTTAACGGTATCGAACGCTTTTTGAAGGTCTATGAAAACCGTTAGAGTCTCTATTCCATAAATCCTGGAAAAGCAAATTGGCTCATTAACCTCATTATTTTATTTCTAAGCTTCATATTGACTTCAAATTTACCTTATTTGATGAAAGGATCCTGGCTACCAAATCCTGAAAATTTCAAGTCCATCGGATACTCCGAAGTATTTTTCAGGATTTTTTAAAGGTTATTTAACGTGAATTTTCCAACTTTTTGTGGTATTAAGTTGGAAAAAACCTCATAATTTTATTTCTGAGCTTCAGATTGACTTCAGATTTGTCTTGTTTGATGAGAACATCCCAAATAATGAATCCTGAAAGTTTAAAAACGATCTGATACTCTGAAGTATTTTTCAGGATTTTTTAAAGGTTATTTAATGTGAATTTCCAACTTTTTCTGGTATTAAGTTGGAAAAAACCTTAATAAATTTATTTCTGAGCTTCAGATTGACTTCAAATTTGCCTTGTTTGATGAAAACATCCTGGTTAATAAATCCTGAAAGTTTGAAACTGATCCGATACTCCGAAGTATTCTTCAGGATTTTTCAAAGGTGATTTAACGTGAATTTTCCAACTTTTTCTGGTATCAAGTTGAAAAAAACCTTATAATTTTATTTCTGAACTTCAGATTGACTTCAAATTCGCCTTGTTCAATGAAAACATCCTAATTTATAAATCCTGAAAGTTTGAAGTCGATCTAATACTACAAAGTATTTTTCAGAATTTTTCAAATGTGATTTAACGTGAATTTTCCAACGTTTTCTGGTATTAAGTCGGAAGAACCCTTATAATTTTATTTCTGACCTTCAGATTGACTTCAAATTTGCCTTGTTTCATGAAAACATCCTAATTAATGAATCCTGAAAGTTTAAAAATGATCTGATACTCTGAAGTATTTTTCAGGATTTTCCAAAGGTGATTTAGTATGAATTTCCCAACTTTTTCTGGTATTAAGTTGGGAAAAACCTCATAATTTTATTTCTGAGCTTCAGATTGACTTCAAATTTGCCTTGTTTCATGAAAACGTCCTGGTCAATAAATCCTGAAATTTTGAAATCGATCCGATACTCCGAAATATTTTTCAGGATTTTTTCAAAGGTGATTCAACGTGAATTTTTCAACTTTTTCTGGTATTGAGTTGGAAAAAACCTCATAATTTTATTTCTGAGCTTCAGATTGACTTCAAATTTGCCTTGTTTGATGAAAACATCCTAATTAATAAATCCTGAAAGTTTAAAAACGATCTGATACTCTGAAGTATTTTTCAGGATTTTTCAAATGTGATTTAGCATGAATTTCCCAACTTTTTTTGGTATTTAGTTGGGAAAAACCTCATAATTTTATTTCTGAGCTTCAGATTGACTTCAAATTTGCCTTGTTGCATGAAAAGATTCTGGTTAATGAATCCTGAAAGTTTGAAATCGATCTGATATTCCAAAGTATTTTTCAGGATTTTTCAAATGTGATTTAACGTGAATTTCCCAACTTTTTCTGGTATTAAGTTGGAAAAAAACTCACAATTTTATTTTTGAGTTTTATATCGACTTCAAATTTGCCTTGTTTGTTGAAAACATCCTGGTCAATAAATCTTGAAAGTTTGAAATCGATCTGATACTCCGAAATATATTTCAGGAGCTCTCAAAGTTAATTTAACGTGAATTTTCTAACTTGTTCTGGCATAAATTCCCTTTAAAACTGTGTTAAATTTGTTCCAGTAGGTAGCTTATGGGCTTCTTGAGCTATCAACTGTCAAAGTTGAAGTTTAGTCGAAATTTGGACAAAAACTTAATTCAATTTTTGCAATTCAGTAAACTTAGTGATATCAACTAATGAGCTTCAAAATAGGCTTCAAATAGACTCCTAAATCAACGCTAAAATCCCTGAAAATTTTGTCCCTATACTTCATATGAATGTTGAGATATTGGAGTTCAAAGATTTTTAATTAAAACTCAGAAAAAAGTATCAAAAGTTTTAAATTTTTATTTTCGAATTTTTCCCAATTTTAATTTAGAGCAAATGAGCTTAAATTATATATCATTCGAAAGAGCATTAAATTCCCTTTAAAACTGTGCTAAATTTGTTCCAGTAGCTCATGAGCTTTCTGAGCTATCAACCTTCAAAGTTGAACTTTAATAGAGTCACAGTTATGAATAATTGTTCATATCTTAAGTAATTCTTGAGCAAATTGGTTCAAATTATATATGATTGGAAAGAGCATCAAATTCTCTTCAAAACTGTGTAAAAATTATAGAATTTTCATAAAAGTTTACTGTTTTTCAGAGATTTATATAGTTTGACATCGAAAACAGTGAAACTTTGTGACAATTAAATTTAAAAACCCCACTTTTCTATAGTTATATTTGCCATTCAATAGCATTTTAGTGTCCAAAAACGTTCGAAATCCGAAGTGGTTTGTTTTCGCAGAGGCACATCCGATCGTAACCGAACTCATTACTCCTCGACCGCACCCTAATGGCCGTCATTTGTTTAAACCCTTTTACCCCAACCCCCATATAAGCTTTCTGGCTTTCCGGGTGCACTTTAAACCAGCCACCCCTCTACCCTCCAAAAACAAACCCCTTCGAAAACGGCCAGAACTTCAATATAATGCTTTTTTTATTTTCTTTTAGGTAAAAGGAAAAATAGGTATATACATTAAAGGTACAAATTTATATTATATAAAGCAAATAAAAAAAAATACATTATTTATGTACAAAACAATTATTATAAAATACAAACAATCAATTATCATCTTCCTCATCGTACGTCCCATACCCTTCAGAATCAGTGGTCGTATCCAGGTCGTCATTGTCCTCCATAGCCTCCTGGCAATAAAATCCCAAAGCCCCAAAAGCCCTGGACATGTAGTCTTCTGGAAATACAGCCCGGTAGCAGTACAAGCAAGCTTTTAGTCCACAAGCATCGCAATATACCATCCAGGGACATTCTTGATGGTACCGTATTGGACAAGGCTCGTCCATAAATAAACATCTTGGTGGTACTTCTTGCGACGGTCCAGCAGCTTGTAGATTCAAACCCTCCAACAATCTTTGGGCTTCAGACATGTATCGGATATCGTGACCTCGTTGGTGGACGTTGTAACATTCTGTGCACATTTTTGCCCAGCAATGGAAACAATATAGACTCTGGGGTTTGTTGTGGTCTCTGCACTGTACGGTTTCACTTGAAGCGTCCATTGTCAATTAGAACTCGAAATTGACTGAGTTATTTGAGGGTTTTCTGACCGTTTTACCCTTTTTATGCATAAATGGGTTGGGTCTGATTACCTGAATACAATGGTAAAGGTGGTTAATTTGGATTAAAACTACTACAAAGGAGTAAACACCTACCTACCTAGAATGAATTTGAGTTAGTTATTTGAAATTAAGTCAAAAGTTGCTTCTAGGAAAATCAATTTTTAAGAATGTTTCGAGTAAAACCTGATAATTGCCAGAGTTTTGTCTTTTATTTTAAGCAATTTGTCTACTAATTCTGGATTATGTATGTATATATTTGAGAAAAAATCTCAAAATCAAAAAAGTATTCTAATATAAAAACTCTTTGTTAGTACTATGTAATTGCCAGTTTGCATATTACAAGATCCAGCCATTTTGTACAAAAACCTCAAAAACTTTCAAAGTTTGCCAAACTAAGTTTGAAACTTGGTATATACCGGAGCAGAGGACACTTGGCCGGCAATCCCTATATACGGAATAATTTTGCTAATTAAACCGCAGACGTGCTTTAAAGCGTTATATTTAATTGGCCATTTACTTTTAAGGATTAAATAGTGTATTTTGTTGAGCAATTTTCATGTCATATTGGAACTGGATACGCTATTATTCACAGGGACAGAGTACCTAATAATAAAGCAGCGAATGTACACACAGCTTTGAAGTCCAAAATATTAATCGAGAAATAATTACAAAGCCTGGCATACAACGTTATTTTGAAAGCAAATCGGCCCCGCAAAATCAATTATTTAAAATAGGTGCTCGTTTATGTGTATATGTACATGAATAGTATCGATTTCGATAATTTAAAATTTTAGAACGTTATTTGAATTCTCCCTCGTGCAAGAAAATTATGACTTGTCGTCCATAAATTGCCTAGAGATTTCCAATAACGTAACCGCTAATACCGACCCCGCGTGCCCGTAAATCTGCACATAATACCGCCAAGAGTAAAATAATCCAGGAGGCCCTCCAAATTTACGGGTTCTCTAATAATAAGCTCTCTCATCGTCTCGATTTTCTTCTTTGGGCGCCGGGTTATACTTCAAAATAATTTAATATTTTAGGGTGAAGGGACGCGTATTTTAAGAAGAAATTTGATAATCTTTGAAGCTACTAACTGGCATTGAAGCTCTTTTCTAATTTCCATAGAGAAACTTTGAAAAAAAATCTCTAAAATCGCAATTGAGACTCAGAAGTTCTGGAAATGTTTCCAGTTCTCAGATTAACTTCAAATTTGCCTTGTTTGATGAAAACATCCTAGTTAATGAATTTTGGGAGTTTGAGATTGATTTGATAGTCCGAAGTATTTTTCAGGATTTTTCAAAGGTGATTTAACGTGAATTTTCCAACTTTTTCTAGTATTAAATTGGAAAAAAATTCATAATTTTATTTTTGAGCTTCAGATTGACTTCAAATTTACCTTGTTTGACAAAAAGTTACTGGTTTATGAATCCAGTAAGTTTCAAGTTGATCTGATATTCCGAAGTATTTTTCAGGATTTTTCAAAGGTGATTTAACGTGAATTTTCCCACTTTTTCTGGTATCAAGTTGGAAAAAACCTTATAATTTTATTTCTGAGCTTCAGATTGATTTCAAATTTGCTTTGTTTGATAAAAACATCCTGATTAATGAATCCTGAAAGTTTGAAATCGATCTGATACTCCGAAGTATTTTTCAGGATTTTTCAAAGGTGATTTAACGTGAATTTTCTAACTTTTTCCGATATTAAGTTGGAAAGAACCTCATAATTTTATTTCTGAGCTTCAAATTGACTTCAAATTTACTTTGTTTGATAAAAATATCGTGGTTAATGAATCTTGAAAGTTTCAAGTCGATCTGATGCTCCGAAGTATTTTTCAGGATTTTTCAAATGTGATTTAACGTCAATTTTCCAACTTTTTCTGGTATTAAGTTGGAAGGACCCTTATAACTTTATTTCTGGACCTCAGATTGACTTCAAATTTGCTTTGTTTGATGAAAACATCCTGGTTAATAAATCCTGAAAGTTTGAAATGGATCTGATACTCCGAAGTATTTTTCGGGATTTTTCAAATGTAATTTAACGTGAATTTTCCAACTTTTTCTAGTATTAAGTTGGAAGAACCCTTATAATTTCATTTCTGAGCTTCAGATTGACTTCAAATTTGCTTCGTCTGATGAAAATATCCTAATTGATAAATCTGGAAAGTTTGAAGTCGATCTGATACTCCGAAGTATTTTTCAGGATTTTTCAAAGGTGATTTAACATGAATTTTCCAACTTTTTCTGGTATTCAGTTGGAAAAAACCTCATAATTTTATTTCTGAGCTTTAGATTGATTTCAAATTTGCTTTGTTTGATAAAAACATCCTGGTTAATGAATCCTGAATGTTTGAAATCGATCTGATACTCCGAAGTATTTTTCAGGATTTTTCAAAGGTGATTTAACGTGAATTTTCTAACTTTTTCCGATATTAAGTTGGAAAGAACCTCAGAATTTTATTTCTGAGCATCAAATTGACTTCAAATTTACTTTGTTTGATAAAAATATCGTGGTTAATGAATCTTGAAAGTTTCAAGTCGATCTGATACTCCGAAGTATTTTTCAGGATTTTTCAAAGGTGATTTAACGTGAATTTTCCACCTTTTTCCGGTATTTAGTAAGGAGAAACCTCATAATTTAATTCCTGAATTTCAGATTGACTTCAAATTTACCTTGTTTGTTAAAAAGTTACTGGTTAATGAATCCCGTAAGTTTCAGGTTGATCTGATACTCCGAAGTATTTTTCAGGATTTTTCAAAGGTAATTTAACATGAATTTTCCAACTTTTTCTGGTATCAAGTTGGAAAAAACCTTATAATTTTATTTCTGAGCTTCAGATTGACTTCAAATTCACCTTGTTCAATGGAAACATCCTAATTTATAAATCTTGGAAGTTTTTAATCGATCTGATACTCCAAAGTATTTTTCAGGATTTTTCAAATGTGATTTAACGTCAATTTTCCAACTTTTTCTGGTATTAAGTTGGAAGGACCCTTATAACTTTATTTCTGGACCTCAGAATGACTTCAAATTTGCTTTGTTTGATGGAAACATCCTGGTTAATAAATCCTGAAAGTTTGAAATGGATCTGATACTCCGAAGTATTTTTCAGGATTTTTCAAATGTAATTTAACGTGAATTTTCCAACTTTTTCTAGTATTAAGTTGGATGAACCCTTATAATTTCATTTCTGAGCTTCAGATTGACTTCAAATTTGCTTCGTCTGATGAAAATATCCTAATTGATAAATCTGGAAAGTTTGAAGTCGATCTGATACTCCGAAGTATTTTTCAGGATTTTTCAAAGGTGATTTAACATGAATTTTCCAACTTTTTCTGGTATTCAGTTGGAAAAAACCTCATAATTTTATTTCTGAGCTTTAGATTGATTTCAAATTTGCTTTGTTTGATAAAAACATCCTGGTTAATGAATCCTGAATGTTTGAAATCGATCTGATACTCCGAAGTATTTTTCAGGATTTTTCAAAGGTGATTTAACGTGAATTTTCTAACTTTTTCCGATATTAAGTTGGAAAGAACCTCAGAATTTTATTTCTGAGCATCAAATTGACTTCAAATTTACTTTGTTTGATAAAAATATCGTGGTTAATGAATCTTGAAAGTTTCAAGTCGATCTGATACTCCGAAGTATTTTTCAGGATTTTTCAAAGGTGATTTAACGTGAATTTTCCACCTTTTTCCGGTATTTAGTAAGGAGAAACCTCATAATTTAATTCCTGAATTTCAGATTGACTTCAAATTTACCTTGTTTGTTAAAAAGTTACTGGTTAATGAATCCCGTAAGTTTCAGGTTGATCTGATACTCCGAAGTATTTTTCAGGATTTTTCAAAGGTAATTTAACATGAATTTTCCAACTTTTTCTGGTATCAAGTTGGAAAAAACCTTATAATTTTATTTCTGAGCTTCAGATTGACTTCAAATTCACCTTGTTCAATGGAAACATCCTAATTTATAATTCTTGGAAGTTTTTAATCGATCTGATACTCCAAAGTATTTTTCAGGATTTTTCAAATGTGATTTAACGTCAATTTTCCAACTTTTTCTGGTATTAAGTTGGAAGGACCCTTATAACTTTATTTCTGGACCTCAGATTGACTTCAAATTTGCTTTGTTTGATGAAAACATCCTGGTTAATAAATCCTGAAAGTTTGAAATGGATCTGATACTCCGAAGTATTTTTCAGGATTTTTCAAATGTAATTTAACGTGAATTTTCCAACTTTTTCTAGTATTAAGTTGGAAGAACCCTTATAATTTCATTTCTGAGCTTCAGATTGACTTCAAATTTGCTTCGTCTGATGAAAATATCCTAATTGATAAATCTGGAAAGTTTGAAGTCGATCTGATACTCCGAAGTATTTTTCAGGATTTTTCAAAGGTAATTTAACATGAATTTTCCAACTTTTTCTGGTATTCAGTTGGAAAAAACCTCATAATTTTATTTCTGAGCTTTAGATTGATTTCAAATTTGCTTTGTTTGATAAAAACATCCTGGTTAATGAATCCTGAAAGTTTGAAATCGATCTGATACTCCGAAGTATTTTTCAGGATTTTTCAAAGGTGATTTAACGTGAATTTTCCAACTTTTTCTGGTATCAAGTTGAAAAAAACCTTATAATTTTATTTCTGAACTTCAGATTGACTTCAAATTCGCCTTGTTCAAGGAAAACATCCTAATTTATAAATCCTGAAAGTTTGAAGTCGATCTAATACTACAAAGTATTTTTCAGGATTTTTCAAATGTGATTTAACGTGAATTTTCCAACGTTTTCTGGTATTAAGTCGGAAGAACCCTTATAATTTTATTTCTGGGCCTCAGATTGACTTCAAATTTGCCTTGTTTGATGAAAACATCCTGGTTAATAAATCCTGAAAGTTTGAAACTGATCCGATACTCCGAAGTATTCTTCAGGATTTTTCAAAGGTGATTTAACGTGAATTTTCTAACTTTTTCCGATATTTAGTAAGGAGAAACCTCATAATTTCATTTCTGAATTTCAGATTGACTTCAAATTTACCTTGTTTGATAAAAAGTTACTGGTTAATGAATCCTGTAAGTTTTAAGTTGATCTGATACTCCGAAGTATTTTTCAGGATTTTTCAAAGGTGATTTAACGTGAATTTTCCCACTTTATTTCTGGTATCAAGTTGGAAAAAACCTTATAATTTTATTTCTGAGCTTCAGATTGACTTCAAATTCGCCTTGTTCAATGAAAACATCCTAATTCATAAATCCTGAAAGTTTGAAATCGATCCGATACTCCAGAGTATTTTTCAGGATTTTTCAAATGTGATTTAACGTGAATTTTACAACTTTTTCTAGTATTAAGTTGGAAGAACCCTTATAATTTCATTTCTGAGCTTCAGATTGACTTCAAATTTGCTTTGTTTGATGAAAATATCCTGGTTGATAAATCCTGAAAGTTTGAAGCCGATCTGATACTCCGAAGTATTTTTCAGGATTTTTCAAAGGTAATTTAACGTGAATTTTCCAACTTTTCCCGATATTAACTTGGAAAGAACCTCATAATTTTATATCTGAGTCCCAAATTGACTTCAAATTTACCTTGTTTGATAAAATGATACTGGTTAGTGAATCCTGAAAGTTTGAAGCCGATCTGATACTCCGAAGTATTTTTCAGGATTCTTCAAAGGTGATTTAACGTGAATTTTCCATTTTTTTCTGGTATTCAGTTGGAAAAAACCTCATAATTTTATTTCTGAGCCTCAAATTGACTTCAAATTTACTTTGTTTGATAAAAATATCTTGGTTAATGAATCTTAAAACTTTCAAGTCGATCTGATACTCCGAAGTATTTTTCAGGATTTTTCAAAGGTGATTTAACGTGAATTTTCCAACTTTTTCTGGTATCAAGTTGGAAAAAATTTCATAATTTTATTTCTGAAACTCAAATTGACTTCTAATTTGCCTTGTTTGAATAAAACATCCTAATTAATAAATTCTGAAAATTTGAATTCGATCTGATACTCCGAAGTATTTTTCAGGATTTTTCAAAGGTGCTTAACGTGAATTTTTCCAACTTTTTCTGGTATTAAGTTGGAAAAAGCCTCATAATTCCATTTCTGCGTTTCAGATTGACTTCAAATTTGTCTTGTTTGATGGAAACATCCTGATTAATAAATTCTGAAAGTTTTAAATGGATCTGATACTTCGAAGTAATTCTAAGGTAGTTTATCTCTTGCTTAACACTTTCAGCATTTATAAACGAAAGTTTACTAGATTTATTTGGAGTTGATGTTTGAAAAAATGACTCAAAAATGAAGTGGAAAATCACCGGATCCTTATGGACGAACAAAGAATCATTTCCCACGAATTTCAAGTTTGATTGTCACCAACTTGATGCTGGAAGTAAGCCTAAGATTTCTCAACTTTGTGTCCAAGTCTTTCTCATGTAAATACTTGGAAAGAGATTTTTCAGCCAAAATTGAAAATTTACCCAGAAAAAATAAACATGATGTTGAACAATAAACGTCCATTCTAACAAGTTATTTCGCGTTTTAACGACTCGAGCCATAAATCTAAGAATTATTTTAGCACCAGCTGCTATTTTTTCGAAGTGCAAAATAGGCTTTTAGCATCAATAATTTGTTGTCTTCAAAGCCTACACAAGCAGACAAAGTCAGGCCTGCTGTATGATAAGTTTTAATAGTAGGAGTTCCAAGTTATTTACAATCGACATTTTAACAGTACCACTGAGCGTAAATAAATAATTTTGATAAACAGTACCAGAACCAGTGTGGGTGAAAAAAATTGGAACAAGTTGAAAAGAAGCCTGCTTCCATTAATTATTATTCCGCCATAACTTATGGCTTATTTGTAATTTATATCAGGATTATTCTCTCGATATCCGACATTTTCCAGATTTAGTATGTTTTGTTTTAAAGCCTTCAAACTCGTAAATCTATTGGCAAAAATATATTTTGTGCATATACTGAAAATGAATTTTAGTGATATATTACCATGATATATCTAGGCATTTAAATCATGTCATAAAATCACATCAGGTATAGATATTCTAGGCCTAACAATGATTTTAATTTTGTTAAAGGGTACCTGAATAATCTCTTCAATACAATAGAGACATAATTTTGAGCATTTTACCTGGAAACAAAAATAGGTATAATTATGCTAAATACAAACATTTATTTGATGAAATTGATGGGGCCCTGTTATTAACAAATCAAATAGTTGCATCAACATTTAAATTAATTAAATTATATAGTACGTCTATACCTATCGCTCATTAAAACCCTCTGGGGCGTATTAATTAAAGGGCCCTATTAATTAAATGTGCAAACGGACTATATAAAAAGGGCTCCCGATTCCATGTTACAATAATTGCACAAAAACAATTTGGTCAAGGATTTATTTGAACATTTTTAGCTTTAAAATACGCGGTATTCGATTCGGCTGGAGCTGCCTTTCTGGAACACGAAACCTTTCAAAATGTCTGTCAGCATTGAAAAGATGCCTGTCTTGTATATCTTTTTTGAGGCTCAAATATTGAGTTTTACTTTATTCAGCAGCAGCTGACAGGTTTCCATTTTGGATAATAAATTATGGAATAGGTTTTCTCGTTGATAGTTGCTTTTAAAATTTAATTTAATTTTTTTCCAGGAGTTTATACCAAAGACGGTCTTTGTTGCATCACATTTTCCATATTAGAACAGTCCTCTTTTTAATCCATTTTTCATTAGTTTGCACACAATCCACATAAAATGATTGGGTCTATCAAGGTTTTCTTATAACAAATTTTAATTGTTATCGGCTCTTGAATTCATAGAAAACCTCATCGAAAGCAATTCAAGAGCCGATAATAATTCAAATTATGATTATTTCACACACTCTTGACACTTGGTACTTATATATATTCGAATTTTTCAGGTATTATTAAGTTGAAAAAACCTCAAATTTATATTTCTGTGCCTCAATTTGGCTTCAAATTTACCTTATTTGATGAAAAAATTCTGGTTGATAAATCCTGAAAGTTTGAAGTCGATCTGATACTCTAAAGTATTTTTCAGGATTTTTCAAAGGTGATTTAACATGAATTTTCCAACTTTTCTGGAATCAAGTTGGAAAAAACCTCATAATTTTATGTCTGAGTCTCAAATTGACTCCAAATTTACCTTATTGTTTAATGAAAATATCCAAATTAGTAATTCCTAATAGTTTGAAATCGATCTGATACTCTGAAGTATTTTTCAGGATTTTTCAAAGGTGATTTAACATGAATTTTCCAACTTCTTCTGGTATCAAGTTGGAAAAAACGTCATCATTTCATTTCTGAGGTACATATTGACTTCAAATTTACCTTGTTTGATAAAATCATCCTAATTAAAAGATCCTGGAAGTTTGAAATCGATCTGATACCCCGAAGTATTTTTCAGGAGTTTTCAAAGGTGATTTAACATGAATTTTCCAACTTTTTCTGGTATCAAGTTGGAAAAAACCTCATCATTTTATTTCTGTGCTTCAGATTGACTTCAAATTTACCCTGTGTGATAAAAACATCCTAGTTAATAGATACTGGAAGTTTGAAATCGATCTGATACCCCGAAGTATTTTTCAGTGGTTTTCAAAGGTGATTTAACATGAATTTTCCAACTTTTTCTGGTATCAAGTTGGAAAAAACCTCAAATTTTATTTCTGAGCTTCAGATTGACTTCAAATTTGCCTTATGTGATGAAAAAATCCTAATTAATAAATCCTGTAAATTTGAAATCGATCTGATACTCCGAAGTATTTTTCAGGATTTTTCAAAGGTGATTTAACTTGAATTTTTCAACTTTTTCTGGTATCAAGTTGGAAAAAACCTCATCATTTTATTTTTGATATTCATATTGACTTCAAATTCACCTTGTTTGATGAAAACATCCTAATTGATAGATTCTGGAAGTTTGAAATCGATCTGATACTTCGAAGTATTTTTCAGGATTTTTCAAAGGTGATTTAACTTGAATTTTCCAACTTTTTCTGTTATCAAGTTGGAAAAAACCTCATAATTTTATGTCTGAGCTTCAGATTGACTTGAAATTTGCCTTGTGTGATGAAAAAATCCTAATTAATAAATTCTGTAAATTTGAAATTGATCTGATATTCCGAAGTATTTTTCAGAATTTTTCAAATGGGATTTACCATAAATTTTCCAACTTTTTTTGGTATCAGGTTAGAAAAAACCTCATATTTTTATTTTTGAGCCTTAGATTGACTTTAAATTTGCGTTTTTTGATAAAAACATCCTAACTGATAAATCCTGAAAGTTTGAAATCGATCTGATACTCCGAAGTATTTTTCAGGATTTTTCAAAGGTGATTTAACTTGAATTTTCCAACTTTTTCTGGTATCAAGTTGGAAAAAACCTCATCATTTTATTTCTGATGTTCATATTGACTTCAAATTCACCTTGTTTGATGAAAACATCCTAATTGATAGATTCTGGAAGTTTGAAATCGATCTGATACTCCGAAGTATTTTTCAGGATTTTTCAAAGGTGATTTAACGTGAATTTTCCCCCTTTTTCCGGTATTTAGTTAGAAGAAACGTCATCATAATTTCATTTCTGAATTTCAAATTGACTTCAAATTTACTTTGTTTGATAAAAAGTTACTGGTTAATGAGTCCTGTAAGTTTCAGGTTGATCTGATACTCCGAGGTATTTTTCAGGATTTTTCAAAGGTGATTTAACGTGAATTTTCCCACTTTTTCTGGTATCAAGTTGGAAAAAACTAGTGATGTAAAAAAAGTACCGGATATTCACTCAATACCTAAAGTATCGAATCATTGTTGTTCAAAATACCCGATACTTTTATACCTATAAACCTATAATATATTTTCTAAATTACAATATTCTAGTAGAATTATTTATACATAATCAAAGTTTTGAAATACCCACTGTGTATTGTGTATCTAAAAAATAACGAATATTTCATTTTTGTCTTTGGTAACCAAAATAAATAAGTAGGCAGGTAGGTTAGTAAGTACCCAAAACAATTAGTTACAATAATTCACCATTACCATTACCTTTTAAATACCAAATCCTTCAAGCCTATATGATTCTTGGGTGAATAAAAAATTATAAAATAGTAAAAAAATTTCTGATACTGAAGACTTAATAATAATACTGAAAGTACCCAAATAATATTCAATAAAAGTATCTGGTATTGATATCAAAAGTATCGAATCGGTACAGGTATTCAAAAGTATCGAAACTTTACATCACTAGCAAAAACCTTATAATTTTATGTCTGAGCTTCAGATTGACTTCAAATTCGCCTTGTTCAATGAAAACATCCTAATTTATAAATCCTGAAAGTTTAAAATCGATCTGATACTCCAAAGTATTTTTCAGGATTTTTCAAAGGTAATTTAACGTGAATTTTGCAACTTTTTCTATTATTAAGTTGGAAAAAAACCTCATAATTTTATATCTGAGTCTTAAATTGACTTCAAATTTATCTTGTTTGATGAAATTATCCTAATTAATGAATCCTGGAAGTTTGAAATCGATCTGATCCTCCAAAGTATTTTTCAGGATTTTTCAAAGGTGATTTAACGTGAATTTTTCCAACATTTCATGGTATCAAGTCGGAAAATCCTCATAAGTTTATTTCTAAGCTTCAGATTGACTTCAAATTTGCTTTATGTGATCAAAACATCCTAGTTAATAAATCCTGTAAGTTTGAAATCGATTTGATATTCCGAAGTATTTTTCAAATGGGATTTAACATGAATTTTCAAACTTTTTTTAGTATCAAGTTGGAAAAAACTTCATAATTTTATATCTGAGTCTCAAATTGACTTCAAATTTATCTTGTTTGATGAAAACATCCTAATTAATGAATCCTGAAAGTTTGAAATCGATCTGATACTCCAAAGTATTTTTCAGGATTTTTCAAAGGTGATTTAACGTGAATTTTTCCAACATTTTCTGGTATCAAGTTGGAGAAATCCTCATAAGTTTATTTCTAAGCTTCATATTAACTTCAAATTTGCCTCGTTTAATGAAAAGATCCTGGTTAATTAATTTTGAAAGTTTGAAATCGATCTGATACTCCGAAGTATTTTTCAGGATTTTTCAAATGTGATTTAACGTAAATTTTCCAACTTTTTCTAGTATTAAGTTGGAAGAACCCTTATAATTTCATTTCTGAGCTTCAGATTGACTTGAAATTTGCTTTGTTTGATGAAAATATCCTGGTTGATTAATCCTGAAAGTTTGAAGTCGATCTGATACTCCAAAGTATTTTTCAGTGGTTTTCAAAGGTGATTTTAACATGAATTTTCCAACTTTTTCTGGTATCAAGTTGGAAAAAACCTCATAATTTTATATCTGAGTCTCAAATTGACTTCAAATTTATCTTGCTTGATGAAAACGTCCTGGCTAATGAATTCTGCAAGTTTGAAATCGATCTGATACTCCAAAGTATTTTTCAGGATTTTTCAAAGGTGATTTAACGTGAATTTTCCAACATTTTCTAGTATTAAGTTGGAAGAACCCTTATAATTTCATTTCTGAGCTTCAGATTGACTTGAAATTTGCTTTGTTTGATGAAAATATCCTGGGTTGATTAATCCTGAAAGTTTGAAGTCGATCTGATACTCCAAAGTATTTTTCAGTGGTTTTCAAAGGTGATTTAACATGAATTTTCCAACTTTTTCTGGTATCAAGTTGGAAAAAAAACCTCATAATTTTATATCTGAGTCTCAAATTGACTTCAAATTTATCTTGCTTGATGAAAACGTCCTGGCTAATGAATCCTGAAAGTTTGAAATCGATCTGATACTCCAAAGTATTTTTCAGGATTTTTCAAAGGTAATTTAACGTGAATTTTGCAACTTTTTCTATTATTAAGTTGGAAAAAACCTCATAATTTTATATCTGAGTCTTAAATTGACTTCAAATTTATCTTGTTTGATGAAAACATCCTAATTAATGAATCCTGAAAGTTTGAAATCGATCTGATACTCCGAAGTATTTTTCAGGATTTTTCAAAGGTGATTTAACGTGAATTTTTCCAACCTTTTCTAGTATTAAGTTGGAAGAACCCTTATAATTTCATTACTGAGCTTCAGATTGACTTGAAATTTGCTTTGTTTGATGAAAATATCCTGGTTGATTAATCCTGAAAGTTTGAAGTCGATCTGATACTCCAAAGTATTTTTCAGTGGTTTTCAAAGGTGATTTAACATGAATTTTCCAACTTTTTCTGGTATCAAGTTGGAAAAAAACCTCATAATTTTATATCTGAGTCTCAAATTGACTTCAAATTTATCTTGCTTGATGAAAACGTCCTGGCTAATGAATTCTGCAAGTTTGAAATCGATCTGATACTCCAAAGTATTTTTCAGGATTTTTCAAAAGTGATTTAACGTGAATTTTTCCAACCTTTTCTGGTATCAAGTTGGAAAAATCCTCATAAGTTTATTTCTAAGCTTCATATTAACTTCAAATTTGCCCCGTTTAATGAAAAGATCCTGGTTAATTAATTTTGAAAGTTTGAAATCGATCGGATACTCCGAAGTATTTTTCAGGATTTTTCAAAGGTGATTTAACGTGAATTTTCCAACTTTTTCTAGTATTAAGTTGGAAGAACCCTTATAATTTCATTACTGAGCTTCAGATTGACTTGAAATTTGCTTTGTTTGATGAAAATATCCTGGTTGATTAATCCTGAAAGTTTGAAGTCGATCTGATACTCCAAAGTATTTTTCAGGGGTTTTCAAAGATGATTTTACATGAATTTTCCAACTTTTTCTGGTATCAAGTTGGAAAAAACCTCATAATTTTATTTCTGCGCTTCAGATTGACTTCAAATTTGCTTTGTATGATGAAAACATCCTAATTAATAAATCCTGTGAGTTTTAATTCGATTTGATATTCCGAAGTATTTTTCAGAATTTTTCAAATGGGATTTAACATGAATTTTCCAACTTTTTTTAGTATCCAGTTGGAAAAAACCTCATATTTTCATTTTTGAGCCTCAGATTTACTTTAAATTTGCCTTGTTTGATAAAAACATCCTAATTGATAAATCCTGAAAGTTTGAAATCGATCTGATACTCCGAAGTATTTTTCAGGGTTTTTCAAAGGTGATTTAACATGAATTTTCCCACTTTTTCTGGTATCAAGTTAAAAAAACCTCATCATTTTATTTCTGAGGTTCATATTGACTTCAAATTTACCTAAAAATCCTAATTAATAGATCCTGGAAGTTTGAAATCGATCTGATACCCCGAAGTATTTTTCAGGGGTTTTCAAAGGTGACTTAACGTCATTTTTCCAACTTTTTCTGGTATTAAGTTGGAAAAAGCCTCATAATTCCATTTCTGCGTTTCAGATTGACTTCAAATTTGCCTTGTTTGATGAAAACATCCAAATTATCAAATCTTGAAAGTTTGAAATTGATCTGATACTCCGAAGTATTTTTCAGGATTTTTCAAAGATGATTTAACATGAATTTTCTAACTTTTTCTGGTATCAAGTTGGAAAAAACCTCATAATCTAATTTCTGAATTTGAGATTGACTTCAAATTTGCCTTGTTTGATGAAAACATCAAAATTATCAAATTTTGAAAGTTTGAAATTGATCTGATACCTACTGCGAAGTATTTTTCAGGATTTTTCAAATGTGATTTAACATGAATTTTCCAAATTTTTCTGGTATTAAGTGGAGAAAATCAAATTTTAATTTTTACACACACTTTTATTCAAATGTAGTTTCTATATAGAATCCTTATTCGTTTGAGCAATTCATCATCAAAACCAAATTTTGATATTTATTTTTATCTCTTGAATTCATGGAAAACTTCCTTGAAAGCAATTCAAGAGCCGAGAATAGATTCGATTTTTACACATACTTTTGACATATTGGCGGCATCATATGAAAATTGCGTAAGTCCAATTTTTTTCAAAAATGAGATTTTAGTGCAGACTGGTGAGAAACTCAATAATCTATGATGCAACAAAATATTTGGGCGATAAATTATTAGATGGAGCCACAGAACCATGAAAAGCAATTTGCATAAGTGTTTACGATAGAGTGAAACTTGCGTAAGTCCAGTCTCTTTTGTGTATTCTTGCCGGTGATTTTTCTCATGTAGCTTTTCTTGACAAAGGTTTTTTGCGCCTCCTGTAAAATTTACCTTTTTGGACTTAGGCAATCTTCATAAACCATCCAAAATATCGAATCCTAATCATCAAAATTTTCCCTATTAAAAATATTTCTGGAAAATTGTTTTATATTTTCAACATTTTGTGCACTTTTTCCCTTTTTTATAATACATTATGAAATAGGTTTTCTAGTTGATAGTTGCTTTGTAAATTTAATTAGTCCTTTATTTATATTTTTCTCTAAAAGAATTTATCCCAGAGACGGTCTTTCTGGGTTGCTAGATAAACATAAATACTCAAAGCAAACTCCAAATGTTGTCGTTTCATCTCGAAGTGGCTCCAGGCGTTCCAGGAATGTGGATTTACGTGCGTCAGAGAGAATGTTCCTTTTTTTTTTTTTAGAAATAAAATCTTTTTCGCAATAATTGCATATTCAGCATCCTAGACAAATTACCTTTTGGGCATCTTAGTTTCCTAGTTTCTCTCAAACATTTACCTTGGGTCTATGTGATGTTTACCGATCCCAACCGAAAACACTCAATATCGAGAGGATTAAAGCTAAAATAGGGTAAATATAGTGGAGGATAAACATGTCTTCATCACGTATGAAAACAAAAAGCCGAAAGGCAGAGAAGAATAAGAGACGTCTGTGTAAATATTTACATGCCGCCACAAACAACAACTGATTAATGACCCGAAACTAATTAGTAAACTGATCCCCATAAAAATCGATTCTGAATAAAACCTTTTTCGGGGTAGAAAGTTTATTTTAAAGTAACTAATGTCTTTGCATATTTTGTATTTCCATTCGAGTTAAAAATAGGAATTTTACTACGACATCATTAGACGTCCAGAAGGACATTTCGTGCATAAATTGATGGCCTCCAACAAGAAGACGTCTACGAAATAAAACGACGAACGTCGTATATGGCAAAGCGGGCCATTAATATTGGTTTACACGAGCATAAAGTTGGTGACAATCAAGCTTGAAATTCGTGGGAAACGATTCCTTGTCTGTCCATAGGGATCCAGCAGGCAAGGAATCGTAAATAAATATTCAAGGTAAAAAATGTTTGCTCAAGAAAAATGTCTTTTTAAGGATATACAGGGTGATTTTATACTTTATTTTTGGGTAATTTTCTCAAGCATCAACTTCAAAGAAATCTTAGTCTACTTTGGTTTATAAATGCTGAAAGCTTAAAGCAAGGGGTAAACCATCTTTGAATTACTTCGGAGTATCAGATCGATTTCAAATTTTTAGGATTTATTAACTAGGATATTTTCATCAAACGAGGCAAATTTGAAATCAATCTGAACATCAGAAATAAAATAATGGGATTTTTTCCAACTTGATACCAGAAAAAGTTAGACAATTCACATTAAATCACCTTTGAAAAATACTTCGGAGTATCAAATTGTCTTGAAACTTACAGGATTCATTCACCAGAATCTTTTCATCAAATAAGGCAAATTCGAAATCAATCTGAAACTCAAAAATTAGATTGTGAAGTTTTTTACAACTTAATACCAGAAAAACTTAGAAAATTCACGTTAAGTCACCTTTGAAAAATACTTCGGAGTATCAGATCAATTTCAAACTTCCAGGATTTGATAATCAGGATGTTTTCATCAAACAAGGCACATTTGATGTCAATCTGAAGCTCAGAAATAACAATATTAGGTTTTTTCCGACTTAAAACCAGAAGAAGTTGGAAAATTCATTTTAAATCACCTTTGAAAAATCCTGAAAAATACTTCGGAGTATCATATCGATTTCAAACTCTTAGGATTTATTAACCAGGATGTTTTGATCAAAACAAAGCAAATTTGAAGTCAATCTGAAGCTCAGAAATAAAATTATGAGGTTTTTTCCAACTTGATACCAGAAAAAGTTCGAAAAATCACGTTAAATCACCTTTGAAAAACCCTGAAAAATACTTCGGAGTATCAGATCGATTTCAAACTTTCAGGATTTAATATTCAGGAGGTTTTTATAAAGCACGGTGAATTTGAAGTCAATCTGAAGCTCAGAAATAAAATTGTGAAGTTTTTTCCAATTTAATACCAGAAAAAGTTGGAAAATTTACGTTAAATCACCTTTGAAAAATCCTAAAAAATACTTGGAAGTTTCAGATCGATTTGAAACTTTCAGGATTTATTAATCAGGACATTTTTATCAAACTAGGTAAATTTGAAGTCAATTTGAAGCTCAGAAATAAAATTATGAGTTTTTTTTCAACTTAATACCAGGAAAAGTTGGAAAATTCACGTTAAATCACCTTTGAAAAATCCTGAAAAAACTTTGGAGTATCAAATCGTCTTGAAACTTACAGGAGTCATTAACCAGAATCTTTTCATCAAACAAGGCAAATTTGAAGTCAATCTGAAGCTCAGAAATAAAATTATGTGGTTTTTTCCAACTTGATACCAGAAAAAGTTCGAAAAATCATGTTAAATGACCTTTGAAAAATCCTGAAAAATACTTCGGAGTTCCAGATCGATTTCAAACTTTCAGGATTTATTATTTAAGATGTTTTCATAAACTGAGGCAAATTTGAAGTTAATCTGAAGCTCAGAAATAAAATTATGAGGTTTTTTCCAACTTGATACCAGAAAAAGTTGAAAAATTCATGTAAAATCACCTTTGAAAAATCTTGAAAAATACTTCCAGGTATCAGATCAACTTGAAACTTCCAAAATTTATTAACCAGTATCTTTTTATCAAATAGGGTAAATTTTAGGTCAATTTGAGGCTCATAAATTAAATTATGAGGTTGTTTCCAACCTAATACCGGAAAAAATTTACAAATTCACTTTAAATAATCTTTGGAAAATCCTAAAAAATACTTTGAAGTATCAGATCGATTTCAAACTTTTAGGATTTATTAACCAGGATGTTTTCATCAAACAGGGCAAATTTGAAGTCAATCTAAAGCTCAGAAATATAAATTGAGGTTTTTTTCCAACCTAATACCAGAAAAAGTTGAAAAATCCATGTTCAATCACCTTTGAAAAATCCTGAAAAATACTTCGGAGTATCAGATCGATTTCAAACTTTCAGGATTAATTATTTAAGATGTTTTCATAAACTAAGGCAAATTTAAAGTTAATCTGAAGCTCAGAAATAAAATTATGAGGTTTTTTCCAACTTGATACCAAAAAAAGTTGGTAAATTCATGTTAAATCACCTTTGACAAATCCTGAAAAATACTTCGAAGTATCCGATCGATTTCAAACTTTCAAAATTTATTAACCAGGATGTTTTCATCAAACAAGGTAGATTTGGAGTCAATTTGAAGCTCAGAAATAAAATGATGAATTTTTTTCCAATTTAATACCTGAAAAAGTTGAAAAATTCATGTTGAATCAAATTTAAAAAATCCTGAAAAAAAATTCGGAGTTTCAGATCAATTTCAAACTTACAGGATTCATTAACCAGGATGTTTTCATCAAACAAGGCAAATTTGAAGTCGATCTGAAGCTCAGAAATAAAATTATGAGGTTTTTTTCCAACTAAATACCAGAAAAAGTTAGAAAATTCACGTTAAATCACCTTTGAAAAATCCTAAAAAATACTTGGAAGTATCAGATCGACTTGAAACTTTCAGGATTCATTAACCAGGACATTTTTATCAAACTAGGTAAATTTGAAGTCAATTTGAGACTCAAAAATAAAACTAGGAGTTTTTTTTCAACCTAATACCAGAAAAAGTTCCAAAATTCAAGTTAAATCACTTTTGAAAAATCGTGAAAAATACTTCGGAGTATCAGATTAATTTTAAAATTTCAGGATTTATTAATTGGAATGTTTTCATCTAATAAGGCAAATTTGAAGTCAATCTAAAGCTCAGAAATAAAATTATGAGATTTTTTCCAACCTAATACCAGAAAAAGTTCCAAAATTCATGTTAAATCACTTTTGAAAAATCCTGAAAAATACTTCGGATTATCAGATCGATATCCAACTCTCAGAATTTATTTATTAGGATGATTTCATCAAACAAGGTAAACTTGAAGTCAATCTGAAGCTCAGAAATAAAATTATGAGGTTTTTTTCCAACTTAATACCAGAAAAAGTTGGAAAATTCACGTTAAATCACCTTTGAAAAATCCTAAAAAATACTTGGAAGTATCAGATCGACTTGAAACTTTCAGGATTCATTAACCAGGACATTTTTATCAAACTAGGTAAATTTGAAGTCAATTTGAGGCTCAAAAATAAAACTAGGAATTTTTTTTCAACCTAATACCAGAAAAAGTTGCAAAATTCATGTTAAATCACATTTGAAAAATCCTGAAAAATACTTCGGATTATCAGATCGATATCCAACTCTCAAGATTCAATAATAAGGATGATTTCTTCAAACAAGGTAAATTTGAAGTCAATCTGAAGCTCAAAAATAAAATTATGAGTTTTTTTCCAACTTAATACCAGAAAAACTTGAAAAATTCACGTTAAATCACCTTTGAAAAATCCTGAAAAATACTTCGGAGTATCAGATCGATTTCAAACTTTCAGGATTTATTATTTAAGATGTTTTCATAAACTAAGGCAAATTTGAAGTTAATCTGAAGCTCAGAAATAAAATTATGAGGTTTTTTCCAACTTGATACCAAAAAAAGTTGGTGAATTCATGTTAAATCACCTTTGACAAATCCTGAAAAATACTTCGAAGTATCCGATCGACTTCAAACTTTCAAAATTTATTAACCAGGATGTTTTCATCAAACAAGGGAGATTTGGAGTCAATTTGAAGCTCAGAAATAAAATGATGAATTTTTTTCCAATTTAATACATGAAAAAGTTGAAAAATTCATGTTGAATCAAATTTAAAAAATCCTGAAAAAAAATTCGGAGCTTCAGATCAATTTCAAACTTACAGGATTCATTAACCAGGATGTTTTCATCAAACAAGGCAAATTTGAAGTCAATCTGAAGCTCAGAAATAAAATTATGCGGTTTTTTTCCAACTTAATACCAGAAAAAGTTGGAAAATTCACGTTAGATCACCTTTGAAAAATCCTAAAAAATACTTGGAAGTATCAGATCGACTTGAAACTTTCAGGATTCATTAACCAGGACATTTTTATCAAACTAGGTAAATTTGAAGTCAATTTGAGACTCAAAAATAAAACTAGGAGTTTTTTTTCAACCTAATACCAGAAAAAGTTCCAAAATTCAAGTTAAATCACTTTTGAAAAATCGTGAAAAATACTTCGGAGTATCAGATTAATTTTAAAATTTCAGGATTTATTAATTAGGATGTTTTCATCAAAAAGGCAAATTTGAAGTCAATCTAAAGCTCAGAAATAAAATTATGAGATTTTTTCCAACCTAATACCAGAAAAACTTCCAAAATTCATGTTAAATCACTTTTGAAAAATCCTGAAAAATACTTCGGATTATCAGATCAATATCCAACTCTCAGAATTTATTTATTAGGATGATTTCATCAAACAAGGTAAATTTGAAGTCAATCTGAAGCTCAGAAATAAAATTATGAGATTTTTTCCAACTTAATACCAGAAAAACTTGGAAAATTCATGTTAAATCACATTTGACAAATCCTGAAAAATATTTGGAAGTATCAGATCGACTTGAAACTTTCAGGATTCATTAACCAGGATATTTTTATCAAACAAGGTAAATTTGAAGTCAATCTGAAGCTCAAAAATAAAATTATGAGTTTTTTTCCAACTTAATACCAGAAAAACTTGAAAAATTCACGTTAAATCACCTTTGAAAAATCCTGAAAAATACTTCAGAGTACCAGATCGATTTCAAACTTTCAGGATTTACTATTTAAGATGTTTTCATAAACTAAGGCAAATTTGAAGTTAATCTGAAGCTCAGAAATAAAATTATGAGGTTTTTTCCAACTTGATACCAAAAAAAGTTGGTAAATTCATGTTTTAAATCACCTTTGACAAATCCTGAAAAATACTTCGAAGTATCCGATAGATTTCAAACTTTCAAAATTTATTAACCAGGATGTTTTCATCAAACAAGGTAGATTTGGAGTCAATTTGAAGCTCAGAAATAAAATGATGATTTTTTTTCCAATTTAATACCTGAAAAAGTTGAAAAATTCATGTTGAATCAAATTTAAAAAATCCTGAAAAAAAATTCGGAATTTCAGATCAATTTCAAACTTACAGGATTCATTAACCAGGATGTTTTCATCAAACAAGGCAAATTTGAAGTCGATCTGAAGCTCAGAAATAAAATTATGAGGTTTTTTTCCAACTTAATACCAGAAAAACTTGGAAAATTCATGTTAAATCACATTTGACAAATCCTGAAAAATACTTCGGAGTATCAGATTAATTTTAAAATTTCAGGATTTATTAATTAGGATGTTTTCATCAAAAAGGCAAATTTGAAGTCAATCTAAAGCTCAGAAATAAAATTATGAGATTTTTTCCAACCTAATACCAGAAAAACTTCCAAAATTCATGTTAAATCACTTTTGAAAAATCCTGAAAAATACTTCGGATTATCAGATCAATATCCAACTCTCAGAATTTATTTATTAGGATGATTTCATCAAACAAGGTAAATTTGAAGTCAATCTGAAGCTCAGAAATAAAATTATGAGATTTTTTCCAACTTAATACCAGAAAAACTTGGAAAATTCATGTTAAATCACATTTGACAAATCCTGAAAAATATTTGGAAGTATCAGATCGACTTGAAACTTTCAGGATTCATTAACCAGGATATTTTTATCAAACAAGGTAAATTTGAAGTCAATCTGAAGCTCAAAAATAAAATTATGAGTTTTTTTCCAACTTAATACCAGAAAAACTTGAAAAATTCACGTTAAATCACCTTTGAAAAATCCTGAAAAATACTTCAGAGTACCAGATCGATTTCAAACTTTCAGGATTTACTATTTAAGATGTTTTCATAAACTAAGGCAAATTTGAAGTTAATCTGAAGCTCAGAAATAAAATTATGAGGTTTTTTCCAACTTGATACCAAAAAAAGTTGGTAAATTCATGTTTTAAATCACCTTTGACAAATCCTGAAAAATACTTCGAAGTATCCGATAGATTTCAAACTTTCAAAATTTATTAACCAGGATGTTTTCATCAAACAAGGTAGATTTGGAGTCAATTTGAAGCTCAGAAATAAAATGATGATTTTTTTTTCCAATTTAATACCTGAAAAAGTTGAAAAATTCATGTTGAATCAAATTTAAAAAATCCTGAAAAAAAATTCGGAATTTCAGATCAATTTCAAACTTACAGGATTCATTAACCAGGATGTTTTCATCAAACAAGGCAAATTTGAAGTCGATCTGAAGCTCAGAAATAAAATTATGAGGTTTTTTTCCAACTAAATACCAGAAAAAGTTAGAAAATTCACGTTAAATCGCCTTTGAAAAATCCTAAAAAATACTTGGAAGTATCAGATCGACTTGAAACTTTCAGGATTCATTAACCAGGACATTTTTATCAAACTAGGTAAATTTGAAGTCAATTTGAGGCTCAAAAATAAAACTAGGAGTTTTTTTTCAACCTAATACCAGAAAAAGTTCCAAAATTCATGTTAAATCACTTTTGAAAAATCCTGAAAAATACTTCGGATTATCAGATCGATATCCAACTCTCAAGATTCAATAATAAGGATGATTTCTTCAAACAAGCTAAATTTGAAGTCAATCTGAAGCTCAAAAATAAAATTATGAGTTTTTTTCCAACTTAATACCAGAAAAACTTGAAAAATTCACGTTAAATCACCTTTGAAAAATCCTGAAAAATACTTCGGAGTATCAGAACGATTTCAAACTTTCAAAATTTATTAATGTAGGCTTTGCCTCCAGTGGCCTGTTTCATAAAAAATATTAGTCTAGTAATATTACTCTTTAGCAAGTATTATAAGTCAAAATTACATTATCAATATCATAATTTTGACTTATAATATTGGCTAAAGAGTAATATTATTAGACTAATATTTTTTATGAAACAGGCCCCAGGATATCAATAGATATGGTGTAGACCATAGGTGTAGACCAGCAACACGTGAAAAGGTAGTTGACAGTAGTTGTCCCAGAGACAGATAATTTTTATAAGTTTGTCAATTTTATACAATTTTTGACAATTAAAAGTGGATATTACAGATTACTGAGTGAACTTTCAATAAAGATATTTATTAAATCTCGCTAAGGCCTCCTACAAACTTCAGAAGTGGGATAATGGATGGATAATTGTGAGGATTACTGGGACAAAGAAGCCGATTTGTGCCAGTGCAAAATTATGGTTTGCATCTTCATGGCTTAATGGGACAAAGAAGCCGATTTGTGCCAATGCAAAATTATGGTTTGCATATTTGTGCCAGTGCAAAATTATGGTTTGCATCTTCATGGCTACCGCCTAAATTTATAAAACAAAATGAACGACGACTGCAGAAACGTGCGGAACGAAGAAATCGTTTCTGATAAACGTGTTCATCTTTGTGATACTTGAATTTAAATATGATACCTTATGTTCTTATGATACCTTATGTCCTTATCATACCTTATGTACTTATGATACTTTATGTCCTTATCATACCTTATGTACTTATGATACCTTATGTCCTTATCATACCTTATGTACTTATGATACCTTATGTCCTTATGATACCTTATGTTCTTATGATACCTTATGTCCTTATCATACCTTATGTTCTTATGATACCTTATGTTCTTGTCATACCTTATGTACTTATCACACCTTATGTACTTACGCTACTTTATCACGTCCTTATGATACCTTATGTCATTATGCAAGCATGTCTATCTTATGAATAATTTATGTTAGGTTTTATGTTTTATAGACGAGGTCGCCTATATTGTCAGGAAAAGTTTGTAGGAGGCCTTAGCGAGATTTAATAAATATCTTTATTGAAAGTTCACTCAGTAATCTGTAATATCCACTTTTAATTGTCAAAAATTGTATAAAATTGACAAACTTATAAAAATTATCTGTCTCTGGGACAACTACTGTCAACTACCTTTTCACGTGTTGCTGGTCTACACCATATCTATTGATATCCTGGAGGCAAAGCCTACATTAACCAGGATGTTTTCATCAAACAAGGTAAATTTGGAGTCAATTTGAAGCTCAGAAATAAAATGATGATTTTTTTTCCAATTTAATACCTGAAAATGTTGAAAAATTCATGTTGAATCAAATTTAAAAAATCCTGAAAAAAAATTCGGAGTTTCAGATCAATTTCAAACTTACAGGATTCATTAACCAGGATGTTTTCATCAAACAAAGCAAATTTGAAGTCAATCTGAAGCTCAGAAATAAAATTATGAGTTTTTTTTCCAACTTAATACCAGAAAAAGTTGGAAAATTCACGTTAGATCACCTTTGAAAAATCCTAAAAAATACTTGGAAGTATCAGATCGACTTGAAACTTTCAGGATTCATTAACCAGGACATTTTTATCAAACTAGGTAAATTTGAAGTCAATTTGAGGCTCAAAAATAAAACTAGGAGTTTTTTTTCAACCTAATACCAGAAAAAGTTGCAAAATTCATGTTAAATCACATTTGAAAAATCGTGAAAAATACTTCGGAGTATCAGATTAATTTTAAAATTTCAGGATTTATTAATTGGAATGTTTTCATCTAATAAGGCAAATTTGAAGTCAATCTAAAGCTCAGAAATAAAATTATGAGATTTTTTCCAACCTAATACCAGAAAAAGTTCCAAAATTCATGTTAAATCACTTTTGAAAAATCCTGAAAAATACTTCGGATTATCAGATCGATATCCAACTCTCAGGATTCAATAATTAGGATGATTTCTTCAAACAAGGTAAATTTGAAGTCAATCTGAAGCTCAGAAATAAAATTATGAGATTTTTTCCACCTTAATACCAGAAAAACTTGAAAAATTCGCGTTAAATCACCTTTGAAAAATCCTGAAAAATACTTCGGAGTATCAGATCGATTTCAAACTTTCAGGATTTATTATTTAAGATGTTTTCATAAACTAAGGCAAATTTGAAATTAATCTGAAGCTCAGAAATAAAATTATGAGGTTTTTTCCAACTTGATACCAAAAAAAGTTGGTGAATTCATGTTAAATCACCTTTGACAAATCCTGAAAAATACTTCGAAGTATCCGATCGACTTCAAACTTTCAAAATTTATTAACCAGGATGTTTTCATCAAACAAGGTAGATTTGGAGTCAATTTGAAGCTCAGAAATAAAATGATGAATTTTTTTCCAATTTAATACCTGAGAAAGTTGAAAAATTCATGTTGAATCAAATTTAAAAAATCCTGAAAAAAAATTCGGAGTTTCAGATCAATTTCAAACTTACAAGATCATTAACCAGGATGTTTTCATCAAACAAGGCAAATTTGAAGTCGATCTGAAGCTCAGAAATAAAATTATTAGGTTTTTTTCCAACTTAATACCAGAAAAAGTTGGAAAATTCACGTTAAATCACCTTTGAAAAATCCTAAAAAATACTTGGAAGTATCAGATCGACTTGAAACTTTCAGGATTCATTAACCAGGACATTTTTATCAAACTAGGTGAATTTGAAGTCAATTTGAGGCTCAAAAATAAAACTAGGAGTTTTTTTTTCAGCCTAATACCAGAAAAAGTTCCAAAATTCATGTTAAATCACATTTGAAAAATCGTGAAAAATACTTCGGAGTATCAGATTAATTTTAAAATTTCAGGATTTATTAATTGGAATGTTTTCATCTAATAAGGCAAATTTGAAGTCAATCTAAAGCTCAGAAATAAAATTATGAGATTTTTTTCAACCTAATACCAGAAAAAGTTCCAAAATTCATGTTAAATCACTTTTGAAAAATCCTGAAAAATACTTCGTATTATCAGATCGATATCCAACTCTCAGAATTTATTTATTAGGATGATTTCATCAAGCGAGGTAAATTTGAAGTCAATCCGAAGCTCAGAAATAAAATTATGAGATTTTTTCCAACTTAATACCAGAAAAACTTGGAAAATTCATGTTAAATCACATTTGACAAATCCTGAAAAATACTTCGGAGTATCAGATTAATTTTAAAATTTCAGGATTTATTAATTAGGATGTTTTCATCAAAGAAGGCAAATTTGAAGTCAATCTAAAGCTCAGAAATAAAATTATGAGATTTTTTCCAACCTAATACCAGAAAAACTTCCAAAATTCATGTTAAATCACTTTTGAAAAATCCTGAAAAATACTTCGGATTATCAGATCGATATCCAACTCTCAGGATTCAATAATTAGGATGATTTCTTCAAACAAGGTAAATTTGAAGTCAATCTGAAGCTCAGAAATAAAATTATGAGATTGTTTCCACCTTAATACCAGAAAAACTTGAAAAATTCACGTTAAATCAACTTTGAAAAATCCTGAAAAATACTTCGGAGTATCAGATCGATTTCAAACTTTCAGGATTCATTTACCAGTATTTTTTTATCAAACAAGGTGAATTTGAAGTCAATTTGAGGCTCAGAAGTAAAATTATGAGGTTTTTTCCAGCTACCGGTAAAAGTTGAAAAATTCACGTTAAATCACCTTTGAAAAATCTTGAAAAATACTTCGAAGTATCCGATCGATTTCAAACTTCGGGGATTTATTAACCAGAATGTTTTCATCAAACAAGGTAAATTTCAAGTCGAATTGAGGCTAAGTTATGAGGGTTTTTCCAACTTAATACCAGAAAAAGTAGGAAAATTCACGTTAAATCACCTTTGAAAAATCCTGAAACATACTTGTAAGTATCAGATCCCGAGAATTTCAGTAAAATTTTGTGGGATTCCGTTAAAAGTGGGATTCTGGTGAACATATTTTTCATGGTGGTTTACCCCTCGGTTTGAAGTCAGTCTGTAAGCTAGAAATATTTTTCAGTCTCTCAATTACAATTTTAGAGGATTTTTCTAATCATTGACATGGGAAAAACTTCTCAATTTCGGTTCCAAGTCCTAGCGTTCTCCACTGAAAGTGGTTTTTACCAATTCAAGATCATGCCATTTGGACTCTGCAACGCGCCCGCTCCTTTTCAGAGGTTGATTGAAATCGTACGACGAGGACTTACGTAGAAAGTATGCTTTGCATACCTGGATGATGTTGAAAAAGTGACTTTTGTTTATAAATGTTGAAAATTTGAAGGCAGAGTGTGTAGACCGGAATTCTTCAATTTATCAATATGACAATTTTTAGGGGTTTCTCTAAGTTTATCCAAACATTCACATGGAAAAAACTTCTCAACCTTATTTCCATACCCAAGACTAACTTCTGGTCTATTTTGCCTTATAGAAGATACTTTCATGTATAATTGCTGAAAGTTTAAAGTCAATCTGAGGACTCTAGAGTCTCTCAATGGCGATTTTAGAAAATTTTTAATCAAGATGAATCGTAGATCCGCAGCTGACAATGTAACTCAACAAAAGGGGTTTATTTTAGGTGCTCGCTCTAAAAATACAATCATTGTTTTGACGATCAAACTGATAAATCTCCCTGCCCCATCCCATGTTAATGTTCTCCCATTAATCTCGAGAGGTCTTCTGCCACAGTAAAATGCGGATTTTTTCTTTAAGTTGTTTTGAAATTCCACACTTAATTTCGAGAATAAAACAGGATAAGTATTTATAAATGAAAATCACTTGTCTCTTTTATCTCTTGTCAACCAATAAGGGTATCAAAATATGACAGAATAATTAAATTTATTACGACAAAAAGCCAAATGTACAATTTCGCCCTCTTTGTCTTGACTAATTTTAATTCTTTCGGTATTTGGTCTTTAAGCTTAAATTTCCTCCCTTAGACTTAAGAACTCCCCTTGCTTCGTTGATGATGGAAAACAAACTCGTGGCACGAATGGAAGACGCCTAATTAAAGATATTTATCAGGACAAAGGAATAATTTATTCGTACTTTATTAAATTTGATCACAACTTTTTATGTGGCTTTACTAATGATTATTTCCAATGAAATTAATAATTCAAGTCGTTAATCTCCAGAGCTAGGGGGGCATTAACAAACAAATTATGTATCGACAAAATACGCTAAATATTTAAATTAAATAACCTCGTATTATTTTAACAATATTTCGAACCCGGCAAATTTTAATTTTTAATGCGATTTAATAATTGAAAATTTTCGACAATGCACTTTGGACCGAATTTTATTATAATATTATAGTCATGCCCTGGAATATTCGTGGATTTTATTATGCGGAATAAATTCGATATTGTTAATTTAGTTTTAGTTGTTGAGCTAAACAATAAATAATTGAGTTTATTAACAAATTTAATTTTAAACTCCCGATATTGAGTAAGTATAGTCAATCCAATAATGTACAATTCTATGAATCTTCGTATAAGTGATTATGATGTCCTAATTATAGCCGGACAAAATACTTGTCCATACAACACCATTGGTTAATTGAACACACAGCCAAGAGTACTCATCCTATATAAACCATATCACCGTCCATTGCAGGATCATTAATATGCGTAACCGAAATTGAATTATTTACTTACTAGGACTAGGGTATGTCGTGTAATGTGGCCCTGTAACAAGGGCCCGCTGCTGTCTAGTCCATAACCCAATGATTGATGTAGTCATCATAGATGATAGACGTTTTAAATTATTTTGATGATAATTGAAGTGGTTATAATCCATCAGCTAATAAGAAAATCGTAACAAAAAAAAATCCAAGATTGATAGCCCTATATCGCTAACAACAAAAAACACCCTTCCGGGACTTTTTAAATTGTTTTTATTTGTATTGGGGAAATTGAGAATCTTTGGATTATATAAGGAAATCCAATAGGGCTGTTCATTTTTCTTCTAAAGGTTCGCGTGCAAGGATTCGTGTGAATTCGGCCAGAAGTTTCGCAAAAGAAAAATTCGTTGTTCTTTCGAAACAATTATTGCCTCTGGAACGGTTATTTGTGCAGATGCTTCAAAATACATATTAGCATGTTGTTGTTTGGTCAAAGGGCGAAGGAGTCCTGCTGCAGGTCAAATAAGGACTATGTTAATAGCAAGGCAATGTTGCCAACATGGTTGTGAATTATTTTCAATTAAAACTAAATTTTTCCATAGACTTTTCTTAATTTGATGAATGAACATTCATAAGTGAAAAGTTTAGGACTTATTGGTTGAGGTATTTTTGCTAAACAAAACAAACTATAAATATATTTAAAGCTAAATGGAATTATGATTTTTTTTTCCACTTTAGTACAAAAAAATACCTAAGAACCACCTGAACACTGTCACAGCTCTAGGGTTCGTGACAGAAATCTTGAAATCGTTTTTCCAAAATCATCATCACATCATCTAAATAACTATACCAGACAAGTTCTCCATGTAAGTCGTCGTAAAACTAGATGCATCAGTCGCCCAAACGTAGCGGGAGCATTACACAATCCAAAAGGCATTACATATTAAACTAGTATAATACGTTTCCGGTACTAAAGGCAGTTTTCTCTTTGTTATCTTACTTATCTTTGTGTATTGCCGCTTGCCAGTATCCCCTCTTAAGATCGGGTCACTTTTGAACCAATGTCACGGCTCTAGTGTGCGTGATATAAATTTTGGATTCGTTTTTCCAAAATCATCATCACATCATCTAAATATACCAGACAAGTTCTCCATATAAGTCCTTGCAAAACTAGATGTATCAGTCGCCCAAACATAGCGGGAGCATTACACAATCCAAAAGGAATTACATATTAAACTGGTATAACCTATTTCCGCTACTAAAGGCAGTTTTCTCTTTGTCATCTTACTTATCTTTGTGTATTGTCACTTGCCAGTATTCCCTCTTAAGATCGGGTCACTTTTGAACCAATGTCACGGCTCTGGTGTGCGTGACCTAAATCTTGGAATCGTTTTTCCAAAATCAACATCACATCATCTAAATTTACCAGACAAGTTCTCCATGTAAGGCATCGCACAACTAGATGCATCAGTCGCCCAAACGTAGCGGGAGCATTACACAATCCAAAAAGCATTACATATTAAACTAGTATAACCTGTTTCCGGTACTAAAGGCAGTTTTCTCTTTGTCAACTTACTTATCTTGGTGTATTGCTACTTGCCAGTATCCTCTCTTAAGATCGGGTCACTTTTGAACCAATGTCACGGCTCTGGTGTGCGTGACAGAAATCTTGGATTCGTTTTTCCAAAATCACCATCACATCATCTAAATATACCAGACAAGTTCTCCATGTAAGGCATCGCACAACTAGATGCATCAGTCGCCCAAATGTAGCGGGAGTATTACACAATCCAAAAGGCATTACATATTAAACTAGTATAACCCATTTCCGGTACTAAAGGCAGTTTTCTCTTTGTCAACTTACTTATCTTGGTGTATTGCTACTTGCCAGTTTTCCTCTTAAGATCGGGTCACTTTTGAACCAATGTCACGGCTCTGGTGTGCGTGACCTAAATCTTGGAATCGTTTTTCCAAAATCATCATCACATCATCTATTTACCAGACAAGTTCTCCATGTAAGGCATCGCACAACTAGATGCATCAGTCGCCCAAATGTAGCGGGAGCATTACACAATCCAAAAGGCATTACATATTAAACTAGTATAACCCGTTTCCGGTACTAAAGGCAGTTTTCTCTTTGTCAACTTACTTATCTTGGTGTATTGCTACTTGCCAGTATCCTCTCTTAAGATCGGGTAACTTTTGAACCAATGTCACGGCTCTGGTGTGCGTGACAGAAATTTTGGATTCGTTTTTCCAAAATCATCATTACAGCATTACACATTCGAAAAGGCATTACATATTAAACTAGTATAACCCGTTTCCGGTACTAAATGCAGTTTTCTCTTTGTCATCTTACTTATCTTTGTGTATTGCCACTTGCCAGTATCCCCTCTTAAGATCGGGTAACTTTTGAACCAATGTCACGGCTCTGGTGTGCGTGACAGAAATCTTGGATTTGTTTTTTCAAAATCATCATCACATCATCTAAATATACCAGACAAGTTCTCCATTCAAGGCCTCGCAAAACTAGATGCATCAGTCGCCCAAACGTAGCGGGAGCATTACGCAATCCAAAAGGCATTACATATTAAACTAGTATAACACGTTTCCGGTACTAAAGACAGTTTTCTCTTGGTCATCTTACTTTTCTTTGTGTATTGTCACTTGCGAGTATTCCCTCTTAAGATCGGGTCATTTCTGACACCAATATCACGGCTCTGGTGTGCGTGACAGAAATCTTGGATTCGTTTTTCCAAAATCATCATCACATCATCTAAACCAGAAAAGTTCTCCATGTAAGGCCTCGCAAAACTAGATGCATCAGTCGCCCAAACGTAGCGGGAGCGTTACACAATCAAAAAGGCATTACATATTAAACAAGTTTAACCCGTTTCCGGTACTAAAAGCAGTTTTCTCTTTGTCAACTTACTTATCTTGGTGTATTGCCATTTGCCAGTATCCACTCTTAAGATCCAAGGTGGAAAACCATTTGGAGTCCGATGGAGTTGTTCATGTAATGTATCATTAGTTATCCTCGGGAAAAGGAAGCTGTTCTTCTTGGTGACGTCATTAAGCGTAAGGGTCCCTTTTGACACCAATGTCACGGCTCTGGTGTGCATAACAGAAATCTTGGGTTCATTTATTCCAATTAACACAACAATAATTTATTTCACGTAACTATACACTCTGACACTAATTACTTCACTTATTAACTCAAAACAACTTAATTCTTACCAAATTCACTATCTAAATCGTCTATCCTACAACTAGAAACTACTAACTAATACCGGTTTTTATATATCTGTAATCCATTTGTGTAAAATCCAGAATAAACGCGATAATCTCTTTACCCTAATAAAGCAGTATTTTCTAGATTTCAAGTTAGATTCTGTACTGTTTGGAGAAGGCGCCACCATAACAGTAAGTTTGTCACACACTAAATTGCTGACTAGTTGGAATTTGCCGAAGAACTAAGGGTAGAAATTAGACTTTGATGGGATTACCAGAGTCTCCTGCTTTAGACTAAGGCTATTGGCGCCAGCGCCAAACTTTCTTGTCTAATTTTGTCTTGACGTTAAGATTTTAGCTGTGAGGGTTTTTGTTTGGGTGTGTATGATTAGCAGGATTGGGATGGAGAGGTGTTCATGGGAGTTCAAAATAGATTGGTAAATTCTTGTATGGTGGACCGTGAACTATGGGGTTGTCTAGATCATATCTCGTTGCAGTCATTCTGCATGTTAGAGGAGAGCCTTAAACTTGGTTCCTATAGAATTTTTCACTGATTTCATCGAGGTAATTAGAGATATAAGGAATGCATGTCCCCCTCAAGATGCGATTCTGGAATCGTTGCAGGCGGTTTTTTTGAGTTGTGGAGATTATGTTCCAGACAAGGGCCCTATATGTTAGAATAGGTCTAATGACCTGTTCATCTATGAGCAACTTAATGCCTGACGATAAAGGCCGAGAGAGCCAGAAGCCAAGTCAACATTGAAATCAAATGTCACTCACGTCACAATTTAATGAAAATGTACAAAGAACAGCTTTTAAATCTACATAAACATGATATTGATTTTACTCAAATATTAACCAATCTCTAGACAAAAATCTGGCAATACTGTATTCCATTCTTAATGTCTTATTTATGCCTCTAAACCTAGCGTGTTAATTGGCTCTATGTTTTTAAGGCTCCTGTTCTACATGTGTTTGTTATCTTACCATTTTGCATGCCATTGTGTAGAATTGTTTTAAATTTATCGGATCGCTATGTGACCTGCTATACGCTTGTAAATTAACTTTTCAAACTAATTAAATCTAAATGCACAATCAAATTAATTCTATTCAAATTTTGCCCAACTTTTGGAATACTTAACCGAAAAACAGGGAACTTTCAATGCTCTCAAAAAAAAAAACGTGCCATAGCGAAACGGGGCTTAAAATACTTTTTCCCTCTGGAAAAGAGTTACAAATGATCAAATTTCGAATTTCTATCACTCTTTTAATGGTCTCCGCTTTAATTGCTTCAAAGTTTTATGTTTTGCAAGGATAAAGTTTCAAAACTCCACGAGAGAGTTTTCGGTGGAATAAAACAAATCAATAAAAAGGAGGAATTAATTTAGAGCATTGTTTGAATATTTCATTTGATTAATTTAAAGGCAAAATCTCTTGAACAGCTTCTGGTCACTTATTACATCGTTTCCTTCCAAACTTCCTGCAATTTATGTCAGAGGGCAATTTGCTACGCCTGGAACAGGAAGCTGGAAACAGAATGTACAATGACTATGTAGGATATTATATATGGATAGAATATCAATCAGAATCTGTATAAGATGTTCAAGCAAAGTTTCAAAGTTGCAGGTTTTTGATTTCAATACAAAGCTACTTGTTATTTGTTTAATTATTGCTGAAGTTTATACTAAAGTGATTTAAAAACTATTTGGTTTAATACCGTATCATTCCGCAAATAAAACCCGATTATCCAACTTCAGGAAAGGATCCGCGAACCAATTTCCATGCAAAATGCCTACGTGTCTCCCGATGGCAGAGAAAAACAGAGTCGGCCTGAGCTTAGATAAACAACGCTTATTATGAATGACACCTTCTCTTGAATATAAAACACTCAATTTCATGCTGTGGCGGCTATATACGAAAAAGATGTCGTTGCGTCCTTGTTTGGCTTGATGGAATTTTTATCTCCGTCTCTTACCCGCACGGTAATCTGGAAATGGAGTCGTAAAGAATCGTGATGGACCGTTTATTTCTGATGAGTTTGTTTTGTTACGTTAGGAGGAAGAAACAGAGTCACATCAAGTATATAATAAGCTGATCATTTTGCTCAATTTGTATTTTTGGTGGTTTTCAAATCCAGAACTCCTTAGGTATCTGAAGATAATCTTCGTTGACAACTTCAAATTCAATTATTGAAACCTTTTCCAAAAGTCTTAGATCTTTTGAAGCCCTTGATGACAATGATCTTAGAATTTTCCATCAGGCAGCCAGAGTTTAGTGATTGAAGAATTGTACAAAATCAAATGATCAAATGATTATTCAAATTCCATTGCTCCTACAAGTTGAGTGTCTCTTGTATATTCTGTATATGTTCTAATTCAATGTCCTGAAAATATATTGACATTATCTGTAGTATTTTCTTAGGAAAAGTATACGTTGATTAAAGGGAATCCTAAATTCAAATGTCTCCCAACATCAATTAGCAAACTTCTGCAATAAATTAAGTAAATATTTCCCCTTTTAAATGATCAAATTTCAAGCCACCCTCTTTGCTGGTAGGTACACGTAAGCTTAAGTTGTTATCTTTCGATCTAGCAAACTGTGCAAGGGACCTTTAAAAGGGACAAATTTAACTATACGTAATATTTGTATAACCGGTGCATACGTTGCTGAAATTCAATTAAAACATCCCATCAGGCGCTAATTAATTAAAAAATCTGACAACAACAAGCCGTAAGTAATCCACTTTTCTGGATTTTTTTCCCGATGATTTTCACCGCTATTCTATCCGTACGGAGATCAAAAAGCAATCAAACACTGCCAGGAGGAAATTAATGAAAATCCGAACGGGCCGGTCTGAGGGAAAAGTAAATTTGTCTTTATGGATTTATTGATCAAATTGATTGGTTGTCAGACTCAATAATAATTTTCGCTCAAATAAATTTAATTAACAACCTCTTGGAGGTTAGTTTTATAGCTTTTAATTTCCTGACAGAAGAATTATTGTTGTGAGTTTTCCCTTGGCGGTTCTTGATTAAAAATTTTAAAACACCTTTTAAATCACCTCGAGGGCTTTCCACGCTAAAAACGCGTTTGTTTTCGAGTAATTTAGGGGTTAATTTGCCAGAAAGCGCACCCGAATGAACCGAAAATAAGAAAACATCGCGTGCACCTCTCCCGATAAATTGCATTTAGTTTTGACCGACTTTCTTTCGGAAAACAATTCAGATCTAGTTGTTTTTCACATTGTAATTCAGAAAATCAAAAGAAAAGATATTATCCAAGGCCCATAATAGTTTAAATTTGTTGAACAGGTTCTTCAGGGCATCTAAAATAAATATCCAAGGCCTCAAGAGCCTTGATCATTTACTCAAGAACTACTTGAGGCGCAAATATGACATTTTGAGGGAATATATTTGAGGCTTAGAGGCAAAACATACTAAAAATTCCAATCAATTGAACAAAAATTTGCAAAGTTACAAGACTCTTAAAAATTAACAGTTTCTTCTATAAGATCAGATATGACACGCCACCATATTTTGACCATTTACTTAAGAACTACTTGAGGCACAAACATGACATTTTGAGGCGATATTTTTGAGACTTAGAGGCAAAACATTCTAAAAATTCAAATCCATTGAACGGAAAATTGCAAAGTTACAAGATTTTTAAAAATAAACATTTTCTTCTATAAGACTAAATATGATACACCTCCATATTTTGACCATTTACTTAAGAACTACCTAAGGTGCAAATATGACATTTTGTAGGAATATTTTTGAGGCTTAGAGGCACAACATACTAAAAATTCAAAACAATTGAACAAAAAATGGCAAAGTTACAGAATTTTAAATAATTAACATTTTCTTCTATAAGACCAAATATGATACGACACCATATTGGACCATTTACTCAAGAACTACTTGAGGTACAAATACGACATTTCGAGGAAATATTTTGGAGGCTTAGAGGCATAACATACTAAAAATTCAAGACAATTGAACGAAAAATGGCAAAGTTACAGAATTTTAAATAATTAACATTTTCTTCTATAAGACCAAATATTACACGCCACCATATTTTGACCATTTACTCAAGAACTACTTGAGGTACAAATATGACATTTCGAGGAAATATTTTGGACGCTTAGAGGCAAAACATACTAAAAATTCAAGACAATTGAACAAAAAATGGCAAAGTTACAGAATTTTAAATAATTAACATTTTCTTCTATAAGACCAAATATGACACGCCACCATATTTTGACCATTTACTCAAGAACTACTTGAGGTACAAATATGACATTTCGAGGAAATATTTTGGAGGCTTAGAGGCAAAACATACTAAAAATTCAAAACAATTGAACAAAAAATGGCAAAGTTACAGAATTTTAAATAATTAACATTTCCTTCTATAAGACCAAATATTACACGCCACCCTGTTTTGACCATTTACTCAAGAACTACTTGAGGTACAAATATGACATTTCGAGGAAATATTTTGGACGCTTAGAGGCAAAACATACTAAAAATTCAAGACAATTGAACAAAAAATGGCAAAGTTACAGAATTTTAAATAATTAACATTTTCTTCTATAAGACCAAATATTACACGCCACCCTATTTTGACCATTTACTCAAGAACTACTTGAGGTACAAATATGACATTTCGAGGAAATATATTTGAGGCTTAGAGGCAAAACATACTAAAAATTCAAAACAATTGAACAAAAAATTGCAAAGTTACAGAATTTTGAAAAATTAACATTTTCTTCTATAAGACCAAATATGATACGCCACCATATTTTGACCATTTATTCCAGAACTACTTGAGTTACAAATATGACATTTCGAGGAAATATTTTGGAAGCTTAGAGGCAAAACATACTAAAAATTCCAAACAATTGAACAAAAAATGGCAAAGTTACAGAATTTTAAATAATTAACATTTCCTTCTATAAGACCAAATATTACACGCCACCCTATTTTGACGATTTACTCAAGAACTACTAGAGGTACAAATATGACATTTCGAGGAAATATTTTGGACGCTTAGAGGCACAACATACTAAAAATTCAAAACAATTGAACAAAAAATGGCAAAGTTACAGAATTTTAAATAATTAACATTTTCTTCTATAAGACCAAATATGATACGACACCATATTGGACCATTTACTCAAGAACTACTTGAGGTACAAATACGACATTTCGAGGAAATATTTTGGAGGCTTAGAGGCATAACATACTAAAAATTCAAGACAATTGAACAAAAAATGGCAAAGTTACAGAATTTTAAATAATTAACATTTTCTTCTATAAGACCAAATATTACACGCCACCCTATTTTGACCATTTACTCAAGAACTACTTGAGGTACAAACATAACATTTCGAGGAAATATTTTGGAGGCTTAGAGGCAAAACATACTAAAAATTCAAGACAATTGAACAAAAAATGGCAAAGTTACAGAATTTTAAATAATTAACATTTTCTTCTATAAGACCAAATATTACACGCCACCATATTTTGACCATTTACTCAAGAACTACTTGAGGTACAAATATGACATTTCGAGGAAATATTTTGGAGGCTTAGAGGCAAAACATACTAAAAATTCAAGACAATTGAACAAAAAATGGCAAAGTTACAGAATTTTAAATAATTAACATTTTCTTCTATAAGACCAAATATTACACGCCACCCTATTTTGACCATTTACTCAAGAACTACTTGAGGTACAAATATGACATTTCGAGAAAATATTTCGGAGGCTTAGAGGCAAAACATACTAAAAATTCAAAACAATTGAACAAAAAATGGCAAAGTTACAGAATTTTAAATAATTAACATTTTCTTCTATAAGACCAAATATTACACGCCACCCTATTTTGACCATTTACTCAAGAACTACTTGAGGTACAAATATGACATTTCGAGAAAATATTTCGGAGGCTTAGAGGCAAAACATACTAAAAATTCAAGACAGTTGAACAAAAAATTGCAAAGTTACAAGATTTTTGAAAATGAACATTTTCTTCTATAAGACCAAATATGACACGCCACCATATTTTGACCATTTACTCAAAAACTACTTGAGGTACAAATATGACATTTTGAGGCAATATTTTCGAGGCTTAGAGGCAAAACATACTGAAAAATGAAAACAATTGAACAAAAAATTGCAAAGTTACAGAATTTGTAAAAATTAACATTTTCTTCTATAAGACCAAATATGACACGTTACCATATTTTGACCATTTACTCAAGAACTACTTGAGGTACAAATATGACATTTCGAGGAAATATTTTGCAGGCTTAGAAGCAAAACATACTAAAAATTCAAGACAATTGAACAAAATATTGCAAAGTTATAAGATTTTTGAAAATGAACATTTTCTTCTATAAGACCAAATATGACACGCCAGTATATTTTGACCATTTACTCAAGAACTACTTGAGGTACAAATATGACATTTCGAGAAAATATTTTGCAGGCTTAGAAGCAAAACATACTAAAAATTCAAGACAATTGAACAAAAAATTGCAAAGTTGCAAGATTTTTGAAAATGAACATTTTCTTCTATAAGACCAAATATGACACGCCAGTATATTTTGACCATTTACTCAAGAACTACTTGAGGTACAAATATGACATTTCGAGAAAATATTTTTGAGGCTTAGAAGCAAAACATACTAGAAATTCAAATCAATTGAACATAATACCATTCCGATTTTATTATTAATGGTTTTCATATGTTAATTCAACATGAAATCCTTAAAACAAACAAGTTTCGTTAATCTTCAGCTTACCACGGTAAGAAACAAATAAGGCGAAGATTTTTCTTTAAAAGCTTTCACCGCAAGTTTTAAGACTTTGCCACGTTTGCAAGAAAAACATGCCTCTAACACCTCTAAAAGCTACAGTCTTAACACGTTCACGCAACTTTTTTCTAACTCCCCCGCTTAAATCCGCAAGTTTGCAAAGTTCCGTGTCGCATTTATATGAAGTTGAAATTTTCGCTACACAGGCATATTCAATTCTATGCGTGCCCAAGAAAGGAGATTCGAAAATCCTAAGAAATGGAAGTGGAGCAGAGTTTTATATATGAACAGATATAATAATAGTTGTTATCAGTAACAAATCATGATTAACCTTATTTCAAGGAAAAAGATTAGTTTCTCCCCTATCACGAAAGCTATACGTTTTACGATATTATAATTTAAGTTGCATGAATTCGAACAATAAGGCACGGTGACTAAGTATATCCTATTGTCTACCATAAAAATTTGGGGCAGCGGTAGGATTTCTACCTGGTAATATTTTTGATTTTCCACCAACCAATAATGTCCTCATCAGACAACTAAGGAAATGAACACAGTTGATTGATATATCAACGATTCAAATCAATTCTGGGGGTGACTACATCTCAATTTCCTGTCGTTCCCCCCTTTTTCAGAATTGACTTTAAATTTGACTTTATCGACCTCTAACAGACACATTAATTTTTATCAGGCCGGACATTTCACAATTATTTCGGGTCGACGACAGGCGAAATTTATTTAGAGGGATTTCGCACCAAAAAAGAGGCGACCCAACAAAAAAAGAGTCGTTTAATTGATTGGAGCGAAGGTGACAATGGAAATTGAGTTTATTCGAACTATAGAGTGATTGAGTCAAGGTTGATGATGGTGCTTAGGTTGAAAAATGAGATTTATGTTGTCCTAATCCTGATTATAGGTATCTCCATAATCAGGATTATTGGAGTACTTTTCTGGAAGAAGATTTCATTACTGGCTCATGATTTGCTAGAAGTATTTTCTAGTCCACACTGTATAAAAGCAAAAATATGAATTTCGCTATCCAGTCATTTCGGCCAAATTTAATTTAATATTAATCCGTATTATAGAGCCGAGCAGAAATGCTCTAATGAGGCACTCTATTCAACGAGTATATACCGGATTAATTTGATGGAATAAAATACTAATTAGCATTACATTATAATGACACAACAAAATGATACTTCTAAAAATACAATTTAACAATAAAGAACCCAAAGTAGCTCGTTTATCACATAAATGCCCTATATCAAGGGTGTACGTATATAGTAAATAACCCTCGATTTATTTTTCAGCCCCATATAAATAATGAGCCACATAAAAAACAAAGTATATAATCTATAAAAACTCATATGGACTCGATTTTCTTGCCTGTTTATCTCTTTTTTACACTTCGTTTATTTTGTTTTATGTATGGACAAGATTATTTCAAGTTAGTTTCTCAAAACTGCTCTCGAGGCACAAACAAAATTGAATTCCCATAAAATATCCGTTTTTAATGAAGGAAAATGAAAATTATCTTCCGAGTTTTCCTATGCCTTAATCTACCCCCCAGTGTAATGCCTCTAGTGATTATCAATTAATAACTTTAGGAATTTAATCGCGTGTGCAAAATATAGTGGAGTTAGTTTTAAATTTGATTTTTTAATTTTTTTGCAGTTTTGAGAGATGAATTCCGTTTGGAACCGCAAAGCGGCCGAGTGGCAGCCGGCGAAGACATTATCATGGAATGCGCACCGCCTAGAGGTACCCCGGAACCACAAGTCTTTTGGCGGAGAGATGGTCAGACTTTGGAACTTGGTGGTCGATTGAAATTGGTCGATGGGTTCAATTTAGCTATTACTGATTCCAAGGCTTCGGACGACGGTCGGTATCAATGTGTTGCTAAAAATACCGCTGGAATTAGGGAGAGCAGTGTGGCGATTTTGAAAGTTTATGGTGAGTATTTTGGTTTGGTTTGATTTCTCAATGGACTCAGGTAACTTTGGTAAAGATAGTGGACAATGTGGACACCTACTTTCTTCTCGAAGAACATTGTATTCTTCATCTGGATGTTCATTGAGCCTTTTCATTATCTCATCGAGCATAATTGGTTTCTAAGTTTCTTTTACATTTTCAATACAAAGTGGTTTTTCTACACTGATTTCTTCCCTCAGTAGAGGTCTGAGAATTCTGAAAATTTAAACTCAATTGGACTTATACGAAGGGTAAACCACCTTGGAATAATAGTATACAAGCATGTGGGATTCCAGTAGAATTCCAAATTCAGTAAGTTCAGAAACTCCTTATTTTTATAATAACAGAACGACTCATAAGAGAATTAAAAAGCTTCCAAAATCAATTTGTAGCTTCAAATAAACTTCTCCACAAAGAGGAAACTTCAATTCATAAATCTTGAAAGTTTCAAGTCACTGTGATCATTAGAAGTACATTGCACAAGTGAAATTTGACCATTTTGGAAGGAAAACCCCCCCTTATGCACGCAACCACCACCCAAATAATCTCATTAACAACAATTTCTTTTTTCCAGTGAAACCATTCATGATACGGCCTCCCGAAGACATCACAGCCCTTTCAGGCCAAACAGTCGAATTCCCTTGTACAGTAGGAGGCGACCCAGTACCCGACGTCCTCTGGCGAAGACAAGCACCTGGTGGTACCATGCCTCTAGGCAGAGTAAGCGTCCTAGAAGACCGCACCTTACGCCTCGAAAGTCTCATTCTGGCAGATCAAGGCCGCTACACTTGTGATGCTGACAATTTCGCCGGAGCCATTTCAGCTAGCGCCTTCCTGACAGTCCAAGCACCTCCTGCTTTTACTACAAGACCTCTGGCTCAAACTGTTGAGGTGGGCCAGCAAGTTTCCTTCCACTGTCACCTTACTGGGAGCCCGAAACCGTTGATTTTCTGGTCATTCGAAGGCGACAGAAGTCTAATTTATCCTGGCTCATCTGCTGGCAACTACGAGGCTTTTACTTCGCCAGAAGGCCAATCCACCTTGATACTTAAAAACGCCCAAATCCAAAACTCTGGAACTGTTATCATTTGCTCTGGGGTCAATGAAGCTGGCTCGATTTCTACTCGGACCCGTTTAACGGTGACCTCGAAAGAAGACAGGCCTCCTCCTGTAATTTTTAGAGGCCCCAGCAATCAAACCTTACCAATACATTCAATGGCTTATCTTATATGTGAGGCTCATGGCACTCCAAAACCTGTTATATCGTGGTACAAAGAAGGCGTCCCAGTTTCAGCTTCCAGCCGCATTAACATGACAAATCCTGGACAAGTTGAAATTTATGATTTAACTAAAGACGATTCTGGTGCCTATACGTGCGTAGCCTCTTCTAGAGGGGGCAAAGCCACCTGGACTGGCAATCTTTTAGTTGACAATCCTAAGAACCCAAATATAAACTTTTTCAAAGCACCTGAAGCTGTCATGGTACCAGGACCTCCTAGTAGGCCTCACGCTTTAAACCAATCCGAAGGCAGTGTAACGATAACTTGGGGACAAAACAACAAAATAGGCTCGTCTAGTTTACTCGGATATCAAGTAGAACTTTTTGGTAGAGAAGAAGGAGTTACACCTACTTGGACTATTGTGGCTAGACGAGTACCAGGCCCTACTTTCACTCAACATCTTTTGTCGCCAGGAGTTCCTTATACTTTTCTGGTTAGAGCTGAGAATTCGCACGGAGTAGGACCACCTTCACCACTATCAGAACCCATTATAGTGGGTCCTGATTTGGGCCAAAACTGGGGCAACCCTGAAGTGACTATTTTAAGTGAAGCCCGAGCCAATTTGGTGACTACGCCTAATATAGTACAACTTACTGATACTATTCCAATATCGTCTACAGCAATTAAGCTTGCCTGGGAAGTAACTGATTCAACTTTTGTAGAAGGATTGTACATATATTATGTGTCTATTGACAGTGCCGTGCCTAGTTATAGTATGCTAACAGTGCTACACACAGGTGGTTCTAGCAGTAGCAGTTTCACTGTGAATAATTTACAAAAATTTGCCAGATATCAGTTTTTTCTGATACCATTCTACAAGGCTATTGAAGGCCAACCGTCCAATTCGAAAACTGTCAGGACATTGGAAGATATTCCAAATGAACCACCTACAAATATGGAGGCTCTATTGCTCAATTCAACTGCAGTTAAGTTGAAATGGAAAGCTCCTCCGCCAAGTACGCTTAATGGAGAGCTGGACAGCTACAAACTAGAAGTGAAAACCAACGATTCCGTGCTTCCTAGTGTTATCAGTGTGGGATTGGCTCCTACTTATCTATTGGGGAATTTGTCTTCTGGAATTGTTTATTATGTTAAAGTGGCCGCCAGTACGAGGGCAGGGGTTGGGCCTTACAGTCCTGCTTCTACTTTGAGACTAGATCCTGCTTCGAGGATAATGGACAATAATATTCAAAGGTAAGTAGCTTTGTATTGTATCTAACTGTTATCTTCTAAGCATTGTACAATATAAGACTCACATGGCTGGCTTTGAGTTTTTGGTATTTTTTACATTTAATCATTAGGAAAAAGTCCTCAAAATTTCAACTTTCCACTCACTTTAGTTTTTGAGTGAAAAAAATTGTTTGTAAAGTCTTACTTCACAAAACATCATTATTTTCAAAAAATCGTAACTCCATTAATAATAACTCGATCGCGTTGAGTTTTTGGTATTTTTTACATTGAATCATTAGGAAAAAGTACTCAAAATTTCAACTTTCCACTCAATTTCGTTTTTGAGTGAAAAAATTGTTTGTAAAGTCTTACTTTACAAAACATCATTATTTTCAAAAAATTGTAACTCCATTATTAATAAATCAATCGCTTTGAGTTTTTAGAATTTTTCACATTGAATTATTAGGAAAAAGTCCTCAAAATTTCAACTTTCCACTCACTTTAGTTTTTGAGTGAAAAAATTGTTTGTAAAGTCTTACTTCACAAAACATCATTATTTCCAAAAACTCGTAACTCCAATAATAATAACTCAATCGCTTTGAGTTTTTAGTATTTTTTACATTGAATCATTAGGAAAAAGTCCTCAAAATTTCAACTTTCCACTCACTTTAGTTTTTGAGTGAAAAAATTGTTTGTAAAGTCTTACTTTACAAAACATCATTATTTTCAAAAAATCGTAACTTCATCAATAATAACTCGATCGCTTCGAGTTTTTAGTATTTTTTACATTGAATCATTAGAAAAAAGTCCTCAAAATTTCAACTTTTCACTCACTTTAGTTTTTGAGTGAAAAAATTGTTTGTAAAGTCTTACTTTACAAAACATCATTATTTTCAAAAAATCGTAACTCCATTATTAATAAGTCAATCGCTTTAAGTTTTTAGTATTTTTTACATTGAATCATTAGAAAAAAGTCCTCAAAATTTCAATCTTCCACTCACTTTAGTTTTTGAGTGAAAAAATTGTTTGTAAAGTCTTACTTTACAAAACATCATTATTTTCAAAAAACCGTAACTCCATTAATAATAACTCAATCGCTTTGAGTTTTTTGTATTTTTTATATTGAATCATTAGGAAAAAGTCCTCAAAATTTCAACTTTCCACTCACTTTAGTTTTTGAGTAAAAAAATTGTTTGTAAAGTCTTACTTTACAAAACATCATTATTTTCAAAAAATCGTAACTCCATTAATAATAACTCAATCGCTTCGAGTTTTTAGTATTTTTTACATATGATTTTCCCGTCATCCATTACCCCTCCCCCCCCACCCAGGTAATGATTTATGGACCGCCACTATCCTGAAATCCTTTTGTACAGAATCTCTAACATCTTTTTCTTCCAGTAATATCCCTATTCTAAATTTCCAAGCTTGATCATTTTGTTCATTCTTTTTTGTTTCAATTTTAGGACAGTTGGGCCAGACATGCAAAGCGACAACTTCGTAACCGAAACGTGGTTCATGGCCTTGCTCATAAGCATGATTTCAGTGATGGTGATTCTATTTGCGGCCATGTTTTTCGTCAGACGCAGACAACTTCTAGCCAAAAAAACCATGACGCCTTCTAGATCCAACGGTGCTGTGCTGAGTACTCCATTGGCCACCAAACAAGAAGCACCTTTGTGGTTTGACAAAGACATCCCAGATTATGCTACAACGTTTCCAGAGTATTCGAAATTAAACAAAGATTATACTCAAAGGAATGAGTATGGCAATGGTAGCTTAAACAATGGCAATATAAATTTACATACAAATCCTTTGCATTATAAAGAGCTGGCTAGTAGGCCAGACAAGTTAGAATATGGTTCAGAGAGTGGCTATGGAAGAAAATTCAATGAGTATAATTTGTTGCAAGTGCAAGAGTACGCAAGTCCTAATGTAGGCACTGACAGAGCCTCTCAGGCCGATTACGCAGAAGTTGATGCCACTTTAGGTGTTAAAAATGAAGGCAGTACCTCACCAGCCCCTTACGCAACTACAACTTTGGTAACTGGAAGTAGAAGGCTTTTATGGAACGCACCTTCATTAACCGACGATGAATCACCTTATCCAGCTTCAAATGGAGGCTACTACAATAGAAAAGTTTACTCGGATTCATACTTTGCTCCAGCGCACACTTTACGCCGTTCCAAGAACAAAAAAGACGGGAAAAACTCGCAAGAAACTAATCCTCCCGATTTGGTTTCGCCTAATTCCAGCTTGGGACAACCTGTTTACGCTAGAGTTGGGCCTCCAGCATTGTCCTGGCGCAACGGTTCACCTGGGTTGACTAGTTTCACGCCTACACCTACTAGACACGTGTATCACGGTTCTACAAGGAGCGAACCTGGGAATATGTTGTAGAAGTTTGGTTTTGTGCGGACTTTGAATTAGTTGTATATATTATTATGAAAAAAATATTGTGATATTTATTTGATACAAGTAATTGGCCATATTGATGTCAGCATGAAGTAGTTCTAAAGGCCTATATTATTTTAAATTGGTGTAAGGTTTTTTCTTCCTAAAAATCACTCTCCCCAGAGATTTATTAATGTGTAAGGTTTAATTAAAATTACCTAATTGAGCAATAATTACATGGGAACGTATACGTAATTGCTGTATAAATATTATAAATAAATGGTAGTTATAGGTGATTATGGTACAAAATGCTCTATGAAATATTAAGTTGAAACACTCTTTATAAAATGCACAAATATTTTTGTAGGTGTGAAAGTCTTTGGGGAATAAGAATCATATTATATGGTAAAAATTTCTGATAAGTTTTACCATGGAATCTCTTCCAATGTTCTGGCTGGTTTTCTATTTTTTGGGATTCAAGCATCAAGTACTTTGATCTCCATTTACACTTGAATATGATTTTTGCTTGTAAGTCCTTCAAAAGTTCATTATAGTATGCCCTTTTTATCTTTTACTATATTTACTCTCCTCTATATTTATGTATTGTATGAGAAAAAGCTGTGTTGTACCATAAATTCATTCGATAGTTTGTAACTATATAGATTTAGAAAAGACTGATATTTTAAATACAAAAATTTCTGTAAATATTCTTCACCAGTAGGTATATTCAGGCTGGAAACCCATCAGTTTTCTTCCTAATACACTAGTCAAAACAACTTTCTTCTATATCTTATAAAAGTGATATTTCTTGTAAAATATTTATTATTACATATCACTTTATATAATTATGTACATTTTTTATTATATATAATGACATTGTCCCTCCTTATAGTAACTAAGGCAATTGTGTAAAATATATTGGCAGAGGTTACATATAATGCACATGCAGGATTTTAAAGCCTCAGTCTTCCCTTAAGTAAGTACTGAATGATGGTTTAATTAATAATATAATTTTAGTATGTATAGGTAATTACCCCCGATGTTGTGCTCATATTTTTTATAATTATGTGCCATCTAAACTACTATGTTATACAATTATTGTATATGTACAGTATTTAACAATAAAAGTAAGATTTATAAATGATGTTTGTTTAGTTATTGATGCTCTAAGTATAAAAATACAAAAACCCCAATTCGTTACTTAAAACTATATTTAAATATGCAAATATTTGGACTGTAGCTACTGGCTGAATTGACTTTCAAGTCGTATCTAGTCTTCATTAAATCACAGGCTAGCGGTGGCTGAATATGCTGTTGAGCAAAATCATGTATCCCCATTACTTCGTCAGCATAATCTCGAATTTCTTTTCGTTCTTCTCCAGGTATTCCAAACATCAGCTCCCAAGGTAACCTGAGTTTCCTTCCAAAACCGATTCTAGCTGAACTTCCACCTGTTGACTCGTGAACAGCTACTTCGTGAGCCATTAAAAATAGAGGCAAATGTTTGTCGCAATCTCGGTGGTTCTTTGCCACTCAGGTATTCCTCTATGGTCTTATTGAATCTTTTTACCATGCCATCAGAATGTGGATGTAAAGGTGTTGTCCTTGTCTCACAAATTCTCATGATCTCACAAATTTTCTTAAAGATGGTAGATTCGAAATTTCGTCCCTGATTTGAATGTAACTCTAGTGGCACATTATGACGACTAAAAACTTCGTCCACTAACCCCTGAGCAATAGTGATGCCTTCTTGATTGGGAATACCGAAAACTTCTGGCCATTTACTCAAGTAATCCATGATAACCGAGAGGTATTTGTCACCACGCTCTGACTCAGGGAACGATCCGGCTACATCTATCGCTATTCTTTCTAATGGGAGACCAACGTTGTACTGTTTCATGAGCCTCCAAGATCTTAGTTTGGAGCCTTTACTGGTAGCACAGGTGTCGCATTTTCGGCACCAGTTTTTAACGTCTTCATGATAGTGGACCCAATAAAAACGTTCTCGAATTTTGTCCAAAGTCTTGTTGACTCCAAAATGTGCCCCTGAAGTTCCGTCATTCTCCACGGCCAGAGAATTCCACTGAGCTCACAATGCTTTGTAAATCAAACTGTTGTTCGACATTTCCCTCCATTCTGACCTACATTCATCATTTTCTTCAAGTAGTAGAATTTGCCCGATGCCTCTTGATCTTCTCTCATTTGTTTGGTAGTCCATTTATCATCGACGATAAAACCCGTTCTTCTCACAGCTGGACCAGTACTTTTCTCATGCATATCGATTCTTTGACAATGCTTGCAATCTTCTCTACATAACCCTCTAGACAGAGCGTCAGCATTTTTTTGCTGGTTTCCAGGCCGATGTTAAATTTGGAAATCGTATTGTTGCAATTTCTCAATCCATCTAGCAAGCTATCCTTCGGGAGTTTTCGTTTCTAAAAGCCATTTTAGAGCTGGGTGATCCGTTCGAATCAGAAACTTACGTCCGTAATCTGTAGAGTTACTTATGGAAATGGTCGACTGCATCTACTATGGCAAGCAACTCTTTTCTGTTGATCCAATAATTTCGTTCTGGCTTTGATAAGGTTCTGCTGTAGTACTGCTACGACATGCACTTGTGAATTTTGAATTTGTGAAAGTACTGCTCCAATACTGGTGCTGCTTGCATTTGTGATCAAAATCAACAGCCTTTATGACCAAGATAGGATAACACCCAGGGGTAAACCACTCATGGAAATCATTGTACACTTTGCTGGGAATACTTTGAGAATACCTAGGAATACTTGGTAATATTCTAGGAATATTTAGGAATACTTCGAATTCTTTGGAATACTCTGGAAGTATACGGGAATACTCTGGAAGTACATGGGAATAATTTGGAAATACATGGAAGTACTTGTACATTTTTAAAACTTCCAACCCCACTTTCAATGTATTTTTGGGAACTTTCATTAAAATCTCAAAAATTTCGTTCTGGTTTGTTCCCGTTCAGTGTTCCACTTTGTTCTGGTTGAGTGTTCCAATTTTTTTTTGCCATTTGTTCCAGTTACCCTAATTATGAGACAACTGCAACAGTGACCCCTATTTTCCTATGCATTCACATAGTAATAATTCTGAGGCGACTGGAACATATTGTAATATATATGTAGAGATTCTACCTCATTTTATTATTTTTGCTCGAGAATTATGGGAGATGCAACAAAAAAGTTATACTTAGTGGTGAGATAATAGTTCTGTTCCAACCGTTCCAGAAGCAGTAATTTCCAGTTCCCCACCCATTTTGCAATAAGTTGAACGTTTAACCTACTTGACAAATGAATTGATCAACTGGAAATTACCGTTCCAGAACGGTTCTCATGTCGGTTGAAACAGAGCTAATAATGTTAAAAGAAAAGGTAAAATGAACCAAAAATAAAATAAGAAACCTATTTTCTTTGTAAGTAATCCATGTACCCATTTCTGCATGGTGTTCAGTACAGTTGACAGTTCTTTTTCTACTTCATTCATATATTCCTTCACCACCTACCGACAATATACCTTTCCCTCTTGTTCCAAATACAGAGTCTTATATAGAAAACAGTGGTATCGTATATTGTTGTAGCCTTTTGGACAACTTCAATTGGTTTTTTCTGGGCCAACTTCGCGTATCTTGCATATTTGCTCTACTTAGAAAAAACGAGAATATGTACAATATACAATGTTAATTTCAGGTGGAACATAATATGTTCCAGTTGGCCACATCCATTTTTACCGGGGCAACTGGAACCCAAGCTGTGTTTCCATTACATGAAATTCTAAGCTAAGAACCTACCTGAGAACAAACTTAGCTTCACAAAATTTTTCTCGAGATCTCTCTCTTACAGTTAAACATGCTCAATGCAATATTACTCACTATAATCACTAATTATTGATTAAAATCCAAACTTCTGTTACTTGTTATTATGATACACTTTGTAAAAGTAACAGATTTCAATTTTATTTCAGAAACTAACCAGCGTCGTTCTTTCTACTACTTGCAAGATATAAATAAGACACACTTGTAACAAATTTTTATGCGTGGAAAATTCAAATTACAAACATTACAAAGCAGTTAGGTAACTCGCTGTTCAAGTTAATCAAGTTGACCATACTTGGAAATACCTGGGAATACGTAGGAGAAAACTTGGAAATACTGTCCAAATTTGAGAAGTATTCCCAGAAACTGGAAATCACTTTACATTTTTTCGTGAGTGGTTAACTCACGGACAACACTGGGCTTTTACATAATGCTCCTTCCAATTTTCTAAAAACGGAATCGCATTCTTGGGTCCAATTGAATGTTGATTTTTATTCCGTTAATCGATGGAGCGGAGCAACTATATTAGCGAATCCTTCTACAAATCTTCGATAATAAGAACATAATCCTAGAAAACTCCTTATAGTTTATGTTTGTCACGTAGTTTTGGCCAATCCCTCACAGCATCCATTTTTCCTTTCATAACTTGTATGCCATCTTCAGAAACCACGTGACCTTAGAATTCCACTTTCTTTTGAAATAGAAAACACTTATTTGGATTGAGTTTTGAGCGCTCAAAAACTTCTTTTAGGATATTGAGGTGTTCTTGGAACAAATTTCCTATGATCATGACATCATCTAAATATACCAAGTAAGTTCTCCATGTAAGGCTTTGCAAAACTAGATGCATCAAAAAGTAGCTGGGACATTAGAGAATCCGAAAGGCATCACAATTATTAGACTATATACCTATAGACAATACTGTACATCAACAAGCGCTTAGAATTACTTATCAATGAGTGCAGCCAATGATTTTTTGTGTAAGAAGAACGCTGCAGTTGGCAGGGGTGTGCACTGAGAAAATAGGCGGTAGGTACAAAGTTCTCTGCTAAAAATTTTTCCGCTGTTATAACTAAAATTTTAGCAAAACTAGTAAAGTGACTTTCTTCTCTCAGTAATTTTATTTTGGCTACTGAACACTTTAATGCCCCAGTAAAGTGCTTTGCGGCTATTGACGAATGATTTTCTGTTACTGCAAAAAATCTTTTAAGAGGTAAGAAACTTTCCTATGATGTCTGAGGGTGGAAAGAAGTTTTTACAATTTTTGCTCTTCTCATCATAGTAGAAATATTTACTATTATAGTTGTTAATAATTGGCAACAGCCTGTTTGGCTATTTTCGGAATCATTACTAATCATCAGAAGGGACGTTCGGCCCATGATTCGATTGTAATTTGTAGCCCAAAGCAAAGAGCGAAGGAAGAAACAGGATGCCAGTCCAGTAGTTCCAAATTATACGCGCAGAATTGATGATGCTAGTGTGTGTTGTGTAGGTATTTATGTAGGTATGTTCTTTGACGTTAAACGGTAGCCGTGTGGTTGCCTATACTTGTCTTGTATAAGAAGTTGGAAAAGGACATTACATAAATACGCTGGATCTATTTTACTACGCAGAGCAATGTGGGTGTTTAGGTATAATGTGCATCAATTTTGGAGCAAAACAAACAGGTACCTTGTCCTGTCTCTGCCTCACTGGAGTATTTTAGGTACATGTCTAAGATTACGTTAAGCCAGTTTATTGTATATATATTTATTAGTTTACTGAAGCCAGTTTTCTCTTTGTCATCTTTATGTATTGACACTTATTGTCAGTATACACTCTTAAGATCCACGTTAGAAAACCATTTGGAGCCCGATAGAGTTGTTAATGTATCATCTATTCTCGGAAGAGGAAAGCTGTCCTTCTTGGTGACGTCATTAAACTTACTAGTCCATGCACACTAAATCTAGAATAAGCTATCCAATTCTGTACACCGTGGCGAAAGCGCTACATTTCTGACAATATCTTTATAACAAAGTTTTATCTCTATTAATAATAGAATTAAAGTGTGCCCTGTGGCAGCTACAATTAGCCCCTTTTTGGGTGATTTTTCAGTTCAAGATTATGTAAAATTGTTCCTGTTGTAGTTTTAGCAGCAGCAAATAGAAAAGACAGCACTAAATGTTAATTAATTCGAATACGAAACAGTACAACAGTACGATGAACACTTTTACGCACTTTTCCCGATTTAATTTAAAAGAAAATCCACTTAAAATTGCAATAAAAACGGCCGAGGAGTAAAATTTTCGGAACCACGACCGACTCCATTACCCGGTTTATTTTTGAATGAAATAAACATAATAGCAACTACCTACTCTAGAACTACTCCGGAAAAAATCAATATTGCTATTCCTTTTCATCTTGCGCAATTACAAAGAGACAGAAACAAGAAGTTAGGCTGTTTTCTAATAATATATTTTGTTTAGGATTATGGGTAAAAGACCGTAGTACTACGCCAACCTGTAGATTTATGATTTTGGCTAATTATTCACTATATAATTACAAAATTTATGTTGTATGGATCAAAACTGGCACAAATAACAAGCTTGGAACAATTTTTTCCATTTAATTTCACGAGAAAACCCAAAGAAAATTCGTTGTGTGCGTGGCGCCATCTCTTGACGAAATTGCACACTACTGTTTTTACTCTAGAGCAAGTACGAATTGTTCGTTTTAAAACGGATTTGTTTTAGCTTTGATCAATAGATTTGAATTATAGTTATTTGCCTAACAAACGCGGAAAGGGATACTTTACCGCACGCAAAGGCGCTTTTCGCATGTGTTTTTACCTATATGAGGATCTATGTATAAGGGCCAAATTATGGACCAACTGGTAAGTGTCTGGTTGTTACCTAGCAGGTACCTACTTTCTATTCTCTATGTAGTGCATAGAAAGTACCTGCTAGGTAACAACCAGACGTTCACCAGTCAGTCCATAATTTGGACCTAAAGGCATTAAAAATCTACTAAATCTAAAAGTCTACTTTTACTTTCTATTTGAAAATAAATGCGGTAAAGGTAAAGTGCACTTTCCGCACGATCATGGGTGCAAATTGAAAATATTCACTAGGTAGTTAATAGCTACCAAAACTACACTGTACATTGTACCTACAACTTACAACTACTGTTCAAAGCGAGAACTGGTTCTGATAAGAACCAGAACAGTGATTTTAGAGGTCATTTTCAAGTTTCTTCTTGCAATAACATGGGAAAAACTTCTCAACTTTGGTTCCGAAGCCTCACTTTAGACCGAGTTATTTTACTTTTATTTACCTGTGAGCGTGCGGTAAAATGCACCTCACCGCACTTATTTGCAAGCGGAAAGTTGTACTATATCGCACACTATGCGTTAAGTATTATATAATTCAAAATCCTCTCTCTTTTAGAAATTTCAATAATGCCTTTTCGCATCATCGTTCGATCAATTACCATTGCGTGCGGTAAAGTATCACTTACCGCATCTGTTAAGTAAATAACCGTAAGAAGTTTAGAGTCAATCTGAAAACCTACTGAAAATATTCTCAGAAACTCTGAATGGTAATTTTAGAGGGTTTTCTCAAGTTTTTCTATGTAATAATGGAAAAAACTTCTCAACTTTTATTTCAAAGCCTTAAGGTCGAATTTTATAGTCGTTCGTTGAGTAATTTCCTTGTGGAGATCGTGAAACATGAGTTTGGAATTGACACTTGCATTACATTTGACAAGTTAGTCCTTTCAATTCTAAACGTTCAAGGCTTTCTTAAGGTCTGATGAGGAATCCTGTTCTGCAAGACCAGTAGGTTTTTTTAGATTCTCACAATGGCAATTTTATGAAGTTTTCTCAAGTTTCTCTATGTAATAACATGGAAAAAACTTCTCAACTTTGTTTTAAAGCCTTAAACTCACTTCACAAGTCAATGTGAGAACTAGAAATACTTACAGAATCTAGCTCTCAATGACGATTTTAGAGAGTTTTCTCAAGTTTTTCTAGGCAATAATGAAAAACTTCTCAACTTTGTTTCGAAGTTTTATAGGGCCGAATTTATAGTCGTTCCTTGAGTATCTATTTTCCTTGGACATCGTGAGACTATTTGCTAGTATTTAACAAGTCAGTCTTGTCAACTCTAACCTTGCAAGACATTCCTCAAGGTCTGGGGAAGCCTGTTCTGGAACTAGGTATTTTCAGATTCTCTCAATGACAATTTTAGGGGGTTTTCTCAAGTTTTTCTATGTAATAACATAGAAAAAAACTTCTCAACTGTTTCCAATCCTTTAAAATCACTTCCGATTTATTTTGCCTTATAAAAGAAACATTCGGTTGTAAACGCTGTAAGTTTTATTAAAGTCAATATGAGAACTGGAAATATTTACAAATTCTCTCAACTCAATCGCCGATTTTCTGGGGTATTCTCAAATTTTTCCATACAATAACATTTTGAACTTTGTTTCCAAGCCTACACGACCTACGAATGGAGATTTATATAAATATACAACTCATTGTACATTATTCCCATATGGTCAACCCTACATGGGACCACGGGCTATAACCAGGACCTTATCTTTATGCGTTTCATTAATTTTGTATAATAAATCATCTTCGATTCTGAAATTTTTTGCTCTTCTTCTAGTTTCAATATTAATGTCTGGATCGTCTGGGTTTTTCACTGCCTTTCGAATTTCTTCCAAATTCTTCCTGCATTTTTCTCATTTCTACTGTCCTTGTAGCAAATGTTGAGAGCTCTACTTGTTCTTCGCTTTTATGTGGGTCAGTTTGCAGGACTGGGTTTCGAAACTTGCAAAATTCCTTTTTCGCTGATCTTGAATCCCAAAATTTTTATTTCCTTTCTTAGATACTCGCATTTGCTTGGTTCGAGTGTTAAGTTTGCTTCTCGTAATCGTTCTAAGACCTTCCTTAGTTTGGCTATGTGTTCCTCCAGTGTTTTTGGAAAGATTATAATGTCGTCCAGGTATATAAGTACTTCCTTCCATTTCATATCCCAAAATACTTGGTCTGCAAGTTCGTGAAAGGTGGCTGGAGCATTGCATAGCCCAAAACTGAGAACGTTGAATTCATATGTACCATGATCCTTCTTCTACAGGTACCTGCCAGTTTTCCGAGAACATGTCCAGGGTGCTAAAGTATGCTGCGTCCCCTAAGTATGACAAAAGGTCGTCTATTTGTGGTAGTGGGTACGTTGTTTTTTTCGTCACGGCATTTATTTTTCGGTGGTCTACACAAAATCTCGTTTTACGTCCTTTTTCTTTACTAGAACCACCCGGACTAGCCCACGGGGAGTGACAAGGTCTTATTACATGGCTATCCAGCATCACCTTGATTTGTTCATCTATTATTTGTCTTTTCTTTCTGAGACACTCTGTATGGACGTCTTTTTATTGGTTGCGCTTCTCCTACTTCTATCTTATGTGCTGTTAGGTTCAGAATTACCTAATACTTTTACTTGACACTGACACTCAACGCGTTACCAGCAATACCACTCCTCCTTCGGAGTTCTGGTGTTTGCTGCGTATTATCCGGTAATCCTGAAACCTCTTGTGGTATTAGGTGCCATCGTCACCAAAAGTAACTGGGACAGCATCACATTAGCTCTTGTCCTATTATATGAATTTTATTGTCAAATATTTGTCAAACTATAATTTAAATGCATTGAAATGAATGACAGCAGAATTAGTCCAGGAGATTTTTATGCATTATTTGTGTCCCAGATACTTTTGGTGACGATGGTACATTCGAAAATATACAAAATTATGTAATCACATGACAATTAGGTATTCAAAACCTGTACATGGGATTAGATTCATACTAACGAGGAAGGTTGAGGGGGTTGTCAGAAACAGGAACCATGTTCCTGGGAAAAGGGCATTTATACCAGAAAAAAATTCGTATCCAGAATCTAGTTGAAGCATAATATAGGCATTTAAAAAGAGATTTCGCACATTTTTCAAGAGTCAATTTCCAGAAAAACCAATGCACTTTTGCAAGAAAAATCCAGAGTTTCCTGAACTCAAATGTTGCACTTGAATGTCTCAAAAATGGAGCAAATGCAGTTTGTATTGGAAACTTCTGAACTAATTTCCGAGACTCTGTTGCCAAACTTCTGAATTAGTCATTTTAATTTCTAGTAAAATGAATGTCCTATAATGGATTTTCAAGACTTTGAAGATTCTGAGGCCTCACACACATCTATTTGAGATTATACAGTGAAGACCTGAATAAGATCGTGAGGATTACCAGAACACATCATTGGAGACTTCAAAGATGCTCCAAAGATTTATTTTCCAATGTTGTAGAATGATAAATCCAGACACTTTGTCTTTACAGACTTATTTCTGGAGATTGTAGAATCTTGTAATCACGGAATTAGTCTTTGCAAGCAATTCAAGAGCCAAGAATAGTTCAAATTATGATTATTAGCGGCTCTTGATCTACTTGGGCAATTTTTCTAGAGGCAATCATGACAATATTTGTAGTCCAAATGTTGTAGATCAATTTTTTGAGAAGTAATCATGATGCTTGATTCTTTCTAGGAGGATTATCCAGCAAAGACTTAGGAATTAACAGAATTTTGAAAATTCTGAGCCAAACTATGCGATAAAGTAGACTTTGGTATTCATAATCCAAAATCCTCTTCTTTTAGAAATGCCTTGGGAAAACAACCAATGCACTTTTATAAGAAAAATCCAGAGTTTCCAGAACTCAAATGTTGCACTTAAATATCTCAAAAATAGAGCAAATGCAGTTTGTATTGGGAACTTCTGAACTATTTTCTGAGACTCTGTTGCCAAACTTCTGAATTAGTCATTTTAATTTCTAGTAAAATAAATGTCCTAAGGATTTTCAAGACTTTGAAGATTCTGAGGCCTCACACACATCTATTTGAGATTATACAGTGAAGACCTGAATAAGATTGTGAGGATTACCAGAACACATCATTGGAGACTTCAAAGATGCTCCAAAGATTTATTTTCCAATGTTGTAGAATGATAAATCCAGACACTCTGTCTTTACAGACTTATTTCTGGAGATTGTAGAATCTTGTAATCACGGAATTAGTATTTGCAAGCAATTCAAGAGCCAAGAATAGTTCAAATTATGATTATTAGCGGCTCTTGATCTACTTGGGCAATTTTTCTAGAGGCAATCATGACAATATTTGTAGTCCAAATGTTGTAGATCAATTTTTTGAGAAGTAATCATGATGCTTGATTCTTTCTAGGAGGATTATCCAGCAAAGACTTAGGAATTAACAGAATTTTGAAAATTCTGAGCCAAACTATGCGATAAAGTAGACTTTGGTATTCATAATCCAAAATCCTCTTCTTTTAGAAATGCCTTGGGAGAACAACCAATGCACTTTTATAAGAAAAATCCAGAGTTTCCAGAAATCATATGTTGCATTTGATATTTCAAAAATGGAGCAAATGCAGTTTGTATTGAGAACTTCTGAACTATTTTCTGAAACTCTGAATTAGTCATTTTAATTTCTAGTAAAATGAATGTTCTAATCGAAAAATAATAAACGTATGAGGTATATCCACTATCACTAAAAACATTAAAAATAAAATGTAAAAACCATAAACGATTATTATAATTGATAAAGGCTAGAAACTACCAATGCGACGTGGCTTATTATTTCTAGCTAAACTACTTTTACCTGAAAACAAATACAGAAGCCAATAATCCAATTAAAACTCACCTACTTCAAATTGTTATCAGCAACAGATAACCAATTTATTGGCAAAATTCTTGTAGTTTTTGGTACACGCTAGTTGCTGACTCGAGCCAAACGAACAAATTAGCTTCAAAAACACCAAATTTGCTTGCCCGGATCGAGTCAGTTCAGAACGTTTATCACATTGTCCAGGTTGGATGAGTACTACTTACCTGCTGGAATAAAATTTAATTTCAAATGAATCAAATGGTACCGATATCACTATGAAACCAAGTGAAAAATCACGTCGTGCACAATCGTTAAATGTTAAAAGTACCTATTGTGTGTGTGCGTCAATAAAATAAAAAAATGTTTTAATTATTTAAACAATAAAAAATCAACTAAATATAATAATTATTGTTGTTTCTTAAATTTTGACTTATACTTGCTCTCAATACATTTACTCATAGTAGGTTTCAGAGAAGTGCCTCAAAACGAGGCAAATTTTGTCCAAAAAGCAATAAATATCTAAAAAAATTTCCAAATATTATTGATAAAAAGTACCTGTTACTACTCACCAAAAATAATCAACACTTTCTTAAACGAATGTTAAACTAACAATGGCATTAGTCAAGTACCTACCTACCTACCTGGCTATCAGCTTGAACCATAATAATTATTTAAAATTTAAAAATACATTTTTTCTCAATATATTGTTCTTTGTCTGAACTCATTGAACAAACAAAGAAGGAACATTGTTCAACACGCGGTCGTACCTGTACCTATAGCCACATATTATTGTGATAAGCTTATCAGCGTTTTCGTGATACTGAGCTAAAATAATTGTGGCATTATACTACTTTGAATTTTTTTTTTAAAATTGTTATCGGTTTTGGTCGAGGTAGGTACTCATAGGGTTTGGGTACTACTTATATTATAATTACTTGAACTTGAAAAATGACCTAGTTAATCAAAATAGGATCTTATTTGGTGCGGATGGCACTAGGCCCTTTATATTGTCATGGTAATCAGAATACATACAAAACAATTCCAATTCCCTGCGACAAAATGGTGATTCCTGAAGTAGAAGAAATCTTAATAAAGTACAAATCCCAAGAGGAAAAAATTGAAAATGTTTTACACAAAAGGTAACTTATTCAATATAATAATTGTATTGCTAAACTACTGTATTTTTTTAGCTGGAAAGATGGTACATCTGGATCTGTAACCAACATTGATGGTTCGATTTTGTCTCTGGCCGAAGCTGAAAAGCGTAATCAGCAAATATTAAAAGAGTTGGAGTTTGTTAAAGGCAATCTGAGATCGAAATCCATATTTAGTCCAACAGAGGTTCAATGGGAAAAATTGTGTGAGCAGTACAAGAACAATCCGGCGCTTCCTGTTAAAACATGGCATTGTCATTTACCAGTTTTTGTATAGGAGATTTAATAAAAATTTAATGATGTAAATAATTAGTCTTGTTCATTCTTAGGAAACAAATTTCTCAGATACTTAACAATAAATAAGTCCTTATTGTCCTTTATAAATAAGTCTGACAGAATCTTTGGTCTTTAAAAAATACTGAGAGGCTTCCTATTCAAGTTCCTAGATCATCAGTTTTTAGATTCTTCATTCTAGAATCTTAAGAAACCAGTCAGAGACTGACTTCTCAAATCTACAAATTCTAGATTTTTCATTCTACAAATTTAAAACTATGTTTATTTTTGAAGTCTTTAGGGTTGCGTATTGGCAATCATCAAAATCTTTGAAGTCTTCACTCTACAAATGAGTCTTTTGTGTCTTAAGAAACTTCAAAGTCTTCAAAATCCTCAGCGGTCTGAATTTCTATAAATCAATACAGAGACATTTAGATTCCTCATGCTCCTCTTAAAACTCTTCATTTTACGTTTTTTGAAGTCCCTGGTGGGGTCTACAATTTCAAGATATGTCATCAAAGCTGATTTTTTGAATTTACGAATTCTAAATTTTTCATTCTAGAAATTCAAAAATAAGATCCTTTTTGAAGTTTTCAGGGTTGCGTCTTGGCAATCATCAGAATCTTTAACGTCTTCACTCTACAAATGAGTCTTTAGTGTCTTCAGAATCTTCAAAATACTCTGAATTCCTATAAATTGACAGATGATGCAATTGATTCTCCTCTCAAAACTATTCAATGTGGCATCTTTACAAACCTCAGAGTTTTAATACATTTTTTTAGGTCCTTATAGTCTACAATTCTCAGAAATAAGTCATCGAAGTTGAGCTTTCTGAGTTCTTAAATTTATAGATTTTAGATTTTTCCTTCCGCAAATTCAAAAAATTAGCTTTGCAGGGTCGCGTTTTGGCATTCCTCAGAGTCACAGAAGCTTTAAAGTCACTTCAGAGTCACATCTCACAATCTTCTGACTCTTTGGACTATGTAAAATCTTGATTCTTCGGACTCTTGGCTATACAATCTCCAAAAATAAGTCTTCTGGACAATTTCTTTGATCAGTAGGTAGTCCAAATCTTAACGATTACTTCTTGAAAAATCGATCTACAACATTTGGACTATAAATATGTCATGATTGCCTTTAGAAAAATTAGCCAATAGACCAAGAGCCGATAATAATCAAAATTTGATTTATTCTCGGCTCTTGAATTGCTTTCAGAGACTAATTCCACGATTTCAAGATTCTACAATTTCTAGTAATAAGTCTGCAAAGACAGAGTGTCTGGATTTATCATTCTACAACATCAGAAAATAAATCCTTGTGAAGTCTTCAATGATGTGTTTTGGTAATCCTCACAATCTTTTCTAGGCCTTCACTTTAGAATTTCAAATATATGTGTGTGAAGTCGCAAAATCTCCAAAGTCTTGAAAATCCTTAGGATTCCTATAAATCAAGAGGCTTTAGATTTCTCACACTGAGTGCTTACATCTACAGATTCCAGATTTTTCTTTCTACAAATTCAAGTCAAAATGATTTTAGAGTTGTTTCTGACTAATTTGGACTCAATCTATCGATTTTTGAAGTCAGCATTGCGAAAAATCAAAAAATAAAATTTTTAAATTTTTTGCACTTTTTCCCAAGGGTAACCCTTTGGATTTCAATTTGCAAATCTTCAAATCTCGATATCCTGGTAACGAAAAGTGGTACTGGGATAAAATTTTCAAAGATTGTAGCTCTTAGCAAGGGCTTTCAGATGATGTTCAGTTGAAATCGCTAGCGTTTATAGTTTTTGAAAAAATCGAATGTAAAGTTTTGGACAAAATATCGACTAAATTTCAACTTTGAGGCTCAATATCTCTGAGACTCTGCAAGCTATTAAAACCAATCTTACACGAGCTTATAGAGAATTCAATTCTCTTTTCATTCATCTATAATTGTAGGAAATTTCCTCAAATTTCATCGAAGATCTGAGCAATTATTCATGAGTGTCTCACATCTCACAAAAGTAATATTTCATTTTAGATTTTTTTTCCTCGTCCAAATTTTCAAATGTAAATGATGTTAGAGTTGTTTCTGACTAATTTGGACTCGTTCTATCTATTTCTGAAGTCAGAATTGTAAAAAATCCAAAAATAAAAATTTTCAATTTTTCGCACTTTTTCCTAAAGGTAACCCCTTTGGATTTCAATTTGCAAATCTTCAAACGTCAATATCTTGGTAACCAAGAGCAGTACTGGGACAACATTTCCAGAGATTATAGCTCTTGAGATGGGCTTTCAGGTGGTGTTTAGCTGAAATCGCTACATTTATGGTTTTGAGAAAATCGAATTTTGAGCAAAATATCGACTATATTCCAACTTTGAGGATCAATATCTTCAAAACTCCACAAGCTATTGAAACCAATTTCACACAGGCTCATAGAGAATTTATTGCTCTTTCCAATGATACATAGTTGTAGGCAATTTGAGGGCCATGCAGAATACATATCTTGTTATTTCGAGCCGATCTGGTCAGAGAAATTAGGGCTTAACCGCACATTTTCCAAAATTTCGGTGCGATCTTTTATACAAACCGCTACTAATACTGATACACATACACAGATTCTAGATTTTTTCTTCTACAAATTCAAAAAATGAGATTCAGGGTCGCATCTTAGCAATCGTCAGAGTCTAGATGCTTTAAAGTCGCATCTCACAATCTTCTGACTCTTTGGACTATGTAAAATCTTGATTCTTCAGACTCTTTCTCCAAAAATAAGTCACCTGGATAATTTTTTCTAGAAGGAATCAAGCGACGATAATAATTGAATCTTTAATCAGTACCCAAGTTCAAATCTTAATGATTACTTCTTGGAAATCGATCTACTACATTTGGACTACAAATATTTGTCACGATTGCCTCTAGAAAAATTACCCAGTAGACCAAGAGCCGATAATAATCAAAATTTGAACTATTCTCGGCTCTTGAATTGCTTGTAAAGACTAATTCCATTAATTCAATCAAGATTCTATAAATCTCTAGAAACAAGTCTGCAATGACAGAGTGTCTGGATTTATCATTTTATAACATCAGAAAATAAATCCTTGGAGCATTTTTGAAATCTCCAATGATGTGTTTTGGTAATTCTCACAAGCTTTTTTAGGTCTTCACATAATAATCTTAAATAAATGTGTATCAGACCTCAGAATCTTCAAATTCTTGAAAATCTTTAGGACTCCTATAAATCAAGAAGCTTCAGATTCCTCACACTGAGTGCTTACATCTACAGATTCCAGATTTTTCTCTCTACAAATTTGAGTCATTTATCATTCTACAACATCAGAAAATAATTCCTTGAAGTTTCCAATGATGTGTTTTGGTAATTCTCACAATCTTTTTTAGGTCTTCACATTATAATCTCAAATATATGTGTGTCAGGCCTCAAAATCTTGAAAATCTTTAGGATTCCTATAAATCTAAAGGCTTCAGATTTCTCACACTGAGTGCTTACATCTACAGATTCCAGATTTTTCTCTCTACAAATTTGAGTCATTGAAGTCTTCACTACAAAGGAGTGTAGAAACTTCAAAGTTTTTAAAGTAGGTAGCATCTTTACAGGAGTCTCTAGACTGTGAAATCTTCTAGGCCTCAGAATCTACAAAATCAACAGAGTCTTTGAATTACTGATTCCACGGTCTCAAAGATGGATTTTTATTCTTGTTCAATGTTGAACAGACCATACATATAGGTACTTTGACACCATATAAAGGTGTTAATTATTAATTAATGAAAATATCAATTATTTTAATGTCAAAAGTGCTAATTTTAATTGTCACCTAAATCCATATAAGAAAAATGGAAAATGAAAAAGAATATTTTGGAGACGATTTAACAAAAGGAGATGTTGAACTCGAAGACATAGTCATAGAATTCTCTCCAAAACCTTCATTCGCTAAAGATGCAGAGTACATTGCATTGGTAAGACCAATAATAATTATATTTTTATGCTGCATTGATCATTTAGCGTGAAACATCCAACGATGAAGAACAAATCCCTGAACCAGAAATCCACGAAGAAGAACTACTAATTGCGGAAATTGAACCTACAAATTTAGAAGAAGAAATAGTGCCGTACGAAAAGCCGCCATTGCAGGATGAAGCTGAAATTTCCCATACTTTTTTCGATGATAAGCCGATTGAAGTTGACGAGAAACAGAAAGTTGTTGAGAGCGTAAGTATATCGATCAAACTTTGCAGGGTAATAATAAATCTCAAAACCATTTTCAGATTGAAGGAATGACGGAAACTGCTGAAGAAGCAACAGAGGAAATAATTGAGGAAGGTAATGTATAGAAAATTATGTATTTTGATTTATTTTTTTTAATAATTGTTATTGATTTTAGAAGCGACAGAAATTGCTAGAGAATCAAGAGTGGAATTTGAGGATGGTATAATGTAGAAAATTATGTTTTTAATTTTTTTTAATATTGGTATTATTTTAGAAGGGAAGGAAATTGCTGAAGAAGCAACAGGGGAAGTTGAGCAAGGTAGGTAATTAAAGTTTGTTTTCTATTTTTTAACATTGTAATTATTTTAAAAATCCAAGAAAGAGAAGGCTATTGGCGTCCAAGAACTTCAATGAGGTAAGCCCTTTTATGTCGATACATTGAAAACTACAAAGTTTTTTTTTTAGAGACGTAGGTCCTTTATTAAGCGCAAGAGCTTCAATGAGAATAAGCATGAGTAATTGCCTCTAATAAATATTATTTTTAGATTTTCAATGGATGAATTTCAGGTATGGAATCAGAGAGTTCAAGAAAACCAAGCACCGCAACATCAAGAAGATTCACCATAAACTATCCGGAAAAAGCAAGAATCAAATGGGAAGCCGAAGTCGATGATTTGATGATGGGCTTTGACGAAATCAGGGCACCAGAGCTGAAGCTGGATGAAATTGTCGAAGAAGAAGAGCACATTGAGGAAGAACACGAGGAGCAAGAGCCAGTTCTAGATAGGGCTCCGTATTACGAAAGACACGCTAAAGCCTTAGAGGAAATTACCGAAATAAAAATAAGAAGCTTTATTTTACAAAAGAAGCTGGCCATTTACTTCAAACGCAAGCAAATTGATCAAACCACAAGAGAATCCGATTGGTCGTTGAATCAGCAGATGAAGTACAATTGGAAACTGGAAACTTGGAAGGAGTTTTTGGTTTATGACGAACGAGAGAGAAGCAACGAGAAACGAGAGTTACAAATCAGTAGGCAAAAGAGAGAGGAAAAATATAATGAATTGCAAAATTTGTTCAAGCACATGCAAACTAGGGAACGTGAAATTGGTGATGGGTTGATTCATACGAAAAGTGGAAATGTTATTGCAGTTAAGGTAGGTTATAATACTCAGTAAACACAGCAAAAGTTATAAAATTTGTTTAACATTAATGTAAACCATAAGGATCAAATGGTGTTCAAAAGTGCCTGAGTCCGGTAAAAGGTTTCTCAACGGACTTATATGTTTTTTGGGGTGCTGAATATGAATCTGAAGTTTGCTGTCTTGTTGCAGTACCGGCTCAGGTCGAAAAATTCCAAAAACCTCGACATTTTCGGACTTTTTCCGGTTTTCTGGTCATATCTTGCAAACGACGCATCGAACGAAAAATGTCGCAGTATTAAAAGTTGAAGCGCATGAAATTTTGCATCGAACCTTATTACTGGTAAATTGATAAGCTAGCCATCGTCAGTCGAACAAATGAACTTTTATGAAAACTGCAATAGACTTATAACTTTTAGACGACAGTGATTTCAAGACAACCACTTGTCATTAAAAATGTTTAGCAGTACCGGTCAACGCCATTGTTAGCCACTGTCTACCTAATCCCCCCTGTTTCTCAACACATCCACTATGTTGTTGCCCATTGGGTGTGGCGAGTCAGTTTCACATACCACTTATAAATATATATGGGAAACTCAAATAGGTGTCCCTGTAAATAAGTTTTTAGGCAACTAGATAAACTGATGCGCTTAGTATGGTGATGATCCGCGTATTGGCGCTCACGGCAATTTCGTTGACCTAAGCTCCAAGCTATGCCTATATGCTGTCAATACATGTCTTCTGTACTCTGGAAATAATCACACAGCCCTACAAACGAATATAAAAGAAGACCTAACAAAAATCCACAACTGGCTTTGCTACCACAAGCTTTCACTGAACATCAACAAATGCAGCTACATGACTATATCAAACAACATCAACTGGCGAAATATAGTACTAGATCTGGGTGAATACAAGTTCAAAAAAGAAGAATGTATAAAAGTGCTTGGCTTGCTCATTGATCATAAACTCACTTGGGAATTTCACATTTCAAAAATATGTCAAAAAATTTCCCCAGCGGTAGGAATCCTGGGTAGGGTGTCAAGGTTCCTGTGTCCTCCACATCGCAAAATGGTCTATCATTATCTTATCCACTGCCATCTCTCATACCTAACGCTTGTCTGGGGAAATGCAACTGCCAACCACCTGAAACCCCTAAAAGTTCTCCAGAACAGAGCCCTCAAGAAACTTTTTCAATTGCCTACATTGTTTCCGACTGCAGAACTATACAATCCAAATAAAATCATGGACATTAATTCACTTTATATATTTCAAACATGCAACATTCATTCCAATATCACTCTCACCATTGTTAACCAAATCCACCAATACAACACCCGTAACAACCAAACATTGAGGAAAGAAGCTACAAGAACCACTAGTGGACAACGCAGCATGATGTCAAAAGGCTTGAACATATACAACAAGATCCCACAAAATGTGAAAGAATGTCGCAGAATAACGCCCTTTCAACAGAGACTCAAAGAACTAATCTACAGCAACTTTTTCTCTGCATAAATAGTATGACAACAAGGAAAAATTTCCTGATACATTTATTGTTACTTTTTTGTACGCACTATTGAGATGCACTTACTGTTCTTTTTCTTTTCTTTATCTTTTTTTCTCTTTCTCCTACCTTAAATTTGTTTCAAAACAAAGTCAACATGGATACATTTAGCCTCACGTAGATTTAACATATTATATTGAATGAGCCATATAGCCTCGCGCTCTAGGCCTTAAACAACCCCTAAGTTTATATATTGTTTTGTTATATCCTGTGATTTACTTGGAAATAAAAAAAATTAAAAAAAAAAAACAAATATCACAGATGTGTTTACTGGGTAGAAGTATAGAAACAAAAAATAATTATAATTCTCTAGTTGGTAGATCGTTTGATTCATCGTCAACAAAACACAATGAAAGAAGTCAGCTCGATGCGCCTCCGGTGCATAAAACTCAAAAATATCCTGCACGAAAAACAAACAATCTTGACCAGTTTAAACGAAGTATCTCCCGGTTTCTTGTTGGCCAATTACGAGCAATTGAAAGTAATCAATCAAACTTACGCCGACAAAATCGAAGAGAATGACGAAGAATTGCTTAGGCAGAGAAACAAATGCGCCAATACCATTCAAATTTTGGCTCACATAAGAGAAAAATCGACAGCTTTGGATGACGACGTGAATGATTTGCACCAAGAATTGACGGATACCGAAGATAAATTTGCTGGAATCCGTTTCCAGTTGAACGATTACAAACAGAGACGCGATGCTTGTCGTCATCGTATTGCAAAAATTAGAAATGAGTCTGGGCTTTTGACTAAGCCAACTTTGTTGAGGGATATGAAAGAGGAATTGGATAATGTTGAGGTAGGTACATTCTTTGAGTGTAATTTAAACTATTTTCAAATCAAAATTTGAACTATTCTTGGCCAGGGCCGTAGCTAGACTCAAATTTGTGGTAGGGCATGAAAAATTTGACATAGGGCATGCACTACTTCCCCCCGCCCCTTAAATTTTTTATAGGTAAACAGAATGGGGGTAATGGCGCCGAAAGCAAATTTTTCGATAAACAACGTCAAATAACATTTCTGGCGAATAAACAAAATGGCGCATTCAGGCAATAATTTTTGAGGGACCTCTTGAACTTGTAATACTTGTAAAATGACTGTATGCCTACCAACTCATGCGATTTCAAGTCCATTCATTAGCTGTGGTCCAATGGACATAGGAACCGCTCCAGAACTAGTAATTTCCAATTGCCCACCTAATTTTCAATAAGTTGAACGTTTATCCTCCTTGGCAAATGAATTAATCGACTGGAAATTACCGTTCTAGAACGGTTCTCATGTCGGTTGAAACAGTGCTTTCATCTTCTCTTAAATTTTCTAGATAAACCTCAACGCATGTTGTGTTTTAAAGGTAGGGCATCATCATTTGAAAGATAGGGCATTGCCCCCCAATGCCCCCCCCCTGGCTACGGCCCTGTTCTCGGCTCTTGAATTGCTTTCAAGGAAGTTTTCCATGAATAATGGAAATTTTGATTATCAGTTCAAATCATGATAATTGTCTAGAAACACTATCCAGCTAATCAATGAACTAATTTCCAGCTTTTGGCATTCCTCTTTATTTCAAAATATTTAAACTTAAATATATGGATTTTATTAAAGTAGATACTTTTTGCAGCTACTAACACAAAAATTACAAACCTGCAAACAAACCAACGTCAAGCTGGTGAAACGTATCAAAACAATCCGATTGAAAATCGAGCAAGTTAAAGAGATGAAAAAGGTATCATCGAAAAGACTGATAAAAAAAGAGAGCTCTATTCCTGGGGCCTCAGACACGAAACCGATGCTTTATAGAGGAAGACCTTCGCTGTTGATGCCATTTATCGACTCTAGAGCTTTCGATTGCTTGAAGTCCATCAAACCCCAATTGACTTACGATAGAAGATTGCACAATATCAAGTGCAGCAAGACAAAATAGTGACAAATAATATTATTTTTATATAAGTTTTATTTTATTTTTTAAGTATATGGACTTTTAAGTCAGTCAGTAAAGAAAAACGTGTCGTTATTTGATAATTCCAGAAAGGAGTTGTTTACGATTACATCAGGCGCCCGTAGTTCCTGAGCGACTGTGCATCGGACACCCGTCGATTAAATGTTGTAATGAAAAACAGCACGTTTTTTATTTCCTCCGGAAAAAATCCCAAAAACGCATAATTCAAAAACAAAAACGAAAACAGAAACAGCAGCATCAACAAAATATCAACCAAATAACATTTTGGCCACATCGAACCGGATAACCTTATAACCAGCAAAAATTGGATTCAGTCCCAGCAAGAAGCAGTATTACGCATACAGGTCAGTCGGTTCCATTTTTCTCATTGTTTTTTCCTCATTTTTGAGTGGGTCGATGTAGAAACTTCACAAATTGAGCAAAATTTTCATAAAAAGCACATAACACGCAAAAATGTTTGCTGACGAAGACAACACAGAAGGGGAAACCCTTATTCTGCAGTTGGTGGAGAAACGGGGTGGTTTCAAATCCACATTAAATAAATTCCGTTCATATTTGAGTACAACCACAAAGGGAAAATGTGTCACTTTCCGAACTAAAATTACGGTTAGAAAAATTAGAATCAGCATTTAGCCAGTTTGAGTCAACTCAAGCTCAACTAGTCAGTTTGTCAGAGCAACATGACGAGGGGGACACATATGAAGAGATGTATTATTCACTTAGTGGTCAAGCACTTGATATTATTGAAAATCATGAGTTTGAAAAGAGAAAAACCCTGCAAAGTCTTCAAGCAGCTCCACCAGCAATTCCACCTCCAATTATACAACCAATCATACAACAGCCACCCAATCATAATGTTTTCAAAATTACCCCATCATCATTTTTTGGTAATCACGAACAATGGGAAACCTTTTTCCAAATTTTTAAATCAATTGTTCATGATGACCCCTCAGTCCCAAAAATCCAGAAATTTTATCAGTTAAAGTTGTGCATCAAAGGGGAAGTTGCAGAAATTCTACAGTCTCTAAATATCACTGAGGATAATTATGATATCGCTATAGATTTACTTAAAGAGCGGTATGAGAATCAAAAATTGCTTAAACACGAACATTTACAGAATCTTTCCGACTATCCTGCCTTACAAGGCGAGTCGTGCATTTTTCTAAGAAAATTTCTTGATCACATAGTACAAAATTACAGGGCTTTGCAACATTTAAATGAGCCAGTTCAGCACTGGGACACAATTTTATTATATCTTCTCACAAGCAAGTTGGACATTACAACCCGTCGAGAATGGGAAGTATTCAACAAACAAGACAACGCCACTTATTTAAGTTTTGTAGATTTCCTGAAAAACAAAATACAGGTTCTAGAGACAATTCAAACTAAATTAAATTCTAAACGCCCAGAATCTGCTTCAAAATCAAAAGGTTTTTCCACAAAAAAACCCGAGCAGTTATCTCCAAAAAGGTATAGCCATGTTGCCATAGAGGAACCAGCAGGGCAGGAGGATATTGAGTTCTCATGCAGCTTTTGTAGGTTGAATAATCATTCAACATACAAATGCTTTCGCTTACTAGCATTGTCAATACAAAATCGTTACATTGAGCTTGAGAAACTTGGTATCTGTGTAAACTGCCTTCGTGCAGCATTGCCTTGATTCTTGTCCCAGTAGGGGCTGTAGAATGTGTTCAAAAAAACACAATAGTATTTTGCATGAAAACATAAATTACAACCCCCAAAATTCACCTAAATCTAGAAACACATATATTGCTACACAACAAGAAACTGAAGAAACACAATACAATAACATAGAAGAAGAATCCGAACAGGTGGGTGACATCATACCCCAAAACAGTCAAAATGCATTTTGCGAAATACATGGCAATCAGGCTCTATGCCAGCCACTTTTGGCAACAGCAGTTGTGGAGATCCTGGATCAAGATAGGAACTTGGTGAAATGCAGAGCCATGTTAGATTCGGGTAGTATGGACAATCTTTGTACCACAGAATTCTATAATAAATTGAAAATCAAAGGGCAACACATAGATATGAGTGTTAATGGCATTAACCAGGCACCAATTAGAATTGATAGGTCGTTTACTACAAAACTGCGTTCAATGAATCATTCATACACGACAAGCATACATTTCTTGGTCCTGGATAAAGTCACTGCAAAATTGCCTCAGCTTTCATTTAATCCCAATTCTTTAAAAATTCCCCCAAATATACAATTAGCTGATCCTCATTTTTTTGAATGCCAAAATATCGACATTTTAATAGGTACCAATTTATTTTATGATTTGCTGGAACCTCAACAAATTAAGTTAGGGGCCAATCAACCTGTCATTCAAAACTCAAAGCTAGGATGGTTTTTAGCTGGTCCTTTGCATTCAGCACATTCAAATCAAACCTCTTCTCCTCGGGTAAGTTCTTTATGTCATCTTTCCATTAATAGCTTGCATGATTCTGTCCAGAAATTTTGGGCCATAGAGAATGTACAATCTGATCAAAGTAAGTTAACCACTGAGAATGAAATTCATTTTAGAAAAAATGTCACACGAGATCATACCGGACGATACATAGTAAGATTACCGTTTAAAGATAATTTTCAAAATTTAGGTGATACCTACCAAATTGCACGAAGTTGTCTTGTTTCAACAGAAAAACGACTTTCAAAAAATCCTCAGCTTCGAAAACAATATTGTGACTTCTTAAAAGAGTATGAAGATCTGGGACATATGTCTCAAATTGATCCTCAGAAAGACCTGATAAAATTTGTAATTATCTTCCTCATCATCCAATATTCAAAGAATCTAGTGAAACCACTAAGCTCAGAGTGGTATTTAATGGCAGTAGTTCAAGCAGCTCAGGACTTACTTTAAACCAAGTTTTAAAAACCGGTCCCAAGGTTCAAAATGATTTATTCGATATAGTGCTGCTTATGCGAACTTATCCTGTCGTTTTGACAGCAGATGTTGAGAAGATGTACCGTACGATCTTGGTACATGAAGATGATCGATCTTTTCAACGTATTTTATGGCGGGAACATCCCTCACAAAGCATAAAGCATTTCGAATTGAATACCGTTGTTTATGGTCTTACTCCTAGCTCATTCTTGTCGACCAGGGTTTTGAACGAGATTGGGTTAGGATGTCGATCTGAAAATCCCTATATTTCTGATATCATCATCAATGACTTCTACATGGACGATTTAATCACTGGTTGTGACAATCATCAATTGGCTCAGCAATTGAAAAATGAAATATCTCATGTTTTGCAAAAATCGGGATAAAATCTGCGAAAGTGGATGTCCAATGACGTTAAGTTTTTGGCCGATATAGGTAGCGAAACGCCATTTCAAATCAAAAGTGAAAAGGAGATCAAAACCTTAGGTATATTTTGAAATCCGAAGGATGATATTCTTAGTTACGCTTTTCCTACTTATTTTGGACAGGCCAGGGTCACTAAGAGAACCGTGTTAGCGGGCGTGGCACAGCTATTTGATTCTCTCGGATTGATAAACCCTATTATTGTGAGAGCGAAATTAATCCTACAAGCAATCTGGCAAATCGAGGTGGATTGGGACGATGATTTGCCCGAGCATATTTCAGCCTGCTGGTTGGAATTCGTTGAACAAATAGCATCGATAAATTCTATTAGAATTCCCAGATGTGTCTTATTTTCTTCTATGTCAAAGAATATTCAGTTACACGGATTTTGTGATAGCTCTCAAACGACCTATGGCGCCTCAATCTATCTGACTCATCTAGATGGTAAAGGTCAAATTTGTTCCAATCTTATTTGTGCTAAGAGTCGGCTTGCACCTCTAAATTCCAACTTAACTATACCCAAGTTAGAGCTGTCTGGCGCGTATCTATTAGCTCAACTCATGCATCGACTCAAATCCAGTCTAAGGATTTCAATCGAGCAAACAACCTATTGGACAGACTCTTCTATTGTTCTGGCTTGGTTGGATAAAGAACCGAGTAATTGGAAAGTTTTTGTTAGCAATCGTGTAGCTGAAATTCAGCATTTAACTGAAAGCACTCAATGGAGACATGTACCAACTGATCAGAACCCCGCCGACATTTTGAGTCGCGGTTCTAACCCTCAATTATTACAAAATTCCACACTTTGGTGGCATGGCCCTTCGTATCTCTGTCAATCCTCTGGAAACTGGCCTAAAACTATTATCACCGGTATAGACTCTATCCCAGAGGCTCGAAAGGAAAACATTTCACTAACATATAATGAAATTCAGCAAAATCAAGCTTTTATTTTCGATCTTTATTCTAGTTACAATAAGTTAATCAGAACAACAGCTTATCTGCTCAGGTTTTATAAGAATCTCCAAGCAAAAAGATCAAATGCTGATTTGGAATGTTCAAAAGACTTGACTATTGACGAATGGCAAACGGCTGAGCTGCGATTGTACGCTATTGTCCAAAGGGACATATTTCTTAGGGACTTACAGCTTTTGCGCGCTGGTAATACTGTTCCTAAAACCAGCAAACTTTTTCGCCTTAATCCCATCATAGACTCAAATGAGTTGCTAAGAATAAATGGGCGATTAAAGTATTCTAACCTCGATTTCGATCAAAAATACCCTATCATCCTGCCTCCTAAGCATCCATTTACCCAACTATTGATCAGATCTTACCATCTAAAGTTCTTGCATGGTGGGACTCAGTTCACCCTTACTCAAATCAGACGCAAATTTTGGATTATTAATGGCAGAAATGAAGTTTGGAATATCCTGCGCAAATGTATAACTTGTTTTCGCATCCAACCTAAAAATATTAATCAACTTATGGGATCACTACCTTCCTCCAGAGTCACTCCCTCAAGTCCCTTCAGTGTGTGCGGTGTAGATTTCGCAGGGCCGTACGCGTTAAAAGATGGCAAAACACGTAGCCGTGTTGTGCTAAAATGTTACCTGAGTATCTTCATATGTTTTGCCACTCGCGCTGTTCATGTTGAGCTTGTGACCGATTTGACTGGTGAGGCTTTTTTGAATGGATTTAAGAGATTTGTCTCTAGGCGCGGGTTATGCAGTCACATTTATAGCGATAACGCTACTAATTTCCAAGGTTCGAGTAACGAGCTCAACCGTTTATGCTCTACAGTTCGAGATTGCTCCTCAAAATATAAAAAATATTTTAGCGAAAATAAAGTTCAATGGCACTCTATTCCTCCTCGCTCTCCCCACTGTGGCGGTCTATGGGAGGCTGCTGTGAAGTCTTTTAAGTACCATTTAAAGCGTGTTATGGGTGGTGCTTCGCTTCATTATGAAAGTTTTTACACCGTACTTACGCAGGTAGAGGCAATCCTGAACTCGCGACCTCCTACCCCTTTAACCGACGACCCTACAGACTGGCAAGTTCTAACAGCTGGTCATTTTCTCATTGGGAGAAGCTTAGTAAGCTGTCCACAAGATGAGGCGATTGATGTGAGCATCAATCGATTGAAGTATTTCAAGCAGCTGCAGCAACTTTGGTGTGTATGGAGCGCGGATTACTTGCACTCCTTGCAGCAACGCTCGAAATGCTGTACCCCACAGCAAAACGTCAAAATGGGTACAATGGTCCTTCTCAAAACCGGGAACGAACCACCTATGCATTGGCCCTTGGGCAGGGTCGTAGAACTCCATTCCGGCGAAGATAACCTGGTGCGGGTTGTAACCATACGAGCACAAAATGGTTTGTTCAAGCGAGCCATTACCAAGCTCTGTCCATTGCCCATGGAGGAGCATTAGCCTTAACATCCAAATTGTGACGAATGACGAATGGTGTGTGTGTATTATGGCATAAATAAGTTAGCAAGCTTTAACTTGAACTTAACCTTTATTTGTGATCAAAGTTCTTAGAGGTTTATTGTCATGCGCTAGGTAATTGGAATAATTTTGTTTGTACCATTGCATTAGCCCTAATATTTCATATCTCTTTAAGTTCAAGATTTTTTTGATGTTTTTGCTAGAATGTTACTTCTTAAGTTAGGAATTAGTTTATTTCTCTAGTTTTGAAATGTAGAGACATTCCAATGGGGGCGGTATGTTTACGATTACATCAGGCGCCCGTATAAAAAATATAACAAAAAATTTTGTAATGAAAAACAGCCCGTTTTTTATTTCCTCCGGAAAAAATCCCAAAAACGCATAAAACAAAAACACAAAATTCAAAAACAAAAACGAAAACAGAAACAGCAGCATCAACAAAATATCAACCAAATAACAGAAGTTTTGTTTGAGGAACCTGAACCTGAAGATGAACTCATAAGTTAGGCATCTGAAAGACATTATAATAGTATATATGAACAATCAACTAGAAACAACATAGTCGAAAAGTAAACGGTCATTAGTCCAATCAGCGAAGTACTTTACATGTGGGAAATTGAGACTAGTATTAAACCCTTTGTTGCAATTTGACTTCAAGTGAAATTGGCTATTGAATATTCGTTCTTGTCAAAAATATAATCAGGGAATAGGGAAATAAGTATATATAAAATAAAACTCAAATACAATTTACTATTGTCATCTTTTGGGATCATCCAAATTCTCTAAATTTTTATTATCACCAGAATATTTTACACTCTCTAAACTAATGATCTTAGTGTCTTTATCAATTCTAGTTGGATTATTCCACCATTGTTCCTCGCCGCTACCATAAAACATGTAGATTGCACTAGTAGTAGTAAAAATGCCGAAAGAAATCCAAAAAACCATTCTCCATTCACTGACAGTATTCTACAAAAGTTCAAAAATGCAAAACTAGAACCCCAAATAATGCAAAAACTTACATTTCCAGTTAATGCCCCTGTTAAATAAGGCGTAATAATTCCAGCCCCCGCTCCAATTCCATTGGTAATTGCCATGATAATTCCAGCAAAATTAGGACTCAAATCCAAAGCATTTACTTTCATGCCACAGTAAAAAGTGCCCATAAAACCCATGGCTACAGTAAACATCCAGACTGCCAAAGTTGTATCGCATTCAGCATAAGATGCTGCCATTATAAATATTGCTGGCCCAATAGCAGCTACAAAAATTGTATAGTTTTTGTATAATATAATCAATTATTATTACCAAAGCAAGTAAAAAACCTCCTAGCTCCAGTAACATTTAAAATTTCCTTCAAAATCAACCAATCGCAAATCCAGCCTCCACTCATCGAAACGATCCACATGGCAGCGTAAGGAATTGAATTCCAGAGGCCGTTCTGAGACACGTCAAATCTGAGCACTTGCTTCATGTACTTGGGCAAATCTGAGACCATCGTGTAAAAACCCCAATCGTGTCCGATCTGAGCCGCTATTAAACCCCATAGAGGAATTGAAGTTGCTAGTGCTTTCCAAGGAATTGGAGGTGGTTTTTCTGAAACACTACTCATTTCTTTTTCCAAATACTCCTTTTCTTTATCACTTATAAATGGATGATGTTTCGGATCCGAATAGCAAAGTAACTGGAAAAATATAAACCAAACTATACCGAGTCCCCCAAATAAATAAAATACTGAAGCCCAATTAGCAGTTGCTTTAATTAGCTGGCCACTAACCAAATTACAAATAATAGTGCCTAAAAATAAATAAAATATATCTACCAGCAAGTTACAATTATTGTTTGAATTACCTATTTGTCCTCCAGCATAAACCAAAGACCCAATTTTAGATCTTTCACCTAAAGGAACCCATTGAGCTAACATGGTATTCAAAGCAGGATAAGTAGTACCCTCGCCAAGTCCTTCAACAACCCTCAAAACGACTATCCATTTCCAATCGCCTTTTGAAATAATCACTATCCATGGAGTTGCAGCGGTTAATATTCCAGTGGACAAAATACCCAGTCCCAAAGTATACTTGCCTCCGAATTTCGAAGCTAAAATACCTCCAGGCAAGTGAGTGATTAGGTAACCCCAGTAGAAGGCGCTGAGGATTATACCTTGAGTGCTTTCGTCCCAATCGTATAAGATATCTGGATTCTGGAATAACAAATTTAAATTGTCTTGGGTAATGACTAGTGCAAGTGAGGGTATCCTCTTATAGAACACAAAACTGAAAATAATATTTATTTTGGTCGCACTTCAACAATCTTAGAAATAAGCTTAATAAAATAACTGTTTGACCAACCAATTGTTCAAGAGGAGAGGTCACAAATTACAGGGCTGTTTGGTTTGCGCGCAGTCTGAGATTCCTAAGTTGCTGGATTATCTCATTACTTAGCTACTTAGGACTGTAGGTTACTATTGAATCTGGAACAGCATCATGGATAGGCCGACATTAACTTTGCTTTTATGTCAGAATTTCATTTTGAACAGCATAGAGAGGGGGTTCCAAGTTGATTCTGTATACTTGGACTTGCCTGCTTGGTTGTTTGGGGGGTAAGAGGTACAATTCTGAGTTGTTCTTTTTTTCTTTCTTAGAAGCTTCAAGTGAATCCAATCCTATCCTTTGTGCATGCACAGTGGTTCTAGTATGCGTATTAACCAATAAGAAGGCTGGATTACTAACTGGTGTTTGTACACATGTCATCTATTGCCGCTCTGATTTGAAAATATTATACATAGTTGCTTTTGTGAAGAATTGAATAATTCAGTTATTATTCCCGGCTCTTGATTCGAATCAAGAGCCGATTATAATCAAAAATTGAACATTGGATAAGCAAAGCGAATCAATTCTGATTTGATTTTGAAGATTCCCATTCTAAACTATACTATCTTTAAATCCAAGCAGCAGTAACGTAAACAAATGGTCATTTTCAGATCAGGTAGGCAGGACCGAACTAAGATAATGCCATTATTTCGTCTTATTCTGATAGCGGTTGAAATGTATTAAAAACCAAAAGTTATGAATTGCCACAAGCAGATTTTTTTTCACATAAGCTCCAACTGAATCCAATCTTGTTCTCCGTGCATGCGCACTGATCCTCACATACGTATTAACCAATCGGTGGGCTGGATTACTAACTGGTCTTTGTACACATGTCATCTACTGCCACTCGGATTTGAAAATAGTGAGTGAAAAAATTGCTTGTATAGTATTACTTTACAAAACATCATTATTTTCAAAAAATCGTAACTCCAATAATAGTAACTCAATCACTTTGAGTTTTTAGTATTTTTTACATTGAATCATTAGGAAAAAGTCTTTAAAATTTCAATTCTGCACTCACTTCAGTTTTTGAGTGAAAAAATTGTTTGTAGAGTATTACTTTACAAAACATCACTATTTTCAAAAAATCTTAACTCCATTAATAATAACTCAATCGCTTTGAGTTTTTAGTATTTTTTACATTGAATCATTAGAAAAAAGTCCTCAAAATTTCAACTCTGCACTCACTTTAGTTTTTGAGTGAAAAAATTGTTTGTAGAGTATTACTTTACAAAACATCATTATTTTCAAAAAATCGTAACTCCATTAATAATAACTCAATCGCTTTGAGGTTTTAGTACTTTCTACCTTGAATCATTAGGAAAAAGTCCTCAGAATTTCAACTCTCCACTCACTTTAGTCTTTGAGTGAAAAAATTGTTTGTAGAGTATTAGGTACTTTACAAAACATCATTATTTTCAAAAAATCGTAACTCCAATAATAGTAACTCAATCGCTTTGAGTTTTTAGTATTTTTTACATTGAATCATTAGGAAAAAGTCTTTAAAATTTCAATTCTGCACTCACTTCAGTTTTTGAGTGAAAAAATTGTTTGTAGAGTATTACTTTACAAAACATCATTATTTTCAAAAAATCGTAACTCCAATAATAGTAACTCAATCACTTTGAGTTTTTAGTATTTTTTACATTGAATCATTAGGAAAAAGTCTTCAAAATTTCAATTCTGCACTCACTTCAGTTTTTGAGTGAAAAAATTGTTTGTAGAGTATTACTTTACAAAACATCATTATTTTCAAAAAATCGCAACTCCATTAGTAATAACTCAATCGCTTTGAGTTTTTAGAATTTTTTACATTGAACCATTAGGAAAAAGTCCTCAAAATTTCAATTTTCCACTCACTTTAGTTTTGTAGTGAAAAAATTGTTTGTAAAGTCTTACTTTACAAAACATCATTATTTTCAAAAAATCGTAACTCCATTAATAATAACTCGATCGCTTTGAGTTTTTAGTATTTCTTACATTGAATCATTAGGAAAAAGACCTCAAAATTTCAACTCTGTACTCACTTCAGTTTTTGAGTAAAAAAATTGTTTGTAAAGTCTTACTTTACAAAACATCATTATTTTCAAAAAATCGTAACTCCATTAATAATAACTCAATTGCTTTGAGTTTTTAGTATTTCTTACATTGAATTATTAGGAAAAAGTCCTCAAAATTTCAACTCTGAACTCACTTCAGTTTTTGAGTGAAAAAATTGTTTGTAAAGTATTACTTTACAAAACATCATTATTTTCAAAAAATCGTAACTCCATTAATATTAACTCAATCGCTTTGAGTTTTTAGTATTTCTTACATTGAATCATTAGGAAAAAGTCCTCAAAATTTCAACTCTGCACTCACTTCAGGATTCGAATCAAGAGCCGAGAATAATCAAAAATTGAACATTAAATACAACTGTCATTTTCAGATCAGGTAGGCAGGACCGAACTAAGACAATGTCCTTATCACATCTTATTTTGATAGCGATTGGTAACATGGAGTTTGAAAATGAAGCTGTTTTTTTTTCAGGTATTTTGGCACCAAAAATATGGCGGTATAGGCAATTCAATGCTTTGCCTGTATTTTGGTGCCAAAAACTTGGCTTCACTTTAGTTTCATAAGCAGAATGGCGTGTTCCTACTTCTTATGTTCGTAGGACAGCGCTTTACCTGCTGTAAGGGTTGAATTGTATTAAGAACCGAAAGTCAATGCCACAAGCAGATTTTTTTTCCAGAGGCTTCAACTGAATCCAATTCAGTTCTCCGCGCATGCGCACTGGTTCCAGTATGCATATATTAACCAATAGGAAGGCCGGATTACGACCTGATGTTTGTACACATGTCATCTACTGCCGCTCGGATTTGAAAATAGTATAGGTATCGGGTGTTCAAAAAAAAAAAACAATCAAAGATTGCTTTGGTTACGAAAACGTACGTCGCATTATTGGTTGTTTATAGGTCAGGATTTTTGACATGACATTTTGACATTAAAGTTCATTGACAAAATTACAGAAAAATATTGCTAAGACATACGTTCAAAAAATCATAGCAATCTTAGATTGGTTTTTTTTTGAAGACCCGATATGTTGTAAAACTATGTTGCAAATTGGCCTTGCCGTAAATAAATAAATAAATAAATAGACTACTCACAGTCACTGCGTTGTTGTTGGTTGAATTACTAGTGCCCACATTGCAAATATCTTCATAATTAGTGTCACTGGAAGTGTTTGAGGGTTTTATCATTTCAGTAATGGCTATTGAAAGGGTTACTCGCATTGCATAAGCATTGACGATGGCTAAGAAGCCCATGAGGCCCAAAACGTATCTTTGTGGAATAAGAAAACCTAAATAAAAAGTTTAAAAAACTAAGTTGCAATTCAAATAAACATACTTACATTTTGAAACGGTTAATCTCCAACCAGTGGGCATTTTTGTTTGGCAATACCACTTTATTATTTATTGTTTAAAGATTATTATTTATAGGTAATTTGTTTAAATGGTCCAAAAGTTGTTGTCCCTGAAAATTATTTTAGTAGCCAACTACCTACTAGCCGAACGATAATTTTACAAAGTACTTTTCAAGATCTATGAATGTTGTCATCAAGGCCTGGGGTTATCTTTAAAAGTGAAGTGTGATGATACTCCATTGAAGTGTGTACTGATTCTTCTACAGGGTGTGACGTTATCTTTACTTTAGTCTATTAATTTACTAAAGTGGGATGCATTTTTGACTGCTGCAATCACCATGTTTTTTTGTTATCTCAGATAAGGGGGCACCTAAGGTATAGTTTCACTCTATGAAGGGGGCAGTGGGTGAAGAATTGTGCCCCATAAAATTCTATTGGTAAAATGATGAATTACCTTATTAAATAACAATTTTTTTATACTGATTGACTTGAAAGTCTATTTATTTTTTAAAAAAATAAAACTTAAAAAATAACATAATTTGTCCCTATTATTTTGTTTTACTGCACTTGATGTTGTGTAGTCTTCGATCGTGAGTGAGTTGAGGTGCGATGGATTTCAAGCAATCGAAAGCCCTTGGGTCAATGAAGGGCATCATCAGCGAAGGCCTTCCTCTATAAAGCATTGGTTTCGTGTCTGTGTCTGATGAGGTCCCAGAAACAAGGCTGGTATCTTTTTTTATCAGTCTTTTCGATGATATTTTTCTCATTTCTTTAGCTTGCTCGATTTTCACTCGGATTATTCTGAGACGTTTCGCCAGCTCTATGTTTTGTTGTTTGCAGATTTCTAGTTGTTGTGTTAGTTCCTGCAAAAAGTAAGAAATCTAGGGGTTTTTCATATTCAAATAGAGATCTTGTATAAAGAAGAATTAGGTAACGGCCCAATTGAGAAGTTTTTTCTCTCTGCCGGACCATCCGTGGACGCGTTTCGCTGTATTACAACAGCTCATCAGCACGGTTAGGTCCGGCAGAGAGAAAACAAAACCCATTTTAGGTTCAGTCACGGAACTGGGTTTGATACAAGTAAGATGAAGACAGAGTCTTCATCTATTTTCTGGTCGGCACACCAAAAACTGCAACCAAGAACTGTTATAAAACTAAGTATCAAATTGTAATACAGCGAAACGCGTCCACGGATTGTCCGGCAGTTTTTGGTGTGCCGACCAGAAAATAGATAGAGACCCTGTCTTCATCTTACTTGTATAAAGAAGAACGCCAAAAGCATTTATTATCTGGATAGTTTCACAGATTTTGAACTGATAACAAGGGCGCCCACAGGGAGGGTCAGGGGGGGTCACTCGACCCCCCCTGGAAATTTCTTAAATTTTAATTATTTTCTATATATATTATATTGTAGGTCCGATGATGCTCGTATGAGCGAAACGGGCATACTTGAATTCGGCCACAAACCAGGTAGCTGCAGTAATCCTACCTTTGAATTCGACCAAATCATGAAACCCAACCTACTTCCCATAAAATTTACCTTATGATGTTGACAGATTTTGCATTGCATATGAGTTAATAAATCTAAAAAAGTGTAAATATGTATTTTGATGCGCAAAATAAAAAGATCTACCAAAATGACTATGGAAAGATTCACAGGCATTTGTTGTCTTATCCAGGTCTATCGAGGCATGCACCATGTGTCGATGAGATAATCTGAAAATTTAACTAGAACTTCGTGATTCGGCTGAATAGCTAACAACTCAAAAACAAATAAATCGCTAACTTCTTGATTCTCCAAAAACATCATTCCAAAACAATTATGTAACGATATACCGATTTCTGAATCTTTTTTTTTTATATTCAATGCTTAAGCCTAAGTTTTGGATCTTCCTCTACCATGCCCGAGATTTTAGCTATTTATAAGAAGTAAATAAGTTGATTTAATATATATATATATATCTCAGTGTACCGATTTGCATATTGATAAATTGTCACCCTTTCCTTATTCCGGAACTGGTGAATTTTGTGGCTGAGTTCAAGGATCCCGGAGCTAAACACATGTCACTTTTAAGTGAATCAAATAATAAACAATCTGTGTGTTAAAATGTGGCTTTTCAAATTATGTTTTTGCTTAAATTTTGCATTGCAAGTGTCACATTCAAATGGATAAATATCCGAATGTGTTAGTTTGTGAATCTTTAAATCGGCTTTCCATTTAAATTTTGATTTGCAAGTGTCACATTCAAAAGGATAAATATCCGAGTGTGTTGAAATGTGCCTTTGTAAATTACTTTTCTTCAAATTTTGCCTTGCAAGTGTCACATTCAAATGGATAAATACCCGAATGTGTTAGTTTGTGTATCTTCAAATCGCGTTTCTGTTTAAATTTTGATTTGCAAATGTCCCATTCAAAAAAATTAAATATCCAAGTGTATCAATATGTGTTCCTTCAAATCGCCTTCTCTTTTCAATTTTGCATTGCAAATGTTACATTTGAAATTCTCCTCATCCGAGTGTGTTAATATGTGGCTTCTCAAACTACGTTTGTGTTCAAATTTTGCATTGCATGTGTCACATTTAAAAGGATAAATATCAGACTGTGTTAGTTTGTGTCTCTTTAAACAGTCTGAATTTTGCTTCGCAAATGTCACATTCAAAAAGATAACTATCGAAGTCTGTTGATATGTGACTTCTGAAATTTCCTTTTTGTTTAAATTTTCCTAATTTAAATTTTTCTTTAAATTTTGCATTGCATATGTTGCATTTAAAATTCTTCTCGTCCAAGTGTGTTAGTTTGTGTCTCTTCAGACTGCCTTTTTTTTAAATTTTGCTTTGCAAATGTTGCATTTGAAATTCTGATTCTGCTCCTAAAATGATAATTTACACTGAAGTGCCCTTTTTTACGCATAAAAAATTTATTCAATATTTTTCTGCGGGCGCCCCTGACTGATAATCGAAATTTTCAATATTATCAGCGCTTGATTTCAAATTTTAATTGTTGAATTCATAGAAAACTTCTTTGAAAGCAATTCAAGAGCCGAGAATAGTTCAAATTTTGGTTTGAAAATAGTTTAAATTACACATGCCTACCTCAAAATGATCCATTTCCTCTTGCATATCCTTCAACAAAGTTGGCTTAGTCAAAAGCCCAGACTCATTTTTAATTTTAATAATCCGATGACGATAAGAATCGCGTCTCTGTTTATAATCGTTCAACTCTGCACGGACTTTAGCAAATTCATCGTAGGTATCCGCCAATTCGTTTTGCAAATCATTCACGTCGTCATCCAAAGCTGTCGATTTTTCTCTTATATGAGCCAGAATTTGAATCGTATTGGCGCATTTTTTTCTCTGCCTTACCAATTCTTCGTCATTCTCTTCGATTTTGTCGGCGTAACTTTGATTGATTACTTTTAATTGCTCGTAATCGGCCAATAAGAAACCGGGAGATACTTCGTCTAAACCGGACATTATTGTGTATTTTTCGTGCAGGATTTGTTTCAGTTTTATGCATTGGAGGCGCATCGACCTGATTTGTTCCATTGTGTTTTTTTGACGGTGAATCAAACGATCTACCAACTAGAGAATTATAATTATTTCTTGTTTCTATACTTCTATCCAGTAAACACATCTGTGATATTTACGTATAATCTATTCACAATCCGAAGTCCGAACTAAAAATAGCAGAGCAGGACAGAAGCATATATGCTTTGAATAAGGTACTTTTAATACCGTTGAATTGAAATAATAATCTTGTATCTTTCGTTTTGAATGCCGAGGAGAATATGGTCCATGACTCTTTGGAATGTGGACGGGGCATTTTTCAATCCAAATGGCATAAGTATGAATTCGTAATGGCCATTTTCTACGGAAAAAGTGGTTTTCGAAACATCCTTGGGGTCTACTTTTCCCAATTGATTCAGAAGATCGGAAATAGTAGGCAGCGGGTATTTGTCGTCTACAGTAAGTTCGTTGTCTTTGGCTTGGTTTCATGTCTATTCAGCAGAACATAACATAACATGGTATAAGGTCAAAAGTAGTCGATGTTAGAGAGTGTATCTCAAAGTTCAAATGGATATTGACAGGACATGTCGCACGATTGACGGATGGTAGATTGACCAAAAGAATTCTCGAGTGGCAGTCTAGAAGTGACAAACGCAGCCGGATTGCAACATCACAAAAATAAAGAAGAATGGAAACACCTTGAGGTGTCTAACAGTGGCCGCAACTGGAGGCTGAATGACGATGATGATCTTATTCGAGCCTAAGGTTTAAAATGTCAAATTCTAGCTTCAACTTGCATAATTTCTTCATCAGAATCTGAATCTTTCAAGCTTTCGGAATCAAAATCTGACACTCATTGAAGCGAATGATGATAGGAGGAATGTTTTTGAAGCTTGTGTTTCCCATTGATTTTTCCCAGTCCTAGTAGATCAAAGTTTCACAATGCCTAAGCCTAGCAGAATTTTGTCACATGTCTGGAGTATCAACAGACAAGATTTTTTTTTTCTATTAACTTACAACCCTTTAGAATAAAATTTCCCACTCGAATGTGTAAAAATTTCCAAACTTTCCCGTCATTCACAATAAAAATTCCCCAGAAATTTCCCAAAATTCTATCATTTATGATTATAGTTTATACGAAGTCAATCTGAATAGCATAAAAACGTGTAGGCGGCATATTCTTATAAAATTAAGCATATGCGTGCAACAGCCTAGGAATTAGAATTAGAATTCTTCGTTCTTTGGAATGCCCAGGCTGTTACACGCATATGCTTAATTTCTTGAGGAGATACCGCCTACACAGTTTTTATGCTATAAGGATTGACTTCGTATAAACTATACCAAGTCTGTTCCAACACGTCAAAAACCGTCCCATGAACGGTTTGGAAACCACTCTGTATACGAATTGTGGACTCTGCGCACAAATTTCAGAATTTTAGGCTTTGCGCAGAATCAGTACGGTTTCCTGCTGTGTTGGAACAAAGCTCATAAGCTTATTTCCAGTCGATCAGTTCATTTGTCAATTAGGATAAATAGCTGCTTACGAACTGACCATTTTCTGACCTATGTTGAAGTTTTCGATTTCCATTTATCGATCAGTGTGCACTAAGTATATTCCCATCTTTTTTTAATAACATGTAAAACATAAGGAGAAAGATACATTTTTTTTCGCACTGTTCAGATTTTTTCTTCAAGTTAGGTCAGAAAGTGGTCATATGTTCGCAAGCAGCTAATGTTCAACTTATTGAAAAATAGATGGGCAACTGGAAATTACCGTTCTAGAACGGTTTTCTCTTATGTCGGTTGGAGCAGAGCTATTGGCTGTGACAGCTTGTCAGCCTGGATGTGGAGCCATGTTATAGCAGAACGCTAAGTTCAAGTACCATGCATAGGTAGGTACCATGGAGAGTATGCAGACAGAATAAATAGTAAATAAATTAAATAGGTAATTAATATTGACAGGTTATGTGATTGACAGTTCTGCAATTTGAGAGGCTGGCAATTTTCAGAAAAATGTTTATTTTCTAGTTTTATTCCCAAAATTTCTCATTAAAACGTATACTTTTTAACTTTAGTCCCTTGAGTTAACAAAATTTCCCTTGAAAACATGTTTTTTATTTTTCCCTTGTTCCCATTTCAAATATTTTCGTCCAAAAATTCCCACGAAAAGAGAAATTTCCCACGAGTTGGCATCACTTTCTTAGTAAACCCCCATGCGATCTCAATAGGATTAGATTGACAATGGTATGGAGGTAATCTAAGAACTTCATGGCCATGTCTACTGAAAACCTCGTCAATGATGTATTTTACGTTCAAAATATAAAAATATGATTCAGTCCTGCTCTGCTATTTTTCAGTGTGTCATCAAAATATGTCACAAATACTGGTAAATAGTATTTCGTATTTCAAATACCAAATATCAATTACGGGAAATTCATTCATGTTGTAAGTATACAAATACTAAATACTTTCAATTGGTACTTCAAGTTTCAAGTACAAATATTTAAAATATTTCCAGAATAAAAGTACAAATATCCAAAAGCAAAAGTATTTGAATTATAGTACTTCAAATACTGAAAAGTAATTGAAATATAATTTCCAAGTAATTTACCTAAAGTACTGACAGGACAGCTCTGCACATGCGTAACCTCCCAAAGACATATCAAAATGTCACTAACTTATGCAGGAAATAGATAAAATAAAATCCGTCTCAACTGCCAAATGAAAGGTGATAAATTTACCTTTACCTACCTTTGGACTTGGGATTGTGGATAGATTATGGGTACCTACCTCAAACTTTACCTGTAGCATTCACCTGTACAGGTAGAATGGATCACAAAATCAGTAGTAGAATATTATTTTTACAATTTTTGGAGCCGAATATATGAAAGATTACTCAATCAAATATAGACAAACTATATATTTTTGGAATCGGGGCATTGTGTTCTTCAAGAATATAGAATAAAATATAGGGCATCCTATTTGAAAAAAGTTGGAAGCATGCAAAATTTCACATTTCTGATATTCAATTTTTGTTTCTGACCATGGATTCTAAAAATTCATCCAAAACTGTACAACTTCTGTATTTACACCTTTCTTCTACCTGTAAAGGTAAAGGCGGTAGGTGGGGTGGTAATATATAAAAAAACATCCTGTACAAATAAGTAGATTGTTGCGGAACTTATGGGTGGACCTCTGCGGGACGAGCGCAGCGAGTTCCGCAGCTATCTACTCACCAATATACTGTTGAACTATTCAAGTAAGACATTTATCTAAATGTAGTTTTTGAACTAATGAGAAAAACTCACAACTGAGAGAATTGAGTTAATATTGTACTTGAACAACAATAGATGGCTGCGGAACTCGCTACGCTCGTCCCGCAGAGGTCCACCCAGAAGTTCCGCAACAATCCACTCGTTTGTACTTGAATAACTTGTCACATTATGTTACTAGTTTGGTAAACTAACATTACTAATTCCTGATAAAAGGCAAATTGACAAAAAGTGGATAATCTTACAAATTCTGACTTTATATAATAAGTTATTGTTCAAGTATGTTCAGATAAGTGGATTGTTGCGAAACTTATGGGTGGACCTCTGCGGGACGAGCGCAGCGAGTTCCGCAGCCATTTACTCACCAATATACTGTTGAACTGTTCAAATAAGACACTCACCTGACACGTGTAGTTTTTGAACTAATGAGAATAACTGACCTTTGAGTGAGTCAGGTTAGTATTGTACTGTACTGTACTCGCTGCGCTCGTCTCGCAGAGGTCCACCCATAAGTTCCGCAACAATTCACTCGTTTGTACTTGAATAACTTACTTAAGTTAAGGAGCGCAGCGAGTTCCGCAGCCATCTATTTACCAATATACTGTTGAACTATTCAAATAAGACACTCATCTGAAACATGTAGTTTTTGAACTAATGAGAATAACTGACATTTGAGTGAGTCAGGTTAGTAATATAAGTATCGTACTTGAACAACGTATTAATGAATAGATGGCTGCGGAACTCGCTGCGCTCGTCCCGCAGAGGTCCACCCATAAGTTCCGCAACAATCCACTTGTTTGTACTTGAATAACTTATTAACTCACATTATGTTACTAGTTTGATAAGTGACATTACTAATTCCTGTTAATAGGCAAATTGACAAAAAGTAGATAATCTTACAAATTATGACTTTACATAATAAGTTATTACAGGGTGTTTTCTTATATTTTGACACCCCATTTACAGCCTTCACCTTTACAGGTAGGTGAAAGGTGTAAATAGGTACAAAAGTGGTACAGTATTGGCTAAATTTTTAAAATCCATGTTCAGAAACAAAAATTGAATGTCAAAAATGTGAAATGTTGCATGCTTCCAGCTTTTTTCGAATGGTATGCCCTATATTTGGTTTCATATTCTTGAAGAGTACAATTTCCTGATTCCAAAACCATATAGTTTGTCTACATTTGGTTGAGCCGTCTCCAACATATTTGGTTCTAAAAATTTTAAAAATACCATCAGAGAAACCGCAAGTACTTACCTCAAATTTTACCTGCAGCTTTCACCTATACAGGTAGAATGAATGGTTCACAAAATCAGTAGTAGGATGGTATTTTTGAAATTTTTAGAGCCGAATATATGAGAGACTGCTCAATCAAATATAGACAAACTATACCTTTTTGGAATCGGGGCATTGTGCTCTTCAAGAATATAGAATGAGATAAAGGGCATCCCATTTAGAAAAAGATGGAAACATTTAAAATATCACATTTCTGACATTCAAATTTTGTTTCTGACCATGGTTTCTAAAAATTCAGCCAAAACTGTACAACTTTTGTATTTACACCTTTTTTTCTACCTGTAAAGGTAGGTGGGGGGTGTCAATATTTAAAAAAACAACCTGTACATTACGTAGATCTCCATTTTAGCTATATATTGTGTTATAAAACCCACCTTATCCGCAATAACATTTCCACTTTTCTTATAAATCAACCCAACACCGGTTTCCCGTTCCTTAGTCTGCATCTGCTTGAACATATTTTGCAATTTATTAAATTTTTCCTCCTTCTTTTGCCTATCGATTTGTATCTCGCGATTCTCATTGCCTCTTTCTTGTTCGTCATATACCAAAAATTCCTGCCAAGTTTCCAGTTTCCTATTGTATTTATTCTGCTGAGTCAATGACCAATCGGATTCTCTTGTAACTTGATCAACGTTCTTGCGTTTGAAGTATAAGGCCAGCATCTTTTGGTAAATGAAACTTTTTACCTTTTTTTCGGTAATTTCCTCTAAGGTTTTATTGTGTACTTCGTAGTACGGAGTTCTGTCTAGAGCTGGCTCTTCCTCTTCATGCTCTTCCTCAACTTGCTGTTCTTCTTCGGCAGTTTCTTGATCCATCATCAGCTGGGGTGCCTGGATCTCCTCAAAGCCCAACATCAAATCGTCGAGTTCGGTTTCATAATTGATTCTGGCTTGTTCCGGATACATTATGGTGAATTTTCTTGTTGCCATGCTCGGTTTTCTTGAATCTTCTGATTCCATAGCTGAAATTTCATCCATTGAAAATCCAAAAATAATAATTATTAGAGTCAATTACTTAGGCTCAATCTTATTGCAGCTGTTGCACTTGATAAAGCACTTGCGTCTCTAAAAATATATACTTTGTGGTTTTTAATGTATCGACATAAAAGGCCTTACTTCATTGAAGAGCCTTGACGCCAATCACCTTCTCCTTCTTGTTCACTTATTTGGGCTTTAAAAATAATAATGTTGAAAAAAATTAGAAAATGATTTTCTACAATACCTTCCTCAACTTCTCCTGTTGCTTCTTCAGCAATTTCTTTCCCTTTTAAAATAATAATGTTAAAAAAAAAAACATAATTATCTACATTATACCTTCATCAAATCCCTCTGTATCTTCTTCAGCAATTTCCGTCATTCCTCCAATCTGAAAATGTTTTTGAGATTTAAAATTGTTGCCTTGCAAAGTTGGATCGATATACTAACGCTCTCCACGACTTTCTGTTTCTCGTCAACTTCAATCGGCTTATCATCGAAAAAAGTATCTTCGGAAAATTCAGCTTCAGCCTGCGATGGCGGCTTTTCATACGGCAATATTTCATCTGTAGGCTTAATTTCCGCTCCAAGGCTTTCTTCTTTAGGGATTTGTTTTTCATCTTTGGCCTTTTCACGCTAAATAATTATAGAAAGATGACAGTGCAGCATAATAATAAAATTATTACCAATGCAATGTACTTTTCATCAACAGCGAATGAAGGTTTTGGAGAGAATCCTACAACTATGTCTTCGAGCTCTTCATCTCCTTTTGTTAAATCGTCCCCAAAATATTCTTTTTCATTCTCCATTTTCTGTTTGAACAAATAAATAACAAAACTCGCACTTATGACATTAATACCTTTCTATCATGTCAAAGTGCACTCATTGTTTGAGATTGTGGAATAATAAGTAGGTATAAAAATTCTGTTGATTTACAAATTGGACAGAATTCTGAGGCCTAGAAGACTTATTGTATTGTCCATAAGGAGTGAAGATTTTACAGTCTAGAAATTGAGAATCTAGAATCCATAGATTTGAGAAAACTAAGTAGTTTAATTTCTTTGAGCAGAATACAAAAGGTCATAGGGCCCAGGGAATAAAAACTCAAATAAAAGTTGAAGGTAGCAGGTGAGCAGAAATTTAGAGTGCAAGTATTACTAGAAGAAAAAGAAATGGCAAAATTGATTGAATATGAATTTAATGATGGTAGATACAAAGATGATAGAAAAAAAGAAAAAGATAAGAAAGAAGACAAGCAATAATGCCAGTCTATAGTGGTTCAGTGTTTGAAAGATGCTCAACCAGATATAATTCGAGATAAAAATAATGCATGCCAGATGTGGACAGCTTTGAAAAATCGGTATGAGAAGAAAGGGCTTTCAGAAAAAATGTTTTTGAAACCAAAGTTATTATCAACGGCCGAGAAATAGGTATGTTTTAGATTACACTGTAGCGTATATTCCTAAACAGAATAGCCAGGCAGAGAGAAATGATACCAGTTTAGTAGAAAGGGCTAGAGCAATAATGGTGGAATTTGGAGTACCGAAGGAGTACTGGGGAGAAGCGATTTTGATAGGGGAACATCTTCCAGATTAAACAAAACTCCATCTGCCCATAATTTCCAGTACTATTTGTGCCCGAAACTAGGGTGGAAATGTCCATATTTTCACAAAAACCCCTTTTTTCGATGAATCGCAATTATTAGTTTTACCTCCTTAAACCACAGTAGCCTTTACCTTTACAGGTAGAAGAAAGGTGTAAATACACCTTGTACAGTTTTGGCTGAATTTTCAGAAACCATGGGCAGAAACAAAATTTGAATGTCAGAAATGTGAAATTCTTCCAGCTTTTTTTAAATGGAATGCCCTGTATTTCATTCTATATTCCTGAAAAGCACAATGCCCTGATTCCAAAAATATATAGTTTGTCTATATTTGTTTGAACAGTCTCTCATAAATTCGGCTCTAAAAATTGTAAAAATACTATCCTACTATTGTTCGTCGATTTTTAACTGACACTTGCGGTATGAGGAGCGAGGGGGTGTTTCATATGGCGGAAACAGGTGTGACGTCAGGTAACCATTGGCGTTCTAATGTAGGGAGCCACCAGCTCACATTCCGTCCGAGTATCAAATTAAAATCGACGAACAATAACTACTGATTTTGTGGACCATTCTCATTCTACCTGTTCAAGTGAAAGCTGCAGGTAAAATTTGAGGTAGGTACCAAATATGTTAGGTTAGAGCCGACTTAACCAAATATAGACAAACTATATAGTTTTGGCATCGGGAAATTGTACTCTTCAAGAACATAGAACCAAATATATGGCATCCCATTTGAAAAAAACTGAAAGCATGCAACATTTCACATTTCTGACATTCAATTTTTATTTCTGACCATGGATTCTAAAAATTTAGCCAATACTGTACAACTTTTGTATTTACACCTTTCATCTACCCTCAACCTTTCCATGTTAGTATGAATTCAATCCTATGTAAATACAGTTATTACAGTTTTTGAATAATCATACAGTTTTGTATATTTTTTCGTATGGTTCTCCATTCGTAGGTCGATCGAGTGTACGCCACTGGTATTTTCCTGTTTCTGACTAACCCCTCAATCTTTCCATGTTAGTATGAATTCAATCCTATGTACAGTTTTTGATTCCCTGGCCATGTACACCAATTATCCTCAATCCCTTTGCTTTCACCTTAATGAAAATTGGTCTTGACTGCTTTTAAAAAAGTTTTCTATTGATTCCAAAGTCACCAATAACAATCAAAATTTGGAATCAGCAACTCTTGATTGCCTCTAGAAAAATGTATCGGTGATTCAAGTGCCGATAATCATTAAAATTTGATTCATTTTCGGCTCTTGAAGCTCCTATAGAAGTTTTCTAAGGATTTAGAGTTCGATCAGCCAAAAATGTTGCTTTAAAGTCGTTTCTAGAGGAATTTTAAATTATTTCAAAATACAACCAACAATCACTAATGAAACATTAACAAGATGATACCTAATTGTTCACTTTTTTTTTTAAATTATTACCGGCTTTTGATTGCGCTAGTAGTAGGGTTCACCGGGTTCTGATACAATAGATGGCGCTGGATGTAGTTGGTAAAACAGCAGTGCCACTTTGTGCGGTTTTAGTTTAAGTTAGAACCCGCTTAAATCTACTGCTAATTAGTAGTAAAGATTCTTGAAAAACTATACTCAATATTTGAACTATTCTCGAAATTTTACTGACTCTAGAAGTTTTCCGAAGGTTTGAGAGCCGAGGACCGAGGAGAGTCAAATTTTGAATAATCACCGGGTGCCGATGGATCATTTTTCTAGAGATAGTTCATTTAATTTCTGATTATTATCGGTTTTTGAATCGCTGGGGAAAATTTTCCTGAAGATTTTTCAAAAGCCAAAGGGGATTTCGCTGAGGATTTTTGGTGTACCTACATGGCCAGGGATAACTAAGAATAACGTGAGATTCTGGAGATAACCAAGGATAACCGGGAATAACCAATGGATAACCGGAGATAACCAAATGATAACCAGGGATAACTAAGAGATAATTGGAAAAATGCAAGCGTATATATAAATTCAAAAGATTTTAGACATTTGGCAATGTTGGATAGATATTTAGTTGCTATTAGACAAATATATTAACAATTAACGTCTGGTGAAAGTGAGGGGGATTTGACTGAGGATACTTGGTGTACATGGCTAGGGATAACTTAGGATTCTGGAGATAACTCGGAATAATCGATGATAAAAGGGTATAACCAATGGATAACCAAATGATAACCGGGGATAACTGGAAAAATGCAAGCGTATACTATAAACTTAGATTAAATTTGGTAACGTTGTATGTACAGGTATTCGGTGGCTATTAGACCAATATATTAACAATAGAAGGGGACCATATTCCAGCACATAGTTGAGGGATAACCGGAGAAAATAAGGAATGTAATCTTTTATTTTAAAAAAAAAAACATTTAAAAACGAAAATTCAGTTAAATAATAAATGAATGTATTTCAATTATTTTAAGTTTATTAAACTAAGAGTTAGAAGTATATGTAGTGGGTATGGTTATTGAGTTAATACAAAGTTGGGAAATTTGGGTTCCAATCCCTCCCCCCTAATAGGATGTGCTTTGGTACGCCCCTGCCTAAAGGACAGAATAAAAAATCCTGCACGCAGGCGCTTGACCCCCCAGGAACGGGACTGGCTGTAACCTCGGTGAATCCCCTATTTAACCTCGGTGAATCCCCTATTTTAACGCTTCGATGCGCATTTCACAGATCGCTAGCAAGTAGTTTGATTTTACTTGATATCAAGTCAATTAGTTCAGACCGAAAATCAAGTCAAGTCAAATATCAAATTTTCAAAAGTTTGAGTTTTCAAGTCAAGTCAAGTCTTTGAGGAAAAATTCAAGCTACTTGGCTTGATGAATCCCTGATCCACTTGTAAAGGTGAAGGCTGTTGTAGGTGGGGTGTCAATTTATAAAAAAACACTCTGTACTTGGATAATAACTTATATATAAAGTCAGAATTTGTAAGATTATTCACTTTTTGTCAATTTGCCTTTTAACAGGAATTAGTAATGTTACTTTCCAAACTAGTAACATAATATGTGACAAGTTATTCAAGTACAAATGAGTTAACTGTTGCAAAACTTATGGGTGGACCTCTGCGGGACGAGCGCAGCGAGTTCCGCAGCCATCTATATGTTGTTTAATTACGATAGTATAACCTGACTCACTCAGAGAGATGTGAGTTATTCTAATTAGTTTAAAAACTACTATGTTTCAAGTGAATGTCTTATTTGAACAGTTCAACAGTATATTGGTGAGTAGATGGCTGTGGGTCCACCCATAAGTTCCGCAATAATCCACTTATTTGTACTTCAACAATAACTTATTATATAAAGTCAAAATTTGTGAGATTATGAATATTCACTATTTGTGAATTTGCCTTTCAACAGGAATTATTAATGTTACTTTACCAAACTAGTAGGTAACATGATGTGACAAGTTATTCAAGTACAAATGAATGAATTATTGCGGAACTTATGAGTGGACCTCTGCCGGACGAGCGCAGCGAGTTCCGCAGCCATCATTCATCAATATGTTGTACAATTACGATACTAACCTGACTCACTCAAATGTGAGTTATTCTAATTAGTTTAAAAACTACATGTTTCTAGTGAATGTCTTATTTGAACAATTCAACAGTATATTGGTGAGTAGATGGCTGCGGAACTCGGTACGCTCGTCCCGCAGAGGTCCACCCATAAGTTTCGGAATTATTAGTTTTAACCCCTTGAGGTTCCCCAAACGATGTATTTTGGTACTGTCTATAATTACCAGTACTGTTCCTGCCCGAGACTAGGGTGGAAATGTCCATATTTTCACAAAAACCCTTTTCTCGATGAATCGCAATTATTAGTTTTACCCCCTTAAGCCACCCTCAAAGTAATTTGCAAGTCAAGTGATGTATTTTCTGCCTATAATTTCCAGTAGGTAGGTACATTTTCTTGACAGAGTGACGAGATTTTTGTACATTACAAAACATAATCATCGATTGTTATAAAAACTAACATTTATTCAACAAATAAATAAATATAAAATTTTATCTCCTAAACTTAATACATATTCTAATATCACATTTCACCACAAATAATCACCCTCCCTGTCCTAAAAGTTTATGAATCGATTTTTCCACAGGCCTATTTTTAAAATACCCATGAACCCTTTCGATTTGCTCTGGCCCCATATTAGGATACCCAAACAAAAGAGGAATATTATCGTATGTCCCATTAAACAACAACTCCTCATTTCTATAAGCTAAAGTGTAGTAGCTTAAATCTACGTGAGTTACGTTTGCTTTCTGGGCAGCTATTCCATATACAAAAGCGTCATCGATGTAAATGTACTTCAATTTTTGTGATGCCTTGTAAAGTTTGAAGGCAATATCGGGTGAAAATATTGCGTACCATCCTGAACAGTAGCTGGGGTAGCAATCGTCTGGAAAATCTTCAACGGGCATGTACCATTTGGAATTAGGTTCTCTTATAGCTGGAGATCCAGTCATGTCGTTGCAAAGAAACAAATTTTCAGCACCATAAGGTGATAAGTCATGTTTTAAAAAATTCATCAATAAAGGCGTATTGACAAAGGAATCGTCATCAACTTTAAGTACATAGGTTGTTTGTGGACAATGGTAAACTACATATTTCAAACTCATGACTGATTTATATGTTAAATTTTTGTAGCTGTCTATAAAGTTACCTTGCACAATGTCCATATAAATGTGACTTTCGATTTCAATTTCCATTTCGGTAGCTTTGTTTTCTGAGTAGCCCAACATGAAAAGGAGTTTTACGTCTGGACCTCTATCACCCCAAGTTTTCCTTATAGAGTCTCTTTTGGGCTTATTGCCTGGAGCTGACGATATCAATATCAACAAAAAAACTTCCGAATTAGCGCAAATAATCTCGTTATTGTTGATGTATTGGAACTCGGTGAAATTCACTAATTTTGTAGCGTCATTGGACTCTAATTGTTCTAAAGGAAAGTTGGGTCTTTTTGGTCTTAATCTTATTTGATGTTGCTCGAAAGGTCTTTGGAATACGTCTTGGCATTGTGTTCCAGACCGCGACACCATCATGTAGATGATTATGTAGATTAGGACGGCATGGATGAATAGCATGGTGCCTATTAGGGTGACTTTGTTTTTGGTACCATTATAATCTAGAAAAAGAATTGATTTAGTTATTAGACACAAAATTATATTGATTGTTTTTAATATACCTGAAAATCTCATGATAGTATAGTCACTTGAAGTAGTACTTTTTACACTTTAAATTGATGTATAGATAATACTGACAGAAATTGAGCATTTAATGAAACATATATCGATTGCCTATTGCTATCAAAATTCATGAGATAAAAATTTTTATCAGTCGAAACTCTGTTGCCATGTTTTTTTGGCTGATTAATTTTTATCAAATATTGACCCCCCGGTACGTGTGCAGGTAGAATTATTAATCTACGACTGCCTACAGTTTCATTATGATACATACACTCAAAATTCCGACAATCAACAAGAAGTCTCAATGGCAAATCGATAATGATGCCGTGAGACGAGACGATATTACGCTCTCTCTATTCTTGTCTCGAAGATTCGAGAGAAAACGAGCCTCTCGTCTCATCACTAGTAACAGAGATAATAAACGCATTTTTCAATCATGTTTTACCATGTTACAGTCATAGTAAGAAAAAAAATAGTAGATATGTGTAACCATTATTAAGTACTTACCTTTTACCATAATAATTTTTTGTTGTTAAAACGCTACATCAACTAGATTAAAAAACAAACGTAAAATGATCGCATTTTGTGTCCCAATTTGCATTGCATATTTATGCACCATAGTTTGCTAATTTTATCTTTTAAGCGTTTACAAACAAAACGTGCCTTTAATTTTAACGTGCCTTGATTTTATTTATAAAATTTAAGAAAAATGCCATAAACTAAATTAAATAAAACCAGTGAAATCTCGAAGCGACACGAAAAATAAATTGCAAAGCAAACAGGGAATCAAATAAAGCCTGAAAAAGTGAAAAATTCACATGAGAAATCAAAGAAAAATGAATAAATCCTGGCGCGAAACATAAAAAAACCCAAAGCGAAAGTGGCTGGTGCGTCATGTAGTCCAAATGGAAGACGTTTAAACTGGTAAAGACCCCTATTTGGCATGGTTTAAGGTCTTGAAGATTCCGCAGACTTGATATTCAGGCTGGAGAGATATTTTACATCCCGCAACTTATCCAGGATGTCTTCAGCATTGATCTTACGGCCCACACACAGGCGGACGAAACTGTCTTTTTTTATTATAATTATGGGAGAAGCCCAAGGGCATCTCGTCCAGCTCCTTATCTAAAAGTTGCTGCTGCTCTTTAGGTCTTGTGAATATGATATACTCGGCTTTGTCAGGGCACACCAACTTATTACCTACCCATAAGTGTGAAGTTCTTATTCAACAATTTCTTCAACTGTTCTTCCTTCTCAGAACTGGTTGGTTCCACAGAAGTAATTTCGGACAGACTAGAAAAAAAGATCCGGAACTACATCCATAGAACGCTGAAAGTCTGCACCAAGGATCAAAACATCACAAACTCTCAATCTCATAGGTATCCCGCACACTCCAACACTCTGACAACGTTCACCACAACAACTAATGAAAATCTCGAATATAAGTCTCAGAAGTGACACGAAAAAGTAATTACAAAGACAACAGCTTGAAAAAGTGAAAAATCCACATAAAAGATCAAAGAAAAATTAATAAATCCTGGTACGAACATAAAAAAACCCAAAGCGAAAATGGCTGGTGCGTCATGTAGTCCAAATGGAAGACGTCCAAACTGGTAAAGACCCCTATTTGGCACGGTTTAAGGTCTTGAGGACTCCGCAGCCTTGATATCCATGCTGAAGAGATATTTTACTTCCCGCAATTTAGTCTCTAGCATTGATCTTACGGTCCACACACAGGCATGCAAAACTGTCCTTTTTTAATATAATTATGGGAGAAGCCCAATAAGGGCTGTGAACATCTTCAGCATCTCTTCCAGCTCCTTGTTTAAAAGTTGTTGCTGTTCTTTAGGTCTGGCTCTTATGAATATGATATGCTCGGCTCTGTCAAGGCACCCCAACTTATTACCCATAAGTGTGAAGTTCCTGTTCAACAATTCCTTCAACTGTTCTTTCTCCTCAGAACTAGTTAACTCTACAGAAGGGACAGACTAGAGAAAAACCAATTGTGCCGAAGATCCGGGACTACACCCATAGAACGCTGAAAGTCTGCACCAAGGATCAAAACATGTGGCATGACAATAGTCTGTATCAAACGGACACAATTTTCTTAATGTCATAGGTATCGCACACTCCAATAATCTGACAACGTTGACCATTCGCCACTCTACAAGTTGGTGTCTCTTCTTGTTCAGGGTGGATAGCAACTTCTAACCAGGACTTCCAAGGATTGTTTCTCAATGTTTCCGAAACCAGCAGGCCGAGGGTTTCTTTGCCAAAAATATCAACCCAAAGATAGGGGCGCTCACCTATGCATGGTCCAAGTTAGAAGTTGTACATTAGATTTATCGGCACTTGATAGGTTAGAGTCTTAGCCTAATAGCGCCTTACGATGTCTTGAAGTTTAAACAACTTTTTATAGTCACACCTTCCTTCTTGCATTGGAAGCAAAACTTTGGTAGAACACACCCAATAGCCCAGTGGTCAAGTTTCTTACAGTTGAAGCACACTATTTCTTTCTGCTCAGGAGAATCATTTGATGTATTCACGGCCAGAGTAAAGATATCTAGTTCTTCATCAACATATAAGCCATATCAGGCTTTAACATATTAACATGCCTAGAAGAGCGTGACTATCTTCAGTCTCTTCTCTCTTCATAGACTTCTAAGTTTACCCACAGAAGTAATGTTCACCAAAAAGCTAACTAACTTTGACAAAAGGGAGCCAGGTTTCTGAGTAGGGTTTTCAATTTCGCACCCTCTGAGATTGGGCAAGTAAGCCTCTTGCAGCCAAATATATACCAATAATCTCGTCTGATACCCGAGTGCGTTTTCGGATTTCCTCGAACAATTTTTCGTTCAGTGAAATCTCGAAGCAACACGAAAAATAAATTACAAAGAAAACATGGAATCAAATAAATCTTGAAAAAGTGAAAAATCCCTATATAAGATCAAAAGAAAATTAATAAATCCTGGCACGAAACATAAAAAAACCCACAGCGAAAGTGGCTGGTGCGTCATGTAGTCCAAATGGAAGACGTCCAAATTAGTAAAGACCCCTATTTGACATGGTTTTTAAGGTCTTGAGAACTCCGCAGACTTGATATCCAGGCTGGAGAGATGTTTTCCTTCCTGCAACTTATACAGGGTGTCTCCAGCATTGATCTTACGGGGGCGAAACTGTCCTTTTTTTTATCCTCTGAAAATTCATTTCGAATCTATAATTTGAACATTATTTGGTTTTGGAATAATTTTTCATGTTTCATTCTATACTAGTCTTTCTCCTGCTTCAATAGCCTTATCATTATTTTCAAGGGCGTCTGATGATATGCCTACTGATAGTACTGCCATCAGTTCAATGGCATGTTCTTCTAAATGCTTAAGAGTTTTTCTTTCTCGTATTGATCGTCTTCGTATTACATTATTGTCAATCTTAATTTGATTTTCTTATTCACTTTTGTCTCTATCTTGTACTTGGCAATTTTATTTTCTTGTACATCCACCATACGGGCTCATTACTCTTATCTGTTTTGGTAAGTTAATTTACTTAATACTTTGTATTTCTTCATTATTATTGATTTTTAAATCTGTCACTTCTTGGAATTCTTTATTCTACCTTTCAATGTTCTGATCTATGATATCCCTTTTATTCTCGTTAAATTTTACATTTCTGGCAACAACAATTTTCTGTTTTTCTATGTCCCAAAGCCGATATATACATTGTCTGTATATCTCATCATAAACAATAGTTTTGATCTCTCATCTAACTTACTGGATCTTTCTACTTTTGGTACATGAACATACACTCTACATCAAAATACTTAAATTTCATTAGGCTTTTAATCATCAAATGATTTTATCTGTATTTGGGTACTAGTTGCCATGACTGTTTCCACCTAATTATTTTCTTTACACTCACTGTAATTGTAATCTTCTGATGTGTACAAGATTTTCCAATTTACTTACACCCTTTTTTCAACCTTTCCAGTCAGCTTTATCTGGGCCTGTAACCTTGTGACTTTCTACCTTCTTCCACACAGACCAAGAACCAAGAATGAACTATGGATTAACCAATTTGGTGTCCTCAAGCTTCCAGCATCCAAAATAAACAGGCAAATTTCCAAGAACAGTAATATTGTGGGGATCTCCTTTTTTTTAAATAAAACGAATGTAGATAAATATGTACTTTTCTTCGTATTATACTTATTGCTAGCATATTGGCACATCGGATAGTTCTCAAAGGCATCTGATGCACAAGTGCATCATCTACATTCAATAATACCTGGATCTGGAATCAAGAACGCCTTTACATTTTATCGGATTAAAGCCTGATGACATTTTTACAATAAATTGCTGGATTATCTGCTCTAGGAACACTAGGTGGTGGGGGTGCAAGTATTGCAAAAGAATTAAATGACGCTAAAGCTGCCAATATAATGAAAGCACACACTATGCATACACCACCAAGTGCAAAATTCATACTGAATTGCTATTAGATAAATACCCAATAACTGACCTATAGTTACCTGGGTTTTATGGCCGCCCATGGTTCATGATAACTTTATGGTATTCTTCTTGGATGTCCCTGGGAATTCCCATCTAAATGTATGTTCTTTTTGGACCTTCTTGAATGTTCTATTAACATCTTTAGGAGTCTTTGAAACTTCGTAGGAGTTTTGTCCATGAAACTTCTTTCCAGGAGGTACTCAGTATGAGAGGTTTTGTAACAAAATACATATATTCTAGGTACCTATGTCCCAGACTCTTAAAAGACATAGGAGCAAGATGTCGGAACAGTATTCCATATATGGTCTGATTTGAGTCTTATAAAGAAGAAGAAGTTATTCGAAAATGGAGTAAGCTTCTTGCACGTGACAAAAAAATTTGAGAAGCGATTTTGGGGATCGAAGAAGCAATATGGATTAATAGATAGAAATGTCGTGTGTCCGGACATCCTTAGAGCTAGGTTATCATTGGCGAAAGATTTTTTTATTTGAGAATACTGTTGTTTGGGTTAGTTTTGAAGTATTGAATTTGACTAAATTGTTAAGGTAATAGTGCCAAGATCACTGTTGATAGATCGAATCTGTTTGATCATCAAAAGCCTTGAAGATGTCCAACTCTACAATTCTGGAATCGCCATGTTTTTTAAGCGTCGAGTACCAAATATGACTGACGTACGCTAGCAGATTCAGTGTTGATCTTCTGGAACGAAATTCATACTATTTGTCAGAGATGGGCTTTGACCACAGATTGACGTATTCAACCAGTTTCATCAGGTTGACTGTCTTTTTCCAAACACATCGATCTTGTAAGGATCTGGATTAGTGGCAAAGTACAAATCCAGTGAGTGGCCCTGTTGAGAAACGGAATCGGGAATACGTGTGGGCTCTTCTACCAACTGGGTTAGACCATGTGAATTGGCAAATGTTTCAGCAATTCTTCCAGCCTGGGTTGTTTTCTTCAAAAATTTTAAGCCACTATGAGTTATGAATATCAAAATTTCCTGGATAGAAGCAAATGAATTTACCAGATTTTTTGATAGAAACTCATCATGACTGGAGTCATTGGGTGAAAGATAAACGCAGCAAACAAATTTAACCATGTTCCTAGTTACAATTACATTGTGATCAGGTTTAAGTTGGCGTTAATACCTCTATTTTGAAGAAGAAATATATCATGCACAGTAAGATTGTCTAATTATTGACCTATTACTTTTACTCTTACCATTATTGAACAATCCACTACCTACCTTGCAAAGTTTCTTTCATATTAGATCAAAGTTCTTGCCGACTATTATTTCTTTAAATCAGGGCTTTGCAACTTTGTGTCACAAGGGTGGGTGTGCGGTGTTATATCTTGATTTGCTAGTTTTTCAATTTAAGCACTAAAAAACACACAAATGTGACAATTGTTGACAGCCCTTAGGATATTCACAAACTCAGAGCAGGTAAAGCGCTGTCCTACGGTTGTATCAGTGCCCAGTGGTTGTATTCAGTTGATTTTAGGCTCAGAGATTTTAGGTATTATCTAGGTACTCCAGTAACAAAACAAAAAAAACATGTAAAACAAAAAATTTATATTAAAATTAATACTCAACAAAAGCTATAGATCTAGATCATATAAATAAATATCATTACTTATATTTTCGTCTTGCCTTCTTCTTCGTAATCTCTGATACTGTTTCCGTTACCCATTTCGGATTTATCACCAGTAACATTTCTAGTTTTCGAATTAAATTCCGGATTGTTCCAACTTTGTTCCTTGCCGGTACCAAAAATTAAATAAACCATATTGGTAACCGCAAACACTCCAAAAGTTATCCAGAACACTAATCTCCATTGAATCAATGTATGCTAAAAATAATTATTATAATGTTTGAAGCTTTATACTTAAGTTCTTACATCTTCAGTTAAAGCTCCTGCTAAGTACGGAGTAACGATTCCACTGGTCGCACCAAGTCCATTTATGATGGCCATAAGGGTGCCAGCAAAATTCGGACTCAAATCCAAAGCGTTTATCTTCATGCCGCAATAGTAGCAACCCATTAAGCCCATTGCAATAGTAAACATTGCTACTGCTAACATTCTATCGCACCCAACATAGGATGCTATTAGAATGAATATTGCTGGACCCATAGAAGCTGCAAAAAAAAAATAGTATCTTTATTCATTTATTGTTATAAAATTATACTATTACCGATTGAAGTGAAAAATTTCCTAGAAAATGTTAAAGACATGATGTTTTTTCTGACCAAAAAGTCGCACAGCCATCCGGAACCCAACGAAGTTAACCACATGACAATGTAAGGCACCGAAGACCAGACTCCATTTTGAGACACATTGAATTTAAGTACGTCTTTCATGTACTTAGGCAAATCAGTAACCATAGTAAAAAAGCCCCAATCGTGTCCGACTTGTGTAATAACCAAAGCCCATACTGGCACTGAAGTTAAAATAGCTTTCCATGGAATTGGTAGTTTGTCACTCGAAACACTTGCCAGCTCTTTGTTTAAATACTCTTTTTCCTTATCACTTATAAAGGGATGACTGTTAGGGTCGGAGTAACATAAAAGTACCCACAAAATAAACCACACAACTCCTAAGCCTCCGAAAAAATAGAACACCGAAGCCCAGTCTTCTGTTTGTCTAATTAGTGCACCACTTATTGAGTTACTTAGAATAGTACCGAACTGACTGCCTGCATACACCAAACTTCCTATAGTGGCTCTTTCTTTGAGCGGTACCCATTTGGCTAAAAGCGCCGTCAAAGCCGGATAAGTGGTACCTTCGCCGAGTCCTTCGATGAACCTCAAAGCGACTAGTGCTTTCCAGTTTCCTCCAGTTCCGATGATCACCCATGGGGTAATTAATGTGAAAATGGCTGTGGATAGGATTCCTAAGCCTAATGAGTATTTTCCGCCAAACTTTTCGGCTAAAACGCCTCCTGGTAGATGAGTGAGGATGTAGCCCCAGTAGAAGGAGCTCAAGATTAGACCTTGGGTTTTTTCGTCCCAATTATAAAGGGTGCTTTGGTCCTAGAATTGATATATTTTGCGTTAAATGTGTGGATATTTTTCCACACACAAGTTTACCAATAAATTGTTTACTTACTTACTTTGATGGCGCTTATTGAAACATTTGACTTTTCCGGTATACAAGCATCGGGATCATAATAATCTGTGGCTTTTAAAGGTACCACCATTTCTGTGATTGCCAGAGACAATGATACTCTCATTGTGTAAGCATTGACGATGGCAAAGAATCCCATTATGCCAAGAATGTATCTTTGGGGTATTAAAAAACCTGGAATCAGAATAAAATTATGTGATCGCTTGTAAATATTACAATTCTGTCAATGACTGATAAAGTTTTAAATATGTACTATACTTTGATATTACTATAATATTCTATATTGGGAAAAGCCCAGTTTATAAACACATCTGTTATATTTACGTAAAGTGAAAACACAATATGTATTTAGATATCTACTTACATCAAATATTTTTTTGAAAAATTCTGTTAATTGTTTGCTTTTTTTTTTGTTCCCAGAACTTTTTGATAATTCTTTCTCTACATCTTATGAGCGTTAACACTAACAAATCTTTTGCTAGAAAATATTTCATTTCCCCATATTCAATTACATACTTATGTTCTTTTTTTATTCAAAATGACGGACATATTATAATACATATTATTACTGTTCATTTTATAGATATACAATTTGGTCACTCTACAGAATCTAATAAACATTTTCTTTGTGTGTTCACATTACTGGGTGGTTTACATTAGGGGATGTTCACAGTAGTGATAATATGTATAGGTACTAGGTTTGTAATTGAAGAAATCATTTTTAGTTTTTCGCAGGCCTTAAAACCTCAAAAAAAATTAATTACAAAAACGCTTTCCTAATAAATTTGACCTCCTCTTTCCATTGGTAAAATAAAAATTTGAAAAACTGAAAATTTAAAATTGAAATTTTTCTATAAGAAGGAAATTTCATTTTCAAATATATCTCAGGGCCATATTTTGGAAACAATAAAAGCTCTCGGTACGAAATTTCGTCCAATTGTAAATCTCAATTAGAGCTTCAAAAAAGGTTTTTCGGGGCCCCGAGCCCTAAAGCTTCGTTTTCGAAATAATCAGCTTTGAAACTTTTCAACAATTTGAGACAAAGTTCCAACTTTGAGGCTCAACATCTCGAAAACTATTTGAGATAAAGGACTAAATCTTGTTTGATCTTAAAGACAATTTGATTCTGATTAGGAATACATAAATATACATCAGAATTTATCAAATATTAACTAAGTTATGGGTGATTTTGCGAGGCAATGTCAAATTATTGAAAAAGACCAAAAATTGAAGAAATCATTTTCAATGTTTTGCAGGCCCTAAAGTCTCAAGAAAAGAAATTACAAAAACGCTTTTCCACTAAATTCGACTTCCTGTTTCCATTGGTAAAGTCAAAAATTTGAAAAACTGAAAATTTGAAAACTGAAATTTTTCCAAGGAGTAGGTAGACAAGGAAATTTCATTTTCAAATATTTAAAAGGAGCATATTTTAGAAACAAGAGAAGGTATCAGTACGAAATTTTGTCCAATTATGGATCTAGATTGAGGCTTCAAAAAAGATTATTTGAGACCCCGAGTCCTAGGGCTTTGTTTTCGAGATAATCGGCTTTGAAGGTTTTCCAAAGTTTGAGACAAAGTTTCAACTTTGAGGCTCAATATCTCGAAAACTATTTGAGATAAAGGACTAGATCTTGTTTTATTTTAAAGACAATTTAATTCTGATTCAGAATCTATAATTATGCATCAGAATTTGTAAGATGTCAACTTAGTTATGGGAGATTTTGCGAGGCAATGTCAGATTACTAAAATTTTTTGAGACCAAAAACTGAAGAAATAATTTTAAATTTTTTGCATGCCTTAAAATCTCAAAAAAATAAATTACAAAAACGCTTTTCTATTAAGTTTGACCTCCTCTTTCTATTGGTGAAGTCAAAAATTTGGAAAACTAGAAAAATTAAAAACTGAAATTTTTCTAAGGAGTATGCAAGGAAATTTCATATCCAAATATTTCAAAGGGCCATATTTTGGAAACAAACAAAGTTATCCATACAAAATTTCGTCCAATCGTAGATCTCGATTGGGGCTTTAAAAAAGGTTATTTGGGGCAATGAGCCCTAGGGCTTCGTTTTCATAATAATCGGCTTCGAAAGTTTTCCAAACTTTGAGACAAAGTTTCGACTTTGAAGCTCAACATCTCAAAAACTATCCGAGATAAAGAACTAAATCTTATTTTATCTTAAAGATAATTTAATTCTGATTAAGAATATATAATTATATATCAGAATTTGTGAAATATTAACTAAGTTATGGGTGATTGTGCGAGGCAATGTCAGATTATTAAAATTTTCTGAGACCAAAAATTGAAGAAATCATTTTTAATTTTTTGCAGGCCTTAAAATCCGAAAAAAATACATTACAAAAACGCGTTTCCATTAAATTTTACCTCCTCTTTCTATTGGTTAAGTTAAAAATTCGAAAAACTAAAAAGTTAAAAATTGAAATTTTTCTAAGGAGTATGCAAGGAAATTTCATATCCAAATATTTCAAAAGGCCATATTTTGGAAACAAACAAAGTTATCCATACAAAATTTCATACAATTGTAGATCTCGATTAGGGCTTCAAAAAAGGTTATTTGGGGCAATGAGCCCTAGGGCTTCGTTTTCATAATAATCGGCTTCGAAAGTTTTCCAAAGTTTGAGACAAAGTTTCGCATTTGAAGCTCAACATCTCAAAAACTATCCGAGATAAAGAATTAAATCTTGTTTTATCTTAAAGACAATTTAATTCTGATTAAGAATATATAATTATACATCAGAATTTGTGAAATAATAACTAAGTTATGGGTGATTGTGCGAGGCAGTGTCAGATTATTAAAATTTTCTGAGACCAAAAATTGAAGAAATCATTTTCAATTTTTTGCAGGCCTTTAAATCCGAAAAAAAACCATTACAAAAACTCGTTTTCACTAAATTTAACATCCTTTTTCTATTGGTAAAGTTAAAAATTCGAAAAACTATAAAGTTAAAAATTGAAATTTTTCCAAGGAGTATGCATGGAAATTTCATATCCAAATATTTCAAAGGGCCATATTTTGGAAACAAACAAAGTTATCCATACAAAATTTCGTACAATTGTAGATCTCGATTGGGGCTTTAAAAAAGGTTATTTGGGGCAATGAGCCCTAGGACTTCGTTTTCATAATAATCGGCTTCGAAATTTTTCCAAAGTTTGAGACAAAGTTTCGACTTTGAAGCTCAACATCTCAAAAACTATTCGAGATAAAGAACTAAATCTTATTTTATCTTAAAGACAATTTAATTCTGATTAAGAATATATAATTATACATTAGAATTAGTGAAATATTAACTAAGCTATGGGTGATTTTGCCAGGCAATGTCAGATTATTACCATTTTTTGAGACCAAAAATGGAAGAAATCAGTTTTAATTTTTTGCAGGCCTCAAAACCCAAAAAAAAAACATTACAAAAACGCGTTTCCACTAAATTTGACCTCCTCTTTCTATTGGTAAAGTCAAAAATTTGAAAAACTGAAAATTAAAAATTGAAATTTTTCCAAGGTATAAGAAGGAAATTTCATTTTCAAATATATCTTATGGCCATATTTTGAAAACAAGAGAAGCCATCGGTACGAAATTTTGTCTAATTGTATATCTCAATTAGAGCTTCAAAAAAGGTATTTTGGAGCCTCGAGCCCAAGGGCTTCGTTTTCGAGAAAATCCGGTTGAAAGGTTTTCCAAAATTTTAGGCAAAGTTTCAACTTTGAGGCTCAATATCTCGAAAACTATTACCGATAAATAATTCAATCTAGTTTTATCTTAAAGAGCATTTAATTTTGATTCAGAACACATCATAAATTTATTGAAATGTATAAAATATCAATTAAGTTATAGGCGATTTTGTGAGGCCATGTCGAAACATCAGGGTCAAATTTTTTTTAAAATTTTTTACAGGCTCTAAAACTCCAAAAACAAAAATCACGAAGATGCTTTTCCACTAAATTTGACCCCTTCTTTCGATTGGTGAAGCTAAAAATTTGAAAAACCGATTCAAAAAAATTTCCTACAAGTATTATCACATTCAAAAATAAAAAAATCAACTTTCAACTTTGAAACTCAACATCTCGGAAACCATTTGAGATAAATGATTCAATTTTATTTTATCTGGAAGAGAATTCAATTCTGATTAAGAATATATAAATATGCGTCGAAATTTGTAAAATATCAATTGACTTATGAACGATTTTGTGAAAAAATGTCGGAAATGAGGGAATAAAAAAAGCCTGTACAAAACTTACATTTTGAAAGTGCCAATCTCCATCCGGTTAACATTTTTATAAAAAACAATACTAAAAGTCCACCCTTTTAACTAATAAATCGCATACTTTCAAGCCGATGTTACCACAAAAATTACCAACTAAGAACTAAACAATAAATTCTACAAACTTCCACAATAGTTTATGAATATTGTAAAACGAATATATTTTGCACCAGCGGCGAATAAACAATCTACCATTGTTTAAATTTAAAAAAAAATTAAAAATAAGATAAAACTTTATGATTTTTGTAAAATCCAATTTGTTTGCTTACTTTCCACGCATTACGAGAAACTGAATAAATTATACATTTTAGAACCCTAGGTATGGAATTTTCGACCTCAACGTCAGCTAATATTGACATTAATTAATTTATGCATGTTCGACGGAATTTTCTATTTGTTTAAAACATTATAAATTGAACCAGTGGTTCAAAAATTATTTGATCAAAAAACTATTTAATTTTTTTTTTTTTGAAAACTTATGATTGATCCAAGGCCAACTAGATGTTCAATCGTGTATTTTTTTTTCGTAATTAATTTTGTAATTGGTTTCATATGCCCTTTTTTTTTGAATTAGTTTTCAATTATTTTACCAAAAATTGAATGTCATTATTGTTGCAATAAGGAAATTGAACTATGAAGGTGAAATTTTGTTTTATTATTTAAGTACTAAATCATCGGCGGTAATACCCGATTTATTATTTTGTTGGGAGTGTTATTTGGTTATTGATAAATCAATTAGAAATTTGAATAATTGCATCAGAAAAATTCCTTTGGTGGTTACTTTTTAATTGGAAAATATGTAACCAAAGTGAATAATAAATTAATTGAAATTTTTGCTTATAAACAAATTTGTTAAACAAAAAATGTTGGAGTAATAAGAGGAAAATTAATCTGAATGCTAAACTATATACATACGTACGACAACAAATTAGAAGATTGTCGAGCAAAATATAATCAAGAACAGACAAATTTCAGCATTCAATAGTCCAAATTCTAGTCAATTCAATCAAGAGTCAGGAATAGTTCAAATTTTCATTATTATCGGCTCTTGATTCGTGGATTGTAATTTTGTAAATAAAAACTGACCCAGAAAACATTTAGTAAATCATTGTGAATATCGAAATAACAAACTCTGGAAATCTACATGTAAAAACAAAGAGAACAAACGATGAAAGTCTCAAAATAGTCAAGAATTTCTAAAAATATTTAAATTTTTAAAGCCAAGGTTGGGGTTAGTCGTCAAATAACTTTATCAACCAGTTAAAGTTCTAAAGCAAATCACAATAAAAGACAAATTTATAATAAAACTGCACATAAAATAATATCAAATATCATTTTATTTTATTGCTCTGATAAAGCAACAATTACACTATTTGTACATAATCTTACTTAAACCTGGTAAATTACTATATGAAATAACACAAGTTCAAAGATCTTCATTACTAAATCCTCTTAAATGTAAAGTAATTATACAAAACTCAATCACAGCATTAATTAAATTTATCACAATTTTGTTATCAACATTTTGTTTTTTCCACATCAGTAGATTTTCCTGCTTTTCCTTCATTCGTATTCCAAGACTGAACTTTAGCACTCCCAAAAACAATAAATGCTAAATTCGTTACAAGAAACACTGCAAATGCTATCCAAAACACTAAGCGCCATTCTGCCAAAGAATGCTAAAAATATAATCCAATTAATGTGGTTTATTTAATAAACTATAGACTTACATTTTCCGTTAGAGCTCCAACTAAATAAGGCACAATAATCCCAGTGAGTCCTCCAATCCCATTCACAATAGCCATAATGGTACCGGCATAATTAGGACTCAAATCCAAAGCATTCACTTTCATCCCGCAATAAAAAGTACCCATAAAACCCATCGCAATGGTAAACATCGTCACTGCTAAAACCCTATCGCACCCAACATAAGAAGCAATCAAAATAAAAACCGCTGGACCCATGGAGGCTAAAGTCGTAAAGAATTTCCTGGCTTTACTGATTTTCATGTGGCCTTTATGTATCAACCAATCGCAAAGCCATCCAGAGCTCATCGACACAATCCACATTAGAATGTAAGGCACAGATGACCAAATACCGTTTTGTTTAACGTTAAAATGAAGTACATCTTTCATGTACTTTGGAAGATCGGTGACCATAGTGAAAAAGCCCCAATCGTGTCCGATTTGGGCTAAAACTAATGCCCAAATAGGCCAAGAGGTTAGTATAGCTTTCCAGGGGATAACTTTGTCTTTGCTTGAGATGTTTGCTGGAAAATAACTATTAAATTAAACAAATTGCATTGCATTAGGCTTACCAATGTGTTCCGCTAAGTATTCTTTTTCTTTTTGGCTGATAAAGGGGTGCGATTGCGGATCTGGATAGCAGAGCGCCATCCAGAAAATGAACCAGACGATTCCGACAGCTCCGAAGAAGTAGAAGGCAATCGCCCAATCGTTTGTCGCAGCTATCAGGGCTCCGCTGACTGAATTGCCGACTACAGTGCCTATTTGACTTCCGGCGTAGACTAGGGTACCAATTTTTGATCTTTCTCTTAGTGGTACCCAGTTGGATAGTAATGTTGTTAGTGCAGGAAAAGTAGTACCCTAGAATAATTGGAATTAGATGTAGTAGTACTCAAATGTTTGGTTGCAGTTATTAGTAGAAGTTTTGAAAACCATTGTGCAAGCAGTTTTCGTTCTTCTAAAATTTCAATTTCAATTTGAAGAGAAACTATAATGTAGGTTTAAGTAATTCTGGATAAAGAGGGGATTGCCTGAATTTGGAAGTAATGAGTGGAATTCTTTTATTGTAATTGAAAAGCTTGTTACAGAAGGTCAACATTTCCAATTTGAATATTTGAGTAGAAATTATAATGTATAGTAAACCTGGACGAAGAATGGTGAATTTCCTACGGAGCTCGCTAATTAACGTTAAATCACATTTGAAAAACCCTAAACAATACTTCGGAGTAGCAGATCAAATTCAAAGTTTCAGGATTTATCAATTAGGAGGTTTCCATTAAACAAGGGAAATTTGAAGTCAATCTAAAGCTCAGCAATTAGATTATGAGGTTTTTTCCAACTTAATACCGGAAAAAGTTGAAAAATTCGTGTTGAATCACATTTGAAAAATTGTGAAAAATACTTCCGAGTATCAGATCAGCTTGAAACTTCCAGGATTTATTAACCAAGAGCAACGTGAATTTGAAGACAATTTGTATCACAGAAAATAAATTGTGAGGTTTTTTCCAATTTAATACCAAAAAAAAGTTGGAAAATTCACGTTAAATTATCTTTAAAAAATCATGAAAAATACTTCGGAGTATCAGATCGATTTCAGATTTTCAGGATTTATTAACCAGAATCTTTTTATCAAACAAAGTAAATTTGAAGTCGGTTTGAGGCTCAGAAATAAAATTATGAGGTTTTTTCCAACTTAATACCAGAAAAAGTTGGAAAATTCACGTCAAATCACCTTCGAAAAATCCTGAAAAATACTTCGAAATGTCAAATCGATTTCAAACTTCCAGGATTTATTAAACAGGATATTTTCATCAAAAAAGGCAAGTTTGAAGTCAATCGGAAGCTCAGAAATAAAATTATGAGGTTTTTTCCAACCTAATACCAGAAAAAGTTGGAAAATTCACGACAAGTTACCTTTGAAGTATCAGATCGATTTCAAACTTTCAGGATTTATTAACCAGGATGTTTTCATTAAACAAGATAAGTTTGAAGTCAATCTGAAGCTCATAAATAAAATTATGAGGTTGATTTCAACTTAATACTAGAAAAAGCTAAGAAATTTACCTACTTGATATCACCTCTAAAAAATCCTGAAAAATACTTTGGAGTATCAGATCGATTTCAAACTTTAAGGATTTATTAACCAGGATGTTTTCATCAAACAAAGCAAATCTGAAGTCAATCTGAAGCTCAGAAATAGAATTATGAAGTTTCTTCTAACTTAATACTAGAAATAGTTGGGAAATTCACTTGAAATCACCTCGAAAAAATCCTGAAAAATACTTTGGAGTATCAGATCAATTTCAAACTTTCAGGATTTATTAACCAGGATGTTTTCATCAAACAAAGCAAATCTGAAGTCAATCTGAAGATCAGAAATAGAATTATGAAGTTTCTTTTAACTTAATACTAGAAATAGTTGGGAAATTCACTTGAAATCACCTCTAAAAAATCCTGAAAAATGCTTCGGAGTTCCAGATCAATTTCAAACTTTCAGGATTTATTAACCAGGATGTTTTCATCAAAGTAGGTAAGTTTGAAGTCAATCTGAAGCTCAGAAATAAAATTATGAGGTTTTTTCCAACTTAATACCAGAAAAAGTTGGAAAATTCACGTTAAATCACCTTTGAAAAATCCTGAAAAATACTTCGGAGTATCAGATCAATTTCAAACTATCAGGATTTATTAACCAGAATGTGTTCATCAAACAAAGCAAGTCTGAAGTGACTCTGAAGCTCAGAAATAGAATCATGAAGTTTTTTCCAACTGAATACTGAAAAAAGTTGGGATATTCACTTGAAATCACATCTGAAAAATACTTTGGAGTATCAGATCGATTTCAAACTTTCAGGATTTATCAGTTAGGATGTTTTTATCAAAAAACGCAAATTTAAAGTCAATCTAAGGCTCAAAAATAAAAATATGAGGTTATTTCTAACCTGATACCAGCATCTTTTCATGAAACAAGGCAAATTTGAAGTCAATCTGAAGCTCAGACATAAAATTATGAGGGTTTTCTCAACTTAATATCAAAAAAAGTTGGGAAATTCATGCTAAATCACCTTTGGAAAATCCTGAAAAATACTTCAGAGTATCAGATCGTTTTTAAACTTTCAGGATTCATTAATTAGGATGTTTTCATCAAACAAGGCAAATTTGAAGTCAATCTGAAGCTCAGAAATAAAATTATGAGGTTTTTCCCAACTTATTACCACAAAAAGTTGAAAAATCCACGTTGAATCACCTTTGAAAAATCCTGAAAAATATTTTGAAGTATCAGATCGATTTCAAAATTTCAGGATTTATTGACCAGGATGTTTTCAACAAACAAGACAAATTTGAAGTCGATATAAAACTCAAAAATAAAATTGTGAGGTTAAATCATATTTGAAAAATCCTGAAAAATACTTCGGAGTATTAGATCAACTTGAAACTTTCAAGATTCATTAAACAGGATCTTTTGATCGAACAAGGTGAATTTGAAGTCAATTTGAAGCTCAGAAATAAAATTATGAGGTTTTTTCCAATCTAATACCAGAAAAAGTTGGAAAATTCACGTTAAATCACCTTTGAAAAATCCTGAAAAATACTTTGAAGTTCCAGATTGATTTCAAACTTTCAGGATTTATTAACTAGGATATTTTCATCAAAGAAGGCAAGTTTGAGGTCAATCTGAAGCTCAGAAATAAAATTATGAGGTTTTTTCCAACTTAATACCGGAAAAAGTTTGAAAATTCACGTCAAATCACCTTTGAAAAATCCTGAAAAATACTTTGGAGTATCAAATCGATTTCAAACTTTCAGGATTTATCAACCAAGATGTTTTCATTAAACAAGGCAAATTTGAAGTCAATCTGAAGCTCAGAAATAAAATTATTAGGTTTTTGCCAACTTAATACCAGAAAAAGTTGGAAAATTCACGACAAATCACCTTTGAAAAATTATGAAAAATACTTTGAAGTATCAGATCGATTTCAAACTTTCAGGATTTATTAAGCAGGATGTTTTCATTAAACAAGACAAGTTTGAAGTCAATCTGAAGCTCATAAATAAAATTATGAGGTTTTTTCCAACTTAATACCAGAAAAAGGTGGAAAATTCACGTCAAATCACCTTTGAAAAATCATGAAAAATACTTTGGAGTATCAAATCGATTTCAAACTTTCAGGATTTATCAACCAAGATGTTTTCATTAAACAAGGCAAATTTGAAGTCAATCTGAAGCTCAGAAATAAAATTATTAGGTTTTTGCCAACTTAATACCAGAAAAAGTTGGAAAATTCACGACAAATCACCTTTGAAAAATTATGAAAAATACTTTGAAGTATCAGATCGATTTCAAACTTTCAGGATTTATTAAGCAGGATGTTTTCATCAAACAAGACAAGTTTGAAGTCAATCTGAAGCTCATAAATAAAATTATGAGGTTTTTTCCAACTTAATACCAGAAAAAGGTGGAAAATTCACGTCAAATCACCTTTGAAAAATCATGAAAAATAGGTACTTCGGAGTACCAGATCGATTTCAAACTTTCAGGATTTATTAACCAGGATTTTTTCATCAAACAAGAAAAGTTTGAAGTCAATCTGAAGCTCAGAAATAGAATAATGAAGTTTTTTCTAACTTAATACTAGAAAAAGTTGGGAAATTCACTCGAAATCGCCTCTGAAAAATCCTGAAAAATACTTTGGAGTATCAGATCGTTTTCAAACTTCCAGGATTTATTAATCAAGATGTTTACATCAAACAAGGCCAGTCTGAAGTCAATCTGAAGCTCAGAAATAAAATTATGAGGTTTTTTCCACTAGAGAAAGTAGGAAAATTCACGTGAAAACGCCTTCGAAAAATCCTGAAAAATACTTCGGAGTTCCAAATCAATTTCAAACTTTCAGGATTTATTAATCAAAATGTTTTCATCAAACAAGGCAAGTTTGAAGTCAATCTGAAGCTCAGACATAAAATTATGAGTTTTTTTCCAACTTAATACCAGAAAAAGCTGGAAAATTCACGTCAAATCACCTCTGAAAAATCCTGAAAAATACTTCGGAGTATCAGATCGGCTTGAAACTTTTAGGATTCATCAAACTGGATCTTTTTATCAAACCAGGTGAATTTGATGTAAATTTGAAGCTCAGAAATAAAATTATGTGCGGTTCTTTCTAACTTAATACCAGAAAAAGTTGGAATATTCACGGTAAATCACCTTGGAAAAATCCTGAAAAATACTTCGGATAAGATTAACTTGAAACTTTCAGGAAGTAATGACTGAAACTCTGCTTCACTTTTTTTCACATAAGTTAAAGTAATTGTAAAGTTTGTTACAGAAGATCAACATTTCCAACTCGATAAAGATCGGATTGCAAAAACTTAGAAGTAATTAATTGAACTTAATTGATAATGAGTAAATTTGCAGGGGAATTTGCCATCGCTCGTCCCGCAGAGTTTTGGAAATGATTAGTGAAGCATTTTTCTCATTCTCAGAAATTATTATAGCTAAATACTTCCTGGATAAAGAGTGGATTGCAGAGACTTGGAAGTACTTAGTGAGTGGAACTTGCTGATAATGAATAAATTGAAAGAATATTCATTTTCCTGGATCATTGTTATTTAGTTAGTTTATGGGTTATGGGAAGGAGGAAAGTATACTTGAAAAAATATACCATGAATATACAAAACGTTGCCGTAAGATAAGTAGTTTGTTTCCTCCTTCCCATAACCCATGAACCATGAACTAACTAAATAATAATAAATAAATGTGCTGCAAAACTCGCTGTCGCTTGTTCCGCAGAGTTTTGTTTGGAAATGATGAGTAGAACTTTGCGGAACCAGCTCTTTTTTGGATGAGGTACTATGTACTTAAAAAGCTTGTTACAAAAGTTCAACATTTCCAATTTCAGTAGAAAATATAATGTATAAATAACTCTGGATAAAGAGCGGATTTCAGAGATTTGGAAATAGTGAGTGGAACTCTGTTGATAATGAGCCTCACAAAGACTTTCCATTCAGAATAATACTTGAATCTGGATGCTAGAGGATTAAGTTCAACGTATTATTTTCGGATTTTTCAATTTTTTAACTGAAAGGAAGGGTCCAATTTAGTAGAAAAGCATTTTTGCAACTCTTATTTTTGATATTTGAAGGCCTGAATAAAATTTAAAACGAATTCTGCAATTTTTGGTCTATATAGGGACATGGCTCCACAAAATCATTCATAATAAATCAGCTAATATTTCAACAATACCAATGTTTAATTGATGATTTTATATCAGAATTAATTTTTTTACGAGATAAAACAGGTTTGAACTCTAAATCTGGAACAGTTTTCGAAAATTGGTACCCAAATTTGAAAATTTGTGCCAAGTTTCAAAGTCGTTTACCTCAGAAGTAAAGAATCGTAACAAGGAGCCTTTTTTGTAGTTCCGATCAGGATTTACAATTGATTTAAATTTGGTTTCGATAGCTGTCATAGAAAATCCGTAAGGAAAGGAAGGATTCTTTGACTGATCAAAGTCTTTCTACTAATTCTGAGCTTTTGAAATATTTGTTCGTCCTTAAAGTGGGGTAGGTAAAGGAAAAGAGCTTATTTGTCAACGAATTGATGATGTTTGAAGCTTCTCATCATTATCTTTGGTCTTGAAGTTGCTCCAGCTTATAATTTGAAAAGTTTTCCTGGCAACTTTCCCCCTTTGCTGATAGTGTATTGTTTCAAAATTGGAAAAGATATCAAGGCAAATTGTCTAATGAAATTCTTACCTCGCCAAGTCCCTCTAAAACCCTAACAACCACAAGAGAAATCCAGTTTCCATTTGTAGCGTAAATCACAAACGGTGTAATAAAAGTAAAAATTGCTGTACAAAGCATTCCCAATCCCAAAGAGTATTTGCCTCCGAATCTTTCCGCAATCATTCCACCTGGAATATGAGTAAGCACGTAGCCCCAATAAAACGAGCTTAGAATGATGCCTTGTTGCTGATTAGTCCATGGATACAAATTTGATGATGTCTAGAAGATTTTTTATTAGTCAGGCATTTTCCTAAATGAATTTTTTTATTACCGTATCATGTACAAAAGTTGTATTCATTTGCCAATCGTCCAAACAGGAATGTGAATCGATTGTTTCATTATGTACTATAGGCATTACCATTTCGGTTATGGCTACTGACAGTACCACTCTCATGGTGTAAGCGTTTACTACTGCCAGAAATCCCATTATGCCTAAGATGTACCTTTGAGGTATGATGAATACTGGAAAAAACATGAAGAATTCCAAAATCAGTCTTTATCAGTATAGGAAGTAAAATGTAAAAAATGTACGAATTACATCATTTTAATAAACAGACTTTCACCGACATTGACTAGAATTTTTATTCCGTTATATATAATTATTTTTGCAGGGGAAAAAAATATTAAGTAATTTAATGCTATTTGGACTAATGGACAATTATAGTAACTATCCACAAAAGTTCCCTATATAAACATAAACTGGAAATAGTTTGACAAAGAAGACACTATAATCTATACAATTATTATTATTATTAAACTAATTATTGTTACATTTGGACACTGCTAATTTCCATCCTTCCAGCATTTTTAGTATCACAAAAACGATTCACTGTTTTCAATCACGAATAATTATTGCCGGTGTCCGATAATCAAAACTTTTGTACCACCGTCAAACAGTACTACCAACGAAGAAATGCGCGCAAAGTACTTGGGTTTGATTCACTTATATCAATGCTATAAGGTCAATGGTTTTCGATTTTCACCGGCTCTAATTAATTCGATTATTTATTTATTAATATTTGTTGCAAACAAAATCGATTATTAACTAATTTAATGCTAAGACTTTTTGGTTTGGACAACGTCTTGAGTCTTTTTGTTTTCTTATTTATATAGAATTATACCAGAGATAATAGATACTTTTTTTGTAGTTCTTACGTTATTGTTAAACAACAAATCAGTCAAAACATAATAAATTCATCAAAAGAATTTCGCAATGTATACTCAAATCATTATTAATTGAATAAGTTTTGCAAATACAACTTTAGCTAATAAATAAAGTAAATGCAGCGACCATGAAAAGCAAACTAAAAATAATTAAAAAACTAAATAAAACATTCAAAAATTCCTAGAAGACGCACGTGTGTGTTTAGACATAAAATAATTTAAAATAAATTAAACTCAAAAAATGCATCATATTGAAGAAACATTTCGAACAGGATGTGTTGCCATTAAAGGCCTAATTTGCAATAAAAATTTTCATCACAAGAATATTAATGAAGGCAGGATATTATACAATGAGGACATTAATCGAAAAACTAAGTTCCGATTGTATAAAAATTCAAACGATGTACATTTTTTCCCTTCAAAGACAATTTTGTGGCCTTCATTCAAATAAACTCCTTGACCCAATGGTTTAAACTACCTGATGGTGCATAACAATTTTTTTTTCATTATTATGAATTAATAGTTTATATTTGGAGATGCAATAATTTAAAAGTACCTATCTACTATTTTATTTTAACTTTTTCTCTTGATAGGTACTGAATTTTATATCATTTTGTAATAAATTATTGTTATTTGATTTCAATTCCTTAGTGTGTTATTAAATAGCAAATTATATAGTAGTAGCGTAGTAGGTGCGTGTGATTGTAATAATTATTATACCTATACACTGGCGTAGCCAGGGGGGGGGGCAAGGGGGCATTTGCCCCCCTCCAAGACCCTTAAATTTTATGAATATTTCTTCAAAATTAAGATAAACAGTCCCAAAAATAGCGTAAAGAACCTGAAAAAAGGGCGTGGCACCCAAAAATTTCGCACCTGCGGCGCTTTGCCTCCGGCAGCGGTCGCGGTAGGGCCGCAAGAGACGCTTCCTGCAAATTTGCCCCCCCCCAAGACAAAATCCTGGCTACGCCACTGTACCTATACAATATTTTATCAAAATAGTACTCTTGACTTTTGACTTGACAGTTTTCAGAATCTAGAATCTAGACTGCTTTCATTATGAGTTGCTTGAAAGGCTTGTGAAAGAACTCTCCACACTTTATGAGTCCAAATAATGGGTTTCCTGAATCTTGAATAAGTTTTTTCCATTACTTGGAAAACTTTGCGAGACAAGCGATAGCGAGTTTTGCAGAAAATTCACTCATCATTAGAATACCCTACAAATTTGAAAGTGTTACTATGTGTAGTTTTCGAGAAATCGAGTATTTTAAGATAGCAGCCAGAAATGAGAAATCGAAGGACCCATTCCAAGTAAATGTTTGATACACTTAATTTTAGCTTTATTAAACCCCTTTCTGCCCTACAAATTTAAAAGTGTTACTATGTGTAGTTTTCGAGAAATCGAGTATTTTAAGATAGCAGCCAGAAATGAGAAATTGAAGGACCCATTGCAAGTAAATGTTTGATACACTAAATTTTAGCTTCATTAAACTTCTTTCTACCCTACAAATTTGAAAGTGTTACTATGTGTAGTTTTCGAGAAATCGAGTATTTTAAGATAACAGCTAGAAATGGGAAATCAAAAGACCCTATCCAAGTGCGTGTTTTGTACTCTAAAGTTCAGCTTTATTAGTCTTGTTTCTATCTTGCAAGTTCAAAAGTGTTGTTGTGTGTAGTGTTTAAGAAAAATTATACTTTAAAGGTAAGTAGATAAGCAGCAAAGACTGGAAAGCTAAAAACCGGGAGAATGTGATAATTTTATTCGATTATATTTGGTACCGCATTTTCATATCAATTTGTTTATTTTTCATAAAAATAAAATATATTATTATTTATTATTAACTATTTCTAACTGATGTGCACTCGAATATTTGAAATTGATCAAATTAAATTATTATCCGACGCCACTGGTCGTTCGGCAATCTTCGGGAAAATGGCCGCTAACTTTTGGCTGTTAACTTCACATCAGTAAAGTTCTACGCATTAATTCCAAAGGCGTTTTCTCGCGGGGCGAATGGTTCGAACTACGGTTTAAACCAATTTGTAGATGACGTCACTATTTGTGAACGCGAGAAAATGGAAGGTTTGAACCACAGTCTTATGTCAACGGAGAACAAGCCATGAGTCTGGTTCGAACTTTTTTGAACCAGGTTCAATGTGACGTCACTGGTTCAACGCAAGAATGTACAGGTTCGAACCTAATTGAACCGGATCGAACCAGTTCCACCGCGAGAAAACAGCTCAAATCTCTGTAATCCACTCTTTATCAGAGTTATACTTACTTCTGTTTTCAACCAATGAAATTTCCTTTGACTGGTTCGTGATTTCTGCGGAAATAGACCTTATAGTTTCTACTCAAATTGGAAGCGTTGAACTTCTGTAACAAGCTTTTTAATTGTAATAAATCATCTGAAAAAGAGTAGAATGCTGCAGAACTCATTCATCATTTCCAAAACTCTGCACCATATTTACTCATTATCAAGAGAGTTCCGCACTCAATACTTTTCAAATCTGTGCAATCCGCTCTTTATCAGGATTACTTATACATTGTATGTTTCCATTAAAAATCATAGACGTCTTATAGAGCCATAGAACATAGAACCATTAAAAATCGTAGATTGTTTGATATATCATAGTATGTATAGGTACTACTGAGTAACTTTTATAAAAATTAATTAAATAATTATTGCACAATTAATTAGTATATTGTTTCCGTGGTGTAGTGGTTATCACATCCGCCTAACACGCGGAAGGTCCCCAGTTCGATCCTGGGCGGAAACATTACTTTTTTTTGTTATACTTTTCTAATGTTAAATTTTACTAGACTTCCAAAGTATAACAAAAAACCTCTAGTCAAGACAAATACCAAAAAGAAAAAACGGTTATTTTCATCCCTTACAAATACTAGAAGGGGAATTCCTGTATTTAGGGCCGGTTATTCCGACAAGCCCAATAAAGACAACCCGAATCCGACCTGAACGGCGCAAACAAAGACGAAAGAACAACAAAAGTTTGGCGCGCTTTGCAAAAACGGCTTCAAACAAGGACATACTCTATAGGTAGGTATAAGCTCTCGCCCTACTTAAGCTTTGAAATAAATGCCCTCGCGCATGCCTTTAGGGTCCGAATCGATTACTTATTTGAGTAGGGTGGTTGAGCACCCCTCTTAGCTTAGTTTAGCATGCGATGTGTACAACGAAAGACTAGATTTGAGCAAAAATAATATTCAGTGACTTAATTGACCAGGTAAGAAAAGCTTTATTTATTTAAGTAATTTTGACTTAATATTTGCTGGATTGAAATTATATTTCTAAGACAGCGCGCAATGTATTGAACAAACCCTGCGTCATGGGAACAAAGCTGGATCAATACTGGATTTGTTGGGAAAAGCGCAACTGCAGCTGCTAATAATATGTTTTTACCGAGAACAGCTATTTCAACTAGATTTTATCGATTTATGTAATACCTACTTATCTACAATTACATTGTATTTAGGTATAAAGTTGAGAATTGGAATTAAATAAGTCGATAATATCAATAATAATTTGGCACTTCTCATGACTAACACCTTTTTCGTCCATATTATTCTACCTAAATGTAGGTACCTATAGAAATATTTTTTCAATTGAAGCAGAACCTTTCTTGGAACCTGGTTTACAATTATTTGACTCATCTGCTGTACCTGAATATATTTTTAACAGTATAATCTCTATTTGAAATATTTTTGTATGTAGGTAAATAATTTTTGCATTGGGGTGCCGTTTTCTTCAAAGTGATTAGAGATAATTTATGTGAAATTTCAAGGGTTGCTAGAAGAAGGTTGGGACAATATAATAAGTGAATCCTGATTGGATTAGTCAAATAGCCTAAATTCAAGAGTTTTTATACTGAATGTTCTATAATTTGAATTTTCTGCGACTTGTTTTTCTTTTAAATATTATGACAAATCAAATTCGTGACTCAAAAAAAAACTATTACTGTTTGGAACTGATAATATTCTGAGAGTTGTGGCTCATCACCATCAATTGAACATTTAATTAATCTTTCTTGATAAAATTAACGTAACGTTAAAATATTTAATTGAGGACCCGTTTATCCAGGTCCAACTGATAAACCGGTCCTAAATACGAGAGATTAATTTTCTACACTAGTTAACTTGTTCGCGATTCTTCAACTTGTGAATATAGTTTCAAATTCTAGTGGAATTAAGTGCCTTATTCATATTACCTACTTTATTGTGTGATTATTAAGGGGTCCTTATTTTGAAATTCAAATAACTATACATTGTCCTTATTGGTCGAATATTCGAAGCTTACCAATCATAAGACAAGGCTACTTTCTCGCCAGCGCAGAGCCTTGAAACCTGAGTTAATTTCAAAAGATGTGCGCAGCATTCGGCAAAAAACGGAGTCGCATTTTTTTTTTTTTTTTTAGAATTTTAACATTGTTTGATCTTAATAGGCCTGTTATATCTCGGTGCTCTGCAAATCAAATTGGCTTCATCCTATATTTAAGAATAGATAGGTTTGTAGAGGGGTTAATTAACTTAAATTGGAGCCTAATTAAGTTGAAATCGGATCGAAATTAACAGTAAAATCTGTGTCAATGTCGTTTTTGAAAAATTTTCCAGTTTTGAAGCTTCTCAGCTGCGATACTGTTAAAACAAATTAAAATCGTATTTAACAGGATTGTAGAGAATTTAATTGACTTCAATTAGAGCCTAATTATGTTGAAGTCGGATCGAAATTATTAGAGCTGTGAGCCAAAATCTTTCTCAATGCCAGTATTGGAAAATTTTCCCTTTTTATTCGATAACCTCAATTTTGAAGCTTCTCACCTGCAAAACTGTTGATACTAAATAAATGGGTTCAATTTGATCCAAATTCCAGCTCCAAAATGCCCTGGGATACTCCATCAAAGCTCTGAGGAATTTTAAAGATTTCCAACTAATTCTAAAATGTTCCTAAATAATTCTGACGTTTCTAAATTGTTCTAAAGCATTTCAAAATACTTCTGGAAATTCTCTAAATGTCTATTAAAAGTTTAAAGTGACCTGCAACAGTCAAAACTCACTCTGCGGAATTCTGAAACATTCCAAAACTATTTTGAAGTCTTCTAAAATGGTTCTGAAGTTTTCCAAAATGCTTCGAAACTCCAAATCAATTTTTGTTGTTTTTTACAGTGCTTTATGAATATTCTGAATTGTTCTAGATTTGCTCAAAATGCATATTGAAGTTCTGGAGTGTTCTGAAATGTTATAATTTTTTTGAAGTCTGTTCTGAAGCCTTTGGCAATTATTCTTGACGCACTTCTGTTTCACCTCGGGTGTATATTAGTATTGCTGCTTCAATAATTTCTTCTGAAGTTTGTGGTAATGATTATTTTCCTCTAAAGCTTCTAATAATGATTTGGTAGTTATTGGATATTAGGGTGCTAGCCTGAAGCTTTGGGCAATCATTTTTGAAACTTTCTTTCCAGTTTGTTTCCTCAGGGTAATTTTGTCATAAATAAAAATTGTTAAAGGCACGATACATTTTCAGGAATGAATTTATTGTGATTCCTCTACCATTAATGATTAGATACTTACATCAAATAAATTTAAAAATGTAGGTACTTAGTTAAAAATCGAATTGGCTTGATCCTATATTCAAGAATTTTAGTACCTACCTACAAATGTTTTGGAGTTTGTAAGTCAGATAGGAGGAAACCATCTCTGTAATTTTGTATCAAAAACTTATTCCTTGACAAACATTATTATAGGCTGCTTCTTCTTCTTCTTTAGCCCAATGCAATCCACTCCTGGATGGAAGCCTTTTCCAATTGTTTCCATGCCCCTCTGGCAGGGTATATTATATTCCGTACTTTTCTCAATAATACTACGGATGATTTGTAGGTGTTCTGTTGTAGTATATTATTTCCGAAATCCCGTTTGTGCGGTAGGTTGATAAAAGTCTATAGAGGTGTGATAGTAGACTGATTGGTGTGTAGTTCTCGATATTTTGAATGTCTCCTTTCTTGTACAATAAGATGACTTCAGCATTTTGCCATGTGTTCAAGATTTTTTCCGCAATAAGGCATTTGTTTAGGAGTATTCTTACAGCATCTTGAATATCATCTCCTCCCTCCTATTTTAAGCACTTCGCTAGTTACCCTATTTTCTCCTGGACTTTTCCTATCTTTCATATTATGTTTCAGTGCATATGTTATTTCCCAATTAGGTAGAGTAGAAATCAAACGAGAAGAAGCCACACGGGTTATCGTTTGTCTCACTTTAAATGGTAGGGACGCAGAGAAAAGGAAATCTGCTTTCTTTGTCAGCGCTGATGACAGTGGCTTCTTCCCGTTTGATTTTTACTCTACCTTCCTTATAATTTAGGTTTTGGAAAATTTTGAAAGCTCATAACTTTTTTTCTATTATAAATAGAAAGCTGAAACTTTCACTGAATTTTATCCCAATCAAGGGACTACAATCCCTGAAAATTTCAGCTCATTTGCACTTATAGTTCTTGAGACAAAATCGTGTTAAGCAATTTGAGGTGATTTATCAATTTTTCAATTTTTCTGAGTGCCTTTTTTCAAAGATTTCGGCTTCAAATCTGAGAATAATTTAGTATATGGAGTTTGGGGTATGTTGATTGACCATTAAGATACAAAATCTCGACAATTTTTTTTTTGAAATTTCATCGTTTTAGTAAGAAGGTACCTACCTTATGATTTAGATTTTTGAAAACTTTGAAAGGTCATAACTTTTTTTCTATTATAGATAGAAAGCTGAAACTTTCACTGAATTTTATCCCAATCAAGGGACTACAACCCCTGAAAATTTCAGCTCATTTACACTTATAGTTCCTGAGATAAAATCGTGTTAAGCAATTTGGGGTGATTTATCAATTTTTCAATTTTTCTGAGTGCCTTTTTTCATAGATTTCGGCTTCAAATCTGAGAATAATTTAATGTATGGAGTTTGGGGTATGTTAATTAATTGACCATTAGGATACAAAATCTCGACAAAAAAAATTTGAAATTTCATCGTTTTAGTAAGAAGGTACCTACCTACCTTATGATTTAGATTTTTGAAAACTTTGAAAGGTCATTACTTTTTTTCTATTATAGATAGAAAGCTGAAACTTTCACTGAATTTTATCCTTTCCAAAGGACTACAATCCCTGAAAGTTTCAGCTCATTTGCACTTATAGTTCCTGAGACAAAATCATGTTAAGCAATTTGAGGTGATTTATCAATTTTTCAATTTTTCTGAGTGCCTTTTTTCAAAGATTTCGGCTTCAAATCTGAGAATAATTTAGTGTATGGAGTTTGAGGTATGTTGATTGGCCATTAGGATACAAAATCTCGACAAAAAAAAAATTGAAATTTCATCGTTTTAGTAAGAAGGTACCTTTAGATTTTTGAATACTTTGAAAGGTCATAACTTTTTTTCTATTATAGATAGAAAGCTGAAACTTTCACTGAATTTTATCCCAATCAAGGGACTACAACCCCTGAAAATTTCATCTCATTTACACTTATAGTTCCTGAGATAAAATCGTGTTAAGCAATTTGGGGTGATTTATCAATTTTTCAATTTTTCTGAGTGCCTTTTTTCATAGATTTCGGCTTCAAATCTGAGAATAATTTAGTGTATGGAGTTTAGGGTATGTTAATTGACCATTAGGATACAAAATCTCGACAAAAAAAATTTGAAATTTCATCGTTTTAGTAAGAAGGTACCTACCTACCTTATGATTTAGATTTTTGAAAACTTTGAAAGGTCATTACTTTTTTTCTATTATAGATAGAAAGCTGAAACTTTCACTGAATTTTATCCTTTCCAAAGGACTACAATCCCTGGAAGTTTCAGCTCATTTGCACTTATAGTTCGTGAGACAAACTCATGTTAAGCAATTTGAGGTGATTTATCAATTTTTCTGAGTGCCTTTTTCCATAGATTTCGGCTTCAAATCTGAGAATAATTTAGTGTATGGAGTTTGGGGTATGTTAATTGACCATTAGGATACAAAATCTCGACATAAAAAAATTTGAAATTTCATCGTTTTAGTAAGAAGGTACCTACCTACCTTATGATTTAGATTTTTGAAAACTTTGAAAGGTCATTACTTTTTTTCTATTATAGATAGAAAGCTGAAACTTTCACTGAATTTTATCCTTTCCAAAGAACTACAATCCCTGAAAGTTTCAGCTCATTTGCACTTATAGTTCCTGAGACAAAATCATGTTAAGCAATTTGCGGTGATTTATCAATTTTTCAATTTTTCTGAGTGCCTTTTTCCATAGATTTCGGCTTCAAATCTGAGAATAATTTAGTGTATGGAGTTTGGGGTATGTTAATTGACCATTAGGATACAAAATCTCGACAAAAAAAAATTTGAAATTTCATCGTTTTAGTAAGAAGGTACCTACCTACCTTATGATTTAGATTTTTGAAAACTTTGAAAGGTCATTACTTTTTTTCTATTATAGATAGAAAGCTGAAACTTTCACTGAATTTTATCCCAATCAAGGGACTACAACCCCTGAAAATTTCAGCTCATTTACACTTATAGTTCCTGAGATAAAATCGTGTTAAGCAATTTGAGGTGATTTATCAATTTTTCAATTTTTCTGAGTGCCTTTTTTCAAAGATTTCGGCTTCAAATCTGAGAATAATTTAGTGTATGGAGTTTGGGGTATGTTGATTGGCATTAGGATACAAAATCTCGAAAAAAAAAAAAAGAAATTTCATCGTTTTAGGAATGCCTTTAGAACCAATATTTAAAACAATTTCCTTTTGTTGTTGGAGTTTCGATACTTCTGAACTATGAAGTTTTTTATAGAAAGCTTGAATTGCAACTACGATTTCTTCTTATTGTTCACCATATTAATTTCAAACTGATGTTATTCTAGCTTTGCCTCTAGAAATTTTTGATCTCAATACCTCTCATAATATGTTTGTGTTATCCTCTATATTATTTTGAATAAGAAACATTTCTTGCGGAATACGCAAAGGCTGGTTAAGCCTTCAAAATTCCTATTAAAGTCATTTTGGTCACCCTAAAATCTAACTTAATTAGGCAATTGTTATATACCAAAAAGTCAGCTGTCAACAAAACCAAGCTAATCTCAACTAAAACTTATTCCAGGTCTCATCATCATGGACTTCAGAAACGCTCCAAAGAAACGCACTACAAATTTCCGCGAAGACGAAACAAGATTGCTGATCCAGCTATGGGGTAGTCCCACTGTTCAGAACAAACTTTACCTAACTCACCGTAAGGCTCCGGTAATGAGGCTGATCGCCAGCAATATGCAACGGCACGGCTTCTTCCGCACCCCTGACGAAATCAAGACAAGAATTAGAAATTTGAAGTGCCTCTATCACAGGATTAAAAAGTCTTTGGCGGGACATGGAATTGGTACTGTGGATCCGGATTGGCCCCATTACAAAGCTATGGATGATATTTTGAGTAGGAAAAACGCTTTGAGGCAAAGTTTGGTTTATAATCATAATTTGTTGAGCGATGTTGCTAATGGGAATATTAAAGAGGAAATCGACGATATTGAGCTTATGAATGATGATGGGGATGATTATGATTCGAATAGTAATGGGTAAGAGAATATTTTTAAAAAATTTTTAGTTCAACTGATTTGAAATTTTAGCATGTTTTGCCTCTAAAGCCTCAAAAATATTTCCTCAAAATCTCGTATTTGCACCTCAAGTAGGTAGTTTTTGAATAAAATGATCAAAATTTTAACTTTACAATATTTCTCTATAATAATCTATTAACAAATTCCAATAATTCTCAAAGGTACTATTCCAGTTCGGACGACGAATTCGAAGAACCCTCTTCGCTGATGCCTTCGACCATCACTCCGATGATTATAGAAGACGACGACAATAAAGTTGTAGCCCACCCCATTAAAATCGCCCCTAAACCTGTAGTAACAACCTCAGCTCAACCTCTGACGATGCCGCGCATACATATAGCGAAAAATCTACTGGCAACTCCAGCTACAAAACTAGTACCAACGTCTGCTACTAAACTAGTACCAACGCCTGCTACTAAACTAGTACCAACGCCCACGCCTAAACTACAAACAGCGACGATAAGTAGTACCAATAAAGGCAACATGCCCTCTTTCCCTTTTTTGATTTTGAACAATGGACAAAACGGACAAAAGACTGTGATTAGTAATGGCAATGGACTAAATGTTAATAACAATAATAATAATGCTGAAGTTTGCAATTTACTTAAGGAACTTTTGATGGTCCAAAAAGAAAATCTTGGACTTGGCAAAAAATCCTTGGAAATCGAACAGCAAAGACTTGAAGTGGAACGCCAAAAGTTGGAATTCGAACGGACACTTGGTTCTCAGCTTTTAAATATGGTACCTGGCTTAGTGGATATTTTTCAAAAGTAATTATTTTTGTACTCAATTATTTGTGTTTTCAATTATTATAATTACAGGGTTAATAAAAAGGATGAGGCCCCAATAATAGAAGTGGAAGACTCGAAAAATTTCGTCGGACATCCGAACTTCAAAGATCCTGTAAGTTTGCTTAAAAATAGTCAGGACTTTAAGGAAGCTATATTGGATGGGATTAAAAAGTTTATGCAACAAGGTGCTAGTGATACGGAGGCTGTAACTGATAGTGCATAAGAATTTGTTTAATAATTATTATTGTAAATAGATTTATTGTTTTGCTGAGCACTTATTTATTTTCATTTTTAGTTTGTGAGATTTAAGTTCCAAGCATTCCACATTTGTGATTAGTTTTTAGGTAAATTGATTTGTTTGATTTTTGTGATATGCTCAATAAACCACAAACTTATGATATGAAGTTTTTGTTTCAACTGCAAACATTACATAATCCTAATAATTACTTCTTAAGTAAGATAAAGTGAAACTTTCTCTAATGACTTTGAAGAGAACACAAGTTTTTACTTTACGATAAATTACCATAAACCTTTATAGGGAAATTATTTTAGTTTGCATTTAACCATTGTAGTATGATCAGTGTGTGTGAAAATGGTAAGCAATTTATTTTTGACTCGATACCAAATTAATCAAGCTATTTTTTGTAGTTTTTCTTGATACTTTTAATGCCCTTAACGGTATTTGGAGAAGGAATCGTTGTCAGTCCTAGGCAATTATATCAAAATCCTCAGGGTGTTTTAGATAATGGAGCTCAAGGTAAAAATTACTAATTTTTATTTTAATAATTAATTAATTTTTTTAGATTCTATACACCATCAAGCACACAATCCTTTATTAGCAGCCTTGCTTTTAAGCGCAGCTTTGGGAATATCTCCAATAAATAAGCACCAAGTAAGCTTGATAATAAGTATTATATTTCAATAAATATCTAATTAATTTTAGGGCTTAAATCAGGCATCGATTAATCCCTACATCACCCTATTACTGTCACAATATGGTCGTTATTTGCCAGTTAACACGTTAGGAACAAAAGGGATTTATTATTACGCAGCTTCGAATAATTATCACAATAATAAACCTTTTGGGTCGTATAAAGTTTACGAAAATGTTTAGTTTTAGAGGATTTTTAGCCCATTTGGATACACTGTAATTAATAAGTTTCCCAGGTAATAAATAACAAATTTTCAACAGTTTTATTTATTAAAACCTTAAAACAATACAAAACTAAAGCCTCAATCTCGTATCCTTCGCAGTTAAAATTTTCTCAACCATCTTAGCCCTTTCCTCCATATTTTGCTTTTGCTCTTGAGGCACCGACTCGCTTTTCAGATTCCTTAATAAAAAGTGATGGATAAACAGGCGTAAACTTTCCCGGAACATTTTCATCTTGTCCGAATGAGCCACCTTTTCAAAAACTCCTTGTACTGCTTCCAGGTCAGAGTGCAGCAAAATTCCCAAAAGGATTTGACGCATTAGCCTCAAAGTGATTTTATCTAATTGACCAAATTCTACAATCTAAAAATAATAATTATGAATTTGGAATACTTAATAGACACCTACAGTTACCTTTAAAGTTGATATAGGTAATCCTTTTTCAATAAACAAATGTATCAATAGTTTAGCTAAATTTGATAATTGTAATCCAGAATGACTGTTTAAAGCTTTTAACTTATCCCACACTGAATATTTGATGGTCATTTGAAATTTCCTATCATATTCGCAAAACTTTTGAGCCAAAATTGCATAGTAAGGATTAAAGGTTTTTTCCTGAAGGCAACAGTGCAAAAGGACATGGATAATTTCCCTTTCTTGTTGATTTTTCAGGCCCAATCTTAAAAGTTTTTCAAAGGCATCCAAATAGTCTTCTGCGGACATTAAAATGCAAAATATGTTTCGTCTTGTGTCAGTGTTCATGTGTTGTTTGCGGGCTAATTGGAGTAGTTTTTCAGAAAACTCGTCTGATTTTGTAGATTTTTCTGTTTTAGTGGTTATATTTCCTGTCCAGGCTGAACCTACTACCCACCATTTACCTCTTTCGTCAGCTATAAAATAATTCAACTATAGATTATGCATTAATACGTATTAGGATTTTTACCTTTTAATAAATCTTCCAAAGATATATTCAAGGCTGTAACATAATTGCCTTTTCTGATAAAGCCTTTCATGATTTTTTTCAAGTGTTCAGAATACGTGGTATCATAATTGGGGATTTTTGTGACGTTATTATTTTTGATGGCTAGTAAGACGTCTAATAAGAATTTTACTCTTGAACTAAAAAAATAATAAATTACCTAAGAACAACGTTTTTCCTGAAAATGAAATTTTGCTCTATTTGGAATAATAATAATAGTTTCAAAACTATTTTCAAGGATATTGATTTCACATCTTGCCTATAGTTGAATTGGTAGGTGAAATTTCAACATTTCCCAAGCAAAGAGAGAGTCTTCTTAGCTGATGATTGCAAATGGGATATAAAAATCTCATAGAAGGATCAAGAGGTTTGCATTTAGATCTTGAAAATCCTATGAGCAAAGATTCAGAAAGTTTTCAGATCACCTGGTTCAGAGTTTCTGAAGTTTTTCATAAAATCACCAAGAAATTTTCAGAATTCAGGATCTAAAAGTCCTGAGAATTTGACAGGATTTATTAATCCTAAAAGTTTTTTCATAAAGGAACCAGGAACTTTACAAAGTGATGACTCAAGATTCAAGTCTGGAGAGTCATTTCAAAGAAAATTCAGGTAATTTGCAGGAGGTTGAAGTATTCTCAACACATTCCCAAAAAAGCAGTTTAGAATGTGTCTAAAGGTCCTGAGAATCTGACAGGATCTAAACTTCCTAAAAGTTTTCTCATTCAGAGGAAGATTAGAGGATTATTTTCCCAAAATGTCAAAATTTTCCAATAGAAAATAACAGAATGAAGAATGTTGGAAATCAACCTACAATAACTGAATTAATTGAAAATACAGTCTCACACATTTCAAAGTTTTCCTGGAAAACTAGTGGAGGGATAAATTTGGGACTTTTTGTATATGTAAAGGAAGGCTAGAGGCTCATTTTCTCAAAATTTCAAATTTTTCTAATGGAAAATAATAACTTGAAGAATCTTGGAAATCAACCTACAATAACTGAATGAGTTGAAAATACAGTCTCAAACATTTCAAAGTTTTCCTGGAAAACTAGTAAAAGTAAAAATGTGAAACTTTTTGCATGTGCAGAGGAAAGTTAGAAGCTCATTTTCTCAAAATTTCTAATTTTTTTAATGAAAAATAACAACATGAAGAATCTTGAAAATGAACCTACAATACCTGAATTAATGGAAAATACAGTCTCAAAAATTTCAAAGGTTTCCTAAAAAACTAGTCGAGGAAAAAAATTGAGACTCATTGCACATGCAGAGGGAGGCTAGAGACTCATTTCCCCAAAATTTCAAATTTTTCCAATGGAAAATGAAAATAACAGAATGAAAAATCTTGGAAATCAACCTACAATAACTGGATTAATTGAAGATACAATAATCTCACACCTTTCAAAGTTTTCCTGGAAAACTAGTGGAGGGAAAAATTTCAGACTTTTTGCATATGCAGAGGAAGGTGAGAGACTCATTTTCCCAAAATTTCAAATTTTCAGAATGGAAAATAACAGAATAAAGAATTTTAGAAATCAACCTACAATAACTGAATTAATTGAAAATACAGTCTCACACATTTCAAAGTTTTCCTGGAAAACTAGTGGAGGGAAAAATTTGAAACTTTTCGCATATGTAGAGTATCATTTTCCCAAAATTTCAAATTTTTCCAGTGGAAAATAACAACATGATGAATCTTGGAAATCAAACTACACTATTTGAATTAATTGAAGATACAGTCTCACACATTTCAGTTTTCCTGGAAAACTAGTGGAGGGAAAAATTTAAGACTTTTTGCATATACAGAGGAAGGTTAGACACTCATTTTCCCAAAATTTCAAATTTTTCCAATGGAAAATAACAGAATGAAGAATCTTGGAAATCAACCTAGAATAACTGAATTAATTGAAGATACAGTCTCACACATTTCAAAGTTTTCCTGGAAAACTAGTGGAGTGATACATTTGAGACTTTTTGTATATGTAAAGGAAGGCTAGAGGCTCATTCTCCCAAAATTTCAAATTTTTCTAATGGAAAATATTAGAATAAAGAATCTTGGAAATCAACCTACAATAACTGAATTAATTGAAGATACAATCTCACACATTTCAAAGTTTTCTTGGACAATTAGTGCAGGGAAAAATTTCAGACTTTTTGCATATGCAGAGGAAGGTTAGAGGCTCATTTTTTAAAAATTTCAAATTTTTCTAATGGAAAATAACAGAATAAAGAATCTTGGAAATCAACATACAATAAATGAATTAATTGATCTCCTAAATTTCAAAGTTTTCCTGGAAAACTAGTGGAGGCAAAAATTTGAAACTTTTTGCATATGCAGAGGAAGGTTAGAGGATCATTTTCTCAAAAATTCAAATTTTTCCATTGGAAAATAACAACATGATGAATCTTGGAAAGCAACCTACACTATTTGAATTAATTGAAGATACAGTCTCACACATTTCAAAGTTTTCCTGGAAAACTAGTGGAGGGAAAAATTTCAGACTTTTTGTATATGCAGAGGAAGGTTAGAGGATCATTTTCTCAAAATTTCAAATTTTTCCATTGGAAAATAACAACATGATGAATCTTGGAAAGCAACCTACACTATTTGAATTAATTGAAGATACAGTCTCACACATTTCAAAGTTTTCCTGGAAAACTAGTGGAGGGAAAAATTTCAGACTTTTTGTATATGCAGAGGAAGGTTAGGGGCTCATTTTCACAAAATTTCAAATTTTTCCAATGGAAAATAACCGAATGAAGAATCTTGGAAATCAACCTACAATAACTGAATTAATTGAAGATACAGTCTCGCACATTTCAAAGTTTTCCTGAAAATTTAGCATGGGGAAAAAATTTGAAACTTTTTGCATATGCAGAGGAAGGTTAAAGGACCATTTTCCCACAATTTCGAATTTTTCCAGTAGAAAATAACAACATGATGATTCTTGGAAATCAACCTACACTATTTAAATTAATTGAAGATACAATCTCACAAATTTCAAAGTTTTCCTGGAAAACTAGTGGAGGGAAAAATTTGAGACTTTTTGCATATGCACAGGAAGGTTAGAAATTCATTTTCCCAAAATTTCAAATTTGTCCAATGGAAAATAACAGAATGAAGAATTTTGGGAATCAACCTACAATAACTGAATTAATTGAAGATATGATCTCACACATATCAAAGTTTTCCTGGAAAACTAGTGGAGGGAAAATATTGAAACTTTTGGCATATTCAGAGGAAGGTTAGAGAATCATTTTCCCAAAATTTCAAATTTTTCCAGTGGAAAATAACATGATGAATCTTGGAAATTAATCTACACTATTTGAATTAATTGAAGATACAGTCTCACACCTTTCAAAGTTTTCCTGGAAAACTAGCGGAGGGAAAAATTTCAGACTTTTTGCATATGCAGAGGAAGGTTAGAGGCTCATTTTCCCAAAATTTCAAATTTTTTCAGTGGAAAATAACAGAATGAAGAATCTTGGAAATCAACCTACAATAACTGAATTAATTGAAGATAGAGTCTCACACATTTCAAAGTTTTCCTGGAAAACTAGTGGAGGAAAAAATTTGGAAATTTTTGCATATGCAGAGGAAGGTAAGTACTTAAGAGAATCATTTTCCCAAAATTTTAAATTTTTCCAGTGGAAAATAACAACATGATGAATCTTGGAAATCAACCTACACTATTTGAATTAATTGAAGATACAGTCTCACACATTTCAAAGTTTTCCTGGAAAACTAGTGGAGGGAAAAATTTCAGACTTTTTGTATATGCAGAGGACCTAACCTTCCTCTGCAAAATTTGAGACTTTTTGCATATGCAGAGGAAGGTTAGAGGCTCATTTTCCCAAGATTTCGAATTTTTCCAATAGAAAATAACAGAATGAAGAATCTTGGAATTCAACCTACAATAACTGAATTAATTGAAGATACGATCTCATACATTTCAAAGTTTTCCTGGAAAACTAGCAAAGGGAAAAATTTGAAACTTTTTGCATATGCAGAGGAAGGTTAGGGGCTCATTTTCACAAAATTTCAAATTTTTCCAATGGAAAATAACCGAATGAAGAATCTTGGAAATCAACCTACAATAACTGAATTAATTGAAGATACAGTCTCACACATTTCAAAGTTTTCCTGAAAAACTAGCAAGGGGAAAAAATTTGAAACTTTTTGCATATGCAGAGGAAGGTTAAAGGACCATTTTCCCACAATTTCGAATTTTTCCAGTAGAAAATAACAACATGATGATTCTTGGAAATCAACCTACACTATTTAAATTAATTGAAGATACAGTCTCACAAATTTCAAAGTTTTCCTGGAAAACTAGTGGAGGGAAAAATTTGAGACTTTTTGCATATGCACAGGAAGGTTAGAAACTCATTTTCCCAAAATTTCAAATTTTTCCAATGGAAAATAACAGAATGAAGAATTTTGGGAATCAACCTACAATAACTGAATTAATTGAAGATATGATCTCACACATATCAAAGTTTTCCTGGAAAACTAATGGAGGGAAAAATTTGAAACTTTTTGCATATTCAGAGGAAGGTTAGAGGATCATTTTCCCAAAATTTCAAATTTTTCCAGTGGAAAATAACAACATGATGAATCTTGGAAATCAACCTACACTATTTGAATTAATTGAAGATACAGTCTCACAGATTTCAAAGTTTTCCTGGAAAACTAGTGGAGAGAAAAATTTCAGACTCTTTGCATATACAGAGGAAGGTTGGAGGCTCATTTTCCCAAAATTTCAAATTTTTCCAATGAAAAATAACAGAATGAAGAATCTTGGAAATCAACCTACAATAACTGAAATAATTGAAGATACAGTCTCACACATTTCAAAGTTTTCCTGGAAAACTAGTGGAGAAAAAAATTTGAAACTTTTTGCATATGCAAAGAAAGGTTAGAGGATCATTTTCCCAAAATTTCAAATTTTTCCAGTGGAAAATAACAACATGATGAATCTTGGAAATCAACCTACACTATTTGAATTAATTGAAGATACAGTCTCACACATTTCAAAGTTTTCCTGGAAAACTAGTGGAGGAAAAAATTTGGAACTTTTTGCATATGCAGAGGAAGGTAAGTAAGAGAATCATTTTCCCAAAATTTTAAATTTTTCCAGTGGAAAATAACAACATGATGAATCTTGGAAATAAACCTACACTATTTGAATTAATTAAAGATACAGTCTCACACATTTCAAAGTTCCCTGGAAAACTAGTGGAGAGAAAAATTTCAGACTCTTTGCATATACAGAGGAAGGTTGGAGGCTCATTTTCCCAAAATTTCAAATTTTTCCAATGAAAAATAACAGAATGAAGAATCTTGGAAATCAACCTACAATAACTGAAATAATTGAAGATACAGTCTCACACATTTCAAAGTTTTCCTGGAAAACTAGTGGAGAAAAAAATTTGAAACTTTTTGCATATGCAAAGAAAGGTTAGAGGATCATTTTCCCAAAATTTCAAATTTTTCCAGTGGAAAATAACAACATGATGAATCTTGGAAATCAACCTACACTATTTGAATTAATTGAAGATACAGTCTCACACATTTCAAAGTTTTCCTGGAAAACTAGTGGAGGAAAAAATTTGGAACTTTTTGCATATGCAGAGGAAGGTAAGTAAGAGACTCCTTTTCCCAAAATTTTAAATTTTTCCAGTGGAAAATAACAACATGATGAATCTTGGAAATAAACCTACACTATTTGAATTAATTAAAGATACAGTCTCACACATTTCAAAGTTCCCTGGAAAACTAGTGGAGAGAAAAATTTCAGACTCTTTGCATATACAGAGGAAGGTTGGAGGCTCATTTTCCCAAAATTTCAAATTTTTCCAATGAAAAATAACAGAATGAAGAATCTTGGAAATCAACCTACAATAACTGAAATAATTGAAGATACAGTCTCACACATTTCAAAGTTTTCCTGGAAAACTAGAGGAGAAAAAAATTTGAAACTTTTTGCATATGCAGAGAAAGGTTAGAGGATCATTTTACCAAAATTTCAAATTTTTCCAGTGGAAAATAACAACATGATGAATCTGGGAAATCAACCTACACTATTTGAATTAATTGAAGATACAGTCTCACACATTTCAAAGTTTTCCTGGAAAACTAGTGAAGGGAAAAATTTGAGACTTTTTGCATATGCAGAGGAAGGTTAGAGGCTCATTTTCCCAAAATTTCAATTTTTTCCAATGGAAAATAACAGAATGAAGAATCTTGGAAATCAACCTACAATAACTGAATTAATTGAAGATACGATCTCACACATTTCAAAGTTTTCCTGGAAAACTAGTGAAGGGAAAAATTTGAGACTTTTTGCATATGCAGAGGAAGGTTAGAGGCTCATTTTCCCAAAATTTCAATTTTTTCCAGTAGAAAATAACATCATGGGAAATCTTGAAAATCAACTTACAATAACTGGATTAATTGAAAATACAGTTTCACACATTTCACAGTTTTCCTGGAAAACTAGAGAAGGGAAAGCTTTGAAACTTTTAGTAGAAAAAAGGAAAAGCTAGGAGCCCATCATATTTGAATTTCAAACTTTTCCAGTGAAAAAATAACAAAATAGGAAATTTATGAAAATCAACTCAATTAACCAAAAATACACCCACAAACATTTTGATATTTTTCTGAAAAACTACCAAAAGGAAAATTGTGAAACTTTTAGGAGAAAAAGGAAGAAGTTAGAAGCCCATCATATTGAAATTTCAAACTTTTCCAATAAGAAATAACAAATTGAGAAATTATTGAAAATCAACTTGCAATATCAACATTAAGCAAAAATGCACTCTCTTACATATTAATATTTTCCTATGAAACTACTGAAGGGAAATTGTGAAACTTTTAGGAGAAAAGGAGGAAAACTAAGCTGGAAGCCCATCATATTCAAATTTCAAATTTTTCCAGTGAAAAATAACAAAATAGGAAATGATAGAAAAACCAGAAGTTTTGCAAAATAATGACTTAAGATTTAACATCAGAGAAAAACTAGATGTTTTGCAAAATTTAAGACATAAATATGTAAATCAACTCTCACTTACTTGCTCACTTTTCCTTGACTGGCACTCGCCGCCTGCTTCTGCAGCTCCAAAATCAAATTTTTCAAAGCCAACGGGTCATCTTTCCTCAAACCAAAGCCCACACTTCGCAATATATGTAAAATGCACTCGACATTTTTTTCATCAAACTTGCTGGCCAACTTATTCAAGATTTCGTACAACAGTTTGGCATCGAACATTTTAAAATTGTACAGTTGAGCCAATATATTGACAACGTTGTCTAAAGATTTGTCTTCTTGGGTTAGTTTTGATAGAGTATCGAATTTTTTGATTATTGTTTGTAAAAAGTGAGCTCCCACTTCAGTGCCAACGTTTGCGTGCAAAATTGATACAAGAACCACATGTTCCATTAGCAATCTTTCAGGACTAAGTACAGGAGTAATAAGGGAATCTGTAATTAAGCCTGTAAGGGTTTCATTCATGTCGTTTCTACTATTTTTCATGTAAAGATCTTCAATTTGGCTCGCTATTCCGTGCATGTTGCTTTCAGCCAAACGATTTAAAAGACCTTTTAATTGTCTTTTCAACCTCTCCAATTGCTCTTTACGTTTTTTATCCTCTGATGAAGTGTTGGCTTCCATTTTAGCTCTAATTGCTGGCGGTATGTATTTATTTTGTGCACTATTAATAATTTCACCATTTTTGGTTCTGAGTCTTCCGTAGATATCTTCCCAAGTGTTACTCTGATTGGCTTCTGTTTTGTGTTTTTTGATTGGGGCTTCATTGTCAGAGGATTCAGAGTTTTTTCTTTTAGTTTCAATGGTGTCTGATTCTGAGTTTGAATCAAATTCATCTTCATTGTCTGATGAATCATCATTATTGTCATCTTCAGGAAAATCTTCTTCATTGTCTGACGAATCATCATTATTGTCATCTTCAAAAGGATCTTCTTCATTGTCTGATGAATTATTACTGTCATCGTCTAATGATGAATCATCTTCAGAAGCATTATCATTGTCTTGATTTGGTTTATTATGTGTATTAGTCATAAGGGCGAAATCTTCTTCGAAATTATCATTGCCGTCGTTCAAGTCTTGTTCAGCGGATGCGGCGTTTTTCATGTACTCGGGATCGCAAACTTCCAACAAATAATCCAGGCCATCTGAAGTGAAACCTTTTGGAACTCCTTTGGTTTTTCTTTTATTCAAATTGAGTAGTTTTTCTAGTTTTTTGATGTTTTGGTCTTCTTTTTCGTTGGCTGCGAGTAGTTGGCCTTTTCGTTGTTTGGACATGTCTTTTTGGATCTTTTTTTGTTCGCGTTTTTCTTTTTTGTAAAGTTCTTCTGTGCTTAAAACCTAATAATTGTAATAATTAATAAAGAATTTGAATTTTCTCGATTTTAGTGGAAAGATGATTAAATAACCTTAAAACATTGCATGTCGCGTCGGGCATAACTACCCGACAGTGATGTATCAAAAAAAAAACATATTGAGGAAGGACTATAGTAAGACGTCCCTCAGACTGTCGTCGGCTGGACGTCCAAAACATGTCTTCAGAACGACGTTCTATTTTGGACAAAAGTCGTATGAGACCAAAGTGGTCCAAAATTGGACGTCCTTTTGACGACACACTGGTCATTGTGGTAAGCTGGGGTGTCTCCAAACAGTGAAAATTCAAAAAATATTCAAGTCTACTCAATTTTCCCTAAATTTCTCCTTTCCAATTCTCAAATTTTTCTGTATAAATGTTTGTCTATTCTCGGCTCTTGAATTGTTTCCTTCAGAATACTTCCAAACAGATAAAATTCACAAGTTTAAACTAAGAAATAATAGCATACTCTATTACAAGTGGTCCAGTCCCAGAAGGAGTAAGGTCAGGATAGTTAAGGTCATTACAGCCTTTCTAGGCATTTCCTCATTCATCAGCTTCGCGACCTGGGTTCCTTCCTGGCCCAGGCCTCTGGATTTCCTAGGGATTGACCTTATCCCTGGTTCACGCAGTTTGTCGGCGGATTGATCAATCCCATCCTTATCTGGAAGTTCATTTAGGCAATCTTTCCGCTCTAAACTATCTGTGAAAGCTTAAGCTTTCACTTTATGACAGAGAATATCTAGGCAAACCCATTAAATCTGTGAAATATTCGAATGATGGTTTTCTGCTCACAGATACTTCTGCTTTAGAAATTTTTCTCAAAATTTTTCTCTTTTTGAATTTTTCCGTCTCAATTTTTGTCTATTCGGTTTGGGTTAGGTTGGTAATTGGTGTCCCCCGGGGAAGCCGTACGCCATAATAGGTTAGGATCCCATTTGTTGCACGATTATACTATTAAAGGTAAGTGTAGCAGTGGGGCACTACCGAATAACGGCGAGAAATGGTTGAATTATGATCTGTTGTTGGGTGTCAGCTGCACAACTTGGTTTCAAGTGAATCTAGCCTAATGGGCTTTAATAAAATAGCTGAATGCTCTTTAACTTTGCCAGGCAAAATTGTTTTTGTGTTTTCTAGATGAAGAGTCAAGTGATCATGTTCTATATTGTGGCTGAAGTTAAATGGTCACAACTCTAAAGAGGTATAAAAAACCTTTCAAAGGTACCTATCACACAGGGTAGTTTATCATTTTAGAAAAGTCATTAGGGGGGCAAGACTCTAAGACAAGAGGGGTAGGGGTTAGGCAATAAACACATTTGGTTTCTCCTATGTGTATTTGTCACTTTTACGACAGAATTCTTTTGTCTGAAGCCGGAGTCTCATGCGACGTCCGACGTCCGAAAAACGGATGCATGAGACTCCGGCTTAAGAGATAGATAGTTAAAATTACTACATAGGTAATTTTAAAAATATGCCAATTTTTTAACACTGATTTGTCAAAAACTAAGCTCTAAGACTGTAAAAAGAAAGCAACAAGCTATCCAACGATGTGCAACACAAGGTAGGTTTGTATTTGCGAAAAAATAAGTTAGGGTAGCTTTCCCCCAGCGGGTAAACCACCTAGAAATTATTGACACCAGCCTGGGGAAATATGTGGCAATATGGTGAGATACAAGGAAACATTAGGTATTACGGGAAAATATAAGAAAGTACATTGCAATATGGAGAAATATAAGGTATTATTAGGAAATATTGTAGTATTATTAGGAAATATCAGGGCATTATTAGGAAATATTGGGGTATTATCAAGAAATATCGAGGAAATATCCAGGTGTTATTAGAAAATATCGAGGTATTATTAGGAAATATGGAGGAAATATCATGGAATTATTGGCGCATGGGCTTGTAACGTAACGAGCGCACCTGACCATTCACGATGCCAGTTTTGTAAGTATTTGAAATTAACTCGGTAAATAATTTACCATTTAGTCAATTTTGGGTTATAATGTGTTTCCTACAGATTATATTATTATTATTATATGTATGGTGGACGTATATGCTGGCTTTAGTTGCCGTTTCCGCTGAAGCCAGTCCTGTTCTTGTTTTTCTTGTTGTAAAAATGCTGCAAGCCGGTTCTGTTCTTTCTGTCTTCGGTTTTCTTCTTTTTGTTTCTTTGGGATTCTTGTTGTTATAAAAGTGCTGCAAGCAATGCAAGCCGGTCTTGTTCTCCTTGTTTTTCATTCCATCTTCGAACTTCTGCTTTGAGTTTTTCCTTTTGTCTTCAGTCTTCCTCTTGTCCTGCAAAATTTTCATGAAGTCTGATAAGATTTGATTAACTTGCTCCATTTCGTCGGTTTGCTGTCATCTATTCACCATAGAATATCCTGTATCTTTCTTGAAACTTGATTTTGAATCTAAAGTTCTGTGCCGAAGTGAAATTTTAAACGCAATGGAATATTTTAGAAAAACCACTCTGTGGACTTGTTTTTTGATATTGAAATCACTAATGAAGTCACTATTCTTGAATCACTCAGTTTCCAAATAGAATTATATGGAAATTTCTAAAATTGTCCAGAAAATCTGCTTTTGAGCTTGTTTTAGATGTTGAAGCCAACAATTGTTCCCCCACTAATTAGCGAATAGAAAGACGCTAGTCCCGACATGAAAAATTTATTTTCTCAGAATTCTCGCCGGGTTTTCGATGAATTTTCGTGACAATAATAAAGGAAATATTGGGGAATTATCAGAAATTACGTTAAATATTAAGAAATTACCGGAAATATAAGGGAATTATAAGGCATTATGGGGAATTATATGAGGCAATATCGGAAATTACTGGAAAATATAGGAAATAAGAGCAAAATTCTTCTAAGGGGAAATATTTGTCAAAATTCTCAGGGGTGGTTTACCATTTACCCCTTGCTTCCCCCTAACAAGTGAGGTGGAATGAATCAAAAAGTGCCTCATTTTGGTTCCCCCTCCAATCCCCCGATACGTATTTGAGATCTTCCTGACAAGAAAGTACTATAAACAATATATAATCTATCATTTCAGCCACTTTTTAATAAAAATTAGGAGAATAACACGCATGGCCTTGTGGCATATTTTCCCAATATACCTACACATGGCATGCAATATGTTAATGATTATGAAGCACTGGCATGTTCTAGAAGTTATTAGAAATCTTCCAAATGTTCTTAAGCGTTCTTTGATACTTCTGTAGTGACTGTAGTTATCTCATCTGTTCGAAAATTATAAGTTTTGATACATGAAAATAGGTAATCATCAAAAACACAAATATCCACCAAATACAGAAATCGTAGTTTCAGGGCCAAAATTGACGTTTCAAACTGCCATAGCTCAAATTTAACACTAGAATTGTCAGAAATTGGAGCTACTACTCTAGAGAGCCTATAATAGGATTTTTATTCATCTCAGTTGAATTTCAGCTCAATCGGTTTGCAAAATGAGCTTCTCAAATTGCTCTATGTGAACTGTAACTTTAAAATGATCAGAAATCGTAGTTTCAGGGCCAAAATTGACGTTTCAAACTGCCATAGCTCAAATTTAACACTAGAATTGTCAGAAATTGGAGTTTACTACTCTAGGAGAGCCTGTAATAGGATTTTTATTTATCTCAGTTAAATTTCAGCTCAATCAGGGTGGAAAATGGGCTTCTCAAACTGCTCTATTTGAACTGTAACTTTAAAATGATCAGAAATCGTAGTTTGAGGGCCAAAATTGACGTTTCAAACTGCCATAGCTCAAATTTAACACTAGGATTGTCAGAAATTGGAGCTACTACTCTAGGGGAGCGTATAATAGGATTTTTATTCATCTCAGTTGAAATTCAGCTCAACCATTGTGCAAAATGAGCTTCTCAAACTGCTCTATTTGAACTGTAACTTTAAAATGATCAGAAATCGTAGTTTGAGGGCCAAAATTGACGTTTCAAACTGCCATAGCTCAAATTTAACACTAGGATTGTCAGAAATCGAAGTTACTACTCTAGGAGAACCTATAATAGGATTTTTATTTATCTCAGTTGAATTTCAGCTCAACCATGATGCAAAATGAGCTTCTCAAACTGCCCTATTTGAACTGTAACTTTAAAATGATCAGAAATCGTAGTTTGAGTGCCAAAATTAATGTTTCAAACTGCCATAGCTCAAATTTAACACTAGAATTGTCAGGAATTGGAGTTTACTACTCTAGGAGAGCCTGGAATAGTATTTTTATTTATCTCAGTTGAATTTCAGCTCAATCAGGTAAAAAGGGAAAAATAACAACAAATCCTAAGCTGGGTGCAACCAATTTTTCAAAGAACCATAAAAATGTCTAAATCATTACAAATAGCTAACATTTTGCTCAATGGAGATGACATGTTTACAACAATAAATAAATCTCTATGTAAAAACCTCAATTGTATCTTAAGTACTCTACAATTTATGTAGTTGATAAGATCGCAGTTATTATACTATTAAATAAACATCACTGCCTCATATCTTTTCTTCCTTGTATCTTTTCTCAACCAAAGTAAAAAATTCAAAGGCTTCAAGCAACAATTTATATGAGAACATTACGAGTTAAGATAGAGTAGAGATAATGGGTTTATGACTTTGGAAATAAAACTCCCTTTTTATTTTTTCTTATAACTATGAGTCAATACAAAAAATTTCTTAATGTTAGAAGAAATATATACTGTGATTTACATAGCTAGTGAATTATATTTTTTTCAAATTGCAGGTGGATGAGTAGAGACAAGACCTACATAAATCACCATGTATACCAGAAATATTTACATAAGTATTACCAAAATAAGGCTAATTGGTGTACAAATTACGGTAGGGTGGTCAACCTCCTAGATTTTCATTAAAATCTATTTAAACCTATTAGAACTTACTTGATTGTTCTTCAGAGCTTGCTGGGGCTTTTCTTCTTTAGGTTTTTTCACTTTAGGCTTTAAATCCTTCTTCTTGGGACCCTTTTCTATTTGTTCTGCCAAGGCTTCCAATTCTCCCCCATGTTTTCCGCGTTTATTATAATATTCGTTTCGTTTTACCTTTATTTCCTTGCGTTTCTCTTTCCTGAGCTCTTTTCTGCTCAGCTTTTTATTGGATTTTGGCTTTTTCTTAGTTTTTGGAGACATCTTTGCTTTGTTTATGTTTTGACACGTGCAAATTTGAGGTTAGGATTATCTAAAAATTTTAAATTCTACCAACATTAATGAAAATTACATCTGAATCAAATTATACTTTCTTCAAATAAACCAAATCAATTTGAACTGCAAATGTAAAAACCAAAATACTTATTTTTGATAATTATTAAATTAAAATCCACTCAGTGACATCACTACTAACAGCTGATCGCTTGACAATCTTGACATTACTTTGACTCATTATTGACAGTTCCCAATTCGTCACAACAACAAATTTCAGTGATGTGCAATAATCCGTAAGAAAACAATGATGTTTAAATCCCGAGTGGCCTTAATCAAATCCGTGGGGTCGCGTTGTACCAGTTTGTACGCGCCCGAAGTCGTATTAAGTGAGGAAAATGTGAAAAAAACGATGGCGAAATTTTCCAGTCTGAAGCCGATAAGGATGATCGCCCGTAAACCCACCAAACGAGCCGGAGTTTTGATACCGGTTTGCGTTAGCGAAGGAAAGGTGGCGCTACTATACACCCTGAGGGCGGCAAATTTGAAAACTCACCGCGGTCAAGTGAGTTTTCCTGGAGGCATGCAGGATGTAGCTGATAAAAATTTAGAGCAAACAGCTTTAAGAGAAACCGAAGAGGAATTAGGAATTAAAAAAAGCGACATTGAAATATGGGGGAGCGGTAGTTTAATTGTGACGAGACTTGAAATTTGTGTCACGCCTGTTATTGCTCAGATTCGCCACCTTAAGGAGCTCAGAGTTAATCCTTCTGAGGTGGATCAAGTGTTTACGGTTGCCTTGGAAGATTTGTGCAATCCTCAGAACATTGGCTATACTCAATTTCGTGGGGCGTTTGCTTCAATGCCCGTTTTTACAGGGGGCAAATTCCGGATATGGGGTCTTACGGCTCTACTCACTCATCGTTTTTTGAGCAGCTTGTTGCCTCACCAAGCTTACATTCACGGCATTAAGCATTTGACACCAGTGACCGATAATGCTAGTGATAAACTAACTTTTAGATCATGATAAATATGAAAATTTATTCCTGTGATATCAATGTTGTTGGCAAAACAATGTAAAATTTCACGTGTATGACATGATGGGATCAATATATTTTTTAAATAAAAATATGACCTTTTTATTTATTTATTTTTTTTTTTTAATCAAGCAACACTTTGTTTTCCTTTTGAATTTATTATTGAATTATACAATCATTCAACTGTATAATTAGCAACCTCAAATATAGCTCCGATTGTGTATTTCTAAACTAAACTATAAATACACAAAAATACAAGTAACGAAATATATAATTATTTATATAATACCTTAATAATTAGCTTGTTATACTGTTATTACAGTGGAAAGGAAAATAAAAAAAAGTCAAACATAAAAATGAACTATTGAATCTGGTTTTTGTTCAATCACAATTTTTTTCTGTTTTAAGGCCAATGATGAGCTTGTATAGTAAAATATATTGTAAAATTTAACCAAATACTGCCAAAAATACCTTATAATAATAATTGATCATTGGTTTCCAAACTGTATCTGACCCAAATATGTTAACCAAGGGCCAATATTGGTTATTCTTTTTGATACTGACCCAATAAATCGCCAAAAAAAAATAAAAAAAAATACAAAAGCAAATATCTTTACGAATCTAGTATAGGAATGGACGTGGTGTAAATCGGCGTCTCCAGCTCTATCCTGGCAGTTGTTCTGAGACCCAACTGGTTTTTAATGTGACTGATGATGTCCTGATCGGCTGGACAGCTCTGTCTGAACGCTTCCAGTTCGTACATGTTTGTCATGTACCTGAGAAAACAATTTAGGAATTTCAAAATTAACAAGTTATATACCTGATTACCTCCACAATCCTGTAAATCTAGTGGGAATTTCGAACTTCCTGAAAGCCTTGGCGCCAATTCTGATGTGTTGGAGCCTGGGCATCAATTCACAATCGAAACACGACATTGTATCGCCTGGAAAAGATTTGTTGTTTAGTGAAAATCAATCACTCATAATAAAGTAATACATGAGGATATACTCAGTCAGTGTTGCCAATGACCCGATAATTATCGAATTCTACCATAATTTTGACTACGATTCAATAATCGATAATGACAAGCTAATCTACCATAATTTATTGAAACTACAATTTTCTAGTTAAAAATTTATTGAAAAATTGAAGGTGGTTGTTGGTTTTGAGTGTTTTGGCGTACTGGTGCGAGCACCAAACACTAGTCCCAGATTGAGCCAAAGTTTCATGCCAATAGCTTTACTGGTTTCCAAAATATGGCCCTTTGAAATATTTGAAAATCATATTCCCATGCATACCCCTTTGAAACAATTCGAATTTTTAAATTTTTGGATTTTGCAATGTTTGACTTTACCAATCAAAAGAGGAGATCAAAATTAGTGAAAAAGCATTTTTGCAACTTTGTTTTTAGAGTTTTAAAGCCTTGTAAAAAAATAAAAACGATTTTTGCAATTTTTGGGCTCAAAAAAGTTCAATAATCTGACATTTTTTCACAAAGTTGCTGATTACTCGGTTATTATTGTAACAAATACAATGTAAAATTATATATTCTGAATCAGAATTAAATTATCTTCAAGATAAAATAAGATTAAATTCTATATCTTAAATACTTCTGAAGATATTGAGGCTCAAATTTGAAACTTTACCTCAAATTTTGCAAAAGCTTCCAGGCAGATTATCTTGAAAACGAAGCCCTTGAGCTCCGAGTCTTAAATAACCTTTTTTGTAGCCCCTATTGAGAGTTACAATTGGGCAAAAGAATCATGCCAATAGCTTCACTGGTTTCCGAAATACAAGCATTTGAAATATTTGAAAATCGAATTTCCATGCATACCCCTTTGGAAAAGTTCGATTTTTTAAATTTTTGGATTTTGCAATTTTTAACTTTACTAATCGAGAGAGGAGGTGAAAATTAGTGGAAAAGCATTTACGTAACTTTGTTTTTACGGTTTTAAGGCTTGTGAAAAAATAAAAACGATTTTTGCAATTTTTGGGCTCAAAATATTTCAATAATCTGATATTCTTTTACAAAATTACCGATTACTCGGTTATTATTGTAACAAATATAATGTAAAATTATATATTCTGAATCAGAATTGAATTATCTTCAAGATAAAATAAGATTCAATTCTATATCTTAAATACTTCTGAAGATATTGAGGCTCAAAGTTGAAACTTTACCTCAAATTTTGCAAAAGCTTCCAGGCAGATTATCTTGAAAACGAAGCCCTTGAGCTCGGAGTCTTAAATAACCTTTTTTGTAGCCCCTATTGAGAGTTACAATTGGGCAAAAGAATCATGCCAATAGCTTCACTGGTTTCCGAAATACAAGCATTTGAAATATTTGAAAATCGAATTTCCATGCATACCCCTTTGGAAAAGTTCGATTTTTTAAATTTTTGGATTTTGCAATTTTTAACTTTACTAATCGAGAGAGGAGGTGAAAATTAGTGGAAAAGCATTTACGTAACTTTGTTTTTACGGTTTTAAGGCTTGTGAAAAAATAAAAACGATTTTTGCAATTTTTGGGCTCAAAATATTTCAATAATCTGATATTCTTTTACAAAATTACCGATTACTCGGTTATTATTGTAACAAATATAATGTAAAATTATATATTCTGAATCAGAATTAAATTATCTTCAAGATAAAATAAGATTAAATTCTATATCTTAAATACTTCTGAAGATATTGAGGCTCAAATTTGAAACTTTACCTCAAATTTTGCAAAAGCTTCCAGGCAGATTATCTTGAAAACGAAGCCCTTGAGCTCGGAGTCTTAAATAACCTTTTTTGTAGCCCCTATTGAGAGTTACAATTGGGCAAAAGAATCATGCCAATAGCTTCACTGGTTTCCGAAATACAAGCATTTGAAATATTTGAAAATCGAATTTCCATGCATACCCCTTTGGAAAAGTTCGATTTTTTAAATTTTTGGATTTTGCAATTTTTAACTTTACTAATCGAGAGAGGAGGTGAAAATTAGTGGAAAAGCATTTACGTAACTTTGTTTTGACGGTTTTAAGGCTTGTGAAAAAATAAAAACGATTTTTGCAATTTTTGGGCTCAAAATATTTCAATAATCTGATATTCTTTTACAAAATTACCGATTACTCGGTTATTATTGTAACAAATATAATGTAAAATTATATATTCTGAATCAGAATTGAATTATCTTCAAGATAAAATAAGATTCAATTCTATATCTTAAATACTTCTGAAGATATTGAGGCTCAAAGTTGAAACTTTACCTCAAATTTTGCAAAAGCTTCCAGGCAGATTATCTTGAAAACGAAGCCCTTGGGCTCGGAGTCTTAAATAACCTTTTTTGTAGCCCTTATTAAGAGCTACAATCGGGCAAAAGATTAATGCCAATAGCTTCACTGGTTTCCAAAATACAAGCATTTGAAATATTTGAAAAACCAATTTCCATGCATACCCCTTTGGAAAAGTTCGAATTTTTAAATTTTTGGATTTTGCAATTTTTGACATTATTAATCAAAAGAGTTGGTGAAAATTAGTAGAAAAGCATTTACGCAACTTTGTTTTTAGGGTTTTAAGGCTTGTAAAAAAATAAAAACGATTTTTGCAATTTTTAGGCTCAAAAAATTTCAATAATCTGACATTCTTTCACAAAATTGCTGATTACTCGGTTATTATTGTAACAAATATAATGTAAAATTATATATTATGAATCAGAATTAAATTATCTTCAAGATAAAATAAGATTCAATTCTAAATCTTAAATACTTCTGAAGATATTGAGGCTCAAAGTTGAAACTTTACCTCAAATTTTGCAAAAGCTTCCAGGCGGGTTATCTTGAAAACGAAGCCCTTGAGCTCGGAGTCTTAAATAACCTTTTTTGTAGCCCTTATTAAGAGCTACAATCGGGCAAAAGATTCATGCCAATAGCTTCACTGGTTTCCAAAATACAAGCATTTGAAATATTTGAAAAACTAATTTCCATGCATACCCCTTTGGAAAAGTTCGAATTTTTAAATTTTTGGATTTTGCAATTTTTGACATTATTAATCAAAAGAGTTGGTGAAAATTAGTAGAAAAGCATTTACGCAACTTTGTTTTTAGGGTTTTAAGGCTTGTAAAAAAATAAAAACGATTTTTGCAATTTTTAGGCTCAAAAAATTTCAATAATCTGACATTCTTTCACAAAATTGCTGATTACTCGGTTATTATTGTAACAAATATAATGTAAAATTATATATTATGAATCAGAATTAAATTATCTTCAAGATAAAATAAGATTCAATTCTATATCTTAAATACTTCTGAAGATATTGAGGCTCAAAGTTGAAACTTTACCTCAAATTTTGCAAAAGCTTCCAGGCGGGTTATCTTGAAAACGAAGCCCTTGAGCTCGGAGTCTTAAATAACCTTTTTTGTAGCCCTTATTAAGAGCTACAATTGGGCAAAAGATTCATGCCAATAGCTTCACTGGTTTCCAAAATACAAGCATTTGAAATATTTGAAAAACCAATTTCCATGCATACCCCTTTGGAAAAGTTCGAATTTTTAAATTTTTAGATTTTGCAATTTTTAACTTTACTAATCGAGAGAGGAGGTGAAAATTAGTGGAAAAGCATTTACGTAACTTTGTTTTCACGGTTTTAAGGCTTGTAAAAAAAAAAAAAAACGTTTTTTGCAATTTTTGAGCTCAAAATATTTCAATAATCTGATATTCTTTTACAAAATTACCGATTACTCGGTTATTATTGTAACAAATATAATGTAAAATTATATATTCTGAATCAGAATTGAATTATCTTCAAGATAAAATAAGATTCAATTCTATATCTTAAATACTTCTGAAGATATTGAGGCTCAAAGTTCAAACTTTACCTCAAATTTTGTGAAAGCTTCCAGGCAGATTATCTTGAAAACGAAACCCTTGAGCTCGGAGTCTTGAATCACCTTTTTTGTAGCCCTTATTAAGAGCTACAATTGGGCAAAAGATTCATGCCAATAGCTTCACTGGTTTCCAAAATACAAGCATTTGAAATATTTGAAAATCCAATTTCCATGCATACACCCCTTTGGAAAACTTCGAATTTTTAAATTTTTGGATTTTGCAATTTTTGACTTTACTAATCAAAAGAGGAGGTGAAAATAAGTAGAAAAGCATTTACGTAACTTTGTTTTTAGGGTTTTAAGGCTTGCAAAAAAATAAAAACGATTTTTGCAATTTTTGGGCTTAAAAAACTTCAATAATCTGACATTCTTTCACAAAATTGCTGATTACTCGGTTATTATGGTAACAAATATACTGTAAAATTATATATTCTGAATCAGAATTAAATAATCTTCAAGATAAAATAAGATTCAATTTTATATCTTAAATACTTTTGAAGATATTGAGGCTCAAAGTTAAAACTTTGTCTCAAATTTTGCAAAAGCTTCAAAACCGATTATCTTGAAAATGAAGCCCTTGGGCTCGAAGTCTTGAATAACCTCTTTTGAAGCTCTTGTTGAGAGCTATAATTACCAGAGTCCTAGCTAGAACCCGAAAAATGAAAATAGAGATAAAAAGTCAAAAAAGTTGACAGAAACTTTTTCTGATAGTTTTTTTTGGAATCTGATAATTTTGTTCTCAAATCCTGATAATTTTAAATTTGAAGAATGAAAAAGTTTTGTATTTCGTGCAAAATTCTTTAATAAATATCAGTGCAAAGCGCTTTCGGCCGTGGCCATCATCAGTGCAACCTGAAAGTAAGGAAAAACACTTTCTGAAGATACTGGAAAATTTAATGAAAGTTTGGAAATTTTGGAAAATTTGAAAATTTTAAAATTTTTTGAAAATTATCTGAAATCTTAGAAAATTTAATCTATATCAATTTAAATTATTCAAAAGGAAGAAATTAATTACTAAAGAAAGTAAATTTACTCACTTCGTCAGGTTTGTACAAAGAGTCTTCTCGTTGAACATATAGGTGTAAAGGAACGAAACATCACATTACAAATTAAAATAACACATTAAAATATCGGAAGATCTTTGGTTTTTTCGCTGGTGCACTATGCAAAGGCTGTGTCCTCTCAAATTACAATCACATCGAAAGATGTTTTTTAAGTTTAAGTTAATATTTCTTTAAATTTGTGGAAGACCAACAAGTGATGAATGATGTGCAGCCATTTTGTGTATGGTCGCACGTTTTTGATTGTGGTTTCCCTTTAGAGTGACACATGACAAGTAAGTCAGTGTAGCTGACAAGAGCGGGAAGTTCGAAAAGTAAAAGCTTATAAGACCCAAAACCATTACCAACGTTTTAAAAACAATATTTGGAGATTTAAGATGTTTATAGTGTAAAAAACTTGTAGTGTAGATGACGAGCTAGTCCTCCACAATGTGTAGACTACCCTTATATCATCATAGAGTGCAAAAAGGATATATGAGATACAATTGAAATAATGAAAATTTTTGAGTAAATAATTGAATAAATTGACTTAGTTAAGATCATCTATTGGTTTTTTGATTTAATTTAAAAGACGTCTGTGTAAGGGGATGTAAGATCTATTAAGGTTCACCTGAGTGTTGAGACAAGAGAAGTTGTCTTGAAGTTCATTTCTGATTTCAATGTCCTCCATAAAATCCAAACGGTTGAAGTTTTTAGAGCGAATTTCGTGAAGAATTTTAGAATTTGACCTGGGGCTGAAATTATGCTTAGTTGTCCTAATGTGTTCACCAAAGGCAGATGTAGTTTTTGTAAGATGTTCCTGTATTCGAGTCTTGAGAGGTCTGCAAGTTCGCCCAATGTAAGTGCAATTGCAGGAGTTGCAGTTTAGTTTATATATTCCACTCTTGGACAGGTGGTCGATTTTGTCTTTGGAGTTAACCAGAAAGGAAGACAGGTTATTTTTGGATTTGAAAGAGATTTTGATGTTGTTATTGACATTTTGGTGAATGACCTGTATAATTTTAAGATTCAAATCATGATTCAAGAATGGAATAGCAATATATTTCTCTATTGGCTTATTCAGGGTAGGAAACAACTCTTTTTTCAATCTTTTATATTTAGTTTTTGTTATGAGGGTGTCAATTAGGTGTGGGTCGTATTCGTTGTTATATGCTAGTTGTTTGAGAATTTTGACTTCGTTAGAATAGTCTTCTTTTGAGAGGGGTATGTTAAGTAATCTGTTGATGTAGCAATGGAAAGCTGCCAGTTTATGTTGTCGGGGGTGGTTAGAACTTTCAGGGATGGTGTGATCAGTTTGTGTCGGTTTTCTAAAAATTGAAAAATTGAGTTGATTGAAAAGTTTTTTGTGAATTGTGATGTCTAAGAAGTTGATTGAGTTATTGTGTTCAATCTCGAGAGTGAAAGAGATCTTAGGGTGTATTGCATTCAATTTTTGAAGGAGAAGATCAGCATGATTGTGGTTGCCATCCAGAAAACAAAGACAGTCATCAACATATCTAAACCAGTGTAGAATCTCTTTATTGGAGTTAGTGATTATATGTTGGTTTTCCAAGAAATCCATGAAAAGGTCGGCCAAGAAAGGTGACAAGCAACTTCCCATGGCGAGCCCATCAGGTTGTTGATACACGGTGTTATTAAAAGAGAAATAATTTTGCAAAAGGCAATGATTCAGAAGTGAAAGTACATTGATAACAGTAGCTTCTGTTACATTTTTTGATCTTAAGAGGTTGCCCACGATATCGACAGCTTCGTTCTTTGGGACGGTTGTGAAGAGATTGGTAACATCGAAGGAAACTACTAAAAAATTTTCGGGTAGATTTAAGTTGGACAATTTATTAATTAAATCGATTGAATTACTTACCCCAAACTTAGGTGAAAATGAAGATAGATTTTTAATCAAGTTAAGAATGAATGAAGAGAGAATAGCTACTGGTGTGTTGGAAAAGCTTACCACTGGCCTTATTGGAGTATCAACCTTGTGGATTTTTGGAAGTCCATACATTCTTGGTAAATTTGGATTACTTGACATGAGTGTCTTAGGAGCATTATGTTCTAGAAAAAATTCACTGAAATGTTTTATAAGTTTGTTAGTTTTTTTAATAAAAGTATTATGTGGATTCGACTGTAAAATCTTGAAATTATTATTCTGAAGGAAAGTTACTGCTTTGGAAATGTAATCTTGTTTGTTGAGAACCACAAGGCAATTTCCCTTGTCTGCCTTTGTTACAATCAGGTCCTTATTTTTGATTTTAGTTTTGAGTTTTTTGAGCGTTTTTAAAGAATGTGAGGATATGGAGGAGTTGGTTTTCTCCAGATCTTTTTTAAGAGTGTATAAAATATTGTGCATGTCATTACGTAATGATTTTTTTGATGTTGTAATTATAAGTTATTTGTTCAATAATGACATCTAGTTCTATGGCGTACTTAAGAACGTCACTCTCAGAAAGGGGTGTATGTAAACAGTATTTTAAGCCCAAGTTGAGGAGGGCCAGCTCGTCATCCTCAAAAACAGTGTCTGAGATGTTCTTGACTCTCTCGTGAAACTCAAAATTTGAAAATTTCGGTGGTTGGTTAGCTCTATTTTTCTTTAAAGCATTTTTTTGTTTAATAATGGATTGTAACTTTGACTTCAACTTATCGAACTTGAGGCCCTTAGACAGGTTAACCTCATCAGAGATGTCATTCAGGAGAGTGTTAAGTGATTCATTATCGAAAGAGTTCACCAAATTGTTGTGAAATTTTTTCAGTTGACAATTGAGAAGATCAAGCCTTGCATAGTGTTTACATATTTCAGACCTAATAATTTTAAGTTCCAAATCATATTTAAATTTAAAGGGAACGTTATTGGAAAGTTTAACCTTGGCAAAGACAGGTGTTACTTTCTCCTTAATGCAGTTATTCAGGAACCAAATGTCTAGATGTAACGCTGCTCGTCTGAGGGAAACTCTTCTGTACTGTTCAGCCAGGTCTGCCATACTGCAGTTGAATAATAGAGGGTGTAGAGCTGTGTGCACGTTGAGGAGTAATGAAGAATGAAAAAGTTTTGTATTTCGTGCAAAATTCTTTAATAAATATCAGTGCAAAGCGCTTTCGGCCGTGGCCATCATCAGTGCAACCTGAAAGTAAGGAAAAACACTTTCTGAAGATACTGGAAAATTTAATGAAAGTTTGGAAATTTTGGAAAATTTGAAAATTTTAAAATTTTTTGAAAATTATCTGAAATCTTAGAAAATTTAATCTATATCAATTTAAATTATTCAAAAGGAAGAAATTAATTACTAAAGAAAGTAAATTTACTCACTTCGTCAGGTTTGTACAAAGAGTCTTCTCGTTGAACATATAGGTGTAAAGGAACGAAACATCACATTACAAATTAAAATAACACATTAAAATATCGGAAGATCTTTGGTTTTTTCGCTGGTGCACTATGCAAAGGCTGTGTCCTCTCAAATTACAATCACATCGAAAGATGTTTTTTAAGTTTAAGTTAATATTTCTTTAAATTTGTGGAAGACCAACAAGTGATGAATGATGTGCAGCCATTTTGTGTATGGTCGCACGTTTTTGATTGTGGTTTCCCTTTAGAGTGACACATGACAAGTAAGTCAGTGTAGCTGACAAGAGCGGGAAGTTCGAAAAGTAAAAGCTTATAAGACCCAAAACCATTACCAACGTTTTAAAAACAATATTTGGAGATTTAAGATGTTTATAGTGTAAAAAACTTGTAGTGTAGATGACGAGCTAGTCCTCCACAATGTGTAGACTACCCTTATATCATCATAGAGTGCAAAAAGGATATATGAGATACAATTGAAATAATGAAAATTTTTGAGTAAATAATTGAATAAATTGACTTAGTTAAGATCATCTATTGGTTTTTTGATTTAATTTAAAAGACGTCTGTGTAAGGGGATGTAAGATCTATTAAGGTTCACCTGAGTGTTGAGACAAGAGAAGTTGTCTTGAAGTTCATTTCTGATTTCAATGTCCTCCATAAAATCCAAACGGTTGAAGTTTTTAGAGCGAATTTCGTGAAGAATTTTAGAATTTGACCTGGGGCTGAAATTATGCTTAGTTGTCCTAATGTGTTCACCAAAGGCAGATGTAGTTTTTGTAAGATGTTCCTGTATTCGAGTCTTGAGAGGTCTGCAAGTTCGCCCAATGTAAGTGCAATTGCAGGAGTTGCAGTTTAGTTTATATATTCCACTCTTGGACAGGTGGTCGATTTTGTCTTTGGAGTTAACCAGAAAGGAAGACAGGTTATTTTTGGATTTGAAAGAGATTTTGATGTTGTTATTGACATTTTGGTGAATGACCTGTATAATTTTAAGATTCAAATCATGATTCAAGAATGGAATAGCAATATATTTCTCTATTGGCTTATTCAGGGTAGGAAACAACTCTTTTTTCAATCTTTTATATTTAGTTTTTGTTATGAGGGTGTCAATTAGGTGTGGGTCGTATTCGTTGTTATATGCTAGTTGTTTGAGAATTTTGACTTCGTTAGAATAGTCTTCTTTTGAGAGGGGTATGTTAAGTAATCTGTTGATGTAGCAATGGAAAGCTGCCAGTTTATGTTGTCGGGGGTGGTTAGAACTTTCAGGGATGGTGTGATCAGTTTGTGTCGGTTTTCTAAAAATTGAAAAATTGAGTTGATTGAAAAGTTTTTTGTGAATTGTGATGTCTAAGAAGTTGATTGAGTTATTGTGTTCAATCTCGAGAGTGAAAGAGATCTTAGGGTGTATTGCATTCAATTTTTGAAGGAGAAGATCAGCATGATTGTGGTTGCCATCCAGAAAACAAAGACAGTCATCAACATATCTAAACCAGTGTAGAATCTCTTTATTGGAGTTAGTGATTATATGTTGGTTTTCCAAGAAATCCATGAAAAGGTCGGCCAAGAAAGGTGACAAGCAACTTCCCATGGCGAGCCCATCAGGTTGTTGATACACGGTGTTATTAAAAGAGAAATAATTTTGCAAAAGGCAATGATTCAGAAGTGAAAGTACATTGATAACAGTAGCTTCTGTTACATTTTTTGATCTTAAGAGGTTGCCCACGATATCGACAGCTTCGTTCTTTGGGACGGTTGTGAAGAGATTGGTAACATCGAAGGAAACTACTAAAAAATTTTCGGGTAGATTTAAGTTGGACAATTTATTAATTAAATCGATTGAATTACTTACCCCAAACTTAGGTGAAAATGAAGATAGATTTTTAATCAAGTTAAGAATGAATGAAGAGAGAATAGCTACTGGTGTGTTGGAAAAGCTTACCACTGGCCTTATTGGAGTATCAACCTTGTGGATTTTTGGAAGTCCATACATTCTTGGTAAATTTGGATTACTTGACATGAGTGTCTTAGGAGCATTATGTTCTAGAAAAAATTCACTGAAATGTTTTATAAGTTTGTTAGTTTTTTTAATAAAAGTATTATGTGGATTCGACTGTAAAATCTTGAAATTATTATTCTGAAGGAAAGTTACTGCTTTGGAAATGTAATCTTGTTTGTTGAGAACCACAAGGCAATTTCCCTTGTCTGCCTTTGTTACAATCAGGTCCTTATTTTTGATTTTAGTTTTGAGTTTTTTGAGCGTTTTTAAAGAATGTGAGGATATGGAGGAGTTGGTTTTCTCCAGATCTTTTTTAAGAGTGTATAAAATATTGTGCATGTCATTACGTAATGATTTTTTGATGTTGTAATTATAAGTTATTTGTTCAATAATGACATCTAGTTCTATGGCGTACTTAAGAACGTCACTCTCAGAAAGGGGTGTATGTAAACAGTATTTTAAGCCCAAGTTGAGGAGGGCCAGCTCGTCATCCTCAAAAACAGTGTCTGAGATGTTCTTGACTCTCTCGTGAAACTCAAAATTTGAAAATTTCGGTGGTTGGTTAGCTCTATTTTTCTTTAAAGCATTTTTTTGTTTAATAATGGATTGTAACTTTGACTTCAACTTATCGAACTTGAGGCCCTTAGACAGGTTAACCTCATCAGAGATGTCATTCAGGAGAGTGTTAAGTGATTCATTATCGAAAGAGTTCACCAAATTGTTGTGAAATTTTTTCAGTTGACAATTGAGAAGATCAAGCCTTGCATAGTGTTTACATATTTCAGACCTAATAATTTTAAGTTCCAAATCATATTTAAATTTAAAGGGAACGTTATTGGAAAGTTTAACCTTGGCAAAGACAGGTGTTACTTTCTCCTTAATGCAGTTATTCAGGAACCAAATGTCTAGATGTAACGCTGCTCGTCTGAGGGAAACTCTTCTGTACTGTTCAGCCAGGTCTGCCATACTGCAGTTGAATAATAGAGGGTGTAGAGCTGTGTGCACGTTGAGGAGTAATGAAGAATGAAAAAGTTTTGTATTTCGTGCAAAATTCTTTAATAAATATCAGTGCAAAGCGCTTTCGGCCGTGGCCATCATCAGTGCAACCTGAAAGTAAGGAAAAACACTTTCTGAAGATACTGGAAAATTTAATGAAAGTTTGGAAATTTTGGAAAATTTGAAAATTTTAAAATTTTTTGAAAATTATCTGAAATCTTAGAAAATTTAATCTATATCAATTTAAATTATTCAAAAGGAAGAAATTAATTACTAAAGAAAGTAAATTTACTCACTTCGTCAGGTTTGTACAAAGAGTCTTCTCGTTGAACATATAGGTGTAAAGGAACGAAACATCACATTACAAATTAAAATAACACATTAAAATATCGGAAGATCTTTGGTTTTTTCGCTGGTGCACTATGCAAAGGCTGTGTCCTCTCAAATTACAATCACATCGAAAGATGTTTTTTAAGTTTAAGTTAATATTTCTTTAAATTTGTGGAAGACCAACAAGTGATGAATGATGTGCAGCCATTTTGTGTATGGTCGCACGTTTTTGATTGTGGTTTCCCTTTAGAGTGACACATGACAAGTAAGTCAGTGTAGCTGACAAGAGCGGGAAGTTCGAAAAGTAAAAGCTTATAAGACCCAAAACCATTACCAACGTTTTAAAAACAATATTTGGAGATTTAAGATGTTTATAGTGTAAAAAACTTGTAGTGTAGATGACGAGCTAGTCCTCCACAATGTGTAGACTACCCTTATATCATCATAGAGTGCAAAAAGGATATATGAGATACAATTGAAATAATGAAAATTTTTGAGTAAATAATTGAATAAATTGACTTAGTTAAGATCATCTATTGGTTTTTTGATTTAATTTAAAAGACGTCTGTGTAAGGGGATGTAAGATCTATTAAGGTTCACCTGAGTGTTGAGACAAGAGAAGTTGTCTTGAAGTTCATTTCTGATTTCAATGTCCTCCATAAAATCCAAACGGTTGAAGTTTTTAGAGCGAATTTCGTGAAGAATTTTAGAATTTGACCTGGGGCTGAAATTATGCTTAGTTGTCCTAATGTGTTCACCAAAGGCAGATGTAGTTTTTGTAAGATGTTCCTGTATTCGAGTCTTGAGAGGTCTGCAAGTTCGCCCAATGTAAGTGCAATTGCAGGAGTTGCAGTTTAGTTTATATATTCCACTCTTGGACAGGTGGTCGATTTTGTCTTTGGAGTTAACCAGAAAGGAAGACAGGTTATTTTTGGATTTGAAAGAGATTTTGATGTTGTTATTGACATTTTGGTGAATGACCTGTATAATTTTAAGATTCAAATCATGATTCAAGAATGGAATAGCAATATATTTCTCTATTGGCTTATTCAGGGTAGGAAACAACTCTTTTTTCAATCTTTTATATTTAGTTTTTGTTATGAGGGTGTCAATTAGGTGTGGGTCGTATTCGTTGTTATATGCTAGTTGTTTGAGAATTTTGACTTCGTTAGAATAGTCTTCTTTTGAGAGGGGTATGTTAAGTAATCTGTTGATGTAGCAATGGAAAGCTGCCAGTTTATGTTGTCGGGGGTGGTTAGAACTTTCAGGGATGGTGTGATCAGTTTGTGTCGGTTTTCTAAAAATTGAAAAATTGAGTTGATTGAAAAGTTTTTTGTGAATTGTGATGTCTAAGAAGTTGATTGAGTTATTGTGTTCAATCTCGAGAGTGAAAGAGATCTTAGGGTGTATTGCATTCAATTTTTGAAGGAGAAGATCAGCATGATTGTGGTTGCCATCCAGAAAACAAAGACAGTCATCAACATATCTAAACCAGTGTAGAATCTCTTTATTGGAGTTAGTGATTATATGTTGGTTTTCCAAGAAATCCATGAAAAGGTCGGCCAAGAAAGGTGACAAGCAACTTCCCATGGCGAGCCCATCAGGTTGTTGATACACGGTGTTATTAAAAGAGAAATAATTTTGCAAAAGGCAATGATTCAGAAGTGAAAGTACATTGATAACAGTAGCTTCTGTTACATTTTTTGATCTTAAGAGGTTGCCCACGATATCGACAGCTTCGTTCTTTGGGACGGTTGTGAAGAGATTGGTAACATCGAAGGAAACTACTAAAAAATTTTCGGGTAGATTTAAGTTGGACAATTTATTAATTAAATCGATTGAATTACTTACCCCAAACTTAGGTGAAAATGAAGATAGATTTTTAATCAAGTTAAGAATGAATGAAGAGAGAATAGCTACTGGTGTGTTGGAAAAGCTTACCACTGGCCTTATTGGAGTATCAACCTTGTGGATTTTTGGAAGTCCATACATTCTTGGTAAATTTGGATTACTTGACATGAGTGTCTTAGGAGCATTATGTTCTAGAAAAAATTCACTGAAATGTTTTATAAGTTTGTTAGTTTTTTTAATAAAAGTATTATGTGGATTCGACTGTAAAATCTTGAAATTATTATTCTGAAGGAAAGTTACTGCTTTGGAAATGTAATCTTGTTTGTTGAGAACCACAAGGCAATTTCCCTTGTCTGCCTTTGTTACAATCAGGTCCTTATTTTTGATTTTAGTTTTGAGTTTTTTGAGCGTTTTTAAAGAATGTGAGGATATGGAGGAGTTGGTTTTCTCCAGATCTTTTTTAAGAGTGTATAAAATATTGTGCATGTCATTACGTAATGATTTTTTGATGTTGTAATTATAAGTTATTTGTTCAATAATGACATCTAGTTCTATGGCGTACTTAAGAACGTCACTCTCAGAAAGGGGTGTATGTAAACAGTATTTTAAGCCCAAGTTGAGGAGGGCCAGCTCGTCATCCTCAAAAACAGTGTCTGAGATGTTCTTGACTCTCTCGTGAAACTCAAAATTTGAAAATTTCGGTGGTTGGTTAGCTCTATTTTTCTTTAAAGCATTTTTTTGTTTAATAATGGATTGTAACTTTGACTTCAACTTATCGAACTTGAGGCCCTTAGACAGGTTAACCTCATCAGAGATGTCATTCAGGAGAGTGTTAAGTGATTCATTATCGAAAGAGTTCACCAAATTGTTGTGAAATTTTTTCAGTTGACAATTGAGAAGATCAAGCCTTGCATAGTGTTTACATATTTCAGACCTAATAATTTTAAGTTCCAAA